>CM062571.1:49574419-50174419 GCA_031468815.1 Morus bassanus | reverse complement strand
TATTCAGAATGATGTCAAAATATTTCAAAACAGCTTGTCCTTTGAACTTCAAATGTAGCTGGAGAAAACTTGACAAGTTGAGAACTTGAGACCGATTTTAAAGTGGAGGAAAACAGTATTTTGAAAAATGATTACCCAGGAAATAAAGCAGAGAAGCATCTTTTGATCTTGTGCAAAAAACCCTGCTGCAATTGGGAGCTTCCACAAGCCATTGCTGTAGTCACAACCTGCAGTAACATTAAGTAAAGCAGAAATTTTGGGAGCGTGGAAGAGCATATGGTAGAGACTGACCCTGTGTGCCTCCTGGTTCATTTCTATTCTCATTTCAATGTCCTGAAAAAGCAATTAGTTCTTTCAAATCCTGAAACAAGAAAGCTTTTTTATCTTTGTGTTTTGCACTTGATTACAAGCTCCAATTGAAGATTTTCATATGACTGGAGCATCTGTTAGGTGTCCTGTCCAGATGGAATCTCTAGTAAAGCTAAAAAGCTCACGTTCACTTGCTCAGCCCTTCTTCCCACAGTCAGAGCGTTTGCTTGTTACTTCTCCTTTACCCAGGTGATTATTTTTATGAAGCTTATAGGTCTACCATTATGTCTGAGACTTCCACTCCTCTGTAGGTTTGGCTGAAATTCCAAGTCCCCAACGAGACAGACAGCTACAGAGACAGACAGCCTGTCTCCATTAGTCTCATTTACTTGAGGCACCATGTTAGAAACAGAACAGCTGAGCATAGGATTACAGTGCACAGGCCCTGAAGAAGGAAAAGTGGGAGATCCTGTGCATTGTCTCTGTCATTTGTGCCTTTAAGAGTGGAGGACTGTAGTCAGCTGTGTTAATGGTTATGTACATATGGTATAATTGATTTCAGCATGTACTTTCACTTAGGAGCCAGTATAGCCTCATTTACGGCTGATCTAATTGACAAGAGGCTAAACAGAGTTACATTGGTAGGTATTACTGAAGTTAAAAAGTTATTGGATAATTCTGGTAAATGACTCTAAAGAGTCTTCTGACCTGCTTGATTCAAAAAGCTTTGAAAATGCAAGGCAGAATGGACATCCCTCCATCCATTATTCATCCAGGTAAAATCATCCCATTATTATCACTGTTCTCTGAACTGATCTTATCTTTTCCTTTCTTGGACTATATTTTTGGCTATAAGTCTTTTCAGATCTACCGCAAATTTAAAATGCAAAATCTGAGGCTGCCTAAGATTATTATAGTATCTAAGCTACCATTTTTTTTTTCCCTAGGACACACAGATCTCTATCATTCATACCAGTAAGTAACCAGAGGGAAGAGATTTATAAAGCAGCAAATTTTGATGTCAGAAGAATTTCAGATCTGCCTTCAGCTGATTTTTTGTAAGTTTGTTATTGTATGAACTACTGTGTTCAAGGAAACAGAAAAAAATTCAGTGCAATGTTTCATTTATATTATTAAGTAAAATACTTTAAATAAGAAGCCTACATTCCAAGCAGTGGAAATAAAATGCCGTTTTAACCTGTAGAAGGAGTTGTGCTCTTTCGCCCCTAGAACTAGGTGAGTTTTTATCAGACAAAGCCTATATTATTTGATCAACTCCCTGTGCCCACACAGATGACCGTGTGTTTCCGGCAGACATCTGATGGCTAGAAGCTTGAAAAACAACACATGGTGAGGTAAAATAACTGCTGTGCTTTAACCAGCCAAGTCTGTTTTTCTCTTGCTGTAAGCTCCTGTTCTTTTGGCTACAGAGAGCACCTGCTTTTAATAAACACAAATAAGCTAATAAAAGTCATATGTATGTTATTCTGAGGTTTTCTTCCCTTTCTACGTAAATATGATTAGCATTTTGAACTCCAAATACCTTCTTTTGCATTTAAATATAGGTCCCTGTTTTTTTTGGCATCACTACAAAAATTATGATCATACACATTGGGAGAAGCTGCAAGGAGATGACAATTCGGACATCTTTTCTGGTTATTCTTGGCCTCACGTAAATTCATTAATACCTCTCTCTCTGGATTTGCTAGGGCTGATTTCTGTATTCATGTTTGTATTCAGTACGATGTCACGAAGGCTGGTGTGGGTGGAGACAATGGTAAGATTAAAATCCAAGTAACAATCTGAGTCTGTTTTTACTAGTACTTCCTTTTTTGGTGACTGAAATACTGATGGGAATTTTCCTAAGTTGTAGAACTAAATTTTGAGAGTCAGTTGTGTTTTTTATATTGGAACAACTTTGTCTTTTTCATCTTTGCTACCTTTCTCATCTTGAACAGTCAGTACCAGCACATTTTCTTTTATCCTTTTGTTGCTTATGAGATTTGTGATGTGACCCACGGCTTGGACCCAGCCAAACATCAAAGCATGTTGTCAGGTAGTAATTATGCATAGTTTCTCTGAGGCTATCGGGTCATCTATGCTTTTTATTCCTTAGTTTGGTTAGGGCTGTCAGTAGCTGCAGGATGATTTCATCTTTGCATTTCTGCAAATCTTTTGGGTGGGAAACTGGGAGGATACAGTCAGTAGCCACCCTATTTTCAAACCTTGCCTGTTCACCGCTGGTAGTGAGTTTCCAGCAGTCATCTACTTCTCTCACACTCTCTGAATCCTGTCATAACTGGAGAGGAATAGTCCAGTTGTTTCTGAAGGCCATAAAATTTGGTATGTTAGACAAAAATATGTACGGTATGTTTGGCAAAGCTCCTGTAAGGCTTAACATCACCTGAGCCGAGCCAGTGCTTGTGAGACATGCACATTCCCATTCAGAGCTTTTATATAGATGAAGGCATGTCGAAATTTTGTTTTAGCCAGACTTGATTTTCAGTTTGATTTGGACTGACAGTACATGGCTGGTGGGTACTTGATGTTAGAGAGCAAGTATGTTCACATGTAAACTTGTGGTCCAGATTATTAGTTTGTCATATCAATTCTCAAACAGTGACCAAGGGATTAATTTTGGAAGGACTGGTAACACTCTATTTTGTTGAGGTCACTGAATACTTCCCATTGTAAGTCTCTGTTTTTGGTTGCTTGTAACCCTGTGAAAATTTCACAGTTGGAACAAAAATATTCCACACTGGCTATCTGCCTCAGCTGATGTTTGATAAGGAAGTGTCAGGCATTTCTGAAACATTATGAAATACAACTAGAAAAGAAAAAAGTGAACATCTGGTATTGCCTGTGTGAACAGAAGTTAACAGAGATGGGTGTGAGAGGAAAATGATAATGGAAAAAATAGTAGGCAATACTGTAACTGATGACTATGGTAAACATGCACAGAGAAAGGTTATAAACTAAAGTAAACATAGGTAAGCTTATTTCTGGTTGACATTGTGTCTCAGCTAGTCTGAATCAAACTCTGCTGAAACATATTTATAAAAAAAGTCAGGGAATCATGGAATACTTAAGACAGAAGAAAACTGCTGGAGGTCATCTAGTCCAACCTCCCTGCTCAAAGCAGAGGCAACTTTGAAGTCAGATGGGGTTTCTCAGGTCTTGCCTAGTTCCAGCCTCTCCGAACAACCCATTCCCATGTCCCACTTCGGCTTGTCCAAGTTAAGAAAACTCGTATCTCCATTCCCGGGCAGATAAGATTGACAAGTTTTCTCCTGAGTGGAAAACCTCGGAATCACTCAAAGCTGCTTAGTAACATTGGGTAAAATTGTTAATTTCAGTGTAGATATTGGCAGTGGATGGCAGCTTTCTGTGAGCTTTCTGACAGCAATTTTCTGTGAGACAGTCACCTGTATAAAATGAAGTGTACAGGTAGCCTAGAGCACCTGTCTGGAGTTACAGAGCTCTCTTCTGTATTCTCCTCATTTTTGTAGCAGCCGAAAATGTACTTTTTCCTCTATCTTCTCTCCCTTCCCCCCATTTATGTGTTTCTAATCTAATGGGAAGGAGATCTTACTGGAAACTAAGCTTTCGTTCAGCTAAGACTGGCTCTGCATGTCACCACCGGGTAAAAGAGCCACCTCCTGCTCCTATTAGCCACCCCACTCAGCCTGAGGATTTAACTTGGCAGAACTCAAGGTTCTCGGGGAAATCAGCTTTACAATTTATTCTCATATCCACCCAAGCATATCACAAAACACAGCAAGTTATCAAAGATTTTTTTAAAAGTAAAAATCACCCCACATTGCAAAAAGAAAAAAAAAGTAAGAAAAGCTAGTTTTATCTCTATCCTAGTTATACAAACTAATTAAGAACGTTTGAAAATCTAGAGCAATATTTTGATTAGCGGTATTTGCTTGTTTCAAAGTTGTATTGCAAAGCCTCCTAGATAAAAAAGAATGTGTACGTGTCTTGCATCCAAAAATAATTAAAATTTGCAAGTATGGACAATATTTATGTCAGCACCAGTTTTGGTTATGGCAGTATACCATCTGGTGTGTGGGATCAGCAGCACAAAGACATTTGTCAGATATTGTACAAAATAGCAGCCTTCTTTTGTATTTGTGATTTTTGCCTATTTGCCCATGCTTCCACATAGAGTAGAGTTTTAAACGGACAAAAACAAACCAGGAAGAACAACCTTGCTAAATTTCTCTTTGAAAGTGTAAGGTGAAGAATATAGATTCCCTTGTGTGGGTTTCATTAACAGATTCTTTAAGCAAGTTTTCTAAGGCAGTAAGGGCTATGCAATCACTCTGTCCATGTATTTGTGTACCTCTGTTCTATGAGAACAAAGTTTTACTCCACTGTCCAATCTTAATCACATTTCTAAGATGAATAGACCTTTTGTTATTAAGTTACTAAAATTTAGCACATATTGCAGCTGGGTAAGAGAAATCCTCCCTGGGAGAAAACCTGCAAGTGCCTGCTCTGTTTGGCCTGCTGCTGGCTGGTCACCAGATGAATGCTGCTCAGCAATTCAGCACAGCAAAGCCAGGAATCAGCCCCAGCACTGGGCTTTGAGGATGCGGATAGTGAAGGGTTGTGGAGGGAGATGGGTGGGACTGTGGCAGGTGAAGGGGGCTCATCACAAGGATAGAAACTGGAGTTACTATGACAGGGGAAATACAGCATTGCAAGATCCAGAAGAAACAAAGCCTCAACAAATTCCTCTCTGGAAAGACCTTGATACTTTGTTAGTAATTTAAAAGTGATATATCAAATTTAAGCCATGGTGATGTTTTATAGCGAGCTACCCACTATGGTTAAATACAATTCTAGCAGCTTTCTGCAGTTCTGAACTCTGAACTCTGACCTGAACCTCTGCTGGACTTTGTGTGAACACACAGTTCTGCTTTTAAGGAGTTTGTGTCTGGCCTGGGAACAGTACACTCATTCCAAACTGTTTAGTATGCTGTGTGGTAGTAAATTGTTGCTCTGAAACACTTAATTCACAATGACATTTATGCGCTTTAAAAGCACTTAAAACCCAAAAAAGCCTTTTCCTCTATGGTCACAAAAAATTGCAGATATGACTGATGGATCATTTCTGATTGTGAAATTGTTGTTGTGGCATTAGATTGCTTTGTTTCATCTTTGAAGTCCTTTTCTTCTAGCTTGGAGAGTTCTCCAACCAACTTTCAGAATAGTTATGTGAAGCCAGGAAAGTCCCTCTGGAGCCATGCAAGGCTCAAGTAAGGCAGAGGATCTGCCTTCTCCCTGGGGAAAACATCCACTTTCACGTAATGACGCTTTTAGGGCCAACTGCTTCCGCGAAAGGAAAACAACACGGAGAAAGCTGAAGTGCACAAACTTGAAAACCCTTGACTGGGGAAATGCCCTCAGCTCTTCACAGTCAAGTCATAAAGAAAATACTGCAAAGGAATAGCTTTCATGACAAACCTGGGTTACCTTCTCATGGGCAGAGAGGGCAAAGTGCTTTGCAAGTACTGTGTTTTGTGCCAGACACCTTGGGACCATTCAGTGTAGTTTTGGAACTTTTTGGAATGAAAGGATGAAAAAAGAATTGATTGTTTAATTTTTTTAAATGCTGTTTGATTTGCATAGCTCAGCATTTGTTCCTTTCAAGAGTTAGTTGAAGAGCAGTATAATAGTGATATCACTTAGCTCTTATGTATCAGTATTTATGCACAGATTTGCAAGAGCTTTATGAAGATGCGTCTATGACTATTGTCATTTCACAGATGAAAAGTATGAAGGACAGAGACGGATAATGAGAGACCTTCTAAATGGCCTCAGGTAAATGGGAAAATCAGAAGTATACACATTTATTGCCTTTTTCCTCACCACTTCTTGCCTAGATTTAGGTAATAGTTGCTTCTACTTTGAGGTGAGAAATGTAACTTCTAAAGGGTTTTTTGAATCATGTGTGCTCTGTTGCAATGCCAATTCTTTCCTTGAAGGTTAATAAAGTGATCTAATTCATTTTTCATGTGTTAAGAGGTGAAGATTCTGGAAAGTGAAGCCTGAATACGGCACAAAAACTAGTACCATCTCCTTCCTGAGTAGGTTTCAGTTTTGTGTCTCTGTTCTGGAGTGAAATGAGTATTTAACTAAATACACATAACATAAACGAGCTTTGCAGGCCTCCTCTTTAATGCAAGGTAAACATTTTTTTACAAGGCCTCAATTTCCTTTTAAATATCTACTAATCAAATGTAAATTTCCCAAATTTAAAACTAATATTTACCATCATCAAAATTATCGTCAGTCAGTACTACATTTCCAAGAACACAGACATGCACATAATGCCTGATCAAATATGGTGACGTAAATGAAAACCATTTGACTTTAAAGGGGCAGAACCAGTGGCAGGATGATTTCTGTGACACTCAACATTTAACTATTTCTTTAGCACATACACTGCAAGGAAAGAAGGGCCTGCGGTGCCTTCTTCTGTCATCTATCCAAACAAGCAGAGAGATTCACGTGGGTATCCTGCAATAACAGTTACTTGTAAGATGTGTTTTCCAGCAATGTGTTCAGGCATGATTTATCAATGGTAAGAAATGGAGTGTTCACCGCTTCCCATGGTAGTTTGTTTCGATATTTACTCATCCTACCCATAGTAACTGCTATTTTTTTTCACCTTGATTAGGTGTGGTTTCTTTTTGAGTCATTGGCTCTGGTTATGTCTTTGACATATGCATTTTTCAGATAGGTGTGGAAGGTGGAGGCTTTCCAAGATGCTAAGAATTCAGCATGACCCTGACAAAATCCCATGTCAAAATCCATTACTATGCTTTTCTGCTGAATCATGCCAACGCATGACTCAGTAAGCCATCTCCGGTTAGGAATTTAGCTGCAAGGTTGAGTATGTTTGAGTAGGAACAAAAAGCCTCCTGCATGTAATAAATAAAAAAGCTATTTCTGTTTTATGATTAATTAAAAATTGATCTAGCTTTGCTTAGGAGTAATAAACATTCCTGAGATGAAGTCTTTCTGAAAAAGAGCAGAACATGTAATTGTGAGACATTCTTTTGATTCTGAAATTGTGCATTTATCCTGGATATGTTTAACATGCATATAATTTGATTCAAGCTTACTGCAAGCCAGAAGTAGAACAGCAGATTACATACTTTTAGGAAGAACTGTAATCCAGGGCTTTACTGCTTACTTTATTTGTGTAATTAGAAAAAGGCTATGGTCAATGTTACTGGTTTAATCTCCAACAAACTGGAGCGTTTGATAACCTACTGACATTGAAGTCCGGAAGATTGTAGGGCACTTTTTAACTAATCCACAACCAAAAGAATAATTAATTTGCCTTTTTACAGTGTTATCATAACATTGCAATTGGAAGTGAAAACACATTTCTCAATTATTTAATTTATTTAATTACTTGTTTGGAAAGTCAATATTTTTATTCAAAGGTGAAGAAAAGGATGTTTTTATTCAATGTGAGTATAGTGTCTAATATTTACACTACAGCAGTTCAATATTTGGATTCTCAGAGAATAGTCTGCTTGTTTCACTTTCAGATCTGGTCTAGTGATAAGTTCTCAGTTATCACAATGCACACTTCAGCCTTTGTCTGCCCTATGACTGTTAATCAAATTTAATCGAAACCATTTAATTCACTGATCATAAAGCATGATTTAAATCAGTCATCAGGAAAACTTAAATTAAGTATTTGTTTTTAACATTTTTTGCATATTTATATTTCAGTGAAGGTTCTGTGTAATAGCATTCACAATATAGCTCATTTGAATCCTGACTTTTAGTTAAGTTTAACCTTTACACTTGAAGATTCACCTTGACATACAAAAGATAAAATCTTTTTAAGTTGAACAACCTTTACAGTGTTACATGTATTTATAAATGCTTTTTAAGTGTTTTCAACATTGAAAAATGTAAATAATACATTTCTTGATTACTAAGTAACTAATATATATCTTGGAAGTTGTGTAAGCTGCATTTAATTGGAAATTAGGATCCACTTACACGCAAAGCAGATTTCCTTTCTATTGAATTAGAAAACCTTCTTTACTTCTTTAATAAAAGCAATAAAAATATCACGTGCTTAAATTGCTCTGTCATATGGAAGAAATACTGGCTGTGCTTAATGGTTTAACTGAATCAGGAGATGACCAAGTCTTTCGGAGATGTAGAATTAATAGATACTCTCCATCTGATTTTATTTCTGGGTTTTTATTCTGGAAGAAGAATACAAGATATAACATTTTCTTGACTTTTGGTTTTTCAGTCAAATAAGATAATAATGGGCAATAAGAAAATGTCCTGAAAAAAATGATTTAACTTTTTAATCACTTCCTGTTCTAGACAGTTAGCCAATATATTGTATCATACTCAACTTTCTTTAAAATTCCTGCAAACTTGTACAACTTCAATGATTGAAATTTGTTATGGTTGGTATGACTGATGGGTAGTAACTAGGGGCATAGCAGTGTTTTCCTGTTCTGTTTTTTGGTATTTAATTTAGTACTTTATATTTGGAATAGTGGCAAGCACTTTCTTGATCTACCTCTTTGCAAACTGCTATATAACTTCAAACTTTGGCAGTTCCTTCTGTGCAATTATTTTTGATGTCTTTCCACATCTCAACAGTGTTCTCCATAGATCGAATCTAGCCATCATCTAAAGTTTGTTTAATAGTAAGTAAAATATGAAAGCATTAATAGAGAATAGCTAGCAATTATCTTCCAAGTAACACATGCAATTAATTTTTCCAATATATGTATTAGTAACACAAAGATAGATTCATGCAATTATTAAGTTTCAATCAGTGTTATATTTTATGATAAGAGCTGAGAGAAAATTATGAATGTGCTTCAGAACAAAGAATAAGCAGTTGGTTCAATTCATTCACCTATGCCAACACTGTTTCCTAACCATTGCTTTCAAAAGAATAGTTCTAATGTAATTTCATGTGTCTTGCATGTTTTTTGAACATTTGCATTTGACATGGAATGAAATGCATACTTCATTTTTTTAACCTAATCGCACTGGAACTGCTTGAGAATTCTCCATACAGGATCTTTTTGGACACTTACCTATGCTATAGAAAGCCCCTCTGAATAATGACAAAAGACTGTGATAAACAAAAAACAGAAAAGAAACCAAATGTGAGCTTTTAAGCAGAGAAAGGAAATTGATGCTGGTTGGAAAAATGAAAAATATAAGTGTTTTGTCCATTACTGTGATTCAGCTCCTTAATCAGTTACATGGAACTGTATCATTTTTATGAAGCTAGAGTTGGCATAAAAGATTAAAGGTATTATGCGACTGATTCTGTACCAAGTTCAAAAAGCACCCTCGATCCAGGAAATGGGGAATGGCTCTTTGATGCTATAAACATGGTTATTTATTAATTAATGAATTTTAGTTTTTATTGCATCTTAATAAAGGTCATAATCTTTTAAATTTTTTAAACATATTTATGAAATAGAAAGTATAATTAACCTAAACCATATTTAAATAAAAGTAGAAGAGTATTACAGTTTATTAGTAACACTGACAATTTTAATCTGTTAGGAGTCTAACAAAATAATGGTAAAGCAACTTGGGCCAGGCAGTGTAGTTTTCATTCTAAGTGATGCAAGACTGATGCACTCTGCAAGATGGATGGGGGCTCTTGAAAGTTTGTCTCTTGGTATGTGCTCTTTGATGGACCATTATTAATTTCAAATATTAATCTAAAAATGGGTGTATGGATTTTGTAGATTGAATTATGGATTGAATTCTGTTGCTGGTAAAATACTACATATATTCATTTTACTAGAAAGGCTCATTTCTGCTTAAATTCTAGTGTACAGAAAACATGTAAAGGTGATTTTTTGCCCAAAGGCCAGTAGAGGATCATTTATATCTTAAGTATGCACAAAATATTGTAATTCATTCAGATAGCAAGGTGAACATCTGGAAAAAAACTTTGTTCCTATGTTGCTCTTACATGAAGATAAAATATTCTGGGAAAGGAACTTTTATTATAACCTCTCCCTTACTTCCAAAAGAGGTGAAAGTTGCAAGAGGAGAATGAGAAGCCCCTTAAGATATGGCATCTTATCACCAACTTACCTGTTAGTTGCTTTTACAGAGGCAGTGGTGTCCCTCCTTCCTCACCCATCCGGCTGTATGTCCCTGCTGCTTCCCACCAACTGGGTCTAGTACTTGTCCAGCCCTCTGAAAGCTGGGTTAACTTCCCAAAACATCAACAAACTAACCCAGAGGAAAAAAAGTCTGCTGCTTCCAAAGGCTGCTGTTTCAGTGAGCTGAACTGAATTACTGGGGAGTCAGACAGGCACCAGTGCACTGGGAAAATGAGATGGAGGGGTACAGAGTAAAAGTAGGCTGTGAGATTGGCTTAAATATAACAAAACTTCATTCTCTGAGCCCTGAAGTAGAGCCTGCAGCAAGGGATGTGTGCTCTAGAGTGTGGACAAGTGCCTCCCCAGCACCTCTGGACTGTGGGCTGCTGATGGCAAGGAAGTTAGTTACATAGGGAAACCTGTGCTTGTACAATGGAGAATATTTGTTACTCATTCTCAGGCTTTCTTTCCTGTCTAGCTTATGCAGCCAACCATAACTCAGAAGGAGGCTGGTGGTGGACTGGAAATAGTAAAGCTAAAATATGCTAGAAGACAGGAACCACTCTGCAGGGTGTTGTGGCCAGGTGTCTCTTCAGACATGTGGGTATTTGGGAAAGTGAATTCAGACTAAAATATCTACAGTCCTAAAGCTCAGAGATAGACAGGTTATGTTGACTAAGGCTGGACTTGGCTGAATCAGGAGAAACACTTCATGGCAGCCTGCTTTTTGAGTGAGCACGTGTTCAGCTGTATGGAAAAAATACAGACAAGGCAAGTTATAATTGTCAGAGAACTCAAAAGGAAGATTGCACAAAGGAGTCCTTCAAAGGCAGTACGAGAAAATCCAACTGTATATGTTCATATCTTGACTTTTGCCACCTCTGCATTTGCAGCATCTCTGATAATAATTTCCTGAGTAGAGACCTTGGCATTTTTTGTGTTATTTGTTATTCAGTATGCAGTTTATGAAACACTGGGGAGAATAAGTTTGTTGCTGCATCAGAGGAATGTTCAGTTGTCTGAACATAAAGTAGGAAGACTGTATGGTTCAACATGTTTGTCATGGATAAATATCAGCACTATATTCACAATTCCACTGAATTTGTGATTAAAGAGCTATTTGCAACTGGATGATAACAGAATCACAGAATCATAGAATTTTTAGGCTGGAAAAGACCTTTAAGATCATCAAGTCCAACTGTTAACCTAGCATTGCCAAGTCCAGCACTAAACCATGTCCCTAAGCACCGCATCTTTTAAATACCTCCAGGGATAATGACTCAACCACTTCCCTGGGCAGCCTGTTCCAATACTTGGCAACCCTTTCGTGGAAGAGATTTTTCCTAATATCCAATCTAAACCTCCCCTGGCAAAAATTGAGGTCATTTCCTCTTGTCCTATTCCTTGTTACTTGGGAGAAGAGACCAACACCCACCTCACTACAACCTCCTTTCAAGCAGTTGTAGAGAGCGATTAGGTTTCTCCTGAGCCTCCTTTTCTCCAGGCTAAACAACCCCAGTTCCCTCACTCACTCCTCATAAGACCTGTTCTCCAGACCCTTCACTAGCTTTGTTGCCCTTCTCTGGACACACTCCAGAACCTCAATGCCCTCCTACTGAGGGGCCCAAAACTGAGCACAATATTCAAGGTGTGGCCTCACCAGTGCCGAGTACAGGGGCACCATCACTTCCCTACTCCTGCTGCCACACTATTCCTGATACAAGCCAGGTTGCTGTTGGCCACCTTGGCCACCCAGGCACACTGCTGGCTCATGTTCAGCTGGCTGTCAACCAGCACCCCCAGGTCCTTTTCTTCCAGGCAGCTCTCCAGCCACTCTTCCCCAAGCCTGTAGCGTTGCGTGGGGTTGTTGTGACCCAAGTGCAGGACCCGGCACTTGGCCTTGTTGAACCTCATACAATTGGCCTCTGCCCATCGATCCAGCCTGTCCAGATCCCTCTGCAGAGCCTTCCTACCCTCGAGCAGATCGACACTCCCGCCCAGCTTGGTGTCATCTGCAAACTTACTAAGGACACACTTGATCCCCTCATCCAGATCATTGATAAAGTTATTAAACATAACTGGCCCTAATACTGAGCCCTGGGAAACACCACTTGTGACTGGCCACCAACTGGATTTAGCTCTGTTCATCACAACTCTTTGGGCTTGGCCATCCAGACAGTTTTCTACCCAGGAAAGAGTATGCCCATCCAAGCCATGAGCAGCCAGTTTCTCCAGGAGGATGCTGTACAGTATGTATAGATTACATACCAAAAAACTAAGTAGTTTTCAGTTGGCTAAAGCTATATGCTGACTGCAGCATGAATTGCAGTAGCTCTATATGAAGCGAATGAAAGTATTAAAAAGATTCTGTTACCTCTTTCTGAAGAAATGTTTATATTTGTTTACAATTGTAAAACATTTTGATGAACAAAAAAGTATTTCAGATTGCCCATTAAACCAAAACCAAAATGCTTGATCATCTGCAACATTCTTGCTAATGGAGCATTTCTGTGCTGGGAACTGAACTCTGTAGTACATGGGATTTTGAAATTTTTATGTCTTTTTCACTGAGTTTCTCAAAGCTTCTGTTTTTTCCTCCTGGAAACACTCTACGTGTGGCAGAGGTGTGGAGATCCAGAGAAGGAAACTTCTGCAGAGCTATCTACAGGGGTTCCTTCAACCAGAAGCTAAAAGTAGCCCCTCAACCAGTTAGGCTTTTCTGTACATATGTGCTGTATGACAAGCTGAGCAAGACCTTGCAGCATGAATTCAATGCTGCAGGATTTCTTCTACCCTGTTTTCTCTGCCCTTTGTATACACTGTGGAAGGAGACCTCTGGCCTGGAGTGAAATGGTTTGGGCTGGAGTCCAAGCTGTGAGCCTGGGAATAAGGAATGAGAGAAGGAATGAGGAAGAAGATAAAGCATGGGAAGTAAGATACATTATGAGAAAGCTGGTAACTATTGCTCTATAGTTATTAAAGGTAGGGTTGTAAAGCCAGTTAGGAGGGCAAATACAGAGCTGATCAGAAAATGAAAGCTGTTCTAGCTAGAGCCCTAGTAGGGAAAAGTAGGAGCTAAAAACTGAGCTTTTATCCATCTGCAAGCTGAAAGTTTTCTTCCCCTGTCTTTGTAATAATAAAATGGGGTGGAAAATTTGCTGAACATCTTGTCAGCAAAATATTCTGACATATTATTGATCATAGGTAAAGTAGTCCTTGTTTGAGAATGTCTTTGTATCAGGAGAAATATTTTTTTTTCCTTTTTAGGGGAAAAGGAAGACAATGTGCCTCTCAAGAGTTCATTGCCCTAAACTTTAGGAAAACAGGAGGAGAAAACTGACTGAATTCTGTCACATTTGCAATACAAAATGCTATTAAGGGTGGAAAGACAGGTAACTTACAAGTTTCAGAAAGGCTGTTCAAACTGAGTGAGATATATAGCTAAAACAAAAATCCTCTCCCTTAAGAAAAACATCTTTCTTCGTTTTATAATCTTTCCTGGGAAAATTAGTCAAGACTTGTCACCTGATGCCTTTCTATTTTTGCCACTTAACAGAGCCACAGTTAAGAGCAGGAATGGTGAAGTGTAATCTTTAGAACCAAAATCTTAATTGTACACTAATGCACCTTCTGTGTTGATGTAGACTCTGAATACATGCTAGAGTAGACTTTTATTTATTTGTTTTAGAATTTGGAAAGTTGTTAGACAATGTCTGTCAGGTATTACATAGATTGCTATGTATGTAAAAAATATTTAGGCTATATTGTCTACTGGTAATGGCAATAAATCAGAAATATTTTGCTCAGTTCTATTAATAGCCATGGAAGACTTCAATGAACTGGAAGTAAAAATAGCATATATTTCAACACTGTTCATCTTGCAACCCTGTAGACTATCTGCATTGCATACACAGTGTCTCAGCTTCTGATGTAGGTGCTGTGAATGTTGGTTTTGATCAAAAGGATATTTTTTTTCCTTGAAATTTGGTACAGTTTATCATCCTATGTCCTGAAAGTCTCTAAAATACCTTACATTTCTGTTTGCCTAGGAAAACGCCATGGGAGGTGAATCAGGTGCAACAATAGGTTATAATTTCATGTCACAGAACACTTTCCAGAAACATTTATCTCATTAGAAAGCTTTAAAGTTGGCAGAAAGGGAGACCACCATTAACAAGAGAGCAGAAGCCATCAAATTCTGTATGGTTATACAAGCTTTTGTATTCTTGATCTCCAGCACTGTGACAAATATGTAGTCCAGTCCTGAAGGCTTGCAGTCTGAAAACCACTGTATGCTGTACTTCAATGGCATGGCTCAATCCTAGATTGGGCCATCTCTTTTAATCTGTTTCTGGGAATGCTCCAAAAGACTTTCCTTATCATATCTACTCTCTGTGATGACCTTTGAGGTTGGAAATTAAATAAAACTGGGAAGGAACTAGCCATCATGCTGTAGGTAGTAACACAGAAGAAGTGGGTTATTGCTTTGTTTTGGGATATTTGTACTTGGGTGTCCTGGTTTCAGCTGGGATAGAGTTAATTTTCTTCATAGTAGCTAGTATGGGTCTATGTTTTGGATTTGTGCTGAAAACAGTGTTGATAATGTGGAGACATTTTAGTTGTTACTAAGTAGTGCTTACACTATTCAAGGACTTTTTCAGCTTCCCATGCTCTGCTGGGTGCACAAGAAGCTGGGAGGGGGCACAGCCAGGACAGCTGACCCTGACTGACCAACAGGATATCCCATACCATGTGGTGTCATGTTCAGCATATAAAGCTGGGGGAATAAGAAGGAAGCGGGGGGACATTTGGAGTTATGGCACTTGTCTTCCCAAGTAACCATTATGCATGATGGAGCCCTGCTTTCCTGGAGACGGCTGGACACCTGCCTGCCCATGGGAAGTAGTGAATGAATTCATTGCTTTGCTTTGCTTGCACACATGGCTTTTGCTTTACCTGTTAAACTGTCTTTGTCTCAACCCATGAGTTTTTTCACTTTTGCTCTTCTGATTCTCTCCCCCATCCCACTGTGGGGAGGAGTGAGCAAGTGGCTGTGCGGGGCTGAGTTGCTGACTGGGGCTAAACCACGACACTGGGAAAAACTGAATGTAGTTTTGGGTACTTCATACATTTTTAAAGTATCTAATGTAGTAAAATTAGTATATGTTGAAATAAAGTGTTTTACCTTGCCATTGGAACAACTAAGAACATGCACATACTCACTCCTGGATCAGTGTTCAGCTGATCAGCAGGAACATGTTAAGTAACTCAACATAATAACCTATACATACTCGTGATCACCTTTAAAAGAGTTTACCTCCATCTGATAGTGCTGCAGAATTGTAATTGCCAGGCAGTGTCTGAGCCTTTGGACACCACTGTAAAATATAATTTTCCACACAGATAATATTCTGCAAGACTATTTCCAACAATGGGTCCTATTTGCAAATGTAACAGACTAAAGTAAAACATGCTTCCCTGGATCAAAAGCCAATCAAAATTCCTTCTGCTAATGAGAGACGAGACCAGAATAGTAGAAAACATACTGTGAACAGTCATCAATTAATAAGAAAAAATGTCTGTTTTGGGGATTGAGCCAGACATGCTGTGAATGGGGTTGTCAGGCACAAGTGGTGCTGAGTAATGCTAGTAGGAGAGAAAGGGGAAGCTATAATCATCTTAGTCTCTGGTATGTCTTCTAGTGGTCTGGTCACAACTAGTTGGCTAAAGATCTGTCTGACCCTGGAAGAAGCTACCTAATGTAGACTCACCTTTTCAGAAAACAGGTAAAAAGACAGATTATGCAATGTTTTGACCACATCCATTCAGCTCAAGAGGGACTGTGATACTGTGAAAAAGAAATAGAAATCAATGCAACAGAAATCAGTTGATATATCAAGTTTAGGAGCATTTTCCATTCTATAATATGAACCTGATAATGAAGTATTAGATGACTTGGATCACAACAGTGTGTCCCAGACCTGGTTGCTTGCTAAAGAAACTAGGCCTCCTCTATGGTAATTAAAGCTCCTGGTAGACATAAATTTGACAGTACTGCTAATTACCCCACCTTGTTCACTGAAAGGGAGCTAGTTGCCTATAAAACAGAATAAGTGTAATATAATAGAAATGACAAAGACTCAGAGTTCGAGAGAAAAATAATATGGGATTAGGAGCGCAAGTGTCTTTGTATAGTTACTGCTTGTATTTATGCAGACCTGAAATTTGTTCAGCAGACAATTGTGGGGCGCAAAGAGCTAATATGACTTACGAACACTGGCCCTCCTATGGGCTTGATTTTGTTTTTCTCTCTGAGTACTTCCTTTTTCATTAGTGACCCCAGTGAACCAGTATGGTGTGCTTAGCTCTGCTGCTCCTCATCATACCCAAATGATAGGCTGCAAGAATCAGGCTGGTCTTGCTTAATAAAACATAATTTTTTGTAAATCTTTCTGCCTGTTTTGTTCTTTTTTTTTTTTTTTTTTTTAATTACAATAAACCAAGAGCAGAAAGAACAAATAATTGGTTAAGGGACTGACACGTCAGGCTTGAATGACTTCAAACATTCTACAAGTGACTGATTGTGCCCACACACCCATCTGCATTTTTAAACATTTTTATTTTATGTTCCGTAGAAACAGTATTGTTTATTTCCTAAAGGATGAGCAATTAGGAATGAGTATAATTAATACACATGACTTTTTTTCCTGGCTCTTATCACAGTTCCAACAAACCATCCACATCTATGCTTCAGTAGGTTTTATGAAATGCTTGCAAACGACGGGCAGATGGCCTCTTCAGGTTGCTGTATTAAACAGCAAAGATTAATAATACCACTTTTCATGCAGTATGTTCAGTTACATCTTGTCTGCCAGAAACTGTCTGTTTTCAGTGCCTCTGTCTATAAATACTTATGGTCTGCTCTATAATTGAACAAATAAACAAATAAACAAGCTTGAATAATATTCTTAAGAAATCTCTTAATATTCCTAAGAAATCTATCTAAAACTAAATAACTTTTCTCATAAAGTAGCAAGAACCTATCCATCCTTACTGAATTTATATATAATCCTCATTTTTTTAAAGAGACCACAGTACCTTTGTATGGTTTTACTGTCTGGTTCCCATTGAGGAAGACAATGTTTATTGTGAGAACTTGTCAGCTTAGGGAAAATAACATATGACCATATGCTATCAACTAACAGCATAAGAACTACTTCATATCAACTCCCTATGTAGAAGCATTTTTATAAAAGGTAGCTCTTTCACCTAAAATTTTACTTCCCAGCACTTGAAGAATGCAAACCTACATTGTCCTTAGGCTGGAAATAGGATGGAATTGGGTATTTCTAGATTTTCAACACTTTGGAGCATGCCTGGCTAAGGGGGTCAGGGTGGTAAGGTGTGGATTTATACCTAACTACTACTCTGCCTTGACTTCCCAAAGAGGAAGAACTCCAAATGATTCCCATTTAGAAACAGGAATTTCTAAAGAATAAAACTGTCCATGGAGGAAGTTTAGTATATCTTATATAGTGGCATATCCTAATCTCTGTTAGTCATTGATCAGAAAACTAGCTGGAAGTGTTATCTTCTCTGCCACTTCTGTATAGCACTATGCACACTTAGCATAGATAGTGACAATAATTTCATCTCTTCTGCACCCCTGAGGAAAAAATTGCTAGCTGAATTATTTTGATACAGTCATTGACACAATTTTTATCCACTTAATTTCTTTTTTCTGTTTTAAATGACAGCAAAGAAATAATTTTTATGTCTTATTACTTTGAAGGTATTGTATCTCTGCCATTCAGTACACATCCACCATGCTAAATTCTCCCTTTAGAGGCCATAAAAGTATCTGAAAAACTGCCTCATGCTGTATTCTGCAGCTCATTGCTTTTCTCTTTTATTCTTGCTCATGCTGATCAGTGGGTTCATTGTCTGTGATACCACAAACACCTTCATCTTTCAGCCTCTCTACAGCTAGTCACAAGCCTTCCTGGAGCAATATTTGATCTTAAAGACTTCATGAATAAAAAGCTGAATTAGCCAAATAAAGTCATCTGTGAAAACTCTATGTTGGAAAGTGCCAGACATTTGATTTACTTTGGTATTTTTTCATAGGTTATTTTTCCTGAGGAGTTCATTAATTGGCTTTGAGGATAACAGGAAGATTCTTGGCATTCTTATTAGTACTTAAGATATGACAACTGGGTCTAACCTCAAAGAAGTAAATTAAAGGAAAAAAAAGACAATGACAGTGTTATTAAATGTGTGCTACCATTTATAATAATGTGGCAAATCTCTCTACCTTGTTCAGTTGTATTGTTCTGAAATGGAAAAGCAAGATCAGGAAGCTTGTGTTTTAAGATTATGGAATAGTTTATACTGCATGGTGGACAACCCCAAAACACTACTCACAGCATGAGGTCCACTGATACCACTGAGCCTATGTAATGGCCAATGGCCCCATGCCACCACTCCTCCTTGCAGTCATTTGAGTGTTATTGTACCTCTGGAGGGGGTTGGTGCTTAAGGTGTGAGAGAGAACCACAGTCTAAATGGATAAGCAAGAAGAAAATGGCCAAATGTCTAGAAAAAACAAAACTTGGCTTTGGCAGATGTAAACTCCTTCATTTTTTATGCAGGGGTTCACAGATTACAGAACCTCTGTTATTGATGTTATGGCCCAGGATTGCACAGTGGCTTTGTTTGAAAGTAACAATGATTTCTTCAGAAGAGGGAAGATGAATCTCCTTCTGAAGGTGATGCTAACTATAAAGGAAGCCTAAGAAATGAGACTAGACTAGAATTCTAGCTTTTAGGCAGCTGAAATTAGATGAGGTGATCCTTTTTTCAGTCATTCTAAAAATAAAAGAAAAAAAATACTGAGTAAAAAATAAGACATGATCCCTGTGTTTTTCTTTTAAAATAGTACCTTGTTTAATCTTATCACCCTGAAATAAAAGAATGCAAAACCTTCAAACGTATAATTATTTTGTTTCATTAATAAATTACTCTCACTATTAAGAATGCCTTTATTTTACAACTGAATGTTGCTTACATGAGCTTTCAGATCTGGTTAGATCTCATCTGTTAAAGGGCTTTTTGATTCAACAGACAAATTTCTGTCACACATATATGTATCTGATGTTTTATAAGTTTGTTCAGTTTATACATTACAATCCTTACATCAGGGGCACCACCCTCAGACCATTTCGGTATGCCCATAGGTCCTGTAGTTGTAACTTTCTGTCTTTTTTAAGCAGAAGTCCTGGAAAGGTCTTTTAAGTCTAAACTCTTTCTTGTATTAATGCCTAAAAATTTAATCTTTCTTCTGCTAAAATAAACATGACAGAAACACAATTAAGTACACAGCTGGGAAAGCAACTTTGAATGAAAGCAGGTAAATCACTCTAATTATTTTGTGGTTGAAAACAAATATTTCAGTGTTACTGATTTTAATGAAACTTCTTTTTTATAATTAGAAAGTAGTTCTTCCTAAAGGTAGATGATTCCATTATACTTGTTTCAATAGCCTGACTAATTTGATTTCATGACATATTTAGCAACATATGTTGCTAAAAATAATCATGATCAGGCGATAACGATTTACCTATATTTTGGCAGTCTTAAAGTCATGTACATACATAGATATATATATATATATACACTGCTTTGCATTGTATTTTTAAGTCCTAAATGGAGTTCAGTGTCCTTAGTGTGCATCAGTCATTCACCATAAATCTGATTCAATATTCGCTGTGATCTGTACATTTCCTCTAGTGAGATTTGGATTGTGCACTCGTGTGAAATCCTGTTAATTTTCACAGCTTGATCCTGCATTAGGCTTTTATTCATATGGATATAAAAGCCTGTGATGATAAATATTGAAGAAAGACTGATACTTCAAGCACTAAAATAAAATAAAAAACTCCCACACTAGTTATACTGTACCCAAGTAAGAATAAAAGCAACTGAGATATTCTGTTGTTTTGTTTTATCAAGAAAAAGGTATAAGAAATAGAAAATATTTTCACTCACATCTGATAGACAACTAATACATTTTCTTATGTTATATTTTTGCCGTTTAAAATCATTCCATGACTGCTGTGTATGTGGCTTACTTATATTTTATTATAAAGTCTCATCTTCCCAGTAGCTCTTCTGCTTGTTACTTCTGGGTGTTATCTGAAAGTGCAGATAAATTAAAGACTTTTACATTCAAGGAACAGTATAGTAAAGGGGGCATGCTTATCAAATGTGCATGTTGTATATCTGAAAGCAAAAACCAGCTCTCACAAAGCATCAGATTTCTCAGTGTTGCTGCAGTCAGTTCACCTTTAGAGCTGCAGAAGCTTGATTGCTTGATTATGGATTACAGCAGTGGTTAAAACAACTCTGGGGCAAATAAGTTTTCCTTTTTTAAAAAAAAAAAAGCTGAAAGGAAGAAGAAAATAGAAAAATCCAAAATTTAAGAGTAATTTCTTTAGCAAAATGAGCTGTTCTTGGAAAAGTAGTATTCATACAAATGTACACTGTGAAGCCTATTCGGAGAGGAGCAGGTATCTCTCTATCCAGGACACTGAAAGTCCCTGCCTATACTTTCTGTCTAACTACTCTTTTTTTTCTTGTCTGCATAATATGTCACATAATTTCCAGCCTGTTTATATCCATAATCAGAAAGTACATAACATAGTCATCCCTTGATTGATCATGCATGCAGAAATGCTTCAATCTGTATTAAACAGCAAGGCAACTAATTTTATTTTGTATTTCTATAAACAAGTAAATCAGATTGTGAAGTTGTATAGTCTAAAAAATAGTGTATAAATAAGAAAGGATATTTTAAAAGTTTGAATACTGTTATTTCTTATAATATTTAGTTCAATATTAAGACTAAAAAGGCCTATTGTACTTTTTCAGTTTAGTGTCCTGTTTTGAGAAACATCAACATGCTGCTTCTTTAGATGGCCTGGGCATTACTCCTAAGATGCCGTGAAGTGATTCTGTGGCTTAGTAGAATGTGAAAAACACATAGATTGCTGTGATTTTACAAGTATTCTTAAGTGCTGAAACTTTAATTAAAGAAAAGTCGACATGAATTTTGTACGGAATGTAAAATATGTGGTAGCAAAATGTGCTTTGAAATACACATTTAACTCACTTGCAAGCAAAGCAGGCTCATTACAAAACCACCTCTCTTCCAGCAGCTCCTCAGTTGTGCTCTGTGGGCCACCAGTCATCTGCAGAACATTCTGTGGGATGCTCTCTGGAGAGAGCAGGGGATCGTGTTTTTGTTCATTCACTGTGTTTCCATTTTTTAATTGCATGAAAAGAAGTAAAAAAATCTGTCAGTACTTTCCCAGTGCAGTTTAGCTTCACTGTAACAAACCCCAGGGAGTCATGGAGAATTGTTCATCCTAACAGGGCGGGTTTGGCAATTTGCTGCACTGAAATAGTGAAGAAACATCTGATTTCAACTACCCAGTAATAAGTTGTGCTTTTATGGCAATTACTTCACACTGCTCAGTATTTAAAAAGTGCTTTAAAAAGAAAGCAATGTGGAAATTAAAAAAGGAAAAAAAATGCGCATTTAGAGGCTAAATCTGGCATGCTGTGATAAAGATAAGGGAAATAAGACTTGTGTCTAGATCAGCCTTCTGTAAGCACACACTCCAATATGGCTGATGACCAAGGAGAGCATGCCTTCTTGCTGTTGAAATTATTAAAAATAGGGGGAGGATGTGACTTGCTTTAAATGAAGTTGGTCAGTGTTTGATTTCCTTGTAAACATATAAAGTAGCTGTGAATGGGGTGGAATTAATTTTCTGATAAAAGACTGATGGCTGCGGCTGCCATGATCTGTAGAGAAGTAGGTATACAGACAATATTTTTCTTCTGATGTCACCTATATTACAAAGCTTATGATACCCTGTTTTATTCCCCATTGCACCATCCTATAGTATATACTAACAAGGTAAATTCATGGCCCCCATTTAAAGCCAGCAGAGACATTTATGCCAGAGATCTGTTTAGTTGCTCTTAATCTCAATAGGCTGCTCTAATTGGCTTATTCAGGCAAAACCAACAAGCATAATTTTTTTTTATACTGTCTAGTGATTGTTGCTCCACTTTAATGTAATTTTAGTTAAATTTAATTTCAAGTCATCTCAGCTGAATTACTAAATAATAAGATTAAAGGCAAAACAAACCTGAAAAAACAGATGCACACTCAGATCTTGTTCTGATTGGAATTCAGGAAAGATAAAACCAGACAATAAAAGAGCTTGTAATTATTTAAAACAAAGATATCTCTTTGAATAAACTAGATGCAGGTATTAAATCCTGGGTATTAATATTGGACGTGTGCAGACAGGCATCTGCTTCCATTTGCCCCAATCACTTTAACAACATCTAATAGTGTGCATTATAAACTTTATATAAATTCATTTTTTTGGATGTCTTTTTAATATCAACATTTATTATCAAAATATCTGTTACTTAAGTAGGCATGCTATGGTTCTATTATCTGGCATATTTTAGTTGAGCAGAGTAACTTTTACTCCTTCATAGAATAATGACCATAAATATTTAAAATTTCCATTTTCTAGTTCCAGATTTTAGGGTTTGTTCAACACTCCAGCCATGATCCACTGAATTCTTTGGTAGGCAGCTTAGTAGCAGCTTGATAGGCAGAGAAATTAAAGGCAGTTTTCTGCTTTGATGCCATGGTGCTACCGGTCATCCCTCTTTCTTTGGGCACAAAGGAGCTGGAGAACTGCCTTAACACTGAGATATACTGTGAAGATATGTACGGCTCCTATGTTTGGGACTGACATTTCTAGAAAGCACACAATGTGGATCTCCTCCTCCTGCCATCCGGCATGGGAGGCATTCTTGGGGGAAATAAAGTGGGAGTGCATCAGTGGGAGCAGCCTCCTGGGGTCATAGCAAGGAGACACAAGTCAAAGCAGGTCAATGTCGGCTCTACCTTGTGATAGGACCAGCCTGGTGTTTGCTCAGGAGAAAGTGCTAACTAAATAAAAGGTGTTTGGATAGAAATGACATAGGTACTGTCCATTCTGGATCCACTGTCATTGGATGCTTAGCCCTAGTTAGAAGCCTTTGGTCCAACTGTAACTTGCTCTCTCTTGATACTGTTTAAAGCTTATACTTTATATCTGTGATGCCTCTCTTAGACCCCCAAAACCCACCATCAGCATGAAAGGGCAAGTCCTATGCAAAGTTCTGTTTTAAGTGGATTTAGATATTAGCACATAGCAGAAAATTGGCAGTAATGTGACTTCCCTGTCTATGCAAAGGGCAAGAAGAATTAACACTTCTTGCTAATGAGGTCTGACTAAAAATGTTCATGATTTCTTTTTCTCACCCTAACTACTCCTTAGCCCTCTCTGGTTTCATAACTGCTTCCCTTTTGATCTGGAGCATCATGGTAATGTAGCAATCAGCTGATGAGCAAGAGATCTGTGCTTACAATACAGAAAGTATCTATTAGGTACTTGTAGCTAAACACTTCTCAGTGATCAGCTCTATCCAGATACCTGCACATCTTGCTTTGAAAGCCAGCAAAAGGAACTGCATTGGACAAAAAGAGGCCTGCATGACCTACCATGGTAGGCCACACATCCGATGTGTGTCACTTTGAGTGTCACTTCTCTGACCACTCGTAGTAGTACAGTTCTTGTTCTTTGTGTCTCTACAAAAAATTAAAACATTTTTCTATCCCCATTACTTGCAAACAGGAACAGATGTAAAGAAAGATTGCAGGGGATGCAGAAGCTTTACATCTCATTAAGTGCCATGTGATAAATCTAAAGGCAATCATCTGTGGTGGTAAAGACAATATACCTCACAGAAGTAAATTGAGCTAGTTGTCAGCAACTGGCATAGACATACAATGTACACAACTTTCTAACATTCACATTTATTTTGGTAGTTCTGCTGGTATTTGTGATGATTTCTTGTCTCGGATCTCATGAGAGAACTTGCAGTAATGCAGGTATGGTCATGTAACTTTTCAAAATCAATTGGTGGCTTGCAGAGCCATTCCAGCATTGCCTTAGCTGCCACCAAGGAAGAGGTCAAGCACATGCCCCAGCATGTCCTGCTTGGGAGGAGTGCTCTGTAGCGGTCACGAGACAGTGCATTGTTGTTGGCAAACACAAATTCCGATGTAATGACTTGAAATGTGCTTCTGTTATTTACTCACTGATGATGCTAAAAGCAGCCAAAGAGTAAAAACACTTTCAATATGTTATATGTTTAAATTGTAGTTGTTCTCTGACAGCTGAAATTATGTAGCAAACATTTTTTCCTGAAGATCTTATTTTCTTCTTTTTTTTTTTTTTTTTTGCCTTGTACATCCGTTTGCATACTAAGACATTATTTCTCTGTGGCTTTGTAGAGACTGAAACTAGTCAGATGTACAATGCATATGCTACTCTAGCTGAAACATCTGTTAGGTAACTTGTCCTAGGTCATTCTGCTTAATCATGACTTTTTATGCATCATTGTACTCTGCAATTGTCAGAGAAATTCTATAAACTTTGCTGAGGTAAAAATTTATATCCAACCATTCTTTCCAAGTAAGTTTCTTCTGTGAACTTTAAAAAAGCCAAAGAATGAGAAATGATAATTTCTGGCAGCTGTTTAACATGGAAAAAGAAATGTTCATGTTTGGTGTATCCCACTTAATGCTTAAAAGTAATGATTTCTACTATTGATGCAGTGAATCTGAAATAATCTTGCACCATACTTAGATTTTAGTTACTTAATGTCCCTTTAAACATGCTTCTTTCTACGAAGCGATACAATAAGTTTTCATAATAGTAACTACTTTTTCCACATCTTGAAAATCATTGGACCTGCTTCTCCTTAAATCAATTACAAAAATGCCAATGATTTAAAGAGGAGATTTGTGTTGCAGGTTTATATATCACTGATCTCATTTAGTCAACCAGCATTCAAGATGAAATCCATCTGTTCAAATGTAGGCATCTGCTTATGGGGAGGACGAATCATTCCCCAGGCTCCACCGACCGAACTCTCCATGAACACAACAGACGAGAACTAGCTCTGATGAAGACATAAATTGTAGTCAGCTAAAATAAAGCAAGATAAGTCTTACCTTTCATCCTTCACCCCCTCCCCCTTCAGAGGTCTTCTGTTCTAGCAGGCTGAAAATTAAAATCTCTTCTTGTAGTCATCATCGGTCAGCATTCGGCCGTCCTCCAAGGACTGCACGTTTTACCAGAGTCGCTGCAGTATAAGCAGCTCATATTTCAGAGGATGAAAATACTGCCTCAAAAATGCAGCTTTGTAAGATGTGCAGTCAACAATTTTTGGTTTGTATTTTCACAGTTCATCATGCTGGATTTCAAAACATCCAGCTGTATTTTTCTGGGTAGTCTCCGTTACTGATTGTAAGGAGACACTTTGAAGGTGTTTGTTTAAACTAAATATTTATGTGAGTTTATAACAGATAGGAAGGTATTTAAACAGGATAATCATTCTCAAAATTACTTAGACGGGCAATAAACTTAGAAGGAAGAAATAATGGATGCCCCTCTAAAGTTAGAAGTGTGTTGTCAGCTGGTTAGTCTCTGGTCATGTATGGGAACTACAACAGCCTGAAACAAAAAAACCAAAAGTTGTTAACAATCTTGTCTCATGAATCCTTCTCTTTCCATACATAAATTTAGGGTAAGGATTGTTGGAGCCGCTTCATCTGCTGAGATACCAAAGTCTTTTAATGGGTTACCTAGAAGGACTGTAGTATTGTCTCAATCTTGCCGTGAAAAGGTCTTTTTTTGTTTGTTGAGGGGGTCATACATTGTAAACAGTTAGGTCTTTCACTGTGACTATGGAATATTTCTTCTAACGTGAAAACCTGTTCTGTAGTGATTAGGTTGAGTGCATCAACTCTCACTGTATTGCAGCTTCTGCCAGATGTTTCTGAGAAGTCTACTGCTTTATGGGACCTTCAGGCATAACTTGTTACTAGCATCAAAACAGTCATGGGCACCGGGGTTGCCTTGGCTGAGAGGGGAGTTGTGCATCAGCTGAGCTCAGGACTACATGCACTCCAGGAACATTGTGAATGTGCTATGGTAGCATAAACCACAGTGGAGGTGGCTTCAGTGAGAATGTTTTACTTCGTGAGAAGAACACACTAGAGGAAAGTGAAGGGATCAGTGAGGCAGCTTCCTCAGCTGCTAGTTTCTTGGAGCTACCTGGAAATTTAGCCTAAAATAGGATAGCCAACTGAGGCCCTCTGGCTTTTTAAAGTCAGTCAACCATCTACCAGCT
Source organism: Morus bassanus (assembly GCA_031468815.1). Lineage (NCBI taxonomy): Eukaryota > Metazoa > Chordata > Aves > Suliformes > Sulidae > Morus > Morus bassanus. The sequence goes on along the minus strand of CM062571.1, from coordinate 50,147,630 downwards.
TAAAAAATTGTCTCCCAAATCACTCCATACTTCTTTGAAAAATAATCATAAGAAGACTATGTCGAGTAGGAATAACTGGAAATATGATGGCATCAAAGTGTCTCAACTGATCTTGTGCTTGGTGGCAGTGAAGTGAAAAGATGCTGGGCAAAGCAAGCAAATAAGGACTTAAATGCCATTCAGGCCTTTGCAAGAGTTCAGGGTTCACCAGAAATGAAGAATTAAAATCTAACTGGAAAGCTTTACATTATAAACTGACAAAAATGACATAATTTTGGTAGTTGTTATGCTAATGTGTAAACACCATAAGAGTTGTATATGAATGGACTTGCTTGATAGCAGCAGGACAAAGCTGTGAGCTGTAAGTAGCAGAGAGACTGGGCAGAAGTCTACTATTATGCAACCTGAATGGTATAAAAGACAGAAGTAAAATGTGGTGGCTGCGTATAGCTGAACCCTGGAAAACTGCGTGCTGGAGACATTAGCTCATTGGCTTCGGTGACACTCTCCATGTCCTTTAAGCCAAGTATGTGGTTAAGTGTTTTGCTAGAAGGAGGCTTCTTTTGTACTGATTTGAGATATTGTCTTCAAAGCAATGTGACACTCATTTTCTCATCTCTCCTTTAACTCTTGTTTTCTGCAGTTGCCTATAAAGGATGCACAGTCCTACTTCTCTTTCTTTAATACTGCAGTTGTCGTCTCCATCCTACCTCTCTCAACATACTTTCATCTTTCTTTTCCTATTTTTAAACTTAAGCCTTTCCTATGCATTCAAATGCACCCTACATGAGATTTTTTTTTTCAGTCTAGTCTGTGAGAGACTCACTGTATCCATCCTAGATTGCTCTCATTATTTTGCATTTTTGTACAAAGTGTTTTGCGATAACTACTGTTCATTGCGTAGGCTGCTTCTTTGTACTAAATCCGGAAAGATAAAGAAGATTTTAAATAGAAAAAATCCTATGTTCAATCAGTCCTTCCTTTTTCTGATAGCTGATGAGGGAGAATATTTGGAAAATTTTATTTTTTACTGTTTTTATTGTTAACTGTTATGTACCTGAACTTAGAGACAGTAGAATAAGGAAACTTCATTTATACTCTGGTACATGGTTGAGCTGATCCCAAGAGCCACACTTTGACAGAGTTTTTTGATAATTGATAATTTAGACCATTGTATTATTTTCCACACATCTGATGGTATCTGAGTAGGCATGCACTTAAAAAAATGCATTTCTGGTACTACGGGCTCTAAATAGAGCACCCATAACATTTCTTCAAATTTGTGTATGATGAGAAATAAATGTAAGCGGACAAGGCCTCTAACCCCACACAAAAATGTCACATAAGCTTTTAAATGCATCCTCCAAATTATTCTGTGCGTAAGTGGAAAACAACTGGCAGTCATCAGCAAAATACAATACTTCAGAAAATAGAGTCTAATATTTTACTAAAGGTACAGTTGCAAGAAACGCAATGACTAACGATAGAGAATGTCTAGCCTTTTAATGCTCTGTTAAACACTAATATTATTAAAGGACACTGTAGGTATCTAGATGATTTAGCATCTGTTTTAGACAGCAGTTGGACAATTTAAGCTAATTAAAACTCACAAATGTCCTGCTTTTGCTGTTTTCTGTAAAAACTGCCATTGAATTTAATGGGAAAAAGACAAGACCTTATTTAAATTTTAAAATGCCATGAATGATTTATGACATTCAGAAGACATTGTGCTTTCCAGTAAAAGAATGATAAGAAGTGTGGCTAATCTTTCACTCCTTAATGAACTGATTTATTTCTTAAAACTGTTAGAAAGTGAATGGGAATGATTTTATTACTTTACTTTTTAAATGAAACATGTAGATCCTTAGGGCAGGGGCTGTATTCCAGTGACATATGTATAAAGCTTGGTCCTCAACTGAGATTTCTAGGCACCGCCACACTACAAATTATAAACATCTACAAAAAAATGCTTCGCATAGAATCTGTTTGGATCTGATTCAAGAATGAATAAGTCACTTCTAAAGATTCTGGCAAATAAACTCCCGTCGCCTCTTGTACACATGCTGAGCTTCCAGGAATCTGCTAATTACTCTTAAAATTAACAGTCTGCAGCCTGTAGGAAAATATGCAGCAAGCCTTCAGTCATATGAACTTTTAAACCCAGATCTTTAATAAATATAATGAGGTGTTCACTTAATAAAGGCTTTCATCAGCCTTCATTCTGCACTAAACTGCATAAAGAATTCATAAATAAGGAAACTAAATTGCATATGATGCTTTGGGAATAAAATATGGCTAATTACCCCAGCTTCAAATGTCTGGAACAGGTGTGTGAGAGAATATACCTTGCCAAAGAGCTTTATACCCCCTTATACACTTCCCTGAAAAAGCTGAGCTTCTATTTCTGAAGAAACTTTTTGAGATTAAATCTATTAGGAGTCTTCATCTTATTCCAGAAATTAACTCCAAGCAAACTGCTGACAAGACCACAGATCATCCTCTGCCTAGAATGAATCAAATGCACATTTTCAAGAGGGAAACTTAAAGAAGAGCTTTTTTTTCATGAGCTAGGGGAAATGGGAGGCCTCATAACTGCAGAGAGTTTTGTGATGCCTTGGGCTACAGTATGGAGTGAAGTGGCTGAAAGGGATATAGGACATTAGGACTGTATGAGCTGATATGTCACAATCTCAGCAATTTTGTTCTTGTGGTGCCTGAATGGGCTGATGTAGTTTTGAAGAGCTCTGGTATGACACTTCAGGTCATACTGAGATTCTCGGTGGGATACACCGGTGGTATCCCCCACACTACGCTCCCTTCCCTCTTCCCTTATTCTCACTTCAGAAAATGTTCCTACTTATTTTGGAGCTGCAGGACCACACCGAGGGCAAGAGGCATCTGATGCTGAAGTTCTGCTGATGCTGATCTAAACCCGGCCCAGACCTTTTGTACATGGTTGTAAAAAATCAGGCGGATTCACTGGGAATTCATATTCTCAGCATTTTAGCCTGTTAATCTTTTCTCATTGTGATGTTTTTTATTTTAAAGGAAAACGACTAGTAAGTATTTTAAATATTAGGAATTCAAAAACTTGTGCATGGTATCTGCCATGTTTGGATCTCGGGTCTGTCTCAACCAGTAGGCACTATTTCAATCAAAATATTTTGTGAGCAAAGTCAACTTCTAGCACAGCTTCAACTGTTTAGCTAGCTGGGACTTAAATACTCTATTTTTACAGCTATTTCCAAATGAATTTATGGATTTGAAGTAAGCCCCTTTTTGCTCTATTAACACTGTTTGAAAAGACATCTTTTGAATCCAAGGTCAGAGTTTCAGCCAATCATAAACAAAGCAGCATTTTCAACTCTGTGTTATTACTATGTATAATTTTACAGAAGCAGTGGTCTAAAATATAAACCATGGCTGTGTTATCATGGTAGCAATCATTTGACCAACACTGCTGTTTTGGAAGCCTTATAATCTTTTTTTCTCAAGCTATCAGTACCTAAAGGATTCCTGGTTTTTCTAAAGTACAATTTAAAAATTATTATGGTGGATTTTTTCCTCTGTTCAGCCACAAATTAAAAGTATTTTTCATCAGTTTTGCTAGTCTTCACTATAGAATTAAACCTGATGTTATAAACACTAAATGTACTTGTGTTAGAGGAAGCAGACCTTTTAAGCTTTCATTTTTCAAATTATCAGCTTGTCAAAATCAGAAAGGAGAGGAAACCCACATATTTTATGGTAACAAACAAACAAATAAAGCACAAAGGATTTTTCTTTTCAATCCTGGCATGTACTTCAGAATAGTTCTTGCCATGGGAACACTTGATTAATCTCAGCAGCTTCCACTTTTCCCAGTCGGGTACTGTCCTGTCACTTCTCCTAGTAATTGCAAATACAAAGCTGTTTTACATGCAATAATGGGTGAGCAAGCTGGTGTTCCTGCTCATTTTACCAAGCTGCAAAAGTGTATTCTCAAGTATATTGGACATTACTGGAGAGTGCATTTACCCAAGGGAAAACGTGCCCCAGAATAATTTACAATCAGCCCTGTTCTAGCAAAATACAAGGAACACATTGTCCTCTCCGGAGCACTGTGACGCAGTTTCACTGACATAAAATTAGACAAGGCTGAGACTGGTTCCACTGAATGGTTGTATGATGGACACCTGGTTTTGAGTCCTCACTGGGTTTGTGGTTTCCTTTGGATGCACTAAGCACTGCTAAAGGACCCAAGCCTATCACACACACGCATGTGGGTTAGTAGGGCCAGGTTCTGCAGACTTCTCCCCTAAAGCAGTGGGAGGCTCAGGGCTTCAGTACATGCTCTATTAGACCCATGGTTCACTTGATTGAATCGGGATACAATCTGCTAATATTTTTTTTTCTCTCTCTCTTTCTGTTTGTGTGGAGTTTTTCTTCTTTTGTTTTGTTTTGTTTTGTTTTGTTTTGTTTTGTTTTGTTTTGTTTTGTTTTGTTTTGTTTTGTTTTTTAATTGCGAGGGAAGGAGAGATGGGAGGGAAGAAATAGAGCAAGAGAGAGGGGAAGAATGACAGAGAAAAATTCCTCTGATACCTTCAGACTTCAGGAGGGACGATGATGATATCTTCCAACACCTTACAACTCATCTCTCTAAATTCTTATATACAGTGAGGCCCTGGATAGGAAACTAAACTGTAAAGAGATAATTATACAGAGAACAGTGCATGTATAATATTTTTAATGTATACTTGTATATAGATTATCTATATAATTTTTTTATATAGACTTATAAAATATAAGATAGCCTTATGTAGGAGAACTGTCAGATATTTCCAGGATTCTTCCAGTACTGAGGCTACTGTAAATCAGTGGAATGCTACAGAAGAGCAGGATAATTAAGATGCTAATCATAGGGCTCATCTCCCCCTTTCTGCCTATTGGAGTGCAGTGTTGAGGCTTGACGGAGGATAATATTTTGGAAAACACGTGGAGTATGAGAGCTTGCCTTGCTACCTCAATCTTAAGGCATCAGTTGCAATGAAAAGTTTTATTGAATAGCAAAATGTACAGGGAACCCTCTAGTATGCTTAATTACACTTCTCTACAATGCAAGAACCAGGGGGCTTTCAGTTATTATAATTAAGAGATACTTAAGCAGGCAGAAGGAAATAATGTTATGCATGTGCTGGGACTGGCCTTGGAAAGTGGAGCTATCAGCTGCCCACTGTGAAGAGATCTCTAATTGGTGATGCTTTCCAAACTTTTGCACGGGCTGAACTTTTTGAGGCAGGTACTTGCCTCAAACTTGATTTATTATTATTTTTTACCCTAGCATCCCCAATCATGTTTGTACACATCACAATGTGACCTTTAACAGTGCAATTACATGTTTTTCTCTTCAACTCACATCTTTGGAGCATGGGATTTTAGGGGTGGGGAGTGGGAGGAGAAAGGGGACAGAACACTGCTGTCCTTGACCCGCTGCAGCAGGTCCCAGCCTTGTCCGGTGTCCTCTTTGCAGAGCCAGGAAGAAGTCATTGCTCTGCAGGGGACTGATAGTGATGCCCATGGTGCAGCCCACAGCCCAGCTCAGGAATGCAGTTTCTTTCCGATGGTCAAAAAGTCTTTGGGTCAAACCCTCTTGTTCCTGGGCAAGCTGATGTCAGCGTCGCTGGGATAACCCAAAGAATGAAGATCCACTGCTGAAGGGCAGCAAGGGGAGTCAATACATGACATAAAGAAATATATAATTGTGGTTTGCTTATACTTACCACCAAAAAGTTGTAAAATAAGACATGGTCAACACTGTCCAGCAGAACTCATTATCACCCTGACTTCCAAAGGCACAGTAGTCCTTGAAAACTGTGCATTGACTGTTACTATGTGGTAAAATACTGTGTGTAAAATATGGGGCATAAAAAAATCAACATTTGTGATAAAATAGAGTAGAAAATAAAATATGAATATAGAATTAAATGCTTTTCTTTCAAAATTAGAAAAATATTTTTATTGTCCTTAATGTTTTTTCCCCTTCAGTTTTTCACCAGCACAATGATGTTTTGGGGCAAAACACTGGTTTCCCAGAGATGAGCTTTGCATTTTTAAACTTCAACCCATAATGACATCTCTGAGACTTTGCATTTTTGCCTTGTAGAAAACCAGGTTTTACTTTGGTTTGCCTTTTAAGAAACAATGATAAATATTAAACTGAAGCTGCTTTTCAGAAGATGTGCCTTCAATAGAAACGTTTGGGGCCAGTGCAGGAGTAGAAACGAAATTCTGTAGCCTGGTTTGGGGAGGGCTAGACTTTATGATGCAAGAGCTGCTCCTGATTTTATCTGCAAAATGTTCTAATTGTGGTGAAATCATTGCCAGTTTAAAGTTCATTTGAAAAGATTAGTAGACCTGGATTCTGACCCTCCTGATGGAAAAGTCCACTGAAACTTTGTCATTGCTTTTGAATGAAAAATATGCTGACCCACTGCATGAGAAAACAAAAGAGGAACTGTTTGAGAAAAAGCAAGACCAACTACACTGTTCTGTCTGCAGAGATGGGAATAGCTGTGGGGAGGGAGAGGACTAACACAGCTTCACCTCCTGCCTCCTTGTCTTGCAGGGTCTCTGTGGCCACTCCAGCTCGGAAAAGCAAACCTAAATAGGTAAGTGCTAACCTGGTGGGGAAGGGGAAATTACAAACCAAACCTAAAGCTGTCTTCATAATCTATGAAGAGCTTGCGTTTTATTAAAAAAAAATTCTATTAAAAAAAACCCCACCAAACTTGTGTCTCACTTGCCACTGCTGGTGCAGGCCACTGCAAATGGCAGTTTTGGGATCCAGCTGGGATCGACCCCATCCTTGGAAAGTGCCAACGATTCTGCCAAGGAAAAGAGTTTTCAATAACAACCTGACCTCTGTTGAACCTCACAGGCAGGGCCTGTCCGGAAGATATTTCGATGCCATGCATTTCCTCCCAATCTTGTTCATGATTCCCTTGCTGATTTGCTTGGGGCTGATTTGCTTGGGGCTGATTTGCCCCTTCCAAAGAGCACCTCTTTTCCTTCATTTCAGTGCTTTCCAATTTGTTTCTGCTTGAAAAAGTTAGTCTGTAGTTTAGAGCAAAGTGAATAGCTAAAATATTTTTAGTTTTGCTGGAAGAAAAGTATGGTTTTTTTGTTTGGCTTGTGCTTGACCTAAAATAAACCACTTTATTTACTTTGGAAATATATGTTTTTAAGTGTAGCCTTTTTTTAAAACAACAACTGGAAAGTAAATTTTGAAAGTTTAAAAGAAGTGAGAGTGGATTTTTTTATCACAGTGTATTTTTTATGTTTTAAAATCAAAGCTAGTCAGTACATTCAACATGAAACTGCACAGACTTTACTTGACTAAAGTCTTCATTTTTGATGAGTAAATTGTCTAAAGAATCTGACATCCTACCATTTGAAGATTTCATGTTACAGAACCTGATTCTGTTCATTTTGATTCCCATCGTATCTGATCACTTTGCTTAAGGTTCCCTCTGTTCGGTTGAAGGAAAGTAAAGTGTCATGTGTTTCCAAAGTGGGATTTAGGATCTAGTTACTTCAGACAGCAGACCTTCTGGTGTGACCACATGCCATGCTGCACAGCACATGCCTGTTCTTTTTTGATTTCCTTAGCATGAGGGCTGTCTAACAGAAAAATTCTTTTGACTTGAGAGGTTTACAACTTTAGACACTGCTCCTAATTTCTTTATTTTCTATGTGTTTTAAGTTCTGTAGATTTTCTGGATATTCAGACTTTCTCAGAACTTTGGGTAGATGTATCTTCAGAAAAAAACCAAGCACAACTCTAATGGATTTGTTTGTGTTTCCCTGCTTTTTCTGACAAACTACAGCTGCACATGAACTTAAGGAGTGTCCTATTCTTCAAGCAGCCGTGCCCTGGGGAGTATTTAGCTGGTACAGGTTACAGGATAGGTCATTAGTTCCGTGTGTATTACGATCTGTGTCTAGAGTTGAAATGCCCCATAACTGGGTGGGACCATATTCTGTTCAGATTTAATGTTGACCTTTAGAAATACATGAATAACAAGGATAGTGTAGATTTAACACATTATTCCAGTACTATTATGTAATGTACTAAAATGTAATGAGTGGTGACACCACATGGATATTTACAGTGACACTCAAAGGCAGTCTAGCCTTCTTTGTACTTTCACATGCCCAGAGCCGTGGTTGTCATGAGCAAAATGTTGCTCATCACCTGATGGACATTTATTGAGCTCTGTGTTACACACAGAACCCAAACATATACTGCAGACCTGTCATGTAAGAGAGATGCCTGTGTTACAGTTATTTGGTGGATACTCTTCTGTCCACATGACAGGAAAAGGAACGCCAGAAAAAAGGATAGTAGAGAAGGTACTGTAGGCTGAAGCTGAGTCCATTCTGCTAGAAGCAATTTGGGCACTTGTGATGTGAAGTCATTTCAATTTATCAGGCTATTTCTTATCTATTATATTATCTGTGCCAGATTTGATTAGAACTGCTATGCCGGATTCAATAGCTGAGCGTCATAAGTGTACTGCCTAGTAAACATAGTTTATATTTGAGATAATATTGCATTTCAGCTGATCAAATCCAAGTATATTCACAACATTAATTTTCATGCTTACAGGAATTCTACGTAGCCTATTTAATAGGTCACATGGAGTTTAATTCTACTAAGATCAAAAACATAATCAAATCATCTTGCAAGCTCAATATCAGTTATTAGAATTTTTTAGTTACCCATAAGTAGAGTGAAATATTTCTCTGTTCCTTTACCTGAACTTTAACAGTCTAATGTGTAATCAATTTTTAATTTAAGATCTGCTATCTAATTTAAACTTTGAGTTTTACTTGCTGTGCTTGGAAATGGTGTATAAAGGTGTCACTTGCACATACTGACTGATTTGGAGGAGTTGCCATTATAATACTTTCAACACTTCTAAAGTTTAAGAGTATTTGTACCTAGGGACCTTGTTCTGTCTGTTACTATAAAGGATGCAAATGACTGATACTGAGGCATGGAGCAAGACCACAGCGGAGCCCTGGTTATGGAGGCATGGGGACAAGATGGAGGGGCTGCTCCTGAGTAAAGCTTGGGGCACAGCTCAAGGGAGAGAAATCAACAGCTGAGGATGAGCTTGATGCAATAGTTTTTAGCAGTTGGTTTGGGAATTAGCACTGTTTTTAATAACCACCTCTACTGAATCAGCTTGGACTAAACACTAACACAAGCCCTTCCTGTAGCCCCACAGGCAACAAATCCTCTATGGGACAGAACCTCTCAGAGGCCATGACACATCATGTGGATTCACTGTCTGCTGTCATACAGTTTACAGCAGTTTCAGGGTGGTTTGAATCTGGAACTGCACTTTTCTTTGTCTGGTCTTTGCTGAGCAACATTTATCGGTACTTTAAACACAGGATCCTTGAATAAGCATATTAAAACTTTGCATAATAGAAACTTAACTGGAGCTAATTAAACCTGATTAACATGAAAGATTAGGAATATATAGGGTATATTCTCCAAGTGATGCCTCATTCTTCAACATTTATTTTATTTATTTGTAGAAATAATGCAGGACTGCCTATACAGAGAGAAGTGAGTGTTTTTTTTAAGAGTTTCTAAGTATCACATATGGTTCAAAAAAGCTTAGGCAGAAATGCATCCACTGATTTTCTATTTCTGTTTCTCTGTTAAAGTGAGCAAGTAAATATGTTTGAAAATAAAAGTTTTGTTTAATTTAATGCATTCATATCTGTATCATTTGGTTATTGGTTTCTGAATGCTACAGCTGTTTTGCACAGTAAACATTCAGCTAATATGTTTTCTCTTGCCAAAACCTCTCCAGAACTGTATACCCAATAGCTATTGTTTAAATAAAGAGGATGCTATCTGTAGCTGAAATATTCAATACACTTCCCTTATTTTGACCCGAATACAGATATAATACAGTGAAAATGTATGGCTGAAAAAATAGGTGTGGTGGGGAGGGGAGCTGAACCTTGTTAAGTCTCCTTCCATGTCCAGACGTCTCTGAGCTCTCTCAGAGTTTGATGTGTGCAGGGAAGACATAGCATGGCCCAGGGAGGGAAAATCAAGAAGTCATGTGGAGCTGTGGGTGGATAAGTAATACACCTGTTCTGCAGAAAGGATTAATGCAATCACAGAATAATTTAACCTGGAAGGGACCTCTGGAGCCACTCTGCCCAAAACAATGCAAACTCCAAAGTTACATTAAGTTGCTCAGGGCTTTGTTCTATTGTTTTTGGATGTCTCCAAGAGTGGAGATTGTACAGCATTTCTGGGCATCTGTTCCAATATACGACCACCCTTACTGGAAGGTTTTTTTATCTGGTTTCTAACTGGATTTTCTCTTGCCTCAATTTATCCATCTTAATGAGAATTGTCTAGTTTCCCTCTGTAGTGAATAGAAAGAAAGAACTGCCTCCTGAGGCCTTTTTGGATGGGATTGACCATCTTCAGGATGTGTCTCAGACACAGAGGGAGCCCATATAACCTAGCGAAATGGTCACAGGGCACTCCTAGATAGTCAAAGTCAGGTGAGGAGGATCCTGTCTGGTCTGACAAAGACACCTCTGCATGTGCTCTAAGTGGACTCTCATGAAGAGTATTATTGGAGCACCTTTTCACTGGGTCTAAAGGGTTCTAGCTAGTATTCTAGCTAAATGCATCCTTTTTTGCTGTTTGGGATTGTTTTAGTACATTGCCTTGTATTCCCCAGCTTTGTTAGGTCCCACTGCTTGACTCCTAAGCCCTCACAAAAGATAAAGGCTTCTCTTCTTGGCTGTCTGACTCTGAAACCTTTAACTCTCATAGCAGTGAGCAGCTAGTGGGTTTCTCCCATAGAACAAGTCTGTAATTGGGAAGTCTCGATCTTTTTTAACTAGACAATTTTTAATGAGATAATTATTTCATTATACAGTCCATTTGTTACTCACTGATGCTATAAATGGCTCATTCTGTGGGTAGGTACCAAATACACTAGCATTCTCTTGGAATACTTTTAATGTTATTTTTTGCTATTTCTTAGCACTTAATTATATGTCGCAGTCCATATTGCATGCATGTTGTAAATGGGGGTTTTTTGTTTACCATTTGTTGATTCCTTATTCTTTATTGCATATTCATTTCTGTTCCATCTCAGTGTGAAATTCTCAAGTACTGGCATATGAGTAGAATAATTCATGCCATGGGTCTGGAAGAGCTAGGCTGAATTTAGTATTCCTTCTTCTAATAGTAGGACACTTTTACCTTTAGCCCAAATAGTCTTTCTTTTTTAAATAATTTTTTTACTTGCTTATTTTTTCACACTAGGAATTTTACTTAGTGAGAAAAAAGGTTGTTTTTTATGAAGTGGAGGAAAAGCAGAAAAAAGCATCAGAAAAGCAGAGAGGGAAAGAGGCAGTAAAGTAGCTGTTGAGAAAGAACTGGAATGATTTCAGCCAAGGGCTCAAAGCCCTTGCAGGAGCACAGCAGCCTTGATGGAGGAGCAGTGATGGCACTGCTTGCATTATCAGGGAAGCATCCCTCTGTGAGGAACTTGTTTTAGCTGTAGGAGATCGGTATCATTGGTTCTCCTTTCCAAGTCAGAAAGATAGACTCAGACTGCTAAACCTGGTTTCACACTGAAGGAGTTTGGGAGCCACTTGTTCATGCCTATTATTAGTAGTAATGATAATAATAATAATCAGCAGCATGACAGTAACAATAGCATACTTATCCAAATGTCTCCGGAAATTAAGATAGCTAAGATTTGTGTGGGACTGAATCATGAAGTTCAGGCTGGTTCATATTCAAGGGCAGTAATCCGTGTTTGACTTTTTCTTTTCTTTTATATATGTTGCAGAGTTGACAAGACCATTTGTAAACTTATTTCAGAAACAAATATCATACAAAAATATACAGAAAATATTTTTGAGTTTGTTTCTTTGGTGATCTGAATCTATTTATGCAATGACAGAGGTAGTCTAGATGAAAGATTTGACACTACAAATTTTAAGGAAAAAGTGTTTTTCTGGCTTTCGCTTCTGGGTTAATGTGCTGGCTTAAAAGGCTTTGCTTAAGAAGTTATTAGGGATTGTTTTGTTTTATGATTATGTGGACTGGAATAATTTTTTTTTTTACTATCCTCTTAGGTACCAGGAAGCTTAATTAAACAGAAACAAAGAAAATTAAAATAAAGCAAGTTTGGACTTGATAGGCCAGACGCACTTGTGCTGGGAAGAGAAGGATAAATTGCAGCTCTTTTCCAGCACAGAGTTCTGAGGAAGGCTACATGGTATTTCCACAAACAGCTCTCATTAATGCTTCCCCTTCTGGAAGCAGCATCTGTTCCCATACTGCGCTCTGTGTTCAGCTTGCCAAATTAGTACAACAGACACATTCACTGCTCACAGCTGCCATCATCCTGCCACTGAGTGAGGCAGGCAAGTAGAGGGAGCATGGCTGAAGTCCTATGCATGCTTCATCTCCTCCTTGCAAGGGCATGGGGAGAGAGCAGGTGTCCATCTCCCTCTGTCTTTTCTGCTCAGTATCTTCAGTCTCAAGCTTCCCCCCAGCCTGGACATACCTGTCCTCAGTCATGTGCCCAGAGTCCTTCTATTTACTCCAGGTCCTTTCCCCAATCTTGCAATATTACCTTTGTCCAAGCCCTTTCAGTCTTTCCTGAGCCTTCCCAGTTGAATTCCCCATCCTTTTTACCAAAGTCCCACATGTCCATTTTTTGTTGCTCCATAAGCAATTTTCGCCACACTTATGGCAGTACCCAAACCAGTATTTAGAAATTACAGTGAGGGCAAAAGTGGCAGAAGCAAAAGCCTTCAGTAATTTTAAATTATTCTTGCAGACAAGCAGGTTATTAACTGCTCACTGAGACTGGTCTGTTGAAACATAAAACCAGTAGGAACTCCTGTAGGAGAAACTTCGTTTTTTTATATCTTTTATGTATTTTACTTGCCCTGGAAAGGTCTAATGTATTGCAGATATAAATCTACCCCAGGCTTTCATGTCATCAGATTTTCCAAAGAGAACAGTCAGGTTTCATCAGCATTACAGCACAAAACTTCTGAAGGAAAAGCCTGGCACTGGGAGTTGTTGTGTGGCCTTTCCATATGTGCCAGTTGTAAATAACCAGGTTTATGAACCCAGGAGGCAGCAAAGAAACAAACAAAAAACCCAAAAAAACCCAGTCCTTCATCAGGAGGTACACATAAACTGGTCTGTTGTGTCTGTGCCCTATCTGGAGCATTAGATAAAATATTCTGATAAAATTTGCCATTAATATTACTTTTTATCATAAGGATTATGGACAATATCATCAAGGCTTCTGATTTTACTGACTTTTCCCTTCTGTAACATTCAGCTTTGCATGAAGTCTCACCTCATTCCCCGCAACTGTTCAGGAGTTACAGGGCGACAATAGAAAAATGATAATAGTATAGATAATACATTTCTCTCAGGAAAAGACAGTCATAACCATGATTGAAAGTCATGAAATGTTGCATATAGATGCACATGAGGCCATCAATATTCAAGCTTTCAAGTTAATTGTGTATTTTTAAAATGAGGCTAATTTAAAGAATAGCTTGACTTGAATAATAAAGCAATATACAAAACTTCTATTCAAGTAAAAACATCACCTAAAAAGACCCATAGAAATTTCAAAATCCTTTATTTTTCTCAGGGAACAGTTCTGAATAGCCTAAATCCTACCTACCTATTTCACATTCAAAGAGATCTAAGTGCCAACATTTCTTAGGCTTTTGAAGATCTTACTTTAAAACTACATAAGCAGGAACTAATGAGCTATGTCCCACCTGCTCTGCTCGTAGAGACAATATTGAAGTACGGCATCCCTGTACCAAAACACCTCAGAGGAGGGCAGTTGTTTAAAAGTCTTTGGCTTAACTCAATTCCTTGTCCCCAAAACCTTGGAGCAGGAACAGTTAAATTTTTTGATTATATGGCCTGTAGTTCCAGGGATTAGGCTGGATTATCATAAATATTTTGTTGGACTTTTGTGTCTGGTAATCCTGTCTGAAGCCCTCTGGTGCTTGACATTTTCTTGTGAGGCTCTTCACTTACGCATTGGTGTGTGCTGTCAGCAGAGACAGCGGCTGTAGTGCTGCTCTTTAAATAGAAGCACTTGCTTGCTTTGGTACAGAGCTAGTGGCTCATGTCTTCTTTCATCAGTCATTTTGCCCCTCTAAACCTTAAAGCAGTTTTATATATAAAACAATGATATGTGCTTGAATTTTTAATTACTTTGTTGGCCATGAAGTTATTCTTGGGCAGAAACAAAGCTAATAGCAACTGCTAGAAAGTGATCAGGGCAGGATCGGATTAGCTCAGTAGTCCTTAGGAGTCTGGGAAAAATCCCTATCAGTCCAAAGCTAACAACATTCAGAGATAAGGTTTGTAGGCTCCTGGCTATGGCTCTGTGGCAGCCTACCAACAGACTTAACAGTAAAATGAGGGGAGAAAAAAGATGTACCCATCAATATTGAGGGAAATTCTTGATGCAAATGAACATTTTTATAGTAACCAGTGAGGTTTCTGACTTCCAACACAAAACTGTTTGCAACGGTTATTATCAAATCCTTACATAGCCATGGTAGGCCCATGAGATGGTATTCTAAGATTTGTGATGGCCAAGTCTTAATAGTCCCTTCATCAAGCTCAAAATACTTCTGCTATTGGGCCAATAAGCAAATATTGACTACAGAGAACGATCTTGGGTGATATAAATCTAAGTGAGGATGAACTGTGAAAAAACACTGAGTTTGTATGTATAAATTCCAGGTGGCAACCAACAATTTTTCCATAAAATATTTATATTATGTAAAGTTATGTATTTATCACTCTGTTCCATTTCCAATTCAATACTCTTTCTTTTCCTTCTGTATTCTATAAAATCCTTTGAATATTGCTTAGTCAATTAAATATATAATCTACAAAAATGTACAAAATAGTAAAGGGTTTGTGCCTGGCCTAACTTTTTAAAGACTTGTGCCTTTTGACATATGCAATTTTTTATTTTATATCTGTCTTCAAATCACTCTTCAGAGCTGAATCTCTCAGAAAATGAGTAATCATTTAAAGAGGAAATTTACTGGAAATATTTAATAGCTATTGGGGCTCTGTGCAAAAGCATCCCACTGACAGTGCTGTCTGTGCATTTCTCTGTAATGATACTCCTCCTCCTTCCACTTTTCCTACTTGTTTGTTACAAGTAGTAACTTTGGTAGAAAAAAAAAGAGAAAAATCTGTGCTTTAAAAATCCCATGCCATCAGAGGATTTCCCCTTGCTAGAAGTTTTCTCGATGATCTGTTGTGAGCAGCTCTAGCAAGCCAGCTTCTTGCAGGAAAACATCTAAAAATCTGTAAATTTCATGACATCACTGTATTACTGGGGCAAATGACCAACAGGATGTTATTGTTTCAGGGAAGAAATAAATTACCCTGCATCTGAGGAGTGGCTGCCACCGAAAAACCCTGGCACCCCTGTCCCTGGGCAGCTACTGCTGCATCTCCCCTTGTGTCTGTTTGCAAACTTGAGACTTTATAACTGTGATCAGCCCCTTGCAGCTCCTTAGGAAATTACTATTACATCAGTCAGAGGTATCTGAGCTGTGGCCCCTTGTGGATCTTGTACACAGTAGCAGGACTTCCACAGAGTGCTCCCACATGGATATAATCCCAAATTCATAATCCAGAGAGGGAAAACAGCTCCTGGCTTAAGTGTAGAAGCTCAATATTTCAGACTGATGAAAAAGAAAACTGGTACTGAGGGGAGAGGTGTCTCTGGCCTCAAATTGTGGTTCCACTTGGAAGCTTCTCAGGACACTTAAACCTTTCACCCCAGCCACCTTACCCTCCCAGAGGCTACCTTCCCACCACTGCCTACCTTCGCCACTCCACAGCTCTGTCCTGTGGCACCCTCTGCACAGGAGCCCTTGGCTACTAACACCTCCTGCTGCTGAGTCCCTGCTTGGCTCATGCCAGGGTGTGCCATCCCACAGCAATGGGTTCCTTCCTATCCTAAATCCCTTCTCTCCCAAGGGTATTCTGCCCCTCTGAGCCTCTTCTCCAGCCTTTCCTCTCCTGCCTCTTTTGCTGCACTTGGGTCTTGCATCTCCATCAGGAAGGCTCCAGCGATGAAGGAGAGTGGACACATCTAAGGTGAGTGCTGTGGGTAGCTGTGGCAATACCAACACACTGATTAGGCTAAGCATTTTCCTGTCTATTTCTGGTGCTGCCAAAGGGGCTGTGGCTTGCTTCTTTTTCCCTGCATAGCAGCCATGGGTCAGGTACTATAGTGGCAACAGGCTGGGCTAAACCTCACAAAAAGCTTTTAAATCTGCCCTTGTCTATTTTCACATGGTGTAACTATGGGTAGAGTATTAAAGTATGGAAGTATGGAAGGAAGGAAGGAAGGAAGGAACGAAGGAAGGAAGGGAGGGAGGGAGGGAGGGAGGGAGGGAGAAGCTCCCTTTGCTTACTTATGTGGTAGTAGGTATGTCATCTGGGTCATGTCGTCCGCTCCAGAGCAGGGTTGAGGAAAGTCATGTACTCTTTTTTTTTTTAATGTGATTCCAAGGATGGAGAATACATAGGTAAATCTCAAGTCCCAGAAAACAACACAAATGCAAGAAAATTACTAGTTGCATGTGCTGATTCTAAAGACCTGAAGAAAATCCCAAGGGGTCTTTAATTCAGGACTATTTTGACCAGCCTAGATTAGTTGGTCACACTGATATAGACAGTCTGTGCAAAGCTCATTTTAATGGGAAAACTTTTCTTTTGGTATCTGTATATAGTTTCTCTTCCCCTGCTGTTTTTTTCAAGATACTCTGTTCTTCTACTTCCTTTTTAATGTTTTTATTTGCAAAGCGTATTCAATCTGATTGTTGATCTCAGTTGTTTAATACCCTTATATGCTTTGCCAGTAATGTAAAATAAATTTTTCTTTAAACTTATTTTTGTTTTTTAACTATTGGAAATGTAAACACTTGTAGCTGTAGCAATGCAACTTCAGTATATAATACAAAGTGTGTCGGGGGAACTCAACCCACACAGTGGGCTTCCACATGCCATAGAGAAACTGGAGAAACTGATAGCTGTTGAACCACCCTCAGAAGTACTGCAAACACTAGACAAACACTTTATGACAATCAACTGCTCATTGCCAACTGAGATTTTCAGATAATGTGGTCCTATGTAGGACTTGGTAGTTGTCAGATTGCAATTTTCCAGTATGGATTATTCTGCCATTAAATAAGTGGTGGGAACCTCCCTGTTCCTCTTCCATTTTAACAGAAAGGCATGTCTTGATTTAAGAAGGAGGTCTTTTTCTAGATTGAGCAGAACACTTCGCTGTTTCTTTAGTGTAATTGCATTTATCCCTATTTGCCTGTTGACACTGTCCTCAAGATAATGAAGTTGTTGCTCAGACTGAGTCATCACTGAGCAAATGAATGAAAAATGCTCTTAAACATGGGACATAAGACCTAGTTTGAGCACAATGATTATAAATATTATATGCTGCTTAAGGTCACCTTACATTGTTAAGAATAATTTCCTTACAGTGTTCTCTGCATTTATATTGTAAATCTAAGTAATTTGTATGTTTTAATTTTTTTTTCTTTTATGTTTCATGGGAAATAACATTGGATTTTCTTATTCCTGTTTGATGGTTGGAGAGACTTACAGTTAGATGCAGTCTAAATGACTGATTTTTTCTCAAATTGATGGCTGCAGTTATAATTACCCTGTCCTGAACTTGCTTCCATTTGTGTCTTTGCTTCCCCAAATTAAATAACAGATGTTTCAGAGTGTTTATGATTAGAGAGATAAGGTTAGCCAGAAATAAAGCTCATACTTGTCTCCTGTAAATTTGATGGGAAAGGTGCAAGAAGCTTGTTTAACTAATTATCAATGTTTCCTCTTTGCAATTAAACAGTATATAAGTTACTAGTAACCTTTTAGGCAATTTGAAACTTGCTTCATAAACCTCTTGGAGAAAGAAGGCATGTGAATGATATGATGACTTTATAGGGCTGAGGATCAATAAGCGAAATCACTCTGAATCTTAATTACTAATTGATTAATGACATAAAATATTACAGACTCATTAAACTGTTGAGATTGGGATTATATGCTGGCACTATCAAAGGATATTGTGCTCAATGATTCACAAGGTCTTCTACTACCTTCTGTTCTAAATGATGACCCAGAAGTCAGCGACTGAGAAATCTCTTCTTACAATGCTGTTATTAAAAGCTCAGAAGCATGGACATCTAAGCAAATCTTTCAGCTGCTTATGATAATACTTACGGGTATGAAAGGATGTCTAAAACATATCCTTATATGTCGAAAATATCCTCTCTGTGACTTTGTCATTCTTGGCTCTCTATGAGAAAACACGCTCTTATTCCTCAGCATGATTTAATTTTTTTCAGTATCTGGAATGTTTCTGAAGTGTAGTAAATATAACAGATTTGAAAAATTAAACTGCTTGTAGGCAGAGCAAGAGGTATCTATGGGGAGACCGTGTATTGTCTCCCACAGCATGTTATTTTAAGCACCATCAAGCAGTACTAACAGGAGGTTGCAGCCCTTCTCCCATTTCTGAATTGCATGCAAAACCCCAAATTCAAGGGAAAAATAGCAGTCACAGGAAGCATAAGTTATCATTTGGAAGAGTAGACTGCAGTGAAGAACAGCAGAAATATAGACATGGTCTGGAAAAGGTGGTTTAATTGCCACCCTTCAGACCTTCATCTGTGCCACGCAATACAAGAGGTATTTGCACTGTGGGGTTGCTTAGCTTCTGGACACTGCTGTTCCCCAGACCCTTCTTCAGTGCATACTTAACAATGCTACAGTTAAGCAATGCTGAACTACTTTTGAGCAAATTTGATTTGGATTCAGAAAGAAATCATCATTCTGCCTCTTTCCCCCTCCCTTTGCTGATAGATTAAAATTTTCTCAGGATGGTCTAGCAGATCAAGCTCCACAGAAAATGCAAAAGCAGTCATTGCAGTGTTTCAATAGTGGGAGGGATGTCTGCCTCTGTCGTGGTTTAGCCCCAGCCAGCAACTAAGCACCACACAGCCACTCACTCACTCCCCCCACCCCAGTGGGATGGGGGAATATCAGAAAAGCAAAAGCAAGAAAGCTCGTGGGTTGAGATAAGAACAATTTCATAATTAAAATAAAATAGTAATGGTAGTAATGGTAATGATAACAATAATGATTATGATAATAATAACAATAATGATAATGATAATATAATAAAAAAGAAAATAACAAGAGCGAGGAATGAAACCCTGGGGAAAAAAGGGAAAAGAAAAAAAAGCACAAGCGCTGCAACCGCTCACCACCTGCTGACCGACACCGCCAGTCCCAGAGCTCCAATCGCTGCCCTCCCCCCCCCCCCCCCCCCCGCGAACTCCCCCCAGTTAATATACTGGGAGGGATGTCACATGATATGGAATACCCTTTGGCCAATTCAGATCAGCTCTCTTGGATGCACCCCTTCCCCTCCCGGCTTCTTGTGCACCTTGCAGAGCATGGGAAGCTGGAAAAGTCCTTGACTGGTATAAGCACTACCTAGCAACAACTAAAACATTACTGTGTTATCAACATTATTTTCATACTAAGTCCAAAATGCAGCACTATATCAGCTACAGTGAAGAAAATTAACTATCCCAGCTAAAACCATGATAATCCTAAATATGTTCTCTGAGCATGTCTGCAAGAAGAAGGAGACCCAGCTTTGACACTCTGGTCTGGTCAAAGCCATTTTTGCAGGAAGGTGCTGCATCACTAGATTGTAGATGAGCTGGGAGGTAAAACCAAGTTTCATTGAATGAAAAAAATGGTCAGGAAAGTCTATGGACTGTAATGTTAAGTTGCTGGTGAGGCAGATGTCTTAAGAACTCTCTCCTTATAACTACTGAGGTTATGGGGCTTGTGTTAGTGATTTTTAGGTTACAGAGGCACATGCTCTTATGAAGTGTCTAAAGTCTTTGAGTAATCCAGAAAAGGAAAAAGACCTCTAAGCACAGAGTGGAGAGTATGTTTTCTGTCCTATAATAACCTATACAATTTGGAATTCTCCTGCCAAGAGGCAGGCTTGGACCTTCCCCAGGGACAAAATGAAATCAGGGACTCCCAGATTCTAGGTGAGTACCGAGCTCCTTTTTGCTGCTGCACACAGCACACAATCAAGCACAAGCAAATATTAAGGTCTAGCTTTTGACTGAAGCATTTAGAAAGGGGTGGTGCAAGGGGTTGTCTTCACCCAGTCCTCCTGCTGCCCATGCCAGGTGGGTAGTTTGAGCCCTCTGAGCTCCTCTGAGAGGCAAAATGACAGCTTCCATCCCAGATATCAGACTGAAGACAGGAGGAATATCCCCATCCTTTCCCCTGTGCTGGGAACAGTGGTTTCCAACCATAGGCAGTTAGTTCTGAGTTATTCAACCCACATGGCTGGTACAGCTTCTCATTTCTGTAACTGAACCTTGTCTAGTCTTCTGTGTGTGTTTTTAGTAACTGGTAATCATTCACAACTGGAATTAAATAATATCAAAATTTCCTTGAAACCAGTAATTCTAAGTTTCAACTGCTGCTACAATCCAGGGGTGCATGCTTCAACTGTTATGGTTATTTCACATAAACTTTGGAGGGGGTGTAAGTCCTGAAATCTCAGAACAGCGTTTACAGGATAGATGTATATATTCCTCTCTGTTACCCGTTACATCCTTATGCTTTACCCTTCTCAAGATTTACTGATCTGTACTGTACAAAAGCATTTAAATCCAGGCAACAGGCTTAATGACACAGTCCATGAATATGCTGCTCCCAAGAAAATATATTCACCAGCTCCCTGTGTTTACAAGATTTATCATAAAGTAGTAATGTTTCCTCCAGACTGGCAAGTCCTTTTGAGTCACATTATTTTTTCTGCTGAGAGTCTGATGCTGTTAATCAGTGCTTTGTTGACCCAGCTCTCTCACAGTGTAATGGGTAAAGTTAATATTCTCTGTATAGATATTCTTATACCTTTTTTTTTATATTATATTTTTCATTATGCTGCTTTAACAAATTGATAAAGTGGCCCCAGAGAACTTTTTTGTTGTGCCTTGTTCATGCTTCTGGTATGATGAAATTATTCGGTTTTCTTATCAGTGCACTTGTACAAATGCATGGTGAGAAATCATAAAACACCAAAAGAAATTCTCTGTGTTAACAGGCAAGCTTTGAGGCGTCAGAAAGGATGACTATCACACAGGTGTAAACCAACATAAATTCTATGGGTTGAAAAGCTCCGTAGTATTTTCCAAAGCCTCATCCCAGGAGAAAGTTAGTGGCAGAGGTACGTGACAAAATGCCATGTTTTGAAAACAGATTTGAGAGAAATGCAAAACTGAAAAATGTTCTTCTTTGAGATTTTACAAGTTCCAAGTTTTTTGATGTCAGAAAGAACTTTTCATTATAAAATCTAAGCTAGCTAACCATAAAAAAATTTAATGTTTCAGTGAAAGCAATTTGCTGAATCCAAAGCACATTTTTGAGGTGAAGCGTTCAGTCATAAACTTTTGGTGGATTTCACTATTTTATTCCAGTTTGAGATTGGAGAAAGATTTGAAATATGTAGAAATTTTCTGGGTTAGATAAGACTTCTCCTCTGCAGCTCAGCTGACCCACCGTGATTTGTTAGCCTCACTGGTGTCTCTATGCTATCCTTGAATCCTACAGAAGGCAGAAGAGTCAAATCTTAAAGATTTTTTTTGGGAGAACTTCTTAAATATCTTTGTAAAAATTAAGATGCTGAAAAAAGATATGTGATGTTATAAATTTTTATAGAACCTAACATTTTAAAATGTATTTGAAAGTATTGAAATAACCTTTATGTTCTCAGGGAAACTGAATTTATGTAAAATCCTGCTTTAACAAATTAACATTTGAATTGCAAGTCAGTGCAGAATATGGTCCATTTACTATATAAGATATTGACTTTTCAGAGCTTTTTGACTGTGTTGTTTTCTATTATTTTGCTAATGGATCTTACAGGTATTCTGCAAATTTTCATGTCCTTAATCATGGAAACATCTCCAAAAGTTGTCCTTTTTTTTTCTCTTAACTTCCACAATATCCTTTTCTTTTACTCTTTGAACTCCTGAAAAATCTGAGATGGATTTTGTTGGAAGTGTCGGGTCTTGATTCGTTATATAGTTCTTCTCCTCAACTGTTTGAGACCTTAGTGAAAGAAAACAAACGAGCAGCAAAGCTGTAGATACTTTGACTAAAATCTTCTGCTTCTTCATCCTTCTTCTGTCAGACTCTGCTTTCTTCTAGTGACGTAAATCATAAATTCATGGACAGACAAATATGTCAACTTCATGTACAAAGCAGGATGTTTAAAAGCCTTTGAGGATGCCTTCAATAAGGGATAAATAAGAAAATAGTTCCTGCTGCTGCTTTAGGATCACTTTAGGACTCATTCTTATCTGAGCAAACAGAAAGCATTTCAGCCATGGTGGTTAAATGACAAAGCTTGGTGCTGATGGTATTGGATGCTGCTGTGTGAACATTGCCCAAGCAGAAGTGGATGGCAGGGAGTAAAATGAAAGCTGAGTAAATATTTGTGCTTTTCTCAGTTTGGCAGCCAAACTAGACAAAGGCAGGGGGAGGGGAGGAGGAGAGATTTGACTCAAACCACATGTTTGAACTTCTTCAAGATTTCTGTCCAGAGGGAGAGACTGGAAAGGAAAAAAGGTTTTGTGTTTTAAATGTGCTGCCTGGAGGGGGCTGGAAGAAAGTATCAGTGGCTGCTGCCTCCCCTTGCATCCCACATCGAGGGTGCCCAGCCTGAGGCCAGTGGGCTGAGGGTCAGGGACTGCATGCTTCTCGTCCATGACGCAGGGGCTTGGTGGCTCTCACTTTCTGAAGAGCACTCAATCCTTCATAGCCCCTTGTCTGAAGTCAGGTTGAAGTTTTTCAGTTCATTTATTGTCTTTGCACTGTTCAACTGGGTGTAACTATGCAACAGCTCCTGTACTGAAGATTAAGGCACTGTGTCCTACCTGCACTCCCCACCAGGCCAGAAAGGGAGCATCGCTGTGTTGGTGAAAATGACACTATCTAGTACAGAACAGGTCACGGTCTAGAAGACACTGGGAGCACCCAGACCCAGAATTATCTTAATTTAAACCACTTCCCTCAGAGGTGCAAGATGTGGTTTGCAGGTCCTCAAGTGCAGACACTCAGTCTGTTAAGCACTGAACAAGTGGCCTAACTACTTGGCTATTGAGACAATCTTTGGATATGTCTGAAAAAGTTTTTGAGCTAAAGCTACTTGATGAATTTGACCCACTCTTGTAAATTGCTGCAATATCATCAGAACAGCTCTTTAGCGTATGCATTAAAAATAAAGAAATCACTCGGCTTTTAGTCTCATGCCTTATGTTCTTTACTGCCTTCAGCAGCACGATTGCTTCAGGGCAACGAGCACCACTCCACCTAGCCATGAGACAAAGTGCTCTCTGTATCTTGTGCTGACACAGATAATAATGTTGTCTTTATAAAATATTCTGTGATAGGGCAGAGAGCTGCACACTAAATAAAAGTGCAGCTCCAGAGGAGGAACAAAAGTTGGTTTCCCTTCTAATACATATTGGTGATGGTCTTCGTAAAATCTACCTCACCACTTCCCTCCCAGACCATAGGTAAAGTTTCAAATGAATCCTGAACAGAGATGAAAGCTACTGTCTCCTTCCTCTAAGTCCCCAAGCTCTCCAGAGGGGATGAGTAATGTTTTTGTTCCAGTAAGATACTGTGCATATCATCTCTCATATATTCTGTTCTTTTGTTTCTGCATCATACAGGCAGAGCAAGGAGCAGTGAGAGTGGGAGGACAATTTAAATGAATGGTTTGGAGACACTAGTCATCGTGTCTGAAGTAATGGTAAAATTATCATATTTGCTGCACCAAACTTAAATATTGAGGTCAGGAAAGGATGGCAAACTTCCCTGTTCCTTCCCATGGTTATCTTCTTTCCTATGGGTAGTTCTGAGGTGTGTGCAATGAGGCACAGAAAACGATCACAATAGAGCAAAACCATCAGCTAAACTAGTGGTTTCAGAGCATGTATTAACCCCTGGTAGCCTGGACACACTCCCAGACTTGTTAAAACATTTCTGTTAGAGGCAGTAGTACCTCAAAGGTCTCAGTAAAATTCTGCATAATTGGTGTCCTGCTTCCCTACAAGGAAATCACTACATCAGTCAATATTACTCAATATCTAGATACAGCAGTATAAACAAGAAACATTTATTTTCCTTATAATGTGAACTTTCCAAGTCTGTTGTATCTTTTTAGAAAACACGAAATGTTTGGCTAAATTACAAGAACTCACCAGTTTATTGCAAAATGAAAACTATCTATTAACATAAAAGAGAACTCGCTCCTGTGTGTTTAATAAACCCTTGTCATAGGCAGTAAAAGTCAGTGGAAAAAACCAAAACTGATACATGGAAAAGAAAAAAACCCTGGCAAACTCCAAGATGAGCCAGGCTAGCTGTATGTGTATAAACACATCAGGTTATTTTTTCTGTTTGCCTCAGAGTATAAATATTATAATAGGACATGATTTGTTCTCCCAGCCTTTGTCTGCAGCTAAGAAGATAGAAGCTCTGTATCTACTATGGCAACAGAAAGCTGTGTTTGTACTGGATAATTTCCATGAAAACTCCTGCTGCTGCCTCCAAGGGTTCAAGCCCAGTGTGTGAAAAGGCCATTGACTAATTGCAGCCCTGTCATGTCTTGTTCTGCTCAGAGCAAAGCTGGTCTGTGTGTGATGCAGTGGTTTAAACCCTGGCAGCTGCTGTCATCTTATGTGTGAGAGCTCCTGCCACTGCTGCAGGAAATTGTAGGGTTTTCTCGAGGAAAATTTATTTCTTGCAATGTTTTTCAAAATAATTTTCAAAAATAGTCTTGCACTGCTATGGGTCACATTTTGATCATATTTAGTCTCATCTAATCCACTGAAGTAAATAGTCTCCATACTCCTAAGCAGTTTATTAATTAAATGTTAGATAGCCACATGAGCAAGTTAGACGTGAGCCTTACCTGTTCCTGTCTCTCCATCCTCCTTCTGCCCAGCTCCAGTCCCACAAATGTGAACTTCCTAGAAGCTTCTCCATATATTGCATTATCCATTCCTTCATTTGATTCTTTCAGAACTTTCATCCAAACCTAAAAGCAAGAAGTGAAGATTTTCCTGCTATTTAAACACCAGAACTCTCTTTCTTCCATTGTGGTTCCCTTTCATTCCCTATATTTCTCTTTTTGACAAGTGGACAAAGCAGTTTCATTGATTTTGCATTATTTAATACTTTCATTCATAGAAATACTACAATATTTATAGGATATATAAAAAACTGCTGTCATGGAAAAGGCAAATGGTCCTTGTGACTTTCTTGAATTTGGAAAATGATTGTTTCAGGCAAGTGAATGTCTTTGTTCAAGACTTTCCTTAGGAAAAAAAAGAAATAACAAAAAGATATCGTAAATTCTGCCTCTCCTTTAGGCTTAGGCACTAGAGTTAGCCCTTTTCCTTAACTAGGTTTGCCATCCAGGATCTTTGTCTTTCAGAGAGATGCTACAACTGGAAGAAGTGGATTTAACTTAATTTTTAAGAAATGGTGGAGATAGAGAGTACATTTCCTACTTCTTATATTGCCTATCTTCTAGTTATAGCTCTCACCCAGGAAACTGAAGGCACTGACCCACTGTTAGTCTATATCTACATGAAAATTGCTTTATGACCAGGTATAGTCTAATTTGACCTGGGGACACTCTTCCTCCTCTCCTGTTGTTTCCCTTCCCCACTCCCTGAGTGCTGAATTTGTGCTCTGTGCAGAAAGTATTTGCAATTCCTGAAGAGCAAAAGAGAGGCTTTCATAGTTACAAGAGGCAGCTGGGAGAAGTAAATCCTTGGATTTAGTCTTGGCTTCTGGTATTGCTTCTGTAGTTTATTGACTGCAAAATACATAGATTAGCCTGAGGAAAAAAGTTACTACATTTTTCAGTTTGAATTTCATCGTAGTCTTATACCTAATGTACTTTCATTCAGGGGCTTGAAGAGTAATTTTGTTTGGGTTAATCTGAGCAGAAGCAAAAAATTGGTTCTCTTTGTTTAGCTCTCCCCTGACGTCATGAAACATATTCCCTGCTCTGCCAGCCCACAGCTTTAACAGGAAGGCTAGAAAGCTAACACTGGAGCAGAGAGAGGAGAGCATTTTACAAGGAGATTGTTTTGACCTAATTTAGGCCGAAAAATATATTAAATGCATGCCTACCACATATTAAGCAACCTTTAAGCTAGTCAACAGTTGGGTGCCATCACCCCTACTTAGTGGGGAACTCAGAAGCCATGGAAGAGGACAGAGTAAGCTGAAAGGCTATTCCTAATGGCAACAAGAAGAGGGGAAATTTGTTAAAGCAAGCATAACTGAGGCTCTGGGGATCAAAATATATTTTTTTTATGTAATTCTGTTGTTGACTGTGGGGTTTTTCTGCTTTAGGAACAGTGAGGAGGTGGGTAAGTTGAATGGGCCAGAAATACTAACTTCATACAGATCTTGTCTGTGAGAGGTGATTTCTTGAGAATTATCACAGAAAGCTATAAGTAATGTAATGTATCACAGAAAGATATTTTTCTAAGGGTGCAAATAGTAGCAGGTATACTCATACTCAGAAGTTGCAAGTTGTAGCTCTGAAGCTGTATAAGTGCAAGATTAAAAAAATATTTTTGATAAGAATAGAGTTCACATTGGCCTCCTCAGAAAGTGAGAGGCAATTGTAACCTGTACTGCCTTAGACCAGTAACCATGATTAAAAATAGAAGACACAGCAGCAATATGTGCTGGCAGCTGGAAAACGGACTAGATAAATCGTACAGAATGTGCTGTAAAGTCACAAGCTTTGGTAAATAAAGCTTTGGTAAAGTCCATACCACCATGTCTTTACTATTGCTGGTAAGTCCAAGTTGGCTGGATTTTGCTGTGTAGATAACCTGAAGCAATTAAAAGAATTTGGAAAAACCTTCAAATATTGTATAGCCCAGCAGTTCTTTTCTCACAGCAGGCTTGATGACTTCAACATCATTTGCGTCAGATGTTTACTGGGTCCTGAAGACAACTCTAGGAAGTGCAATGACCACCTTAGTTGATCTACTTCAGATCCAAACTGTCCCTACTTTTTCTCTGATCTGCTGTGTTGTAATTTCAGACCAGTACCTCTTCTATGCAAGACGAATATGGAGAACAAATTGCTCTATTCTTCTTTGGAACAGCCTTTTATGTATTTTAAGATTTTTTTAAGTATTCATGCATTTGAAGCCACTCAGATTTTTATTGCTGTAATAAATAACCCCAACTCTCTCATTCTTTCCTGCTTTTCTAGACTTCCATTTCTACTGTTGCACTACTCTGGACTCTCCTGTTTATTCATATTTTTATTGAAAGTGTGGTGCCCAAGATTTGTTACTTTTCTGGTCTTGTCTTACAATCATTGAGCAAAACAAAATGGTTACTTAATCTCTCTTTGACAGTAAAAAAAATTGTGAGTGTAAAACCGAAAGGGCAATATTTAATAATGTATTCAGTAGAACCTAACACTTAAATTAATATGCTGTATTTATTTACTTCCTAAGAATGGAAACCTGATTAAATGTATCATTTTCCCCATTGTGCTAAGTAAGGCATTTATCTCCAAACATTACTAAATTCTGTAACTTATTTTGTTATAAATTAGTTATGAGAGAATGAAATAAGGTTTTTGTCCAAACAACTCTAAACGATTTATCTTGTTCAGCATATTCTACTAAGTATTCAAAGCAAGCTGTAATTGTGGCAGTGGCTTTCAGAAAAAATTAACAGTGGACTAACTCAATGAGAGAATTGCATGCTGACTGTAAACAAGGCATATTTATGTCTTTCCTTTGAAAGTATAAGAGATAGCTCCAATTTATACTGTGGTTGAAAATTTGAAACTTGCTGAAGTCTTCTACTTTTATGAAGTTGGACACCCAAATCTGATTACCTGAATTTTTCTTTTTCATATTGAATATGCTAGAAATTTACTAATGTGATTTGTTACAGTCAGGTGTTAGGCAAAAAGGAAACAAAGTATTCCTTAGGGTAAGAAAACATAACTGCTGCTTTCATGTGAAGTGGACCAACTACTGTTGAATTTCCACACTTGCCTGATTTTAAAAACAAACAAGTTCCAAAACAGTATAGTGAAAATCTAAAAATTAATCCAAGTACAAGGCATTCATTGTGATTTAGCAACTAATAATGAGGTGGCAAACTCCTTTAATTCTGTTCATCATAAAGCACAGGACCAGCAGGAACTGTTACAGTTAACACTAAGCTTTCCATTTAATAGACTAGATAAGAAAGCAGTGATGTAGTATTTAGTTTGTAGCAGGATTGCTTTGATTCCTCTCTGACACCTGTGGGAGTAGGTAGCTATTCTGTTAAAAAAAAAAAATAAATCAAGATTCAAGCATTGGCCAAGGCCCAAATTAATAAATCCTTAGTGGAGTAATATATAAATAAAAATTATACATGCATCTAAAACTGTACTCTTTATGTATGAATATGACTTTAGAAGTTTATACTTATCAATGCATAGTGCACTAAGCAGAGATAAAATTGTGACGTAATCTTTGAAGCAGAATGATGATGTTCTTACATGACTTAATGCAGGTTGTGTCTGC
The DNA here is from genome assembly GCA_031468815.1 of Morus bassanus. Taxonomy (NCBI): domain Eukaryota; kingdom Metazoa; phylum Chordata; class Aves; order Suliformes; family Sulidae; genus Morus; species Morus bassanus. The sequence goes on along the minus strand of CM062571.1, from coordinate 50,118,794 downwards.
AACCAGCTCTTTGGTTTAAATGCATAATCACTGAAGACTGAGGAGTATGATGGCCTTATAGTGTCAGAGTAGGAGATCCTTTCTTTGGTGAGAATTTGTTTTAAGGGAATTGCTTCACAGGTCTGCTCTATGGCACGGCCTCAAAAACAGGGTAAGTTCAGGAAGAGAGTTGGCAAACTCTGGAAGATGTAGCTAGGGTTGAGGCATCACTTCAGTTGGCTTTGTTGCTGAAGAAAATGTGATGTGGAGCTGCATCCTGCCATGAACGTTCCTCAGGAAGGAGGAGAGAGGTGACTGGCTAACTGAAAAGGATTCAGAGTGGCATGTAATTTATTATTTTCTCTGAGAGTAAGTGCAGATCTCAGGAAATTATAGCAAGTAGGAACACATTTTGAGCAAGACAAGAAAGAAGGGCCACCATAGCTGAAATGAAATTTACCGGAGGAATAAGACAGGTAAGGCATATCAAATGATTAAGCTCTGACTTGCACTATGCCATTGGCTTTCCTGGCTAAAGGAACTGATTTCAACCTACAATATCTTATCCTGGAAACCCTGATATACACAACCACTAGCAATCACATGTAGCCCAGAATCCATTGTGGCATTTGTGGATAAAGGTTATGTGCAAGAAGAAGTGTAGGTAAGTTTGTGAGCATATGAAATCTCTAGCAAATTCAACTGAGAGAGTCGGTCCTTAGCTGGGGATCCAGCTAATGCCTCTTAGTTTAAATCAGGCAGAAAAGAGATGTAAGCATCAATCATTCATGGCCCAGGTGAGTGCTCTGATTGTTCAGGAGTAAACTTCTATTCAGTGATATTCTTCTCTCTAGTGAAAATCTTCCTTCTCAGATTGAGAAATCTTGTGCATTAACAGAATAAATTTCACGTTTGATTCATCAGCATTTTCTGACAACATTTCATCGAAAAGTTCTTAATCAGGCCTAGCAGTCTTCCATTTCTCTATCCTGATTACATGCTCAGCTCCCAACTCTGCAAGCCTGCAGTCTTCTTGTGCCTGTTTACATTGGAGTAGACCAACTGAAGTAGTGGGAATTTGGCTTAAAATTATTTATGATTTATAACGTTTGCAGTGTTTGCAATAAGAAAAAAAAAGAAGATAATGCATTAATCTAAAATTTATATATAAGAATAATTTAGATGGGTACTCTTTTGTTAAAGATAAATGAATGATAAATAACAGTTTAAAGCTCTTAAAGGACTTAATTTTTTAATCTGTTTTCCTTCTGCTCATTCAAGCATCATGCTCCCTTGTATCAAATAGCAGATACAACTAAAAAACCTTGGTAAACAGATGACAGAGGAACAAGGGAACACCATTTCATGTGAAACAATAGGGGCTGTCTGCATGGGTGATATAATATGGCTACAGGATTTCTGTAATGAAACCACCTTTGGAATCTGTACTGCCAATTCTTAACACAGCACCAGTATTTTAAGGCTAACTGAGTTATTTTACATACTACCTATTTACTTATTTGTCTTTACAAATATATTAGAAGTGTAGCATCAAGAAAGAAATAAAGGAAAAATATGTAGAAAAAGTTAAATGGAATTAAATAATAAGTCCTATAACCTAAAGTTATATGTTTTCCTCTCTCACCCAGCAAGTATTTTCTTCCAGGAAATGCCTCGGCCAATTTGCAACCCCCTGGAATCTCAGCATGCTCTAGCTCTGCCATACATCCAGCAGGAAAGAGTTCGCTGCATCTTTGGACGATGTTTGCTTGTGCTTATACAACTTTACCTGGACTCACTGTTCCAAAAGAATTTGTATTTCATGTGAAATAATTTATAACTCCAGAAAGAGTTAAACAAGATGAAGTTCTCTTTCAGCAAGATATTTGATTTGGCTTCAGTTATAAGATTGTAAATGAGGGCTTGAGAAGAACAGCATATGGATGTGCCTATTATCAATATTTAACAGTAAGCACCTTTCTAATACTCAGAATAGCTTAGCTAAGATCCTCAGTTCTTGTCTCACCATTAGAGGTAAAAATTCAATCCAAACAGCAACCCCTATTTTCTGAATGCTGGCTTCAGATTGACTTGTCTTTCATCCTGCTTTCCTTGAAAATGGGGTGCAGAAACAGCATTTTGTTTCTTCTCATATTCATAACATTTTCCAGAGTGCTCACTCCTTCCTCAGGCTCACCTTATGGATAGGAACTCCTTTGCATTTCAACTTTAGCCAGTTTCTCCAGCTTCAGATAGTGTCATACAAAGAGTAAAATCTTCCTTTTACATTTCACACACCACAAATCCCAAGAAAAGCGAGTGCTCGGTAACAGTTCTGCTAAGCAAATTGTATGTTGTTGGCTTTTGATCAAGACTGCATATGACACATTAACCAGGCACAATATAGGCTGAATAAACAGACACTTAGAGCAAACCACCTTCCCTCAAGCTATCAGTTTGCTGGATTGTTTTTGTTTTCCAGTGTTTTCATGCTAGCAGCAGGACAGGCAGTCACAGTTTGATATTTGTAATCTAGAGGTTATCAGAGCCTCACCTCAGTGCTCGGTCAGCTACGCTGTGAGCTGCTGTTTACTGCTGCCACTGAGTGATATTAGTGAATAATTAGGTCACCCGTGCATTTAAGCCAGGAGCATGACTAGGCACCTTGCTGAACCAAGGAGCTGCATAGACCTGCTCTTTGAAGACAGGGTTCTCCTATAAGGTAATACTCCCTCAATATTAATGGTCCATCTGCAAATTATTGAGATAAAAGCATCATTTCCACAGTGGAGGGGATGGAGAAAACTTCCTTTGCTTCTAGCACCAGCAGAGCACCAGCCTCTGGACAATATTGATATCACAACGACCCAGAAACAGGAGCAGCTTCACTCCCAGCCTCTTCCTTTCTGATTCCTCTCTCACATATCTGCAGCCAGCACAGAAGCTTTGAGGAGAAACAGAAGAAGAGAGTGGTTAATACCTAGTCTTCTAAAAATGATGGGCAAAGAGAATCACATGAGGTCCCTGGTGAGATCATTAACGGCTGTATGATGGAATGTCTTAGGATCATATGAAACTGAGTAACTTTAATTGTGTTCTCAGAATGGACTTTTTGCCTCTTCCACAAAAATTTTGAACTTTGATATTTAGCTTTTATAAAGAAAGAGTACATTGTACTTTTATTAAAATGCATTTAATAAAAACTGCTTCTAAAAATGCTTTTAATAATCCCCTTAAAAATTTTGCCTTTAGCTGTCTGTGGCATTGGAAATTGAAAGTATTTTCTTTAGAGTGCCTTTTTTAATTTGGAAAATAGTTTGAATACATGCCTACTACTTTTTTCAGAACTTTTTTTTACCTGAGCAAAACTGCTGTTCATTGAAATAGAGCTTATTATCATGACAATGCTTCTGCAAATCTGTAGTCCCTGTTATTATGGGAAATTGCCATCAGGAAACTGAAAGGATTCAGTAGAGATTTCTGGAGATCATAGGCTTGCAAAATGAATCTAGTACTATCTATGCACTTTTGTATGAAATATGTGACAGTGTTTCCCATAAACAAAGCTAATCTTGCTCCTTCATTTAGTCCTTTTAATATATCTTATTTATCCAGGAGTATATCACAAATCCCACATTATTGTACAACTGCAGTATGTGAGCATGTTTGGCCCTGTACATTTTTGTGATTCTGCCTTTATGTTCATTGAATCTGTATGAAATATAATAAACCAACATGAAGAAGGATAAGAAATCTGGTTGAGGATTACCTGGCTTTTATTAAACAGAAGGTGAATGGTAAATTTTCTGTTCCCTAGTCAGAGAAGTTTAATTTTAAGCTTAGGTTTCTGGTGCAAATGTGTAATATTAGTTTTTCTTCAGCAATGTTCATTTTAAATCAGCTCTTTTAATGATGATCTCACTGTTTAGCCTTTTAGTCAGAAGTGCATTTCTATGCATGCTGTGTGTGAAGGGGCAGTGGGATAGAAGGCAGACCCATGAAATCATGAGAAACAGATCTGTTTAGGACATTTGAGAGGATTCCTGCAATATTTTTCCTCCTGGATTCAATCTATATTTGATGGAAACAAACAATGTCCGTGGAAAAATAAGAAAAGAGCTAACTACATTCAAAGTATCAATTCATGAGGCCCTCATCCTCTCAAAGTGAAGTCTGTGTGTTTAGTTTCTCTGAAGAACAGACTTTCCAAATATCAAAGTTGCTCCAAAAGGTGATTTATGAAGAAATCTATTGTATTAATATTTATGAAGAAAGTCTCTGCCTGCTTTTACTTCTTCATGACACACAGAGTCTGACTCCATTGCTTCTCTTTGTATAATCTCTTCCAGAGTTGTTAGTATAACTGATAATAAGTTTATCTGTTAGGATTTTGTCTGACATGCTGTAGGACTCTCAGATATTTAGGTGTATTAATCCTTCTGTTTTTAGTCACTAAATAGATATTAGATTTGTCCTTTCTTCTGGTTCATCTGGCTTTGGAACGGAAATAGTAATTTTAATGACAAACAGATATACCCTCGAGTTTCTTGAATTTAATGTGGAAGTTATGTGACTACAGCGGAGTCATTTTAATCCTATGAGTTCTTGTAACTTCCTTTCTCAGATCCACACTGGCTAGGTCTAAACCGTGGAGCAGCAATGTTTCAGGAATATTTCCCATTGTCTTCATCTACACAAATATCTTGGTTAAATTTGGACTCACTTTTTTCCTTCTCTGCTCCACTCCTCTTCCTTGATAAACTTTAATTTCCTTAGGGAGCAAATGCAGTTATTTTGCATAAAATGGAACTAAGTTGCACTGTAGCTAAGATGAGACTTCAGGACAAACTGTGGAGTTTACCAGTTCAATATTCTAATGACTAAGCCTAGACATAACCTTCCAGGATAATGAAGACCTTGAGATTGTAATACCAAAAAAAATTAATAAACCAAAACTGAAGCAACTTAAATTCTATATTTTATTGTTCAAAAATCTGCCAGATTTTCTTAGCAAAGACAATAAAATCATAAAAATCACCCTCTCCTTTAATCCTCCCTTTTCTTCCCTGTACCCTTAAGTCTGGCTGGGAGTTGTATTGTATTCTTGGATATGATTTCAGGTTGTTCGCAGAAGCTGTGTTAAGGTTGTCACAGCAACCCAAGGCAAGAATTACCTTGCCTTTGCAGATTCTAGCTTCAAACCGAGTATTATTGCCAAATGAGGGAAGGCTAAACTTTGTGGAACTTTATAAAAGCCACATGCCTATTAATTCTTCCCATTGCTATTGACCTTCTTCTCTCTAAGCGCTCAAAATCAGCCATTTCACTATAGCTAATGTAATGGCTTACTCAGCTAGCTGCAAATAATATTTACTCAGCTGGATGAAATGCACAGCTCAAAGACCAAAATAGTTCATGAAATGTTATCCAAAGATACTTTCCCGTTCCCTAGATGTTTGATACAGAAACAGAGACTAATGAGTCCCAAAGGCCAGACTCCCAGCCTATTATTCTTTTCTCCTGGATCAATTAATGACTTTTTTATTCCAGTCTATTTTTACGGCTTATAAAATTCAGCAATGCACCTGTTTATTCACATTCCACAGAGACCAGAAGAATAACAAAATATTACAGCTCTGTGTATTTCTTTACCAATAAAACAAAACAAAAAAACAAATAATCCAGATATCTTGAAGTTCTCCATTCAGCAATCACAGAGTTAACACCTTTGGGCTTAGGTCTGCTCTTTCTTAGTTATCTTCCTTCAGTCCACATGTCTGGGTTTCCCCCATACAGATCTGTTCCCTACATATATACTGAGTCTGATTCTCATCCAGTTTCAGCTAGATTTGTTTACACATCTATGGCAGCACAGAAGGATCTTAAAGTGAACGGGAAAGGTTCTCTGAGCAGTGTAAAGGAGCATAGTTGTAAATGAGAACATGGTCTTCTGTTATGGTACAGATGACTTTATCTCACAAAGGTATTCCATATAAAGAAATCCAAAATAGTACAGATGGCAGGTTTTTCAAAAGAAATCCAATTCCCTTTCAGAAAGAGGTCATAGTCCTTGTGGCTCTATTAGTTTAAAAGCAGAAACTGGCTCCATCACATTTCTTTTCCCTGAATAACTCTTGAATTTCCTTTTCCGTTTAGTTTAGTTTAGGTTGTTGGTTTTTTTTTTTTGGGGGGGGGGGGGGGGAGGGGAGGGGCCGGGAGGGGCTACACTGACATTCTGCTAGGCAGTGATTGAGTCGCTAACACATATGCAAGAGTGAAATGTTACATCTGTACTCATGCTATACATATATGCTTGCCTTACCTCAAAGCTGGTACTTTGACATTTATTTCAGTTTTAGTAAGGTTGGCTTATTGCCTATATTGATCTCTTTCCTGTGATATGCTCCAAATATTGCATTGTGTTCTCCACTACTCCAATGTTCAGAGCAACAGTTACTTGCTGATTTGAAAGAGCTTAAAGTCCTTCATCTTGTAGACACTGTAGTAGAAAAGAGCTATTTGATGACAGGTGGTGAGTCTTTACATAAAAGTAAATTTTTTTTTTAATTCTAAAATTTTCCTCTGCAGTTTTATTGTAGTAGGGAACAAGAAAATTAATTTTCCTCTGGAAGTATGAAAATTGCTGTGTAAATAAATACATAAATTAAAAGTGCAGTTTGCTCATAAGGTCTGTCTTCTGTACATCTGTGTTATGCAGGTGCTTTCCCACATTAAGAGAGACTTGACAGTCTTCTGTTTCTTGATCAATGATACGTATACTACAATAGGTCACAATGGTATCTGGAGAGATGTTGAACAGGGATCCTAATGAGATAGCAGAATTTGCAGTAAATAAGAAGGAATGATTCTGTTTTCTTCTCTTTAGAACAGCAGAATATTTTTAAAATAAAATACTTATGCACGGACTGGAAGGGAATGAATACAAATCTGCATTCTTTAATCCTTTGAATTTGAGTGAGAAATTAAGTTATAATTGTTAGAAAATTTCACTTGTACCATGTAATTTACAAAAATCTAAAGGGACAATGGATTGTTGTACAGGCACCCAAAATCTTGCCCATGAGGATTCATCAGTTTGAGCTCATGAAAGGAACAGACTAGCAACAAGGCATTTGGTTCATCTCACCCTTGATGTAAAAGAGAGAGAAATGGTTTCTCATTTAAAGAAAGACAAAGTACTGCACAGTAATGCAATCTATACATGTTTTAGTTATAACAGTATATTAAACTTTCTTGATTATGGTCATTGCAAGCAGTCTCAACATTAAATCTTATTCTTAATCAAATCAAGATCTACATTAAAAATTGTTACGTTTTAGACCCACAGTTCTGATTAAAAGCTCATTCTAGCATCTCACTGGTTGGTTAATTAGAAACCTTTTCTGATTTCCAGGCTAAATATATCCATGGACACTTAATGTCTATTTGTTTTCCTGAGATAGTCTAGTAGTTTAAATAGCTCCTAGTGGTAAGCTCGCCTCCTGATGCTTGCCTTGTATTTTTTGAGAGTGATCTTATTTCCTCCCAGTTATATTTTTATTTGTATTTTTCTACTAAGCTAACAAACCAGGCTGCTTTATGTTGTCACTATAAAAGACACCCTTATGGAAAACCTGATATCTATCCTTCTTGCTGTCACTGTTGTGACCAGGGTGAAGAGCAGAGATATGTGAGCAGCTTTTAATTAGATAGCTTGAGTGTGGGTAGCAGTCTTGACAGTAATTTAGCCCACACTGAAGTATTTATTGTTGCAATTGGACTGTTGACAGTACCCAAGCTTGCTAGGTTAAAGCTAGTGTTCCTACACAGCACTCTGTCATCTGCTGTGACTGAGTTTAGAGACAATTTTGGCCTCTTCTCATAAGATCAGCATGCTGTTGCTCTGAGCATCCTAATAGCCCTTCCTTGAAACCCATACAACCTGGGTGAATCTTTCTGGAAAGGAAGTGTCCTGAGTTTCAAAAAATATTCCTGAGAAGTACAGCGAAGATGGCATTAATATGTTCCCATCTCCATTGAAGATGCTTCTGCTATAATAACATCTACATTTTCATGGCCACATCCTTTTGAGTCTTTATATTACTTTATAATTTCCCAGTATCAAGCTATTGTTTAAAGCAAAAAACCTTAGCTAAATATTAATGAGTTTTCATTCTTGTGTTAATAAGTTTGATGATGCTTCTGTTGCTGCCATCCTTGAGGTTACCCAGATCTTTCTTGTCAGCCCATTCTTAATCTGCATTGGCAGACAGCTTTGTTTTACTGGCAGATTTCATTAGCACTTTTCCAAACTTCATGTTGCAGACAGTAATGAAAAATTAAGCAGTTGTAACAACAGAAGAAATACCTTACTGAGTCAGACCAGTGGTCTGTCTAGCCAGTGTTAAGCCTCCAGCAGTGGCAGTAGGAGATAACATTCAGGGAGTGCATGTGCATCTCAACACTTCCTGTGGTCCATGCCAGAATTAAAACTAATTCCTCCCTCCAGGCTGATCCTATTCCTGTCCAATGCAACATATATCTTCCAAACTTTCAATTCTTTTGTGCATTCCTAATTTTTCCTCTCTAACTAATAATTTCCCATGTGATGCTAAGAGCCATCGGCACAACTTGAATACATGCTTCCATATTCCCGTTCATTTGCTTGCGCTAACATAGGTGCTTCTAATCCCACACAGCACATTTTAGCGTCCGAATTCTGTAAGCAATTTTATAAATAAGCACCTTGCTTTTATGCAGCACAAGAGACAAACATCATATAACCTCCTCCCCCTTCAACTCATTTAATAAGGAGGAAGTCTCCCTTTCTCTGTGAGAGCTATAATGGAAAAGATGCAATGAGATCTGAGAACAGCACCCTGGGGTAACACAATATATGTCTTGTGGGCTTAAACACAGATTTTTAGGTGCTTAGACTGGAAATGCAGATTGTTTTCTTGTATCTCTGTTTCTCCTGAGTACTCTTTCCTGTTGCAGAATCTTTTAATCAATTTCAACTTATAGGAAATTAACTGAGGATCTGATGTGTGTTTAAAAATCACAGCTAGTCGTTAGAGAGATGACAAAACAATCTAGCCTCTCTGGAAAATACTTTCCCTGTCACTGGGGAAATCTGTGATTGTAGAAGTGTTACAGTGATCACTGAAAGTAATAAAGTTTATTTCTGCTTACTTCATGCTTTGCTCTAGTTTCTTTGTGTTTAACCCAAAAAGCCTTAGAAAATTGTAAGACATCATTACAGGTAATAAAAAATGTTTTCTACTTTATTCACAATATTTTGTGATAAAGATGGAATGGAAGTTTACTACAACAGTATAATTTTTAAGCACCTGCAAGACCAGGCCAAATGCCTATGTGTCATGAATGGGGCTGGTCAGCACACAGGCCAGTAGAAGGCATTCCTGCTGGTAGAGCTTAAGTTAATTAACACAGTAAATTTACCCTCATCATTTTTCCTTCCATCAACTTTACTGTCATGCACAATCCTCCTACTCCAAAATATATTAAAAACTCAATAAACTCAATCCATTTATGGTACATTTCATCTAGAATGTTACATAAACTTTTAGTTCCAAAAGACTTTTAATTTATCAAGAATTGCCTTGCTAACTTTTATCAAAGTAAACCTTTGCTTTGGCTTTCTTATCTTGGCTGCAATTCACAGGTCGACTCACTTCAAACTGTTTTGTAGCAAACAGTTGCCTAATTCCCCCAGCTAAGTGTCATCATGCAGTAGAGAACCATTCTTCCATTTTTCAGTTTTTTAAAATTATATAATTTTTTGAAAATTGAAACTGATTACAAATATTCAATTTCCAGCTGCCTCCAACATATGGTCAGCAAGTACCTTTGTCCAGCCCTGAAAAAACCGACAGACCTTAATTTTCCCATGCTGTGACCATGACTGTCACCTGATTCAAGACCACCTGAGGAGCCTGAACATACACAAGTCCATGGGGCCCAATGAGATGCACCCCAAGGTCCTGAAGGAATTGGCTGATGTAGTTACCAAACCATTCTCCATCATATTTGAAAAGTCATGGCTGTCAAGCAAAGTCCTCAGTGACTAGAAAAAAGGGAAACATCATGCCCATTTTTGAAAAGGAGGACTGTGGAAATCTACCGATCAGTCAGCCCCACCTCCATGCCTGGTAAGATCATGGAGCAGATCCTCCTTGAAGACGTGGAAGTCAGGGAAGTGATTAGAGACAGTCAACATTGTTTCACCAAGGGCAAATCACACCTGACTAATCTAGTGGTCTTCTATGGTGCAGTGTCTTCATCAGGGGACAAGGGAAGACCTACAATGTCATTTACCTAGACTTCTGTAAGACCTTTGATATGGTCCTCCACAACAGTCTTGCTGCTAAATCGGAGAGAGATGGGTTTGATGGATGGATTGTTAGATGGATAAGGAACTGGATGGATCGCTGCATCCAAAGAGTTATAGTTCATGGCTCGATATCCAAGTGGAAACCAATGACGAGTGGTGTCTCTCAAGGCTCTGTACTGGGACTAGTACTATTTAATATCTTTATCAGTGACATAGGCAGTGGGATTGAGTGCACCCTCAGCAAGTTTACAGATGACACCAAGCTGAGTGGTGCAGTTGATTCACTGGAGGGAAGGGATGCCATTCAGAAGGACCGTGACAAGCTTGGGGAGTGGGCCTGTGTGAACCTTATGAAGTTCAATAAAGTCAAGCACAAGGTCCTGCACCTGGGTCATTCATATAAATTCATGCTGGTGATGTGCTGTCATCCGCCTAGATTGAGATGCTTACATGGACATCATCACTGTTATGTTCTTCATTGCACATAACATTCATCATGTCTGCTTTAACAGCAGGATAAAAAGTGGTGATTTGTTCTTGACTTGAGTCACTTCCTTTTCCAGTAGTTCTTAAAACACTGCAGGGAATTTGTACATAGTGTTTTCATTTGCAATAAACTTATCCAGAACTCCATAAAAATCTTCAGCTTTGCATAGTACTCCCTGAAACAACTGGCTTCAAAGTCAATGAATACCAAGACATTCCTTGGTTCTGTTCTTGCTTTCATCCCATTCACTGTCAGTTTGTATGCTTTAGACCAGTGCAGCTTTAGCATATTCTGAGAGCATGTTTCCCTTTACCATGTTTCCTTTAAAACTACCTTTAATCTGATGATTATTACTTCCATCATTATTTTACTCATTACAAATAATAAATTTCTGTCTCTATACTTAATGGGTCAGCAAGGCTTCTTTGTTCCAGTATTGTCTCAATAACCACGTTTACCTGTCACCAGATACTTCCTGTGATTTTTTTTCTAATGCTTTTGTAGAATTTGTCTTTCTGGTTTTAGCAGCTTTCCTGATCTGATGTCTTTCATTTCAGGTTTCATACTTAGAAAAGCTTCTGTTCTCTATTTTTTTCTGATGACGGTCCAAAACTGACATCCATTTTACATCTCATCCTACTCATCCAATGTCTAGAATATTCATATCAGGATAGACTGTGGACCTCAGTGCTTTCTCAAAAAGCTGCATCTGTACTCTAAGTACCCTTTAGGTCTAGAGATACTGATCTCTTTTCCTCTAATTGACTTAAAATTTCTGTACACTGTTTTCATGGAATAACCTCGTATCAGAATGTAAGGAAATTGGGATGCTCTGCTTCCAGACTGATGCCAGGATCTTACATTCAGAATAATTGAAAGACTGAAACCAGTCCTATGAAACACAGTGCTGTGACTCAGTAGCATCTAGAAGAAGGAATACATTAACTGCAAGAAAGGATAGTCAGAGTTTGCAATGTACTTTCAGTGATGTATACTAAGAAAGGAAATGCTTGATTTCAAACCTGAGCAGCCCTAGCTTGTGAGCCTTAAAAAGGAGGTAGGTGGAAGCCAGGACTGATCCTTTTATGTCCTCCGCATTTGCTTGAGCTGGTCACCTGGGCAAGTCTTCTTCATCCTATAGGCTTGGCACAGAAACAATTAATCAAAGTGGCCCTTAATCTTGTTTTTACTTCAGAGTAGCCCTGTGTAGTCCTCTTTTTTCTTTTACTGTTTGCTTATTATGCAAATGTCTGGACACATTAGGCAATATAATTCCTAAAATTTTTGTGATCTGTTTGTTCCTAGGGCTCCAGCTGGAAAGTTGTAACTGTTTGAACTCTCTGCTCAGATGGTTAGAAACCATTTTTAAAGGCACACACTGAGGATTTATGATCTTTAATTTTTTAATATTTTTTTAACCATCATTGCTCTTTAAATCATATAGCTCTTTTCTCCTACTTTATATCTTCCTAGTGTATTTACAAAAAACCTTCATATTTTTTCTGGTCTTTGTTCTGTTAAACAAAAAAAGTCAAATTCTTTTGATGTCCTGCTAAGATCCTCTTTTGATTCCTTAGTTAGTCTCATAACCCTGCTCTGTTTTTATTCTAGCTTAAGTTAATCTTTTTTTGATAATGGGCAATCAGAAACATATACAGTTTTCCAGTTTGTTTTTTTCTGTAAAATGCTAACAGCAGTTGCTTCTCTCTGGTAGAAATACCAAACTGGATGTATTGTAGGACTGAATTTACTTCATTACAAGGGTGGTTCAGTGTTATTTCACAATCAGCTCCTATATTCATGTCTCAATCTTCTGTCATTTCCAGCAGAATGGAAGAACCTTCAGTTCAGATAAAGTTTTGCAGATCTGTACTAATATGTACTTAATACAATCCTAAACATTGAAGTCAGACAGTTCTTCCTGTAAAATGTTTAGTGTCTCTGAAATCAGTATGATGATGACTCCGATTTTGGCTCTGCTAGTGTGACACAAAGAGTGCTGTCCAGAGAGTCCTGAGGTGCATAGGTTTTTTTTGAGAAATTCAGCAAAACATTTCATTCAGCCTGTTAGTTGCCCATCATCATTACCTATTTGCATCTTCTTTTGAACCAGTTCCTTATTGACCTCACAATTTTCCCCATCTTCTGTAGTAAAAGTGATAATTCCTTATATGAAATTATATGCTATGCATGGCCAAAAGTCTACTGGGTGCAATTTTCCATCTTTCACTTGTCTAGATATTCACCTACCTCTTTAAAGACAGAGAGCAGACTGGTTTGGGGTGAATGATCTCTGGTAAACCCACACTGTATTTAGAAATCCCAGGTTTGATGTTCAGATTTCTGACTGTGAAAGAAGAGAATTTTGTGCATCAAATGATAGTGATAAATCACAGCACCACACATACAGCTGATTTACAAGACATCGTCGTAGTGGTGTTATCCCTACACTTGCAAAAACCTAATTCTGTGAGGATTACTTGATGAACAGGCAACAATTAGTCTCTCCCATTTGCCTTTGAGTATAGCTTTTATCACAGAGGTGACATGGTAGATACTGGGATGACAAATTTAAATGAGTTTAAAAATATATTTAAATGGGTTTATACCTGTAGATTTTGCCCAGAATATCAGTGGCTATATATAATACACCTTCATATTATATACATATATGCTAATATATCTTGATATCTACTCTAGTATCTATTGATGTCTATTAATTATATGTATGTTCTTATCTATTAATATAAATTAATATGTATTAATATACAGTGATGGGGTAGAACTGACTCAGTGTTACCTGAGAGCAGTTACACAACCTCCTGAGTCCTCATTAGTTAACACATTTCTTTGCAGGGACAATTTCTAGCAGCTGGCTGAGTATTTCTGAGGTTTGGTTTATACCATAACTGGTATGCAACAGTTGCACAATTTTTCTGAAAAATACTTCTTCAATATACCCACAAGAAAAATAAGTCTCATTTTATTCCTCTCTGGTCTCTCTAAATTTCAGAATTTGAACCTTATAATATTTGGATGTGGTGTAAAATAGGTCTGTAACATTTTCTTTAAATCTCAGTTAATGGTTTTTTTCTCTATTCTTCCTTCACTTGATTTCACTTAGCTCAGATTATCCAGAAGTTTCATACCATTTTTATTACTAATAACCTTATTAAACGTGAGAGTTAACACTAGCATTTGATTCTTTTATCTGATCTGCTTAGAAAGAGATAACATTCATCAGTTCATATTACAGTTTGTTATTGTATATGGCTTTCTCTAATGGAATGGCATTTTGTGGTAGTTACTAGAGTTATCTTTACACAAAAGCAACTTTTTTTTCCTTATGGAGGCTTACTCTCCTTAATTAGTCTTCATTAATTTTAAAAAAGAGATTAATGCTGGTTATTTGAGGGCTCAGCTGTGGCTATACGAGGCAGTTAGAAAAGGGTATGGTAATTGCCTGCTCTTTCTGTCTCACTGCTGCTGAAGGGGAAAAGAAATGAAACCATAACTTCTCATATCTGATTACAGGAAGTTCTTGATGCATACATTTGATTTTGCTGCATGAATCTTTATTAATCTAGTATCTGCTCACATACAGTGAGTCTGGCATAGAAAAATTTGAATGTACTTCTTTATAGGCAACTTGAGTAGTGCTTAAAATCCTTCCAGAGACAGACTGAATCTTTCCTGCCGCTGTTAGCTTCCATTTGGATTCAAATTCCTGGAAAAACCTACCCAGGCAAGGCATTTACAGTATCTATACATATTTGAAAGAGTTGAAGTGTGGGTTAGTGGTATATATGTGTAGATTTAGGGTAAATTGAAATTGATTCCAAGAAGTACATCTCATGAACTAACAGTTTTAGGAAAAATGCTACAGTTCTAGCCAGTACACTCAGTGCTTATCATCTTGATTCTCTGCTCTCTTGCACCTATATATACTTTGTTAAATGCTGAAATATCAGGTTAGCCTTGCAGGTTTTCATGGAATGGCTCTATTTCATCTGTATCATTGTGTGTTTACATCTATGTAAGGTTTGCTATATACGTTTGTTTGTTGCTATGTGGTTTCTTCTTATGTCATGGTAGGTTTTCTATCTCTATTGCACCCAAATTCTGCAGTGCATAACAAGGAATATCCAATATCAGTTTCCAAATTAAATGTCAGCTGAACCACCATGCAATAAAAAGGACTGAATTGCAAATTGTCATACAGTCTCTCTCTGCTTTCTAGACTGGAATTCTTTGTTAGAGACTTCTAATTCTCTTTAATTTTCTTTTCGAAGGGGGAGGGAAGTGGGAGGTTGCACTTCAGTTTCTGTTTTGCCATGGGGCTCATCATACTAAAATCAAGTGGGTGATTTCAGTACAAAGCTCTTTGATTATGCAACATGAAATCATGTAACAGCACAATTGCTTCAAATTTATGGAATTATTTTAATTAACTCACAGTAATGCTTGCCTTTAATGCATCCAAAAAACAGAAAAGAATTTATGCAAATTAGGAAAATGACATTGAAAATGTTCTTATATAGTATCTGATTTTTCTCCCTAGGCACTCTGGAGTCCATTGTTGCCTGAAATGGCTGTGGTTACAGCACTAGCATCAATGAGAAATGAGGTTCAGGGTAATCATAAGGCTCAGCCAGGGGATACAAAAGAGATGGTATTGTGATTAAACTAAGAACAAGTCACAAAGTGTGAAAGGAAAAAGTCTGTACAGAAACCAGTAGCAGCTAGTAGAGGTTTACTGATACTTTCTCTGATGATTTGCTAACTGGAGTGAGGTTGGAGATATAGCCACTCTATGCAAAGCTGAAATTTCAGGGTGAAACAATAAGATCCATATTTTTCTGGGAAAATAATAATAAAAAGACAATGAGATCCCAGTAGATTAAAAAAAACAGCTGTGATACACAATCTGGGGCAAGAGAGAGCAAATTCAGCATGCAGACAGCTGTATTTCTTTGATTTCTGTTGGAAATTCCATTCTGATGTGGAGAAATGTTTCACAGAGGGAACTTATATTCAAACAGGCATGTTCCTGTGAAAAGCTTTGATTCTGAGGAGTCATTTTTTTCCATCAACTGTCTCCCTCCCAAGAAAACCCACTCCTTTAAAAAACATCCGTCAACATCTTGTCAGCAGTCCTGGTTAACTGGGAAGGTCCCAGCTGACTGGAAGTCAGCAAATGTGACACCCATCTACAAGAAGGGGTGGAAGGAGGATCCAGGGAATACAGGCCTGTCAGTCTGACCTTGGTGCCATGGAAGGTTATGGAGCAGATCATCTTGAGTGCCATCATGCAGCATGTATAGGACAACCAGGTGATCAGGCCCAGTCAGCATGGATTTAGGAAAGGCAGATCCTGCTTGACTAACCAGATCTCCTTCTATGACAAGGTGACCCACTTGGTGGATGAGGGAAAGGCTGTGGATGTTGTCTACCTAGACTTTAGTAAAGCCTTTAACACCATTTCCCACAGCATTCTTCTGGAGAAACGGGCTGCTCATGGCTTGGACACCTTGCTGGGTAAAAAACTGGATGGATGGTCAACCCCAGAGAGTTGTGGTGAATGGAGTTAAATCCAGTTGGAGGCTGGTCACAAGTGGTGTTCCCCAGGGCTCAGTATTAGGGCCAGTTATATTTAATAACTTTATCAATGATCTGGACGAGAGGATTGAGTGCACCCTCAGTGAGTTTGCAGATGACACCAAGTTGGTTGAAGTGTTGATCTGCTTGAGGGAAGGAAGGTTCTGCAGAGGGATCTGGACAGGCTGGATCGATGGGCAGAGGCCAATTGTATGAGGTTAAACAAGGCCAAGTGCTGTGTCCTGCACTTGGGTCACAATAACCCCATGCAATGCTACAGGCTTAGGGAAGAGTGGCTGGAGAGCTGCCTGGAAGAAAAGGACCTGGGGGTGCTGGTTGACAGCCAGCTGAACATGAGCCAGCAGTGTGCCTGGGTGGCCAAGGTGGCCAACAGCAACCTGGCTTGTATCAGGAATAGTGTGGCAGCAGGAGTAGGGAAGTGATGGTGCCCCTGTACTCGGCACTGGTGAGGCCACACCTTGAATATTGTGCTCAGTTTTGGGCCCCTCAGTAGGAGGGCATTGAGGTTCTGGAGTGTGTCCAGAGAAGGGCAATGAAGCTGGTGAAGGGTCTGGAGAACAGGTCTTATGAGGAGTGAGTGAGGGAGCTGGGGTTGTTTAGCCTGGAGAAGAGGAGGCTCAGGAAAAACCTTATTGCTCTCTACAACTGCCTGAAAGGAGGTTGTAGTGAGGTGGGTGTCAGTCTCTTCTCCCAAGTACCAAGTGACAGGACAAGAGGAAATAGCCTTAGGTTGCACCAGGGGAGGTTTAGATTGGATATTGGGAAAAATCTCTTCCATGAAAGTGTTGTCAAGTACAAGAACAGGCTGCCCAGGGAAGTGGTTGAGTCACCAGCCCTGGGGGTGTTTAAAAGATGTGTAGATGTGGTGCATAGGGACATGGTTTAGTGCTGGACTTGGCAGTGCTAGGTTAACAGTTGGACTTGATGATCTTAAAGGTCTTTTCCAACCTAAAACATTCTATGATTCTATGATCTTCAGCTGTGAGCAAGTTTATCAGAAAGTGAAGGACTCAGACCCAAGGAGATCTATTCCTGTCTGGAAAGGAAGTGGTGCTACCGCTTGAGCTTGCAGAATATCATGGGCAATTTTTTTAGAGCTCCTTGGAGCAGCTGCATTAAAAATATGTATATAGGTAATGTTACTTCTATGTTGGTGCTATATTACACAGCTGAACATCCTGGCATTATATATGAGACCTTTATGCACAGCAATGTACAGAGTGAAAACTACCAGCCATTTTTAATTTGTGTTAATATCATAAAGGCAGAATATTTGACAGAAAAGAAGCCAACTGAAACTATCCAGTACCCATGGGCACCACTATTTATTAAGTTAACACTTTTCTCATTCACTGCCACGTGTAAAAAAATGCATATTTTAATGTCAAAAACATTCCATCTGTTATCAGAGATTTTTTTGCAAGTATTTGAAAGCTTGTGACATTACAAAAATGTATCAGATTTTATCAACACTATTACTGTTTTTTGCAGATGACTGTGAAAAGGCCACTGTTTTGCTAGAGGCTACCAAATATTGCTTTCTGTATCATAAGTCACAGTAATTTGAAGTAATGACGACATTTAGCTTTGGAATATGTTTTTCTTTAGGTGACCAGAATTTTTATGGTGTACTTGGCAGATGCTAATTTAAGAAAAGCAAAAGCAATGATCACCATCTGATTTATTTTTGCTACAGGTGAACCCTGCAATTTAGCTCTTGTCAGGATGCAAATTAAAATTGTCTTATGCTATTTAGCTTGGTTAGATAGCATTAATGTGATTGCTTATGCACCTTCTGTCTCATGGACTTGAAGTGCTCATTTGAGGCTCATCAGCAATGAGCTATCTTTGGAGACAGCTACTGTAATCGTACTCTGAGGAACCTCATTTAAGAAACTAGAGCTTTTCAAGGTAAATGTTTTGTGGTGTTTCATTCCAATCCTCTGTGAATTCATCAGAACCCTATTTTAAGATTCCTGTCTGCAAAGTTTGTGGGCTGCTACCTTGCAAGTTAATTCTCGTCTTATTGCAAACAGATATGGCCTTGGGAAGAATGAGACAAAACACTTGCCAGAGATTCAGCCTCTAGTGAGAAAAAAACAAGCCTGTGTTAAAGGAGCTTGTTTAGAGCACAGCAGAAAGAATCAGAACTTTGCATTGTGAAATGCATGACATTCAGAATTTTTTATTAAAATGATAGTTTGATTTTGGAAGTTGTTAAGGTTTTCTTACTAAAAGGCAATGAGCTTCACTCAAACTTCAGACACTGACCCTTCTACTCAAGTAAAAATATTTTTTTACCCATGAGGATTGTTCTCTCTCTTCTTCTCTTTCCCTTTATTTGCAGTTTTATGACAGAGGCTATGGAAGGGCCAGGATATCTGTTGGCTTAGCCCTGGTCTCTGGGAGCGATGGTGTTCCTCTTCCTCCTCTACATGTTGCTGGTGGAATGAATGGTGCTGAACTGTCACTCATTTTCTCCAGTGTTAGTCAGTAATCAGAAAATCATGTTCTTCAGCATTCAAATTCTAACTCTAAAATTCTGAATATTTCCTACTTTTTGGGAAAAAAAATGTATTTTGAAGGTTTTTTTAAATTAATGACAATAATTAATTCAAATCTTTGAAAGGTGAAATCAAATCTTTGACCTTGCTGCTTGGAGTTTCAAGGTCAGTTATGGCATCTTATTGGTGCTGTCAGGAGCTGGGAGTTCTGAAGCCACAGGAGCAACAAATGAGTGAAGAGCTTTGCAGCCCACCAGTGTAACCCCAAAGGTGTCCATGTCCAGCCTTCTACTGCTTCCTCCAGATGGGAGGGGAAGCCGGCTTGGTCTGGGATTTGTGGATCTCCCAGACACCTTGCTACAGAGCTCTTCTAAGATCAGGGCTTCCAAACCCTATGGCAATGGACTTTTGGCACAAAACCAGCAAAAACTTGTGTTTTCCCACACGAGGGCATGGCACATGGTGAAACTGCCCTGGAACCAGGGAAAGCCAGGCAGGCCAGCATCTGTGAGACAATGCACTGGCAGAAGCTGTGACAGATATCCAGCCAAACTCTGTGTGTAGTTCAGTACGAGTTTTTGGGAAACACTGTTTTCAACAAATTAGCCTCTTCCATGCATCTCAGAAGTAGTCAGGAAATTCTCCACCAGCTGTAGATGAGAGGCCTCTGTGGGGTCCCACATGCTTTCATTTGTCATCACTTTTGCTTGAGGTTCGTGATAACCCAGGGTGCATGCATGTGGGAAAAGCATTCAGTGGTGGAATATCATCAATCTGTGGAAAATAACTGGCTTTATAGGGGAAAAAAAATTCAACTTCATCAAAGTGAGACTGGAGAAGGTAGAAGTGATTGAGCACTTGGAAGGCTGGGACTCCAGCGTTTTGAAAATGCTGCCTTCTGCTTCATTTGTATCAGACCCAGATGGTGCGGCTAATGTTTTCCAGTTTCTAGCCAAGTCAGGGGCTTAGACAGTAGCAAAGTGTCTGACATTTAAGCTGTAAGGAGAGCAAATGATAAATCATGTGGAGGGAGCAGCACACTGAACACTTGGCAGGTAGTCCTCTGTCTCTTTTATTATGGAATTTACCCACATTGTTTTCCAAGAAAATCATAGCTTGGGGTGAAGTTAGGTCTTTCTGTCCTTGGAGCCGCAGAAACTCAGGAGCCAAGAGTGCCTCTTAGTTGAGGCACATACCCAAGTTAGTGCTTGACCTCTCCTCTGGATGCAGCCAAAACCAGAGTGATGCTTGTTTTGGATGTTCTACTGTGTTATGGCAGCAGACAAACTTGTGTGCAGAGTGTCTGAAAACTGTGGCTTTTTTAGTTATCTACATTTCTTAAAGGAGTATATATTATATTTATTTCCTCCCTCCTATATAGGAAAGTTCATATGATAACATCCTTCGTGTCTTATTTTCTCCTGATGGTAAAGCCTATCTCACTCCCTATCCATCACAAGGTCAAAGGTAGTGCACAAGATGGATCTCATCATCAAATGAATTAATCCCTAGGTTTGGGACACATAATACCCACAAGTACTTTTTAAATGCAGGGATAGGATCAGATTTATGACATTAAATGATCAAAAGTGTCTTTCCTGTATGGCTGGGGACATTTCTTACAGACTGTGGAGCTTGTTAGCTTGGCTCCAATGGTTAATGACAGCTTTATGCCTTTATGAAAGCTATGGGACAGAAGGCAATATTTGGTCTGAAATAATTTGTATATGTTTTATAACTAAGAAAAATGTGGTTCTTTGCTTCTATCTAATCCAAAACACATTTGTCTTTCTAAGTGTGTTGCTAGCAGACAAATCCCATATCAACGACTGTGGGACCTTGGATTCAGTTTAAGCAGCAAGAAAATCTGGTTGTTTTAATTTAGCCAGTCCAGTGATCAACAATGTTTTGGACATTTCATGTTTCTCCAGTGATGAATCTTGATCAAAATCTTGCAGATTTATTCAATTAAACAATCAGTTTCTACATGGTTAGCTTCAGATTAGCTGCTTAGATACATCCACACAAAGAGGTTTCCAAACAAATCACAATTCTTCAAATAGTGAGTGCAGTGAAAACATTATGTAAACAGTAACCAGAGTAATTTAGCATTTTTTTAAAAACATTTTAATAGGAGGCTGTGACAATCATACAACTATGTAATTAATTTTAAAAATTCTGAAATTTTAGCTTTAGCAAATGTCAGTTAACATGAAACAAATAGAACTGAAAAAATTAAAGACATTAATGGAATGAATTAAGGTGAGAAATGCAAGCAGTGGAAGTGACCATCTGAATATGTATTAAAGAGTCATAAGTGGCATTTCAGATTTAGTTTGCTTTCAGTATTAAATTTTTGCTCAAATCTTATTAAAAATTGTCTAAAATAATACTAAAAAAGTCTTTTGACATACTCTTGGCCTCTGGTTGTATACATTTGTAGCAATAGTGAAAAATAATTTTTTAAAAATATCAAGTCCACCATTAGTTAAGGACCTAAACCTATTCACCATTGAGAGTTATTGGGAGGATTTCCTTTTGTTGTGGATTTTTGGTGGTTTTTTTTTAAGAGAAGCTATACTTCAAGAGACTAAAAAAAATATTAAGATTGCTGTGAGTGCTAAAAGACTGACCTATATTGGCAGTGACTGTTCCCCATCAATCAAGTTGAGGAACACGATGTTTATTCACTCCCTGAAGGATTGCCCTCTGCCGAGAGCCCAGCAGAGATGCCTTGATAGAGGAAGACCCTGCTTTCTGACCACAGAATGGGGGCAGGAAAATTACAGCATGTCACATATGCCTTTCTTTTTTGTGTCAACACTGTGGGAAAACAGGAAATAACCATAAAGATGTATATATTTCAAAAATGTATTTCAAACAAGGCAGACAACAAGCATCAACCCTGCCTAAGATTTGTGGAGTCTGAAGTACCTGCGTTTCTGAAGCAAAGGGCCACACTGTAACAACTGTAACTCCTAAAGAATATAAAAGAAAATTGGTTTGACATCACCAGTCAAGAGGCACTGAAAAGATGTGAAGCCTCAACAGGCAGAGCTTTTTGTCCTCTCTGTTGCACACAACTGATTGTGGCCAGACCACTTGGGCACACATATGTGGGGGCTTGTAAGTATACAGACATGAAAGCATGAGTGAAAGAAGGCTGTGAGAGAATGAGCCTGAGTGGGTAAAATTAACCTGCCTAGAGATTTCATAAAATAAAACCACCCCTCATTTCCCTAATCTTGTCCTTGAGCTTTGTTACACTAATTTCCTCCAGATCAGTTAAGCTGTATGATGTTGATGAAAAGTGAAGCCAGTACAGCTGAGAGAGAGCACTGAATGCTCCCACTTTTTCTGCAGCAGTTTCTTTGCTCTGAGGACATGAGGATGCCCTACAAAAGCACCCTCTGAAGCTCTGCTTTGGTTGCCGAGTGTGCTGTGGAGCAGAGGTGAGTGCAATCAGAAAGACTGATGGCTCTCACTGAAAAGCCCCTTTAAAGCACCCTCCCACACACATATTCCAGGTTATATCACAGTGAATTTAGCTTGTGAGTCCATATAAGTAACTAAGAATAATAGAGTCTGATTTACTGCTGTATTGCTCTAACTCTGGACTCAATTGAGTTACACAGGCATGAAATTCAATAGTGAATAAATCCATAATATCTGCCTACCCATATAAGTCATTTCCCAAGAAAACGTAAGCATCCTCAACCTGATCTCCTCCAAAACCAAAACAAACAGAAAAATGAGTTCTGCTTATGACCATTGTTATACATCCAGAAACACATTTTAAGCTGTTTCTTCCCTGGTACATGGATCCTACTATACACAATCCATCAAGTAATTCCTGCACATGGATATTGTCTCAAAAAGAGTGATTGTAGGACTACTTCCAATACTTATCTGTTTAAAGATTTCCACCCAGGATAAAGCAAATGTAGCCCAGCTGCTTCTCCTGGCTGTACTCATCATACTGGACTGACTGTAAACAGATTATGGCAATTATGATGGAAAATGCAGGAACTTGCCTTCTAATTAAAATGGAAATGAAATTTACAAAACAAATACGTAACAACCTGTTCTTTCTCC
Source organism: Morus bassanus (assembly GCA_031468815.1). NCBI lineage: Eukaryota > Metazoa > Chordata > Aves > Suliformes > Sulidae > Morus > Morus bassanus. Next base: position 50,095,756 of record CM062571.1, on the reverse strand, counting down.
TATAGTAAAATAAATTAAAATAAAATCTGCACAGTGCTGCCAGATGTTATTTTGTGCTGACATCACAAGCAGGAAGGGTAGGCTCCTTCCCACTGTTTATCAACTATGGACAGGCAGAAGAGCAACAGGCAGCTCTCCACCTGGAAGAGAGCTTAGCCAGGGATTAATGGCTTTTGCCTTTCTTTGAAATTCAGTGTGTGCAGCATTTCTATTGCAAAAGTATTAATGCTGTTTTGTTGATATGAATTGAATGGAGAGAAAGCAATTGGCATTTATCCTGAAAGGGTATTTTAAGTAGTTGGAACAATATGGGAAGAATCAAGAAGACTGGAAGAAAGGGATACTGGAGCAGTAGGACATGACATAGAAAAGAAATCCAGGAATGAGCTGGAGCAAAGCTGTGAGCTAGAAAGGACACTGGCTGTCTTCATAAAATATGTGTGGTAACAGAAAGTTCACTTTCTGTGGAGACAGTGAATTCTATTACAAAATGTTGTAAAACGTTCTGACAAACAGGTGGCAAAACAAGGGTTTCATCAACAGTTTCAACTAGGAGTTTAATCAAAAAAGAAAAAAAGAAAAAAACAGTAGTGGAAGACATCTGCAGCCTATATTCAGTGGTGCAGGGAAAGGAAAGGAGCTTCCACAGTCACAAACTTTGAGGCTCACAACAGGACTGCCATCAAATATAACTGTGGAGTTCACTCTTCCAATGTATCTCTTGCAGCTACAGATGCTGTACCTTGTTCTTGCCTTCCTTTGTTGCTTGAAAGCACCTGTATTACTGGGCTGTGAACAAAGAGTATCTTTGCTTTATGTTTCCTGCTACAAGAGGAGCAGATACCCAGCTCTGACCCATCCAGGTGATGACCAGAGCTGCTTGCCAAGTGTACCGGAGACATACTGATAAAAGGGGGAATAACTATATGCTCTCTTTGGGAAAGCAGAAAGAGGAAGGATAATTGAAAAACAGGGCCTGTGAATGCTAACAAATGAGCACACCCCTGCCTGTGGACCAGGTGTATTATCAGGCATTATATTGATTTAAACTGCCATCTGTCAGGCAACCTAAACCTTTTCTATTTGTTCCACTAAAGACGGTATGTAAAAGGACTCAGAGTGCACCACAACAAAACTTTCTTTCAATTCGGAATTAAACTGAGGAGCCCATACCTTGGATTCAGAGACCTTGGATCACACTGTGTGAGAGCCTGGTTCACCCACTCACAGATCTATTTACCAGCCTTTGCCTCAGGCAAGCCTTCTGTACCAGTGTGAACTCCTTTCTAAGATATTACACAAAATAGGTGGCAAAGGGGTGAACGTTTCGATTTACTCCTCCATAAAGGGCTCATAAAGGGTACAGTCTACCCTATTCACCAGTCAACAGCATTGCCACTTCCTCTGTTGCTGAAGCTCAGAATTAGTGTTAGCAATGAAAAATTGCTTTCTGTCTTGAAAGCAAGCACAGTGACGTACTGAGCACATTCATAGATGGTCTCAATTTGAAACAAATGAAGAAAACCTTGATTGTAGTAAATTGTGGTCTTTTTGGCTGACTACCATGCACCACAATTTGCTTAAGCTCACTGTGACGCAAATCAAATTATGGTTTAAAACTTCTTTTTTGTGAACATATTACTTAGTAAAGTAATTTCAGATCCATATTGATTCTACCAGCTTCTCACTAGACATAAATGTTTGACTCTCTAAAGCTTATGATTTTTAGGACAAACCAATTTGATTATATTAAATGGATGAATCCAGTCTTATTAGATCTAATTATTTTACTGATTATTGTTCTGAAACTGTCTTGAAATGCTTATAAAAATCAGGCTTCATTCAGAAACTCTGTGGTCAAAATTAAAGACTAATGAACCAGTTCAGTATTGTTTGTTTTAGGGTTCCCATGTTACCTGGAAAATTACTTGTTTTACTAGGGAAAACTGAAAAACTATGCTACTTTTAATTATGCCAATAATAGTAATTAGTAGCTGGTTATCAGTGGACCAGTCAAACTACCATCATGCTATATATTTTTTATTTAATCTTTTATTTGCTGCAGTAATTTTCTTTTCCCTTTTTTTTCTGAGATTCTTCTGCTTCTCACATTTTGGCTTTTTACCTTATGGTTTAGGCAGCAGAGAAGATGACAGCTTTAACTTGCTTCCATTTGCTTAGCACCAGATGCCCCTTTGAGAACCTTTACTTTATTCTGGTTTGTTGAAATATTAATAATTCTCTACTCCTTGACACCATGTAGATATTTCTTCTGTCCAACTGTTTCAGTGAAAATACTTTTTAATTCTGATTTTGAAAACTGTATTTCATATTTCATGTACTTCTTGAGTGTTCTGCATCAATGAATAAAATAAATATGGACTAGCAGTGGTTTTTAAATTACTAATAATAGATATTGACTTCTTCTTATAACATTGTCATCTTGTCCACTAAGTACTGATATGGAATACCTGGAAATGGTAAAATAATTCTGAAAGTATCTTTCACTATCATAGAATCAAAGAATCACAGAATGGCTTGGGTTGGAAGGGACTTTTAAAGATCTTGTAGTCTAACCACCCTGCCATGGGCAGGAACTTCTTTCACTAGACCAGGTTGCTCAAAGCTCCATCCAACCTGGCCATGAACACTGCCTGGATGGGGCATCCACAACTTCTCTGGGCAACCTGTTCCAGTGCCTCAACAGCCTCATTGTAAAAAGTTTATTCCTTATGTCCAATCTAAACCTACCCTCTTTCAGTTTCAAACCGTTGCCCCTTGTCTTGTCACTACAGACCTCAGTAAAAAGTCTCTCTCCAACTTTCTTGTAAGCCCATTTTAAAAATTGAAAGGCCACAATAAGGTCTCCCGCAGAGCCTTCTCTTCTCCAGGATGAACAACTGCAACTCTCTTGGCCTTTCTTCATAGGAGAGATGTTCCAGCCCTCTGATAATTTTCATGGCCCTCCTCTGGACCTGCTCCAGCACATCCGTGCCTTTCTTGTACTGGGGATCCCAGAACTGGATGCAGTCACTCCATTGTAGAAGGCCACTAGATTAGTCAGGCACTATGGTCTGCTGAAATATGACGCCTCAAGCTGAATGCTTTTGTGGTGGGTTGATATTGGCTGGCTGCCAGGTGTTCACCAAGCTACTCTGTCATCCCCTGTCCTCAGCAGGACGGGGGGACAAAATCTAACAAGTGGTTAGATAAAAGCTTTTGTAGAGCAGCTATTAGTTTCTTCTTTTTTTTTACATACCACAGAATTATGTCAGAGTCTTTTTGTAGCTAGCTGCCATTGCATGGCAAACTTCATCAACCCAAGATTACTGTATATATAATTATTTTTTAGTGTTGTATATATTATTTCAGATAACACTTCAGATTTTGCCTGGAAGACCTAATCAAGGTCACATTATTGTAATCATTAATATAAGAAATCTTAAGGTTGTTTGTCAATATTTTGAACTATCTATTATTAAACAGACCATTTTTACTGAATGCCTCGGATATTCAGCTGTAGGCCAGAATTGGATTGTGCATGATACAGTGTTGGACATTATCAGCTTTTAGAAATAGAAAAGAATAAAAGAAAAGTAATTATTAGGAACTTATATTTGCCCTCAGCAAAAGGATAATGGGCAATGTCTTTAAATATGAATTTCTGGCTATCAGAACTACAACCTCAGAGGAAAGAGCAGTTGAATGCCCTTCTGGGAAATCTGGGATAAACAGACAGATCTCCAAGGCATGGGACTTCCTGAGAGCCCTAAAAGTTTTCCAGAATTTTTTCCTGTGATAATTTGATGAGAATCCCACTAATCAAACTAGTTAAATGTCTAAGTGTTGTCAGACTACATGTAGCTATTCCTGTGCAGGTACCTGACACTAAACAACTCTTCTACTGATCAGTACTGAGAATTTCTGAGCATATCCTGTCAATTGCTGGGAACTACAAGCCATTCTTGTATCAGTTTGGAGCAACCACTCACCAATTCCACAGCAGCTGTGCTGCTCCTTGAGAACCAGGTTCTTCATCAAGCCAGGTTTGCCCCTCCTTGCCATCCACTTTAAAGCTTGTTTTCTCCAACATTAGAGAACATTGACATATAAAACCATAAATATCAAGCCATGAAAGGCTGCTTTATTTATTTTAAAAAGGTATTTATTTTTCTTGGATAAAATAATGTAAAAAGTGATTTAACTCTACTCCACCTCTACAAGATTCTGATTTCAACAGGCATCACCACAGCTATCCAGAGCTGGCTCCACCTGCTGAAGACGTACCAGGGACAATTTGGGTACAACAGCAGTGAAGCTCTGGCCCCCTACACATTCAGGTGTAAGCCTCAGCTCCGCTGGTCCTGCTATGTGCTCAGGCAGCCAGAATGCTCTTGCCCATCCCCAAGCTGGACAGTTTCTAACTGGCTATACTGCCTATGGCTATATGAGTGGCAACATGAATTGCGATAGGAAGATATTTGGAATGAAGAATGTCAGGGCAAAATCCTCACTCTGTTAATGCTATTGGGATTTTCCTATATATCTTTTGGGAACTAGAGAATTAGTCTGCCTTCAGATTGCCTGTAATGCCATCATATTTTGTCTTTAGATTTCTAAAGTCTGTGAAAGCAATGCCTTATGGCCTGAATGCCTACCCTCATTCACATGAGGAAGCATATGTCCTATATCCTGTCAGCTTCTTCTCCCATGGAGTTAGACCCACAGCAGTGTTTTCATACCTCAGTGTTTTTGTATCTGTGCCAAGCCCCTGACAGAAAATGAGGACGCTCACAGCATCCTGTAGCACACAGAAAGGGAACAAGGAGGAATAACACGCAGCTGCCATACATACGGCATCTTAAGTACAAAAGATTGTACCTGCAAGAAATACTGTTTCTGGGGACATCAAGAGGTGTCTGTTGAAATGCCAGTCTCTTCTGCTTTACCTTATTGCTTCAACCCCATCCCCACAGGCACAAACGCAGCCTTGGCCTGGGTTCACCATCACCAGTAATACAAAAGGATTTCTTTCAACCTTGCTTCTAAAAACAGAAGCTGGGAATCCACCTGGGATCTGGGAAGTTGTCTGGTCTTTTTTTCTTCCCCCTCGGATTTTTTTTTACTGTAAGACAAGAATAGCAACAGATGATGTGGAAAGCCAAGACATTAAATGTCAATGGCAAGTTCCTGCATCCAAAGAAACACCAGGAGCAGAGGGAGGTCTGGAAATGCCCCTCACAAAATCTCTTCCAATAGGTGCATTCTGGTAAATATTTGTAAGAAAAAAAAACCAATTTGGCAAATAAGCTGCTGAAATGGCTGTGTTCTTGCCAGCTTAAATGATTGAACATTTATGCCTGTGTAGAGCAAATGTGAAAAAATATTTTTTTCATTCTGCAAATACACCAGAATTCTTTCATGAGGAAATGTTAATGATGCTTTTTGCTTTTCTGTGATTTTTGAATGCTAGATTTGCAGTCATTCAGTCTTGTGAATTTGTGTTCCTCACACTGCAGTGATAATACAGTCTGTAGATACTGTTAGCATATCATTTAATTTTAATCATTCACTCAAGGATAATTTCTGCTTTCATTATAGTCAAAATCTATCATTTAAATAACTAAAGTTATTGCAGCATCAGGCCCCCAGTGTAGCCTTTTAAACATATATTCTTGGTTTGGCCATTGAAAAAAAGAGCACAAATTATTATTCAGAAATTAAGTCCCTCATAACTTGCTTGAAAAATCCTCACAGTCGAAACATGTGAGTTAGAGTCATGCATATGTGAAAATACAATGTGACATAAATGTGTATAATGGGGGGGGGGGATCCAGCTTCTTTGCCTTGCCTTTATTTTTAGCTTGTGCCACAGTGTTTAAAGGCACAATTATTCTAACAAGTACACACTTTTATCTAAGCTATCTTGGAGGTAGGTCTTCATTGAGACTTCTTTGGAACCTCTCAGCTCTCTTTTCACTCCCTTCTTATCTCAGAGAAGGTCATAAACTTTCACGCTGCCACTTCTGGCTGATGAGGCCTGCCTCCACTCATGGTCAAGGTGGCTCCACAGAAAAGCTCCTCCCTCGCTGTTGCCTTCTAGGGGCAGAGCCAGCCAGAGCTGTCCTCTTTTGTGTTTGGACCAGATGAAGAAAAACTGAGTTCATTGGAACATTTTCAGAGAAATGCATTTTTGCTGGAACATGTTGCTTAGCTAAAGCTTTTCATGAGGACACAATAGATTAATTTTTTTTTTTTATGAGAATTCTCAAAGCAGTGTTCTGTTATCAATTTTCATTTGAAAGTAGGAGAGGGAGAAGCAGAGACTGGGAGAGGGAAGGAGAATAATACAAAAACCTCAGCTTTTCAATCTAAAGATGGATATTTCATGAAAGTATTGGAAAGTGTCTGGATTGTGTTCTGATGTAGAAAGTACCCAGGAAATGAAATGGCATTCTGCCCATTTCTGCCCTGTTGTGAGGAATACAGCTGATTAAGAAAACAGCCAGACTCCTCTCAGGGCGTTTGTTTTGTTACTGTTAATCTCAGAATTGTTTTAATTTGGCTCCTCACCTTTGTGCCCCTGCTGGTGCATCTGTCTGCGGGCCCTTGCTATGGTGTGTTTTTTCTCTTTAGAGTACATTGAAATTGGTCGTTTAATGAAGCTCATCAATCTCTGCTTTGCCTAGCAGATAGAGTGCCTAAAGGCTTTGTGCTTGGCCATTACTTGTATTTCCCATTCTCCAGTTTATCACTCATTACTGGGAGAATTTACTCACAACTGGAACATGCTGGCTGTTTATCAGCTATGCAAAGAGCGAGACCCTGCTCACCGCTGTGCAGGGTGCCCCATGCTGAAAGCTCCACCAACACTGCCTGCAGTCCTCAACGGACTTTTCCCCTTCCATAACAAACTATATTTTACTGTATTTTTCTGATCCTAACAGACAGAGAACTGAATTTTGACATTTATCTTCTGTTTCTTTTGCTTTGTTCCAGTACATTTCCAGGTCCTGATTTTACAAGCACATTTTCTCTTCTAAAAAGATAAGCCTAGATTTGTATTTACATGGATTAGCAGCCAGGAAAGGATCTGCTTTCACAGTTTTATGACATCTCCCTTTCTCTATTACAATGCAGTTTTCACAGAGCCTTCGCAAATGACCTGCTGTACAGGCAACAGCAGATATGCAAAATGTTCCTGCCAACTGCTCCATGTACTCTATAGAGCTGTAAGATGATGTCAAATTGATGAATGAAAGCAGTGCTGATTGATTTGGTGGAAGTTTTTGCCTTCTGCTTAAAAAGGTCAGAGAGGAAAAGTCTAAAAATGGTATGTCTATTTTTTATCTGTCCTATCTGCTGATATTTTGGGATTTTATAAAAACCTTCTTAGGTTTTATGTGGTAGGAGGTGATTAAATGGGCACTGGGGTAGGTAAATGAATACTCACGCTTCACCCTGGTTGCAGAGAGCTGTTTTACCCATTGAACAAATGTTGACATGAAAAGACACTCAAAAGTTTGTGTGCAACTGGGTTGTATTTGTAGCCTGGTTTCCTGAGAAAATGAGACTAGAGTCTATTTACGTGTCTAGTCATCCATCTGTCTGTCAGTACTTCCCCTAATAGTTTCTGAACCAGTTAATGAAATGTTTGCTTGTAAAGAGGATTAGGATATTGAAGGTCCTTTAATTTTTAGTTGAAAATCAGTATCTGGGTAAGGACTGAGAGAGAAGTCCCTGCATCTCTGAGGAAAGGCAGAAATGTTGCCTTTATGCATGGTGGGCAGCAGCCTGTCCCAGCCAGTCGGTGACTGTGAATGAATTCCTGTGTCAACCTCAGCATGGCTGCTTCTAGTAGCTTAAGGGACATGTCCACATGCTGGCAGGGTAACAAGCTGAGGTTTTTGGGACGCAGTAGTAGGAGGCAGGAGAAATGCTGATTCAGTTCCTGCACAGTGCTGCTTTGCGGACATCCTAAATCAGAATATGGGGCTTTTGGACAGTTGATCTAAAACACTTGCTTATGTTTTTTCTCCCAGGGATGAAGTCTAAATCATGAACTCTGATCTTCTCCTCTAAGATTTTCCTTGACCATCTATTTCCCTCAAACAGGTACTGCCTCACAGAAGTGCAGTGTGATATATTTAGTGTGGAGGTTTTGTAGTCTTTGTTGACTTGAAGGCACAGAATTTGCCAGAAAATTGACCTGATGTCACTAAATAGCTTTCTAAACTTAATGATTACATTTAAAATAATTATGCTGCTAGTCCTTCAGGGCTCTACACCATTTCCATAACATTGATGTGCTGCCATCATTTTGAAACAGTCATTCTTGGGAAATGCAGCCACTGTCTTTACATCAGTGGGATACCACATAGCCATATACTCGCATACTTTGAGGTCTGTTAACTCGCTAATTCTTGATCATTTCAGCATGAACATTCTGGCAACACATTTATTCAACAATTTGTGGCTCCTGAATTTTCTACATGGCTTCTTCAGGGTTGCAAGTATATATACCCTACCATATATACTCCTTGAGAGCATGCATGCTCCAGTTATCCACTTTCAACAATAAAGAGTGCAGTACACCCCCCTGAAAAAAAGCCCAGGCCAAGCAGGAAATATATCATACAATTAATTTAATTGTAAATTAAGTAACAGGAGAAATAGCCCAGATTTCATTTACCAACTGGACTGTCACAGAGTCCTGGGTACTTGTCTTGGAGGTTCAGTAATGCCTTCTTAGCCATATGATGACGCAGAACTTGACTGCAGTAGACAGTTTCTACAAACAATTTCTTTTAACTATTATGATGAGATGTATAAAATTATGTAAAGGAAATATATTTAGTCAAGAAATAGAAAAGGTATGAGTTGGATCCTAAATCTTTATTTTTCAAATCCTCTTGCTCTTATGTTTTGCCCCAATCCTGAACTGGCACTTACAATGTCACTAAGGTAATTAGTGTAGCAATCTGGGAGAAGTGGTATGTAGCAAACTGATATATAAAAATGTCAATTTTGTGGCACCACACTGCTTTTCTTTTTTCAGGAATATTGGAAATGGATCTGAAAAGAGGTGTAAAAATAAAAAAAAATATAGTCTTGATCTTTATAATCATATCAAAATAACCCTCCAAGTATTACTACCACCCTCACTGGATCCTGTAGCAGAGTAGAACTGAGCTTCCCGTTTAAAAAAAAAAAACCAACAAAACAACAAAACCAGCACATAGCACTTGAGGATAAAAACATCAGGCTTCTCTACAAAACATCTTTCCTGTTACAAGAAACTTGATGAAAGTACCAGAGCAGTAACGATAAAAATGATTGATTAAAACACTCGTTTAGTGCCCAAGCTATTGAGAAGAAGAAATTGTCATATGCTGAATGTATAATTACATTGTAGAAAAGGTATAAATAAAACAGCAACACTGATCCCTCAGTTAGTGCATGAGCATGTGCCCATATTCAGTGAAAAGTATTGATCAGAGGGGAAGCCAAGGATGCTCAGTGCTTTTAAGAGGTGTATTCTCCCAGCCAACCTCTCCATGCATTCAGGAAGCTCACACATTGCTGTAAATACAGAAAATTCGTCGTTTCTGACAAGTACTTATGAAAATCAGGCCATTAATCTCAACTACACATCATTATCAGAGATGAGAGAACTCCTGCTAAGTTATATAAAAGTATATGAAGTTAACAAAAAGGTTTGCTTAACCTTTGGAGTATGAATGCAGTCAACACTGACAGCTAGGATGCCTAGCTAGGATGGATAAAATTGCACGGGTACTGAGTGTGGTGAAGACACTTAGACTGGTTGTCTGAAGATCCTTGGCTACACCATGGTCCGTAATTTTTGTGGTATGACAGTAAGGATGCAGTGTTACTGGAGGCAGCCCTGTGTGCTATGTTTTCCAATATGATTAACTCAGGCTTCTGTGCTGCCCCCAAAGCAGCTAAAATGCTCTTAGTCCCAATCCGGCTCAGGAAGCTCAGCAGGAATTTTGATGCCCTCCAGAGAATGATACAAAAAGCCAAGGGTACTCAGAGCCCCAGGGCAGAATCCATGCTTGCTCCTGCTTACAATAAACTCTTTAGAGGTTATTGACAGCTAGCTGCGAGCATCAGGTTGTTACTGTGGCTATCCGATCAGTACCTGCATTTTAGAGAGGTAGTGCTTGAATTTGCTGTTCTGGGAAACTGCAAAGAGAGAAGAGGAAAACAATGAAAATCCTGTTGCAAAAGATGAAGGTTTTGCTAATTTAAGCTAATGCTATGCTGTTGCCTCCTACACAGCCCATCGTGGGCTGCATTCTCTCAGGAAGGGGCATAATGTTTCAGGAGTGTTTCAAGTACCCTGGACACCCCCATGTCAGAGGATCCTTCAGGGACAGCTGAGGCTTGCTTAACTTTCCTACCAAACTGAAATGTCTTCTGGCTGTTCCCAGGGCTGGCAGACAACTAAATGACATCTGAAGTCCCTGTCCTGGAGTGGCCTTACTGAAAGCTAGAAGATACCTTGTAGTGAGCTTGTGCGGAAATCAAGGACAGTGAAGTGGGTGTTTGAGAGCGAAGCATTAGTTTTGTTTTATAGCTGGGGACTAGAGTCTAATGAATTTCATAACACATGGGAGAGACTGTGGTGACTCACACTAGGATTGTGTATTTGTGCCTAAATTACATAAACACAGTGGGATGTCCATATGGCTGAGTAGAAAGAGCTATTTAGTAACTGAATGCACAAACGAGGTACCCCTGATGGCAATCTTTACAGATTATTGTACTGATCTGCTGCCTAATGGCTTGGCTGGATCTCCCCTGCTGCAGCAAGACCAAAAGGGAAAAGTTACATTCAATCTTTTCTTTCTTATTTGTGCCTCGAAGATGCAGCCCTAACTACGTTAACATTTTCTTTAGGAACAGCACTGTTTTCCAGGGGCTTGTCCTTTCTGCAACATATCCCCTGGCCAGTGAACGGGCTTTCTGTTTCTTATTGTGTCTGAGGCTGGGATCAAAGGGCTAACTTTGGCAGGGAAATCAGTGCTGGGCACAGGTGAAACTTCCAGGACTTGGGAAAAGGTTGTCTGATGAACATTGAACTGGGTCCCTTGCACACTTCAGTTTTCTAGTTTGATTTGTGATGCATGCAAAGCATTACATACTAATGTTTATCAACATAATGAACATAAGACTATTGCTAGGACCATTATACCTGATGCTTGAGGGTATTACCTCCTCACCTTTCTGTCTCATGCACTGCTGAGCATCAGTGTTTACATAGCACTAAGGTATCATATTTATGTGGCATGTGGTCCTTTATTCTAATGATGTTTGTTCTTTAGAAGGTCTGTTTAAAGTAGATTACCCTTTACTTTTGCCATTAAAAAAATAATATTGAACTCAGTATAAAAGTATCATGAGAATTTCAAGCTCCAAATACTTTGTCTTTCTTTTCCAAATGAGTAATATTCCTCTGGTGAGTCTGCCCACATGCTAATTTTTACAGGTGTAAGTGCATATCCGCATGTGGAAGACCGGCATTTTGTACCTTTGCTTCAGTGTAAGCGATTTTTTTTAAAATAGAAATATGATTTCATCTCTGACTTTAATCTTCACTTCCTTACAAAACAGTGTTTGTATTGGCTTATTTTTTTTTTTTCCCACTGAAGGTGGAATTCAAAGGGAATTTTCTTTCAGTGTGTTGATAGCTGGGCATTCGGAGAGAGCTGCCTACATGGTTGTTTTGGTGTTACCTCTCTGTAGTAAATGAATGCCCAGGATTGAACTACCATAGTAACTTTAGCATATACCAGCTGTTGGAAGATAACAGCCCTTTCAGCTTATCAAATGTGTCACAATCAACCAGTTCTTTACTGGTGAAAATATGGTTTTCTACTTGATGGGGTAGATTTCTGCCCTGAATAGTAGGTTTGGTAGAAAGCACACTCAGAAAAGACTTTGAAAAGTAAAGAATATACTTGTACTTCCTGACTTTTCAACTACAGAAATGCTTTTAAAATGGGATTTTTCCAGATTTTGCGTAGTTTGGACTACAGCGACATTCGCCACATCACTTCCTTGACTCCTCTAAAGTCCCTGAAGCTAATGCAGTGGAAATGTGGAAAAGTGTCCTTGAAGGCAATTTAACAGCTGGAAATATAGAGGAAGAACCAGTCCCTTGTGAGCAATAAGCTCTCAGCAAAAAGAATTTAGAACAATTTGCCAGTTCCTCAGTGGTTCAGCTACGAGCATGTTCTGCAGGAGTAATGGGATAGTTACATTTGTATTATCTAAATGACACTTATAATGCCAGAGAAAATAGCTGCTGCAGCTGCAGGGAGCCTTGCTGGTCACTTCATTCTGCCATACAGCTCTCCCTGTGGGGCACGATGCCTGTCATGGGCTGGGCTTTCTCCTTGGGGACAGGGCAACTATGCACTGTGCTCTACCTCTCCCTTTGGAAACCTATCAGCTTCCAAATCAGCACCAGGTATTTACTGCATAAGGTGAGGAGTCTGAAATCGTTTTACCTGTTAATCTGGGCTCCATTATACTTTTCTTGAAAAAGCCTTTTAAATATTGCTGAATAACATTCCCTCTTCAATCTTTTGTAAGAGTGTTTGTAACCTGGTCATTGATCTAGCAATTTCCAACCAGCAAAATGTTTTTTTGGTTGTTTTGGACTAGAAGAACTTGCATTTTCTGTTAATAAAGTATTTGTATTTTCATAAATAGTAGGCTTCTATTTTTAAAGATTGAATGTGAAACCACTTCCAGGTAGGTATAAGCCTGTGTTTCAATTCCCTATATGTAATTAAAGTGTTGAGGTTGGCTGTAAAACACAGACAGAAGAGTTTATTTGTCAAAATTAGGAGCATGGCAGAATCATAATGTATGAAGTCTTGCCAAGCATGATATTTTTCTGTTGAATGTGAGGAGTGACTGATAAAGTATCTTGACTAACCCGGCAATTTGTGATATCTTTCAAAGTTGCCTTTTCTTGATGGGGGAAGATCTGCACACCCCACCCACGTCCTGGTTAATTGCTGTCTGTGACAGAAGATGACCATACTGCACCAAAGGGTGAAGAATGAAGCTTTAGACACTAGAAATCTTTATAGCTATACTCCACAGAACAACTCCAATTTATATAATTTGAGGATTAGACATATAATTATACTGGGTTTTGTATTGTCTGCACTTCAGAAAGTCTGAATAAAGGAACAGGACTAAAAGAAAGACTTCATGCTCTGCAATAGAATTTACAATATTTTCTGAGTTGAATGAGTTTCAGGCAGGACAATGACAAGACCTGTGGCAAATTAAGGGAAGGACCAAAGAGAATGGTGCAAATGAAGCCCCTTCAGTGAGGGGATTTACTGCCTGACTGGTATTTTGGTTAGGTGAACTGGCAACACCAAGTTGCCACCTGATTAAGGTCAACAAGGAAACCATGTGCTGACAGCCAATTACCTTTTCTACCTAGAACATGGATGAAGGATGTTACACTGACACTTGTTCTCTTTCTGAGGTGCTGGGGATACTTGGCTGAGAAGCAAGAAATTAGATCCCAGCTCAGTCCTAGAGGCGAGGAGAAGAGAAAAGTGATGAACCTATGGATCCCACCAAGAGCTGAAGCTGGGGGTCCTTGCAGTGTTTTGGCAGGAAGCACCTTCTGCCCCTCTGTGCAAAGCTTGCTTGGTGTAAACAGGAGTAGGAGTCCTGTGGAGAGTGAGAAAGAGATGGGCTGGGGAATGAGGGATTCTACTATGTGTCCTGTGGGGTTTTGTGTGTTTTATGTTAGATAGCCATTGGGAAAACCATAGAAGCACCAAGGAGGGAAGGAGCCATTCCTGCGTGACAGCCCATTTGCCAAGGTATGAAATTACGCTTCTGCTAAGAACTTCTCTCTGCTTTTGTGTTCCTCTGCATCCCTGTCTGTAGAGTGCTGCACCTGCAACAAAGAGCATTAGAAAGGTCTCTGTCTGTCTAATGTGTCACTGGATGATTAGGACAGTCTCCTACCTGGGAGCACAAGAACTAAGTCCTGCTTTATGTCTGGGCCCATTAAACATCACCCCTCACCTGCTGTTTCCTTTAAATGATGATGAGCAGGACTGCTGAATCCTGTGCTTCAGCATCAGCACTCAGAATACACCAAATAATTCAGGACATTCAGGGGATATAACTGTAAGAAACACCTAGTTCACAAATCACAAAACTTTAAGCAGGAGATAGGTTTCATCAGCCTAAGCAACAGATTCTTTTGGCACATGCAAAAGCACAGCTTTACAGACAGAAAGCAGTTTTCACTGAAAAATGCAGATACATATATTGATTCAAGCATCTGAAAGAGCAAAGTAGGGATTTTTCTAGTTTGCTTCTCTGAATTTAAATATCTAGCTGGAGATTAGGGACATAAGCAGTATTTTGGATCCTGTAATTTGGCTTTCGGCTCTTTTTATTAAAAAAAAAAAAAAGTATGATTTAAAAAGGTTATCCACCTGCTGTGAATCACTTTTACTATTCAGTTCTCAAGCTACCCACAAGATGAACAAGCAGTTGACAGCTTTCTGTTGTCAATAAATAAGCATTTCATATTATTGTTTGATGTAAATGCAAATAGAAAGGAAATAAGTTATTGCAAAACCACTAGGACACAGAGTGTTACAGACAATCTGATATGGGTTTCTGGCATCAGCAATTTCATGTTTTAAAATTATGTTCAAACAGGTAACAGCTCAGAGAATAATTCACAGTACAGAGTGTACTTTGTGAAGTACACTCATTTCTTACTTGCTTCTGAGATCTTAACAGTTAGAGCTAAGTAAGAAATAGTACAGCCATTCATTTAAGGTACTTTCATTAAGGGACAGGCATGAGAAAGCATTTTAAAATTCTAGATTAAAAATAGTCAAGGGCATTTTTGAATAACATCTTTTATGCTTATAAGTAGAAACCATAATGAAGTGACAGAAATATCTTGATTTTGATTAGATAATCATAACAAATTCATATTTAATTTGGCATGTACTTTAGACACCTAAAGCCTTTTTCTGGGAACAAAACATTTTTTATAACTTTATACTAATTTTAGGGTTTTAAAGGTGACACACTACTTTAAAAATAAACATTCATTGTTACTAGGCAGCAGCTGAGAAAAAATAATTGGTGTCATAGTTGTGTGCTTTGTTGCGCTGGTTTGAATTGGTGTGTTGTGGCTTGAAAGACAAATCATAGATTTGTTAGATAGGGACAGATATGAAGGGCAAAAAAATATTTTAGGTACCATACTTACAAAACTTACCTTATAAGAAAGAACTCTGCGTGTAGGACATGATAGTTTAATGAGCGCATATTCTTCTTTAAACCCACAACTTGTTTAGTGGTCATATAGAAATGGTTGTATTTAGACCTGTTACCATTGTTAAAATTTCAGTTGATATTTTAGCATTCAATAATTTCAATAACAAATCTAGTGATATCTTTTACAAGTTACGAAAAAGATTCATTAGTAACTAAGCAGAACATGGTGGTATATGTCTAGAGAATAAATTCAGCAATTCTTACATATCACTAGGATTTATGATTTTGTGGCTCATAAAACTGTAAAGGAAATTAAAAAATACAAAAATAATAACCATAAAAGTCTTTGTATGTTCCAGTGAACAAGAGAGATGAGGCTAAGCCCTGGATTTTAGGCAGCCAGACAATCTTCCTTTCATGGTTACTTTAGGGTTTTGGAATTTTTTTCCATGACAGTTAAGCAATGAAAAATTAGTGTTATATAAAATTAAGACACTTTTGGTATTATCATAAAATAGTATTTTTGGAAACACTCATGAATTCACTGGCACAGAAAAGAGCTGCCCTGATTTCTCATACAGTCCTAGAACACAGAAAAAAGTGACCAAAATGGAATAAAAGAATAACTGCACAGGAAAAGTCCAACAAAAAGAAGATGTTTCTATTCCCTTTAAGCATTGGGGTATATATAGTGCATATATAGATTAAAAATAAACCATAATTAATATATAACCAAAGAGAGCTTCTCTTAAATTATACAACTAAAGAACAAACCAGAATAAAGTAAAATGGTACTGAAGAGAAAAACACAAAGAAAGAAAACATTCTCTTTCATTTTCCTTTTTCTCCTCCTTCTCCTGTGGGTATATACTGTAGATCCTTCACACTTCTCAGCTTCCTGGTGTTTTAGGTGAATGGGGAAATAGAGCTAGAAAGCTGTATTTCAGCTTTCCGTCAAGAGCCTGACAGAGCCCATGTTTGTCATTTAAATATCTCCAACACATGCTGCCGGTGGGAAGAAATTAATCTTTTAGACAGCATTGTGCACCTCAACTAGGCGCTGGAGGGAGAGGGAAGGACTTCAGTTGGAAGAAGTTTATTATTTATACAGCACTGCAGGTGCACATGGTCTTATGCACTAAATCTGCAACACTGGACAAATGCATCTTGCTTCAAAGGGCTGCTAAGGACATGCGCATCTCCAAACAACAACTGGTTCAGGGAAGAAGAAACTCATCACTGCCCAGAGAGGGGCAGGAAATCTCCTCTTGGGGTGACAGAGAAGGCAGGATGGAGGGCACTGGAGGTGCTGATTGGTGGAATATGCCCAAACACAAACTCCTGCTGCTGCTTTTAAGGTACGGAATTACACATCTCTGAAATCTAGAGGAAGCTCAAGAGGGAAAGGATTTCTACTGACATCACATTGCCCCCCTGCAGCTATTGCTCGTTTGGTATTAATTCACTTAAACCATGACAGCAACCCGGCTTGAAATGTAGGTTAAAACATTCATCTACCTTGAGGTAAGGGAGCAGCTAAGAGCTAAATAATGAACTAGACATGCTGTGGCCTTATGAATAACAAGGGTAAGGTCAATGTGGCTGTGCTCAGGGGAGTAGCTGGGCTACCCACATGCTTCCAGCAAATCCTCAGCCTCTGTGAGTGGTGATAACTTCCTGATCCTTCATCCATTGCACAGGTTCTCCTCCTTTAGCAGATGTTGATGTGACATAGATTTGGCTTCTTGCAGTGAATTTGGAGAATATGTCCTCCACCTGCAAATTTTTGCTAGGCCAAATGATACTAAGTGATGATGGGTGTAAGTAGGTAGACATAACTGGTAAAGATTTAGTGGTAGGTGTCCCCATATTAGATTGAAGTGTACAGGTCTATGCTGTTTAGTAGTGTTGTAGTCCACCTGTAGTTGTTTGAGTCAATCTTTCAAGTTAGTAATTTAGAATAGCCAATAACCTGTGAAGCCAGGAATATCTGACCGTTAAACCTGACTTGGTGGCTGATCTTCTGTGCGGTACCTGGAAAATCACTAGAGGCTGGCTTTTTAGAGGTGTTTAGCTGCCTAAAATCCTCAAAAGCCTGACTGCATGGTATTGAATTTATCAAAGTGACTGCTTTCTTCCTAATGCTGTTATCTGTATACAGTGACTGAAATAGGCCAGTGTGCAGCAGGGGGTTGTACAGGTGTTCCTCAGACCATGATAAGAGAACAAATGAATTCCCTAACAGGATCTACATGTTCTTTATATTTCACCCATCATCTAAAGTCATAAGTATAGGTGTATGCACCTGATTTCAGAAGGGCTGATTACCAATGCTTCCACTGGATTCAGGAAGGACTACAGATTCTTATACCTTTTGAAACAAGCTCGAGATATTGCATGTCAGGCAAGAAAACTCAGCCACACTGAAAACACATTTTTACACCTTTTTCCTCTCCATAAATAAACATATCTCAATTATCTCACACATGTGCTGCAAGGATTAGTTATCCACTGCACAGAAAGCTCTCTGAAAACCTCATATCCATCTCAACATTAGGATTGGAAGTGTTGTTATACAATGACTGCATTGGTAGTTTAATTGGTTATAAATATCTGTGAGAATTTAGCAGGGTGATGATAACCCTCTCTGTTACTTACCATCCTGAGCATCACTTGCTGCTCCAGGCATGCTCAGTAGCTGTGGTAGCTTCCACACTGCTCATAGGTGTTACACCACCTTCCCCTGTGCTGAATGCTGAATTTTTCATGACACCCACTGTACTTAGCTACAAAGTTATAGTTATACTTAGTTATAAATTTACTTCAATTTTCTGCAGTTACTGCTACTGTAGCTGCTCTGTTTTCAAGTTTCATAAAGTAATTTGTTTGGGACTAATTCAAAGACTCTTAAATTATCGATCCCTCTATGAAGCTCAAATTTCATTTCCTTCACATGACAAAAAAAGCAGAAAGTATATCATTATTTTCCTTCAAATATACCTTTGAAAAGTCAAGCAGCTTGAGATCTCTAGTATTATACCATAGTGTGGGCAAATGAGCAGGCATTTAGTTTCTCTCTCAATGAAGAAAGCATTTTTGTAACAGTCAGGTTTTACAGACAAAATGTAATTAGAGACTTGCTATCTGTTGTGTAGTGCAGAAAGTTGTCATTACTTGAATACTTACAATTCTGTAAATGAGTTGCAAAAATCTGCTGGAAAAGAGAGTATAGTAAATGTATTATCCTGTTACGCATATTTAAGAGGACAATTACTTTGACTCCATAGCAAGTCCTTAATAATCCAGGATTTTGTTCACAAGCAGAATTAAATGGAGGGCAGATGGAAGCAGTGTACAGGCAGGGATCTTGGCCTTGCATCTCTTGCTGGTGCTTCACTTTTCCAATACGATCTACTATAATCCACGTGATCAAGTCTTTGTCAACTCTTTCTGTGGTTCAGTAATTTTTTTATGTCCAAAACTGCAGTATGGGTATACTGTGCTACATTACCACAATGCATTTGCAACTCTTTGGGGGTCAGTGGAATGATTTCCATATCATATATTATAGAAATGCGGCTAGGGACAGCATCAAGATTTGCCAGCAATGTGTATTTTAATAATACTTTTAAATTTACTGGATACTAAGAAAACATCGTAAAAACTTGAAGTTCAGAGGGAGTTAGAACCATAAAATCATAAAATCACTTAGGTTGGAAAAGACCTTTAAGGTCATTGATTCCAACTGTTGACCTAACACTGCCAAGTCCACCACTAAACCATGTCCCTAAGCACCACATCTACATGTCCTTTAAATGCCTCCAGGGATGGTGACTCAACCACTTCCCTGGGCAGCCTGTTCCAATGTTTGACAACCCTTTCAGTAAAGAATTTTTTCCTAATATCCAATCTAAACCTCCCCTGGCACAATTTGAGGTCATTTCCTCTTCTGTTATTGCTTGTTACTTGGGAGAAGAGACCAACACCCACCTCGCTACAACCTCCTTTCAGGTAGTTGTAGAGATTGATAAGGTCTCCCCTGAGCCCCCTTTTCTCCAGGCTAAACAACCCCAGTTCCCTCAGCTACTCCTCATAAGACTTGTTCTCCAGACCTTTCACCATCTTTGTTGCTCTTCTTTGGAAGCGAGTTGAAGGATATTTGAAGCTCAAGTCACATCTGTTGCTTAATCCAGAAGGAAGGTGCACTGATGAACACTACCATGGCTCTGTGCAAAGCATCAATTCCATCTGCTGTTGCATTGCTGGTAAGGGGGGAAGCTGTTGCTCAAGTAGCGAGAATGTATAGCCAGGAAACTGCTCTCCAAGCTCCTATAGGAAATAGCGTTTTGCCTTTGTGCAGGAGAGTAGTACACAGAGTTGCTGCAGGAGTGGTAATTTGGATGCCAACTTTCACATTCTCCCCCTTCACCAGAGTCTGAACGGGTACAATGCAAGGACAGTGTACCCTATAAGGAGTCTGTTTATTTGTTTGAACTTGGTTTTAACCACGTACTTGCATTCCAGAAGTAATAAAGAAAGGAAAGCAAAATCCTTGCAGTATCAAAGAATAAAGACATGTCACATTTGGGATTTTGGAAAAGGAACTATAGCATTTGTAAGACTGTGTTCCCAAGAGACGATTTGCTACTGAGGGGTCTACTAATACATACACTTCCACAGTGGCCATTAGAGGCTGCAGCCTTAATAGTAGCCCAGAGTTTAGAGGACGATGCATGAAGAGCAGCAAATCAATATCTGCTCCATGATTAGTTCAGTAGTACTAGAAGAGAGCCCTGGTGCTATCTGTCTTCCAACTGCCAAGAGCACATTTACTCTTCTGGGATGGAATTTCCAAGCTGCACAAATATGCTCATCAAAGGCTGGGGCAAAATTGTTTTCCATCCTCATCAATCTGAAATCAGTTAGATGTGTTTTTGTAAAGTGAAGCTGCTCATTATCATTTCCACTGGTGGAGACTGACAATGTGTGACAGTTTGTTGTGATTAAGAGATACAATTTGGAGAGAAACCAAGGCTGTAAAATATTTCAAGTCAGCACTAGAAATCTGAAAAAGCCTTTAAGCAATTGTCAAGAAATAACATTGGAAAGTCTCAAACTTTCTTCTGGATTTCAGCATCTGGAGGTTATATTACTGTTTACATTTCTAGAGGAGAATACAAACTTGGGCTCTCTGCTACTGTACTGAATATTTATCCTAAATAGTTCAAGACATTTAGCCGTTCTTTAGAGTGTACATTTTGGTAGTTGCATAGGTTGTGTTGCTCATTTGCCTTTCTTTTCCTTAAAATTGTCCTTTGAAGAAAAATATCAGCAACATCTAATGCTTTGTGCTGTAAAAGGACAGTTTCCAAGGCTCCCAGGTTCTGTCAAATATGCTATAGAAAGGACTGAGAAAATTTTGTGCGTGAACTTCAGAGTGCAGAGCTGTATGTTATCTTGGTACTGTGTGTCAGGATCATACCAATTTACGAAACCAAATTATATGATACTGTATTAATCTTATTAGAAATATTGTCTGTTGGCTCTTTGTGATCAAGCACATGGGTTTTCCTGGTGCTCATCATACATTATCTACTATTTTATTAGAATTCTGATTTACATGCTAATATTTTTATTTTACATCAGATTGCTTTTTTTATCTACCTGTTTCTTCAGCTGAAATGCTGGAAACCATCGCTTTCACTCTTTCCTGAAGGTAAAGGACTGTTCAAGTGTTTGATCCTATCTTCAGAGCTCTCCATTGCCCTGGTGCTGTGCTATCTGACCTTCCATTTCACTGAAATAATGTCAGTCTTCTGTGCCTTTGACTTCATGAATTTGCAATTCAGCCCTGGAAGAGGTCAGAACTGCATTATACCTCAGAGCTCTTAGTCACTTGGGTTGACGTGAAAAAAGACAAATTTGGGTGCAGGCCCAAGACTCAGTTTTAAACAAATAATAGTTTATTTTTTTGGGTGATGTAATCTTACATTTCCCCTAATTCCCCTCTGTCTTTCTGGCAAGTTATGTCAGGCCCCTTTAGGAAGGTTTTCAGGCAGTCTCGTCTGCGTGATGTTGGCCATGTACCATCATTGCAGTGCGAATGGACTACCTGGGGAGGCTAGTATTGGCAACGAAAACCTAGTTTCATCCACATTGGCATTAAAATGTATTTAAATGAATGCTAAAGCTAACAAAAATCAAGAAGGGATTCTCCTTGACATTCAGCTGTTTTCCCTAAACTGGGCCCTCAATTAACTCCTGAGAGTAATAAGTATGATTGAATTTAGACCTAAAGCCAAAATGTGATTGAGTTTAGACTCAAAGCCATTGATCCTAAGGATTTTATGGTAATAATTTGTTCATGGTTGTGCTAATAATGCTTCTGTCTGTTGAATCAGAAGCTGTGAAATTAATTGATAGGCTTGAACCCAGTTCTTTCAAGAGTGTTTGTATTATCTCCCAGACTCTTTGTTCAATATTAAAATCTATATGAAACTGAGAAATGGTGTGAAGAAAAGCAGATGGAAACAATTTAGACAGAAAAACCTATATTTTTGAAAGGATGTGCCATTTGGTTTTGGCATAAACTATTTAGGATCCTGCAGCTGAATCATGATCCCTGGAGAGTTTCAAAGATAGCTGATGTCTTCAGTCCCCAATTTATCCCACCTAATTAACGCCACTCCATTTAACCCAGGCAGGAGCTTAGTCATCCTAGGTTTTCTGCAAAGTCAATGGAGAGAGACAGAGATTTTCTGAAGGTGATTCAACCTACCTAAACCGAACTTTGTAAATTCAGGGAACAAGGTCTTTTCGAAATAGAAGGGTTTAGCTATAATGTATAATTATTATGCCATTAAAATACCTCACACTACTCACGATTTGGTACAGGAACAGGAGGTCACCTTAGTATTCTGTTAACACACCTGGTTTTATATTTTCAAATCAATCAATGGGTTCTCTGCTTAAATATGAATTAAAGACATCATCCCACATTAATTTAAGACAAGATGTTCAGGGGTGTTTAAATGGATCATTCCTATTGAAATCAATAACTTCTGAAGTTCTGAACCTTTGCAATTAACAGATTCTATAAAAATCAATCTTTATTTGATGGCCTATTACACGTTATGCTCGTATAGGATATTGTATGAATAATAAAAGGCTTAGTCATATCATTTGTACCCTTCTTCTGTGACCATAAATCAAATATAATCAGCACAAACATGTTTCTTACCCTTCCATATCCTATTAAAGAAGGGGTTATTGCTCTGAATGATGCCAGCTGGACAGTCAAATTATCATCATACAATATATTTCACCTTGAGAAGGCTCTTGTGAAAGCCTCAGCAGGTCATTTGGATGTAGGCAGACTACCGTATTCAGTTCCAGCTAGACAGTCTGTATGACACCTCTTTGATTTTGGGTTTCTTTATTCAGCATCAGGATAATTTCTTTATTTTTTGATTAATCTCCCCACTTTTCTGGTTGAAGAGATCACCAGTAAACCCTATGCTTGTCAGCTGCCTTACACTTGAAAATCTTGAAAAAGAAGTGACACTGGGAATTTGCCAGTGTGTAGAGCTTTTCTGTTAAGAAGTTTAATAGGAAAGGTGAAAGAATAGTATTTGTAATCTGGAGACAAAACCGCTTGCCATATACTTCCTTACAAGGCAAAACCAGTTCTCATCATGTGTAGTTACAGGCAAAAGAACAAGAAAAAGCAAAAAAAAAAAAAAACCAAGAAGAAAAGTCATCTTAATGAATCAAATAGCTCTTTCTCTCTCATGTCTTTCCTGTTCAAGGTCACTAACACTCCACAAGAAGCAAACCACTCTACAGAACCGATGTTTTACTGGCACAGTGCATAGCTTTATTTTCAAGCTTCAGATCTCTCTTGCTCATATCATTCCTTTAAATCGCCTTACTCATATCTTCATTGCTTTACCTCAAAGCCTCTACAGTAAAACTCCTGAGTTGCAGTTGGGAGAGATGTAAAGAAGAGCAGAAAGAACATTATTGTTTTCAGCTTACCATTTTACCAGTGCCAGAATTTGCCAAAAAAATCCTGAAAATGGACAAGATTAATTTGCTTTTGTTCAAAAGTTAAAAAAGGGCTTTAAATGTACACTTCTTTATGGCACAAATTGAGGAGGGGTGGTATGGAGCCAGCTGTGCCAGTTCTCCAGTTTTGTCTGCAGAACTTTCATTCAAGCTTCTGTTCCTTTTTGTCAGCCATAAATCTTCTGCAAAATTCTTAGACAAGAAGGCATCCTACTAATTCTGGACTTAAACTTGGGGTTATTCAAATACGTACCAAAAGACCAGTCTCCCTTTCGGTCATTCATTCAACTCTAATTCAGTGTTTGTTACATATTTATTATGTTTATTGTGGTCATAGTGGTCATTTTTTATGTCTGTTCCCACCAGATATTAAGAACTGCCTTTATTATACCAGTTCTATACTCATGCAAGTAACACCTATATAATGTATTTTCTTTGCACACTTTGCCCCCATTCATGAATGATGACTATTCAGGAAATAACTTTAAGAGGAAATAATTTTATTTTTGTTTTATTGATTTGTGTGTCTTTCCACAAGATTAATTTCCTATTAGGTTCTGGGCTGCCTATGTGTTATTCAGATTCCTAGACCTATCAGTAAATCTACACTACACAGTGACTGCAAACCTCATTTTGCCTCAGCTGAGTTGTTAGCCACCAACTTAATCAAAGGCAGCTTGACTACTTAGTAGGAACTTCTGTAAAAGTGTCTCATCCAGAAATCACTTCCTCTGACAACAGAGAATGTCTGAGCTGTAATATCAAAATTTAGTAAAGACGAATAATTTAGTTTGCATCTGGTTTGATTGCAAAAGCTGTCCTCACTTTTCAGAAGTAAAGGAGCTTCGTGTTTTGTAAAATTGTAACCTAAATACATTCTCAGAATGTGAAAAATATGTCACACAGATGTGTTCAGTTTTTTTGTATGCTCTAGCTCTAGCAGCCCTATTGTACTAAAAAGTCATCTTATGTAAAAGAAGTAAATGTAATTAGCGATTCAAATCCCCTGTGTGTTATCCAAGTGGTATAAAATGGCCTCAGAATGCTTAAGATTCAAACTCAATATTTTTTTGTGAAAACTGAAGCAGTTTTTCTTTACCCTTTTAGCTTTCATATAAGGTTGTATTTCAGCAGTTGATGCTATTTGTAGTGAATATTATTCTAAATAAGAGCAGCTAATTTGTCTGTTAAAGTAATCCCTTGTGGGGATATGACTGCATAGATGAGGCTGTAGGGTGTAGGATTCATCTGTTTTATTATTTTGTTTACATTTTGATATAACACTTTCCTAAGACACACAGAGAACTGGATACATGGTGAGTCCTCAGTGGAGAGGAAAAATGCAACCATTTGAATGTCTTCTGTTTCAAAACAGAAAGAAAAACTAATTTTCAAAACTTCTCATGAGCAGAATTCTGATACAGTTAAAATTTCAATTTCACAGCTGAAAAGCTGTTGCAACTTTCAGATTATTATCTAATATGAAATACATTCTTTTTGATAAGAATTTCTTCAATAAAACAATTTTTTTTTCTTCCTGACTCACATTCATAAGAGCTTTTCCTATTCCTGTCTGAATACAATGTTTAAATAATGTTCACATGGAGTGAAAGTCATGCTCTACTTCAAAAGGAAAGATGAACAAGATTGAAGACTGAAATGAATTCATGTAAAAACAAAACAGTTGCAGGGAAGTTGCAATAACTCTCATGCACAGCATGTGATTTTTATTTATTTTTTTCCTCTTTTCTGGAGACCTACCACATAAAATGAAGATTAACAAAGTGTTTGTGTTTTGATAAAAGAAAATGACTTCTCACAAAACACACTAGTAAGGCTGAGATGAACATAAACTGCCAGCTTCAGAAGCAAACTTGATTCAGCCGGTTAGATCTCCCAGAAATGCCTGTAGCATGCATATATAGAACCATGGATGGAATAATACATTTTAGACTAACAGAGAATGGAGACACAGCCACCTGCCTTAGATCATGGCCCTTCTGTCCTCTCACTCTCTCCCTCGTCAGGTGGTCTTGTTAAGCTGACATTTGACCAAATATGTCCAGCAGTAGTTCTATGCTGTCATTGATTAAAGTCACATTACTCTCATCGTGAAAAGATTTAACCCAAGAAACTGGGAAGAGAATCATGTGGAAAAAAAATCAAGTGAATACAGCAATTGTTTCTTTACAACATATTCTATAAACAGAGGTTTTATGTTGTAGAAAATTAGATTGCCTCCCATAAGAGAAACTCTTAACAGAAACCTGAAGCTATACTCAGTCTGCATTTTGTCATTGTGAAGGCAGTATCCTGTATCAAGAGGTTCCCTCTCATCTGTGTCGAGTGCTGAAGTACCCAGGATTTGAAGCACTCTCTGTATAGTACTAATAGGATCGTTAGATATGAGGGTTTTTCCATGTACTCCTTGTCAGGAAATGTATTTCAGCAGACCCTGATCTCATACCTACCTAGAGGACACTCAGGAAAGTGAGTTCAGGTGGAATCCTCTTCATTGTCTCACAAATGTAACCCAAAGAGGAAAAACTGCTTTAAGATGTATCTGAATACACACATTTTTACATACTTTCATCACTTAATGTAAAAAATTACTCATTCTTAAGCAAAGACAAAATGTGAAACACTGAGTAAGGTAAATGTTGTGTCTATATGAACGAGCCACGCAGAGTTGGAGGAGGAGAGGTGCTGGGGAGACAGCTGGGGCTGTACCTCTGAGAACTACCTTGCAGGGTCACAGGGCTTCTCCTTCAGGCTGGCCCCACTCTGGCCCCATGTACGGTGCTCCTGCCAGCAGCTGGACTACAGTGGGTGATAACTCCTGATGCATCTCCTCCCATCTTGTCCAGGAGGAGTCCCACTCCTGCACTCTCAGAGCACCCTGCGCTGTGATTCCAAGGACAGTAAGTGGGGACAGATGGAGGGTCCCCTGAAAACCAATTTTTAATACTGCTATAGACGTTCCCATAGTCTGCCAGAGCAGTAGATGGGGCTTGCTTATCAAACCAGTAGATAGAAACATTTTATGGAAAATGTGATATTTTTGCTATGAGCCTTTTTGTACCAAACAGTAACCACAACATTTCATTTCAAAAGAGAACTTCATTTTTACTCTGGCTATAGCATAGCTTACGCAGTTTTAACTTGAGTTGACAACCCTGCTTTAAATTGCTGAATGTGCTTGTAACAACCGCTCAAATACATTATATTAATTTCCTGATATTTTGGCACTGGGGATAGTTTCATCAAGTTGCAGGAGTTAAATTTAATAATTATTTCCAAATTTTAGAGCCTTTCAAGAGGCTTTTTTTCACGTACACACTTGGAGTTACTCCTTTCTTTAAAATGTAAAGTATCACAATCTGACCAATGCTGTCTCTGCATGCAATGGATAAACAGGAATGACAATTTCTTCAGTTTTTCTCTCTTTCTTCTCTTTCACAGTGTCTTTGTAAAATGCAGAATCTTTAAAATGTGCTTTATATTTTCTTTGGGTCACTGGAATATTTTCTGGTGCATACCAACATGAGTCTAATCAGATTACCAAAGAAGCCAAGTCCTACTGATTTCAGTAGGAAAAGTTTAAGTTTTGAGTATTTAGGAAAGAAATAAAATTTCCCTTCTTGATATGCAACTTTAGGGATTTCCTCCCTGCTTCCCTCTCTCCTTCCCTTTCTGCCTTTCTCCCTGAACTAGGCAGATTTCCCATAGTCCATATCTTTCCTTCAAAGACCCAGTGCAGCATATCTCTTGAGGGAGGGGGATCTTTTTATAGAATTCAGTATTTGTATGGTTCTAGTTATAAATTCTGTGGATATCCTACTAAGTTACACTTTTTCTTATAAGTTTTCTTATTCACTTTACTAACATTCTGACTTTTAACTACAGTATACTTTACACTAACCACAAGATGACTTAAAAAAGATAGTGAACTCTAAGAAATGTTTAATGATAGCCAGACACAGAGAATATTGCAGTAAGTAGTTACAGAAGGAATTTTTGAAATTAAAAAATAGTTTTTTCTTTTTTAAAGCAGGTTTTAGTTTTTCAGCAAAATGGATTTTTCACTCAGTCCTTCATAAAACAATGCTTCTATCAGAATCTGAGAGAAAAAATAATTTTTATTGAAATTTCAATTATGTAATTTTTTAAAGTTTCCCCCATTACAAAAATTGTTTTCAGCAGGCTCTAATAATCCTTTCACTGTGTATGATCTTTAAAAATTCAATTGTACTGATGACTTTTGTTTGAAACAGCCGTAAGTCTTTTCTAAGTTATTTCCTAAATAACCATAATTCTTTTTTATATAATTTCTTTTCATCACGATTTAGGAAGATTTTCCTTGAATTGAATGTCCATGATCTTTCTGTATCTTTATTTCTAACTGCTTATTTATTATTTTAAATCTTCTTTCCTCCTTTAAGAAGCTTGGCACTTAAGAATTTGTATTGTCTCTTAGCCTTTAATGCTTTTCTTTTTTCCATAGTACTCATGTACTTATGTTTCCTGTTTTATAATCTCTCTTTCAGTCCAAAATACAGCTGGATGAATTCACCCCTAGTCAATCTCTGTATATAGGTTAAAATGACAGACAACAAACCTTAACCAGCAAAGAATGATATTCACTTCTTGCTTTGGACAAAACAATATTCTTCTAAGTCTTCAATCGTGTTCTATTACTTAAGTGTTTAGTAAGCACACCTGAACTAGATGTAAATTACCTAATTTGAGCATGAATAACAGAACATCAGTGGTTCCCAATAATTTCTGATTTTTAGAATCTATTCAGTTCTTGGGCTGAGGCACTGGCCCCTTTGTAGGACATTTAGCCTATTGACAACAGGTTTCCTTTACCAAGATGTCTTTTACTGAACATCTACAGATTTTCCATTGTTCATGGATTACAGTTTGCAAATCACTGGTTGTGGTAGTGCTGATTTTCACTTCTTTAAATAGTGGCCTCTGGGCTGCACATATACGTGGCTTCATTTTTTCTTCAAACGCAACACTGGTGTAGAAATGGATTTTGATAAATTGCAGTTGATGACAGATCTGATAAAGACTTCAATATTCCAAAGCTACTCTAAAGGGAGAAGAAGCTACTTATCTTCTCCAATGTCTTTAGGTTGAGAAGTAATGAACTTTAATAAGAGACCTTTTGGTTAGATATTAGGAAAAGCTTTCTAACAGGGGAGATCATGAAGCACTGGCAGTAGGTTGATTGCAAAAACAACAGAACAACATCACAGGAGACCTGAAGAACAATCCAGGCAGATGTCTGCTAGACATCTGTAAGTTAGACATTAGTAAGGGCACTGTTGATCCTGCCTTGCAATAAGAATGTAGACTTGATCTACATCTTTCTTTAGTGGTTTCAGTTGTTGCAACCTTCTCTCTAGGTAGGAGACATGGATATGAAGAGCTTTATAATTATAACAGTTCTTTTCACAAGAAAAAGAGTGTCCTCACTAAGGACCTATAAAGATAAAGCTCTAATTTTTTTTTGCTAAGTGATATTTATCTCTGTACCTAAGAGAGCTTGCTGGCATTGCTATATCCTAGTAGAGATGTAATTTATAGTATCACAGAATCATTCAAATGTTAGTTGTAAAATTATCACTGAATGTCAATATGGTACTTCTGTATAGTTTAGAGCAATTCTCCTAGTGAAATTAGATAGTATACTGGAGTAATTATGTAAGCTGAAGTAACGTTTTGCTAGCAACCTTTGAGACACTTTTTGCTGGTACATGTCTTTTTGAGCCTTGGGTTGTATGTTTTTTTTTAATATCTAACTGATGTAGGCATGCCAGCAAAACATGTAAATACAGGCCCAGCAATACAAAATTCTGTGTGTAGAGAAACTCTCCAACTGGCACAGACCATGCATAGGCCCTTTTAAGGTTACTGATGTAACTAAAAGGACAATCCAGGCATTATTTCTGAACCTGTCTGAAAAGTCAAATTCCTCAAAGAAGAGCTCTTGTGACACCTGGACAGAGTGCAATGTAGAAATCCCTGGTCTCACACCTAAGAGCATCGCTGCACCTTTCCTCCTCAGTCCTCCTGAGAGCCTTGGCAGGCAGAAGCTAATAAGCTTGATGCAGAACTCAACTTCTTCCTGAACTCATCCTACTCTCTTCAAGGTGCTGCTTCAAAGCTGTACCCTGAGAGCTGACCTGACTGTATCCCACTGTGTACCCTTTAGACATGCTCTCAGGTAATCCATTCACCATTCTTCACAAGAGCTTTCCCAGCCACAAACCATGAGAGAACTGCAATCACAGTTTTATGGATTAATCTTTGCAAAGTTTCACACAGAGCAGACAGTTGCTATTTTCTGCCATGTTTGTAAAGTGAAAGCAGTAAACCTAGTAAAAATATGTCAGACTGGTAAGTATAAGGAATTTTTGGCACATTCCTTTGTGCTAAACACAAATAAATTCCATAATTATTTACAAATTAAGTCTTCAGAACTTTACAGCTTAATGCTTTATTTTCTGCTGGCCTGGAAAAGAAAGGTAATAGAACTATTCATGGTGTTAATACATATATATATATATGCATATGCATTTAATATGTATGCATATGTTTATATATATGCACATACATGTTCATGTATGTATATACGTATGTGTATATGTGTACATGAAGGATTTTATATATGTAAATTGGTTCATTTAGGGAAGGGGCATCTGAAGTGTCAGTGCCCAAAGGGCATACTGATAATGTTCACAAAGCTAAGAAACTGGCTGGCCTGGAAGCAGGTAAAACTAAGCAATAAACAAATAAAACAAGTAATGCAGATTGGAAGGAATATCCATGAGCCACTATTTGTGCTTGATCCTGTGCTAAATGTAACCCATCAGGTAAAAAGCCTTAAAATCATTCCGAAAATCTCTGCTTTGCTGACAAAAGCCAAACTCTTCGATTTTCTAATGTTCCCTTGTAGCAGATACAGATGACCTTTTTTTATTCTTCTGAGGAGCTCTAGTGTCTCTACTGTTTGCAGCAAGGCTTTGAAATCTTGCAGAAAGGAAAAAAAAAAGAAAAGTCTTTTCTTTGTCCCAGGAAATTCTGTTTCAGTTTAGTGGAGCTATCACCTGTTAAAACAAATCACTGGCCCCTGTAGAGCAGCCTGTACGAAGAACCTCTCAGAAGTGTGAGATCAGCCGTAGCAAAGGAAAAGAGTCAGCCCTGTTATTGAGTGTATACCCTTGGCCCACGCAATGAGCCACAGCTTCCCTCCTTATTCCTGTCCTCATTGTGCCTACATGTTATGGTACAGACTTCAGCTGCAGAATTACCTGGGTTTTTTTTTCAAGTGGTTTAAACCAATTCACAAAACAAGATGTGCACAAGCACAAATTAATGTTACTCCCACATTTTATATATAACTCTGGCTTATCCTAACTTCTGAATGCCTGACTTTACAATATACATGACTTTTAATTCTGTTTGCTTGTGAATCTATGTAAATAAGAGGATGCAGCAAAATATGAAAAAAATCTTCCGGTATATTTTCGGCTTTGCTGAAGTGACTGTATAAGGCATCAAGGATGTTCAGTTCTCATTATTCTTTTTCAAAAACAACAAAAAACCTGCAGCAGCAGAAGTTCTGAAAGGCAGCTTGTTAAAGTCTGATACTTTTCTTCTGCTCTCAAGTCTTGGAACTAGCAGCAGATTATTATATATTTATATGTCTGCAAATTCTTTTGACTTTCTCCAAATTGTAAGCAGTCGGCAAGGCTGGTCTCAGGACTGAAGGGACAATTGCACTTTCTAGGTTTCTTTTATCTCTGTTTAAAAAAAGTCATTTACCATTTAAGTGGATTTAATAAAACACACTGACATGGTTGATCATAAAGATACAGTTTAATAGGATCATTTTCAATAATACAACTAAAACCTTTATGATAGTTAATTACATAAATCTGCTGTAAAAGTTTAATCAGTTTAGGCTTTCTGCTGTTGGCTGATTCAGAGGTCCTGGGCCATCTGCACAGTTCAGTGTAATGCAGTAGATTAGAAATTTGCATACACATACTGCAGTTGTCCATGGACTTACACTCATTACTTTTCTCCTAGATATTTGAGTGCTTGGGTAATCCTTCTTGTGGAATGAGATTCAGAGGTTTTCCTTCAGAAGAGAGTTGCACATAACTTAGAGTTATAGAGAAATTCAGAGAACCAGTGTGATACCCCACAGGATGATAAAAGCCCATAAACCAAGCTCTACTAATCGGTGCAAAAGTAAAGATATCTGGGGTGAAAACTGGTAATCTCACCTTCACAGCCTATGCATCCTACAATCTTGAGTCTAAAAGAGGTGGCACAGGCCATTTGAAGACCTTGCGTAGAATAAGGGTGAATACCATCCTCTTATGGCTACTTGGTAGATTTATGAGTGGACTTTGGTGTGTAAAGCAAGGTGTAGGTAAAGTGTAGGCACCTAAATCCTAAGCTGGAATCCAAATGCACTCCAGCCTTCCTTCCAGCTGCAATCTTATGAGGGAAATATCTGAATGACTTATGTGCTGAGGATCCCACTTCTCACATGCTGTCTCAGCCTGAATGCCTTGGGGACATCTCTGAAATTGTCACTTGATATACTCGACCTCAAGGAGTGCAACAGATCCTGCTCTGCTGAGAGCTGAAATTCCCTGAACATTAGATCCCTCAGAAAGGGATTTATAACAGCAACCGGATTATGGTGGACACCATGTGCCCATCACTAGAAAAAGCTAGTGACCCTTGTCTGTTTTCTAGGTATAGACATAAACACATATATTCTGGACTTAAGTACAAAGTCAGGTATTTCAGGAAAAGCAGAACTGGTGCAGAAAACCTAAAGTGCCTGTCGTTGGCTTCCATGCATGAGCAACTAGCCATGCTTGTGCTACTGAAGACTTTAAATTCCATTTTTGCCCCTCAAATTCAACTTGAGAAAATCCAAATCTGACAGGTTATTTGCAACATGTCTTTAAGAACAGATCAGGAACCCAGTTTGTGTTTGGTAGCACTGAGTTTGAGGTGCTGATGTCTAACTACATCTGTGGGGCTTATATCTGCCTCATCCATAGTCCTCAGTGGTTTTGCACCACTATAAGTAAAAGGAAAACCTGAGATTTGGGAGTCAGGATTTCCACTCCGGCCTTAATATTTGTGGCCTCCTTTTATAAGAGCTTTTGGTGTGTGTATATGTTTCAGCATATGCTTGATCTCATTGGCTTTAATAGGATTAAACACTGACATGTTTAATTTAGCACCTTGCAAAACTGGGGTTGCAGTCAGGAGCATTTATATTGATTTCCACTGGCTTCTTTCTATCCAGTGCTACAGAGGTGTATGCGTTTTCTTCACAAAGTCTCACCTTTCCTTGACTACCTTCTGCTGAAGCAAATTACCTCAATCTGTTGGAAGACTGGCACATTTTTATCCTAACTCTAATAGGAGAGAAGGCAGAAATGCTCTTTTTGAGTTAGTTGGGGTCAGTTGGTTTGCCAGCCTCCAGATCTTTGGGAAACAGATTGCTACTGCAGATTCCCTGCAAAATGATTATTCTTTAGAAACATTTCTCATCCAACTGCAAAAGCATTCACTTTTGGTTTCTTTAGATAAGAAAGTGGTTATCTGAGGTTTACAAATAACAGTGTAATAAAATAAACTGTACAGGATACATAAATTCCTTCCCTCCTAGGGAAAGAGGCAGATTGCAGAATGTGTGCGCAAAGTCTGAGCACCTATGAACCATCTAGCACTTTCCACTGTGTTTGCAGTAGGTTTGCAAAAATTGGGCAGATAAAAGAAAAAGTTTTAAGGCTGATTTTTCAGTAATGGTGAGCATTTGGAAGTCCAGGTGATGTCAGTGGAAAGTGATTGGTTCTCAATATACTGAAAATCAGTCCTGTAATGAACAAATTGTTTCCTGCTAATTTGCCCTGTTATCAGCATGTCTGTATGACGTTTTGGGAATGTGAATGGATTTCTGGGTCTATGGTCTCATTTATGTCAGTCTTGCACTAGTGCAAATCCCTTGACTTTGATTGGGTTACTCTTGATTTAAATCAGTTTGATGGAAGAATAAAATTCAAAATATGCCCGTTACCTGCATAAGGCCTTCAAAAATGATGATTGCTTCTCCTGCTATCTTAGCTGATATGCAGGAGGCAAGTGAAAAAAAAAAATACTATATTTTTGTGTTATCAGTTATTTAATGGTAATTGTCCTTTTGTCAATTTATGGCTAACATGATGGAGTTAACTCTCCTCCACCACCACAGGTGAAGATGACTTGAATAGGATGAGGGACATGGTCGCTCCCCCACAGCAACTTCTCATGTCTCTGTGCTCTCAGATGCTCACACTTTCTTCTCAAGGAGAAAAAAATCCAAATATTTTGTGTCAGAGCTGTCAGAACATTTCAACAAAATAAAAGCATTCCATTGCAGTGTTGACACTGGCAAATCTTAAACAGACATACTTTTAAAGCAGCAGAATGAAAAGTTATTTCTAGCTGAGAAGTCAAAGCAGGCTGAAAAAATTGTTTTTTGCTTTGTTTTCCACAAAAAGAATATTGCTGTGATTTCTGGATGTCATCTGATTTTGAATGAGCTACATCTTCTGATAGAGGAAACTTCTGCATTTCTTTTTCCCTCACTTGCTCTGACTTTTCTATTTTCATTGACAAGCACTAATAGTCTGTTTATGTTTGTAGTATTAAATTGGTCTAAGTGCAATCCTGAAATTGTATTTCACTATATTTTCCATTATAAGTCTGAATTAAATATTTTTTAATATTTAATCTTGATCACAATTATATTCATGTTATAAGGGGAAAAAAACTAGTTTTAAAGCGATCCTGTAAAATCACATACTGGTGTTAAATTGACAAAGAGCAAAGTCCATGGCAGTCATAAATGAATATAGGTCTGATTCTTTAGATGCATTCTACAATGATGTACATTAAGTAAAAAGTGTACAGAGGCAGTTCCCCAATAGGCAATAAATACATATATTTTCTACCTACCTACATGCATCAGAAAAACAATATGGAGTTTTACACTATTTCTCTTCTTTCAGTTACTAGTTGAGTACACCTATACCATGGAATGCTCATTTTATTTATTTCAAAGAGTTAACAAGAGTTAACATTGACATTGCAATTTGAGTATTTATTGCATGGTACCACAAGCATAATGAATTTATGGTATTACAATCAAATGGAGAAAAAGTAACATATCCTAAAAGCTCTCAAATACTGAACTATTTGCAACTTAGATTCATCCAATCAGAAAGAATGAAAGAGGGAAAATCTGGTGAAGCTGAAAGATCAGACAGTCTTCTGGGAATCTTCTGAATACGTGGAGAAAAATAGGCTTACTAGCACTGAGCAAGGATGAACTTGCTCGTAGTGCTCTCACACAGCAATCTAGCAGTACTTCCCCCAGTTGACCTTAAAAGGGTTGCTGGGACGTAAAGCATCTCATTATCTTTAAGCTCTTGTTCCTTGCAATGAAACTCAGGGGAGGATGATGTCACAATCATCTGTCACAAAGATTTATATTCTAAATTAGAGTTAACTACAATATATGTACGATTTAACAGATTTTCTTTACTATATTATAATGTCAATGCTGGACATTCCATGCTTCATTTGTCTCTAGCTGGAAGATTTAAGGGGTAATAATCAGTGGCTGGAGAGGACTATAAATCATCCACTTTTTTAATCGGCATTTTTTTGAAACCAGAGGTAAAATGGAGCTTGAAAATGTACTGTGGCTTACCTGGGCTGACCGCATTCCCATGTTAAAGAACAAATACTCGTATCCCCTTACCATGGTCTAATGCAAGTGAAAAATGTAGTTGTACATTATGAAGTGAATATATTTGTGTAATTGTGGGACCGAAATCTTTCATGGGAGATTTTCACTTATTTCTTAGTGTTATTTATAAAGACAATGCATCATAACTGTTATTGATGGTTATTGAGGACATACATGAATAACCCAAGTAACCATTAGATTCTGGTAAATATAATTTTGTTTGGAAGATGCTCAGAAACTGTATAATATCTGGCACAAAATAAAACTGTATAAAGTCTGGCTGCTTTACTAAGGAACTTAAAATTATCTCCCACCTCTATGGGACACACAGATCACATCAGTCTTGCTCTTTGTCTGGTTTTCATTGTTTCCATCTGAGCCACTATATGAAAAACAGGTATCCTAAGTCAGCAGTTTTCTATCTAGAAAACAGACTAACTCTTCAGAGGTTGAGAGGTGTTACTGAAAATGTTTTATGTTGTGAAGCAGTATACAGTGTCTACAAAGAATGCAGAATCTGCAGCGTGTCTGTATACCAGAAAAATCTTCACTGAAAAATTAGTTTGAACTGGTTTTGATAGAAACATTGACACAAAGGCAGAGAAGTTTCTTTTGGAATATAAATGGCAGGTAAATATAGGCACTTTGAGATGTGGAGGGACATGTGAAAGAGATTGGGTTATGTCTGGGTTCATTTAAACTTTTTTGTAAGTGATCTAGCAGAGTCAATTACTCCATAAATTATATCAACATTACAGAGGCTGTCATGTCCATAAAACTGTCTAGTAGTACGTACACAAGTCACTGCTATAAGACACAGTGAATTTCCAAGATTCCAGGAAGAATGGACCCAGGAAAGTGTCCAAAATTTTCATTACACTGACCAGTTATTTTAGAATGTACTTTCTTCCAAGGGAAGTTTTCTCCATCATTGTTCATGCTAAAGTTTTTCATACTCAGCCTGGAGGCTTCCATCTATGCACTGGAGATAGGAAAATATCCATGACAAACCACTGGTCTTCTTACATGAACAGATGAATTTGGACTATGAGCAGGGAATAAAAAAAGAAAATCTATTTCGCTTGGGGGAAAGTTTTCACAAAGTAGTTATTCTACAGCAGAAAATCATTTGGAAAAGCACTAGGGTATAGCTATTATAAACATCCAGAATTCTGTTTTCTACAAGAAGGTCACGTCATCCAAAATAGACACATTACATTGCAATGCCCTTCAGATATTCAAATCCTCAATTATCCACCGGTTTTCAAGGTCCCC
Organism: Morus bassanus; assembly: GCA_031468815.1. Classification (NCBI taxonomy): domain Eukaryota; kingdom Metazoa; phylum Chordata; class Aves; order Suliformes; family Sulidae; genus Morus; species Morus bassanus. The sequence continues at coordinate 50,059,257 of CM062571.1, read as the reverse complement.
TGTGACATTTAGAAAGACAGGTTGTACAGAAACTCCAAAACATGAACACTCTGGGTGAAAAAAAACTTATTCAATACTTAAGGAGGTATAGTAGCACATATTTCATAGTGAATGAAAACATGAGGCTTAGACTGACCACAAAATGCTTAGCTGAATCCAGTTAGCCAGTGCAAGTAAACAGCCTTCCTTAAAATTAAAAGTTCCCAATTCTACCACAGAAAAATATGGCTTACTGGATACTTCTTAAGCTTTCATAGTAAAGAATATGGTACATAACCCCCTGGTAAATTCAACTCAATTATCATAAGGCAATAACATTTTTAAGTGCTATTTCACTATTAAAATAACTACTGATAAAATCTCCAACCTGCAGCACTTAGATAAAGTGTAGTGTAGATTAATAAAAGCCCTCACAAGGCCCTAACAGATGATAACTATCTAGGTGCAGGTGTTCATAAATGAAAATTGGCTCCCAATTAATTCCCATACCTGTGACTAGGATAGGATAATGACATGTGTCATATATTTCACTTGGTCTTTTGCCAAGGCTTGGCACTGATATCTGATCTCTGTATTCCTTTCCATAGGGTGAGGTTTCTAATTATCATCTGTAATGATAAGAAAATTGTCATTGACAGTGTTTCCAGAGAAATGCTTTGATTTTTATATTCAGGGAGGTATAATGCCAGTCTGCATTTATAAAGAAATAAGACATACAGAAGTCTTAGAAAATATGCTGCTTTCTGCAGTCCTGCCTGTATTGCTTTAGCAAAGAGCAACAGCAGCATTCAGATGGCAAATAAATCATCTTTTGGTCTAATGGCTGTGTGATAGATAGATTCAACTTTGCAACTTAATTAATAGCTAGGAAGCGGAAAAATGTAATTAATTCACTAAGTTCTCTAGAATGAAGGACTCCTAATTATTTTTTGTTTAGTCAAAGTATTGACTGCTTCCAGTACTCACTGGTATGTCCATTTGTTTTGTACAGCTGAAATCTGAACAGCAACAGTAACTGTGACTGCTAACATGAAACCCCCAAATGGAGAGATTTACTCAAGCAAAACAAAATTCCACGGGTTTTGGTAGGAATGAGGTGATGACTCTAGATGGTTACCCTAAAATATATGAGGCTTCTTTGTGTAATCCATAGTTTTTCTCTCAAGACCCTGCTTTTCAGTTCAAAAATACCTTTGAAATAGAGATTATACTGGAATGTAACAGCTGCTCACATGAAACTGCAGCTGAGGCCTGGAGGCAGGGAAAGCCCATGTGATGGTGAGGAGCAGACACCTGCCTACCTTGAGATATGCTAGATGCACTCCTATGAAATCTACTATGGTTAGTTTAAAAGAAAAATCCCAACACACAGGCCCCCCAAACTGATGTTTTGCTGTGCTCTCAAAGGACTGTGCCTTTTCTTTGCTGTAACAGGCTCTGTCCCTCCATTCAGGATGTGCTGGAATGCATTTGCTTCTCTCAAAAAGCCCAGGAAACTCTCCTGTGGTCAATGAAGGCTGGGAGTCAGCTGGAGAGTGATGTCACAGCTTTGGTTTACGTGTTAAAAATTAGACTAGGTGCATATAAGCATATGTGGTAAATGAAGCTGGGAATTAAGTCTGATCTTGTTAAAGGGATTCAGCCTGAATCTTAACAATGAGGTATTGGTACCATAATTTCCAGACTGCCACTTCAGGGGTCCTTTTTCCACCAGTTCTATCTGCTTTCTCTGTCAGATCCTATTTCTCATTCCCCCTGTTCCTGTGCTGGAAACTGGTGCAGTGCCCACAGTACAAAACTGCAGGAGGGAATTGCATTACCATATCGTGTGATCTGGAAGCCAGGTTTGCCTGGGTGTTTGTAACAGCATGAGAAATTAACATAGTAGTTTTATTTACTTCTCCAGAACTGCCATTAAGCATGCTTCTGAGAGCAGAGACCATTAGTTTTAATAGAAAATCAGACAAGTGAACACTGCAAGTCTTGAGTATTATTGGCATAGAACTCTTTGCAGCATCTAACATCCTTATTTTTCCCCTCAATGAACAGTACTGATGTTTTACTTCTAAACTATGCAACACTGACTTCAGCTTTTCACTGTTTTACCATGTACATCTTTTTTAATGTGAATACCAGACACTGAGGAAGGCCAGTGGAAACACACCAGTTACGGTTTTAGTCTACAATGAATTTACTCAGCTTTCTTTCAAATTGGTTTGTGTAATGGAACAAAGTTTTAACACACAGGTCAGAGTTCAAGTCTGGATAACCAGCTGTTGCCTGTTAGCCAAGAGTTAATGGAGACAGAAGCAAAGAAGCACCTGTCATTTTGGTAAAACTATTTACTGGCTACTTCCACAATGTTAGTGCCTGCTCTGCTGCTGGGGAATGTTTTGGGTCTTTGGGCACATTGGACTGCTCAGATACTAAGTATGGCCAGGAATTCATTTTTAAATCTGTACTGTGTAAACACAGTGCAAACATTTTTTTTTTTCCAAAGTACTCCTTTCTGTCTCTGGAAAATAACCCTATCTGCTGTGCATGAAGCTATAACTTAAAAATATTCCAAATACTAAGCAAGTGCAAAATGTAATGGCTTATTTAGTTCATTTCCAGAAAATATTCAAGTTTTCACTTTCAACCTATAAATTTTTGTGGCTAGCTGCTAACTTTTGGGATCTTGCTGTGTTTACTTTTGTGTGACGCCAAGTAAACTCTCAACAGCGCCAGAACCTGAGTTAATAGTCACCCTCTTTAACATAGGAAATATTTGTTCTAAGTATCTCCCTCAGTTTTTTGTTCCAGACCTTACTCTCACTTTGGCTACACACACATGTTCATTGATGTGAAGTTAAATCACAAGGCTTCTTTTTTTCAGAGGAACATCAATATAGCAACATTTTTAAATGCGACAGCAGAGATTTAGGAATTAAACCCCTACTGCCTTTAAATACACTTTTGAAGACAACAGTGACATTCCTAGTTAATTTTAGTTATTTGAGAAATCTTATTTTAATTCTGTGTTTATGCATACCATTTATCAGCTTTGAAAGACCTGAACAGCCTGTTCAATGCACTGGCACTTGCTTTAACTTCGGTGAGGCGGTTTTCTGAGGCTCCTCTTCCCTGTGAATAAAGACAAATACCTGCAGAGAGTGATTCAGAGCAGCAGCCTAACTGTAAGTGCTCTGATTCATCTGCCGGAGGAGTGCATCTCTCTCCAGTGACTCCAGATAGAATTTACCAGCCTGCCTCCCCAGTCTAAAGTTAGCCTGCATGGATCGTACCTGCTTATTTTTCTTGTGAGTTCAGTTTTTCTGGTTTCATAAAATATTTAATACTGATGATATAATTTCATCACTGTCCCCACTGCCAGGTTTTTGCTAGTCAAACTGAGTTTTGCACTTGAGATTTTTGGGGTCCAGTTTTGATAAATAGGGGTATCACCACTTCAGATTGGAGGTCCTCTGGCGAGGCAAATAAATGATGCTATATTTTTGTTATAGCTTTGGAAATAGCTCTACACATGCTGTAGCCATTGATGTGGTGTGCTTGATTTGCTTGCCAGTTTGTAAGTGACATTTGTGATGTGGTTTGCTGGGATGGTGAGAACCTCTAGGAAGGGAGAGGTTTACTTCTGCCCTTGGGAGCCTCTTGCCAGCTGAGGAGGGAGAAAGTTCCCCTCTCAAGGACTGCAGGGAAAGGAAGGGAGAGAAGAGTCATGGGGAAAAGCAGAAAACTTGCACAAGGCTCCTGAAATGTGTAGGGAAGAGTAAGCTGGGTCTAAGGTGAGGAGAAGGGAAGCATGTCCTTAGTGTAATGCAAAAGCTTAGGCAGATCTCGCTCAAAACTTTGCCTGCTTTGTGGTCCCAGCACATAGGTATGTGCAGGTCTCATTGGGATTATTCAACAGTGAACCTGAATGTGCTGGGCTATTCCAGCTAAGGTCCCCACAAAATAAAATTCCAGAAAAGACATGTGAAGAAAATTAAAGTCATATATTTCTGGTAAATTCAGTTATGTGGTGATGTCCTATTGCAGAAAATTCAGCAGTCACCTCTCAGACTTTGGGATGCAAAAGAAAAAGTGAAGATCACTGTGTGGAGGCAATGAAACTGTCATACCCAGTTCTACGAGAAACTAAAATATTATCCAGACCTGACAAGAAATAATACCTCTGTTTTCCAATAAGTTATATTTTTGAAGGAAGGTGATAAAATAGTATTAGAGAAAGAAGGTAAAAACAACCCTTCACTTTATCAAAACAGGATTTAGCTCTTCAGATTCTGTAATTAGCATGCCCTGCCTGTTTTGTTTTCAGTTCTCTTGTTTCTTGTTCCATGGTGTATTATCACTACCAGTAGCAAGGAAATTAATTGCTTCTGAAGCTTTTACAGCTGAAGCTAGAGACAATGTATTCAAATTTAATGAAGTTGTCACTCAGGTGTTGCTTCTTCTTTCACTTAAAGATATAAATGAATATTTGCTCTCACCATGGTTGTATCTGTGCTTGTTGGTATGCAGTCTTCCCTGACATACTGAACTGTTAAAAAATGAAATATTAGTCTAAAGTTCTCGGCTTTCTAGTTGGTATCTTTTAATGTGTCTTGTCTAAGGTCTTTATTGTTCTCAGTGAACCACTCTGAACTGTTTTGAAGTGTGCACTGTGAAGAACAAGCCTCATTTAGAAAAAATGAGTGTTAAAGTTATGCGAGAAACTATTGTGGCTTATCTAAAAGGATCTCTCTAATTGCATGTTCTCCAGATAAATGGAAGTTCTAGGAAATTATGGTACAAAGAAAAATAAAGGTCAGAGCAACAAGTGAAACTGTCACATTCCATCGCCTGCAGTACTAAAATATTAACAATGCCTGCCAGGGGTACTTCTTGTGTGTTAATAAATCATTATGTTTGACTCTGGTGAAGTATTGCTGTAGAACAAAACAGACCATATCCTCAGAGAGTGTCGTCATTCTCTTTCAGATCAGTGTATTATAACTTTCCTTGTTTTGTCTTAAGCATGTTTTATACAGGACACTGTGCTATTGTCAGGTATTGGTTGGAAATTAATTACTCTGATAATTCAGTGACAGAAGCCACCGATACTTTGTTTTACTGAATTTAATTGGCTTTCCACAGGATAAGTTCTTTGTGCATCGTTCCTCTAAGCACCACATGTCCCAAAGATCAAATTGCCATCTAAAATTCCCAGTTTACTAATTTGATTTTTTTTTTTTTTGCTGCTAAGATAATTGATCTCTTCATTGTTAGATCATTTCCTTCCTGAGCTGCAATTGATGATAATTAGATGCAGGAAGTATGGAGAAAAGATTGGCTTTAGAGAAAAGTCAATTTCAAGTGTATGGGTGGATGATATATTTAGTTACATTATCACTATAATATATATCTATTCAAAAGCTGTTTCTGTATGCAGAAATAGTTTGAGAAAAGGACATTCTAGAGAAAACCCAGGTACTGGGATCTTGTAGGGGATCTGATAGAAGAGAACAAACTGAATACAGAGGAACTTTATTCAGAAACCCTTCTTCATTTCAAAGGTAAGTAGAAACATTTTTGCTTAGCATTCATATTTTTTTTCTATATGACCATTAAAATTTTGACAACTATGCCTGGCTCTATGCAGCTGTTAGGGTTATACCCCATCTGTGTGCTTACAGAGCATTTCTGCCAGCAGATTCCAAGAGCTGTCACGACTTGCATGCTGAATGTGAGACAATACAATCTGCCCCCTTCCACACTCCCCTGTAGCAGTGCATAGATCAAGCATGCTCACCATGCAGGTCCCCAGTCTCTGTCCCTCCTCCCGTGTGTATTCAGCATGTCCCTGTCTGCCAGACCCTGGTGCTGAGAGCCCCAAATCAGAGGGATTGAACAGGGCTGTGTTATAACCAGGACAGGGTACTGGCAGAAAGCACCTCCCCACCAGAAGTCAAGTACTGCGGAACCATTCCCTGCCCTGTGCTGCAATACACCTGGGGCTCAAGCCCATCCCATGATTTGGAGTGTATCATGCTATGTTGGGGTGCCACCCAACAGCTGATGAGATGCCCTTCCAATGGCCTCATGGCAAGTGAGTCTCCTGCGTTGGGATTTTATTCTGCTGAGAGGTCTGAATTCAGAGTGTTTAGCTGCTTGAAGCCTCTTTTGCTTGTAAGAGCTGACTAGAAAGAGCCAGGGCTAAACTGAGGTTAAGAAGAAAATCAACACTACTTCATATTTCACTTTCTTGAGCTGGAGAAAGAGTTCCTATAGATCATTATCATGTGACACTGTGAAGAGCTAGAAATAGTTTTAATCATATTTCTGAAGGATAGATCCATTTTAGGACATTCAAAAATAGTCCAAATTAGCTTCAGATTAAGAGCCTGCTTTCTAAGAAGAGACTGGGGAAAGACCCTCTTTTCTTAGTGCCTTTTCCTAAGTATTTGTGCCTAGCTGATGTCAGGAAAAGGATGTGAGCCTAGATGGTTCCTTTCTCTGACACAATATAGCAGTTCATGTGCACCCAGGTGGCTGATGGACTTAGCAAAAATTCTCTCTTCTCCTCCCCACATTCCCTGGCTGAACCTTTAGAAATGACATTGTGCCCCAAAATCTTGAAATAAACAAATATTAGCCCTAAAAAGGTGCAACAGAGAGACAGCTATTTTCATACACACAATAAAACAGTTCCTTTCTCCTAGGATCTTGGAATGGGAATGACTCAAGGAGTTACAGAAGTGTCACATTCTGCCTTTTTGCAGGTAATGTTCATTTCAGCCAACAGCCTTATGTTCTACAGCTCTTTCTCATTAATTTTAGTGACAGATCCTCAAAAGAAGAACAGCTTTTTAATTGCCTCCAGAGTTACACCAATTACAATGAAAAGGTATATCAAACTAGCAATACAGTATATTAAGAAGGGGATTCCAAAATGATGAGTTTTAGTAGCTTCCATTGTTAGTGATAACCAATTCAAAAAACAAAGTAAAATTCACCCCCTCGCTGCATGAATCCTTTTTTCCCCCTCTGATAAACAACACTGTTTCTCCTTCTCTTCATGAAGAAGAAATTCTAATATGGATCTGATTTGGAGGCATCTCCTTTGCCTCCATTAATGACCAGTGCCCTCAGCATTGTCAGCACAACGCTGCACATCAGGGCTGATAAACTGCATTCTGTCTTCTGGCTGGCATACTGTGTCCTGAAAATGGAACCAAATATGTCATAAATAAATAGTGGCTTTTTACACTAAAATTTTGATTATAATGTATATGTATACAACTAAGGATGCATGATTTAGGCTAGCTCTGAGTATTTTTGTTGTTTTCTGTCTATGAAAGATAACTGAATAAGGTATTTTGATATGAAGTACTGTCTTCTCCTCACTGGCAGAGAATATTGTATTAAATTGCTGCCAGATCCTCTTTACAGCAGCACTATCATGATCCCCTGTAATTTCAGCTTTGCTTTTATAATTTTTTTTGCATTAACAAAGCACCTTTGTTTTGAAAAAGATCCCAAAGCGTTCTAAAAACTGTAACAGATTAAAACACAAACTAGGCATAAAGTTTTCAATTCACATGTGCAAACACCTTTCAGTGGATGAGGAGATGGCGGGAATTAGACATTACTTGTTTGGTTTTAAAAGAAGATTGCAAAAACAAAGGATATGGTGATTTTAGAGAGCTTTCAGTAGCAATTTGGGATCTCACATAATTGTGTTTGGCACTTTACCAACGAGGATTAGGTTTTTTATGTTGTAGGAAGAATCAGAGTGAACAGCTGTCAGCAGGCTCTTACCTGAAAAGGTAAGCCAAAGCTGCATATCTTCTAGGTAGGTCTCAAAAACTACCTTGAAATTACTCTGTCACCATAGTAACCTTCTAACGGCTAAACAGTGTGTAAGTGTCCCACATTACTAGAGCTTTATCTTGACCCAAAAACTTAGACTCTCTCTCAGTTGTGGAGTTTCCTGGCTGAGAGGGAATTTGATTGCTCTCTGAAATGAACATATATGGGTAAATACTGGAAAAGGGAAAGAAACCATGAAGCTGAAGTACAAGGCTTTACGTAATGGATTGGAATAAACTGTCCAGAAAGGTACCGAGATGGGGAGGTCTATAAGAGTCAGGCAATTTTTTTTCAGAACAATTTCTAGTAAGTATTGTGGAGCCAAAGTGTTTTATGGTGAAGTATATTATGTCATCATCTGCCAAACTGTAATTTCCCTGCACCTTGTCCAAGGTTACCAAGCACAGTCTGCACACTGCAAACTGGAGACTGCCAGGAGAAAAACCAAATTCAATTCATTCTGTGCTTTATTTCTCAGACACCTCCTGGGGGCAGTCAGACTACAAGCCTTACAAACACAGCAGACAAACTTCTGATGCCAGTTTTTCCCAAGGACCTCAAAGTTGCTGCTACCTTACTGGGCATGACTGGACAACCCACCAGCAAAATGCAAACATTCTCTATATGGATGCATAACCCTGGTCCTGCACACAGGCACACACACACACACATGCATGCATGCATGCACACAACAGGTCATACAAGGAGACATCACAACCAAAGCTCCAGCACGTGCACATGTATGCAGCTTTAGGTGGAAGTCACATAGCCATTGTGTGACACAGCCTGACACACGTGCACCCCATCAAAGGAGGGCATGTGTTTCAGGTCACCTGCCAGTACTCAGTTCATAATGGTCATGTGGTTGGTTCACATCCAGCGAAGAGACGGGAAAAGGAGATTGACAATACACTTTGAGTGTTTCTTTCATACGCCATATAGCTCTGCTGCCACATATCTTGCTTTAGTATTTCTCTCTTACTGAACTCCAGCAAATAAACACCGAAAAGGAAAGTGTTCAAAGATTTAACATCTTTTCTCATTCTCCTTCAATCAATGTAAGGAAATATTTCAACTACACTTTTGAGAGCCTCATCAAGCCTTTGAACAAAATCAAGTCTAGACTTGATGGTGCTTCTAAATTTCAAATGCGGAAGAAGGCCCTTTGAAATTTTGCTGATCACAAAAGCATAAAAAGGGCACAAAACCTCTTAAAATTTTTATTTACAGTTCACATTTAATTCAGGTTATTAGGAGAAGTTATGGATTAGTATACCCTGCTGTTACAAAATACATATTTATGAGGTTTGGAGGAATGATTCACAGAGCCAATGTACTGCTTTGCTACTGAAAGGATATTTGCAAGCAGATCATGTTTTTTGGGATTTCTTTGTTATTTGAAATTACTAAATCAGTGCATTTGTGGTTAGAATTTTTAATCCATGGCTTGCCTGTGACTGGTTCTCAGAATATTTGGTATTCTATTTGTATTGTCTGGTAGTGATAGGTCAGATAAATAATGTGATGCTATTTCCTTGCTCTGATTTGATTGATAAATGAACCTTTCTAAAACAAATTGTCATGTGGGAGGACAGAATATTTGGTTTCTGTGAATGCTTGTGTGTGTGACTTTGAAATCTGCCAGTGGTGTTGTGCAGGTCCTGCTTTGGCTTTTTTGTTTGTGGACTTTTTCTTTCCCTTGGCTGTGAGTTCCAGCAGCTGGTTACAGACCCTTGGAAGCTAGGATATTCAGCTTTCCAAAGAGTAGGACATCAGTCTAAGATGGAGAAAGGGTGGCTGGCAGGTGAGACACTCAGGGATCAGCTCCTCTAGTTTCTGCACATAACCCTCCCTTGATTTTCTAGGCTAACTTGGGCATATCACTTACAATTTTCTTTACTTCTGTTTCCTATCTGTAAAGCAATGATAATAATGCTTCCCTATTTTTTTGTGAGGACAACCTAATGTTAATGAGGTGGTTAGCTAACTGATATAGAAGGGTCTGAAGAATGGATCCAGATGATAAACACAAACCAAACCTTCTGCACAGATGTCATTTCCTGACTCAGAGACAGACAAGTGTTATATTGTCTGAGTGTTGTACCATCAATCTCTGAATGTCAAACTGACAATATTGCACAAAACCAGAATCTCATGGAGTGTTTTAGAGTGCAATGCATTTTTCTAGCAGCTTAGAAATATTGTTATGAAATCTCTCTTTTTATTAGCTGAAATTCTAATAAAAGCCACTTAAACATTAAGGCTTGTGCTCTAGTTGTGTAACAAAGGCAGATGGTACAAAAGGCCATTTCTCTCCTTTGTGCCTCTTTGTTACAAATTGTTTTTCTGTCTTTGAGTGACAAACATCCATTAGGAGCTTCCAGGAGGAAGAGTGGCCTCCTTCAAGTGACCCAGGCTTGGAACACTGCAGGGAACTCGCTCTCTACAGGTGGGAGAACACACTGGAAACCTTTGCAAAGGGCAGTAGAGTGGTTGTCCTCCCCAAGGCTCTGCAAATCGCTGTGGCAAGGACAAGAAGCTCCTTTGGACACCCCCTGGGGACAATGCCCTTCTCTGCCACGGTCACCTAGCTAAGAAAATGAAATGGAACATGATGAGCTGGTGCTGTCACGTGAAATAGCATAAAGCACCAGGCTATTTTCATGAAAACTGGCTTCAGCTCTATAGCTGAAAGAAATGTATTTGACAGAATGAGAGCATTTAAAGTGTTTTAAAAAAAGACAATGATGGTAATAGCTTCATATTTTATATTGGACTATGAGGGTGGCAATATTATTAACTGGTAGCAGGTTACCTTTTTCATTACAGAGTCATGAGATAGTTTGCTACTGAAAAGTGATATTATGTTCAAAATCAAGTCTATGCATGTTTTTTCCCCTTATAACTTTGATCACTTTACATATATACGTACATACATATATATATGTGATGTGCATATATGTCTATGTAGGTGAAGGTGACATGCATATTTGGTGATTAAAATAGAAATGTAAAAGCCCTGATGTGGGCTGGTTTTCATCCATTTCCTCTTTGGAAAAGAGCCAATATATATTTTGGATATCAATACAGTATATTGGTCTATTTTAGCATGTGTGTGTTCATGAGTATGTGGAATATATAAAAATAATCATCCTCAGATTCATTCATATATGTGTATGTGATCATACCCCAGATGTTCACCTCCTAAGCCCTTAGCCTGACTGTACCCACCCATGCCTGTGGGAGAAAGGATGATGGAATGTGTATGAGCTTTTTCCTTGATTATGTTTGTCACAATGTCAAAGTATTGGCAGCTGTCCTAGTGGAGATATGAGTAAATCTGGCAGACCATAGCCTAAAATTAGTTCTCCCTATATGTAATTGTCCTACTTTTGTTTGCAACTGTCCCAGCCACGCTGAGCTGGTACATGTGTCATATAACCACCACAGTTTTGTAGGCTGCTGAACATATTTTCTTTGGTGGGGTGGACAATTAGCAGTCCACTATCATAGACATTACTAGGCAAATACTTCTACTTTTGAATAAATTTAAGGATGCTTACTACATTAGCACAAAAAAATGCATTGCCCTCAATGAACTCTGAAATTTTGCTTCTGTATTTAGTGACTTTCTTAAAACAGAATGTGAGGGAAGATGGCTGTCAGTCCATCAGTGTGTAAGAGAACAACCCCCCTTGGAAAGAAGGGGTATTGTCTATGTTTAATTAGCATGAATCTAGACTCCTTTCTTTTTGATCAAGCATTGTATCATGTTTTAATATTTAACCTAATCTTAGGGACGGGCTATCTTGGCCATCAGCATTATCCATTTAATCAAGGACAAATGTTCCTTTTGGAAGAAAATAAAGGAGACTTGGCAAGAGAAAATAGCCTTGAATTGTCCTTAGGTGACATGTGACCATATATATGGATAAAAAGGGTTAGGGCACTTCATCTGTAAAGACCACCAAGGACCCCCAAAGAGAGGAAGACATGCGCAGAAGGATCTGAAGTGGAGCCAAAAGGAGCGACTTAATGCCTTATGCAACCTACGCAGATTAGAATGAATATGAATTAGGTAGGCAGAATATGTATGAATTTATTGTATAAGTCTAATGAGGTAGCTGGCTTCAGTGTGCTTGATCTGTGGAAAACCTCCGAGCACCCAGGCTTCCGCAACCCTGAAATAAATCAGCAATGTCTCTCCTGAGTGTGTGATTATTGACTCGTGACACATTGGGCGACAAATCCACTTTTCGGACAACAAGTGGTACAACAGAATGATTCATGTCAGACCCTTGGAGGGAATTATATTATTCTTGGCCATCCATACTCCTGGGCTTATGTTTGCCATTCTTCTACTTGAAAAAGACACCTGAAATTGAAGTTATTGCTTCTTCCACTAACTGCAGACCTTGGGGTTTTCAGAGTGTTTGGAACATGAAAAACATCTGGGTTTTGGTCTGTATATTCTCTACTAATCTGCAGAGACTATTCCTGCTCAAAAATCATGGGTCAGACTTAAAAATTATTATGTTTGAGACAGAGGGGGAAAAAAAAGGAAGATCACATTTATTTTCATTTGTCTTGACTTTGTTTGATTTCTAAGGGAAAACTACCTATTTGCAAGAACTTCAAGCCCATCATTAGATGGATGTGCATACACCCACACCTACAGATATATGCAAGCCTACCTCTTTCCTAGTTGGTGGAGATTCCAGCTAGACAGCAGTAAGGCTGCCTACAGTCTTGCACAATTAAGGCCTAAGTCTACAAAACTAAATTTGGTCTTGTAAGTGAATCTTAAACAAAATTGAGGAATAAAGTAGCTTTCCTAGTGCCTGTACAAAAAGAAGTTAGTACCTCCTATCTAGAAGTTATGTCTGTAGTCTCAATACCCCCAAAAAACTCTTGAAACTCTCTGTTTCTGCAGAATGCTGCTGACCATGGCTCTTTGGCTTCTGTTCGTAATACCTAGGTATCCTCAAGACAGTCCACATGTCTAGTGGGCTGCAGACTACTGCACTTCAAGAGCAGCTTGGTTTATCTTTGCTTATATGATACAGAAAAAAGTTAGTATAGAACTACTACTAGTAGTTTCACTGTCTCCTTTCAGAGTCAAGGAAGTATGCCGAAGTCCTGTAAAGTTGGTGGAATGATCTGGGACAAAAAGAGGCAAAGAATTCTCTGCCCCAGGCAGATTTGCAGGGAAAAGCATTACAATTTAATGAATATCATTTACATACCATTACAATAATGACAGACTAATAGAAACAAAGTGCTTTCATTAATGATTAAAATTTTAGAGTCAATTGGAAAGGCAGATCATCTGGGTTTATGGTCAGTTTTGTTTAACAAATAACATGAAAACAAATTAAAAAGGAAATGTATAGCTAAGAAAATTGGTAGATCGTATTTGCACATGCATTATTTCCATATGTTGTCTAACTGAAGTTTTTGTGCAGAGAACTTATGAGTTCTCTGCGATGTACAGATTTTTTCCTTTGCTCAGTGTAACCTTGACTATTATAAGCAGTGACATCAATACATCCTTATTCTCCAAACAATTCAAGTGTGTGCCATTTTAGCGAGATTCAGAATGTACTTAATTACTTTGGTGTATAGCAAGGGTTGTACCTTGTGGAAATGTTTAAAGCTATGCAAATTTTTCATTGCATTAAGGAATTGGGTACCAAAAGGTCATCTGTGTTTATGGTGCTTCCTTTCCTTAACACTGGGTTTCTGTTTTTACTGATTTGTTCATTATGAAAAATAAATCATTACTGTGAGAAGGTAAACAGCCTCATTTTTCTACAGTTAGAAAAGAATAACTGTGTAGGCTAACTTAATTTGCAGGCAGGTGAATTAATAATAGAATGATACTCAGATTTTTGTCTTTATGCTTTCCATACTCAGAAATTGAATGTGTCTAGTCTGTTCATTTCTACTTCTGAGCAACTCTCAATCTAGTGCTTGACACAAGCTCTTCCCACAACTTTAAACTCACATTTTGTGTTAGGATTTAAGGTCCAAAAGATTGTAGAATGTCAGCAAAGAAGATTGCTATACATCTGTTTGATATAAATGCAACAAATTCCACAAGGAAAACTTGCCACTGCCTAGCCAGGTAAAAGTTTTGACCTCTGTTTCATTTTATCTGGGCACTAACTAGAAAGTTACACCATACATGATTGATTCAGAAGATCAGTTTTATACAACAATTCAAATTTTTTAGCTGTATGATAATATAACAATACAAGCTGAGTTTTTCTCACATGTGCACAGAGGTGCCTTAAGTTTCTTCCTACCCTCGACCTAGTGGTACTAAAAGATTATAAAATGGTTTTAACTTTCAAACATTTAAAGGTGGTCTTATTCGTGAACATGACTACTTGGAGTGCCCGTACTTTATATTAAAATGCATTTCTACCTTTGCAGAGGCATGATACTGCTGAACTGGTCATAATTTTTCTCTGTGTGAGGTCTCTGTCCAGGCTACTTTTGAGTTCAGAAGCACAAACAGCTGCATGCGTATTTTCCTTTTTTTTTTTTTTTCTTTTCTTCCCAGTGGGTGGCAGTACAGTTGTTTTTTTACTATTTATTTATTTATTTATTTATTTATTTATTTATTTATTTATTTATTTACTTCCCCTGTGCCATTTTGCACATCCTACTCAGCTCAGCAGTCAGTCCAAAGACTGATGGATGCTCGTGTTGTTTGGTTAAAGCAAAAACAGGAATGAGGATTGATTACAAGCTAAGCAAAACTAACCTGCTTGCCTCACACTGTGCAGTTCATTCCAGGTGCTCGCCCTGTGGTGTAAATTGCTCAGCACTGATGAGGGGCGTGTGACGGGGGGTGGGGTGGGGTTGATTTTGGGGGCCACTGGAGCCGGTGGTGTTCCAGGCAGCCCGGAGAGTCCCGCGGGGAGGACCGGGGGGTCTCAGCACCACGGACAGCGCTCCCTGCCCCTCCCCCCGCAACACACACACGCCCACTCCCACACACCCACCCACCCCCCGCCCAGCCGGCCTGCAGCTGGACCGCTGTGACAGACCGGATCGCATCCTGAAGAGGTATTATTTTCCTCCACTTCCAGCTGTGATCACCACTATCAGCTCTAATGCACGGCTTCGACCAATAAAACACCTTTGGAGGACTGAGGAGAAGCTCCCGTCTCTCTGACTCCGTTTGATCAAGGTTTCACGTTTCTTTTCAAAATTAGAAGGTTGGAGATTTGGAGTTGACAGCTATTGGACCTGCTGAGCATGAAGTTTGCATGAAGATTCTATTTGTTGAGGAAAGACCAGGCTTTCACAAGTCTGATGGCACTGACAGCAAGGAATGTTCCTTCTTGTGACAGTAGGAAGATACTTAGGCATTGCAATGGGTTATACACTTGCATCTCCCTCTACTCTGCCCTAGTGAGGCCACATCTGGAGTACTGTGACCAGTTCTGGGCTCCCCAGTTCAAGAAAGACAGGGAACTACTGGAGAGAGTCCAGCGGAGAACTACAAAGATGATCAGGGGACTGGAGCATCTCTCTCATGAGGAAAGGCTGAGAGATCTGGGTTTGTTCTGCCTGGAGAAGAGAAGACTGAGGGGGGATCTTATCAATGCTTATAAATATCTGAAGGGTGGGTGCCAAGAGGATGGGGCCAGACTCTTTTCAGTGGTGCCCAGCAACAGGACAAGGGGCAATGGGCACAAGTTGGAACACAGGAAGCTCCACCTCAATATGGGGAAAAAATTCTTTACTGTGAGGGTGATAGAGTGCTGGAACAGGCTGCCCAGAGAGGTCGTGGAGTCTCCTTCTCTGGAAATATTCAAAACCTGCCTGGATGTGGTCCTGTGCACCCTGCTCTAGGTGTACCTGCTCAAGCAGGGGGGTTGGATGAGATGATCTTCAGAGGTCCCTTCTAACCCCTACCATTCTGTGATTCTGTGTTTCTGTGATCTCAGAATAATAGGGAATACATGAAGAAATTCAGCCTTCCATTTCTCCTGAGATATTGTCTGTAAACTATCCCCAAACAGACTTCATAGCTCAAAGTAATTAGCCTGTGGTCTTAGCACTCTAAAAATGAGATCTAAACATATCTTATGTTGACTGTGAAACTACAGGCTATACAGGCTATCTAGCTTTTTTGCCTCCTTCCCCCCCTCTACCCCCCCCCCCCCCCCCCCCCCCAATCCTCCTGTCCTATCTAGTAACCATAGATGTGTACCAAACTGGATCTGGATGCAACACCATTTGAAGAGGATAAACATATTTGTTATGTAAGGGCAGCTCTCCTTTGGTAGCTCTAGAATCCAGGTTTCACTTTTGCATCCTCCACTTCCACCCCTGCAGGCTTTGATGCTGCCAATAGCAGAATCTGTTCCTGGACACTTCTAACAGGATAAGGAGGAGGAGAAGGAGGAGGAGGAGGAATGCATCCAGCATACTCTTTCCTCTCATGGCAGCAGAAGCTTCTCATTGATTTAGCTGTTAAATAATTCAGAGGCAACCACCATCTGTTTAAGTCAATGTCCTGTTTCATGTCTCCGCAGGGAAAAGGCAGCAGTCCAGAAAGAAACATCAAGTGTTACTTGGTGACTGTCTTACTTAAAAAGACTATCTAACAACTAAGATATTTTGCTCCTACATTTTCTTTCCCTTGAGCTGGAACTGGCTAATTCAGCGTTTGGTACACCAGAGACTAATTATAAATGGGGGACAATAGTATTCCTCTGAACCAAATTCAAGGAAAGAGAGGGACTGTAAAGATCAAAAAGGTTCAGTTCCATAAACATTCTTGAGAGTTTGAAGAAAAAAAGCATATATGGGATATTTGGTTTCAGGGACTTTCAGGTACGTACTGCATATGTGCACATTGGATGCAATAATTTTCCCATGTGCCTACTGGCTTAGTTCTTCTGCATCTGAGTCAAATTTAAACCACTTTGACATCTGATTCACTCTATGACAATCAGAAAGCAGCTTTTTAAAGCTAACATGTAATTAATGATCCAAAATTTCATAGAATAATAGCAATCTGAGTCCACACTGTAGAAAATTTAGTAACTCTGCTTTCTTTAAAACTGATGAGTGTGAAAGAATGATTTAGTGTGTCCTTTGAGGCTGATAATAGACATCTGTAAAATGTGATATGCAAACATGTAAAAAGTGTCTGACCTTCTGATATTCAAGTTACTTTCTATTTGGTTTTGGCAGCACCATTACTTAATTATGTGATGGACCCATGCCAGGACTCTCCTCTGTTTCTGCCACTGCAAATCTGAATAGATACTTCAGATAATTTTTCCTATTCTTGTGTAGGGATTTTCTCTGAGTGAAATCAATTTTGAAAGACTGAAAGAGGGCAGAGACTTTGCCTGTGTTCAAATACATTTTTCAGTAATGAGAAGAGAGAGACAATGAGAATCATGTGAGAGAAATAGAAGACAAGTAAGAAAACATTACTACCATTGTGATAACATTTTGTAGTTCATAGTTTAGGTAATGCATTGATTGCTCACTAGACTGTTGATCACACAGTGCTTTGGGCCACACCTGGGGAACTGTGTTTTTTTCAATTTTCCAAGTCTCAGCAATTCCATATACTGCCTCTCAGTCTAGGATTCACCTCACCTAAATTACTTGTTTAATGGGCAGGTATCTAGCCTTATCTAGTTGCTTGCCTTCTGTAGTTAACGGGGAGAGACATACACTTCCAGAAGGCAACTAACTCATCACATCCTAACCCAAGGGACCAATGTAGAGGGGCTGAGTTTCATTCAAGAGATGCCTGTCTTTCTATATTGGTGACTGTCCAGAACCTATGTGACTGTCTTAGCCTAGAATGCTCAATTTTAGAAGTATAGCATTATGCAGGGTAATCCTACTTGTTTCCAGGTCCATGATTTGCGTGAAAGTCAACAGACTGAAAAGGGGGTCACCAGAACTGTTGAGGGACTAAACTTCAGACTCCTTCAGTCTTCCTCATAGCTTAAATCCAGCTTTTCTCAGAGCTTCAGTGTTATGGGGTATATATGGTTAATTAAAGAGATAGAAACAAACTCACATGTCAGCACCTACTCCTTTCTTTACTGTTGTTGACTGCTCCTCCTGGCATGACCATTCAGGTTTCTAAACCATTTCTTTTGGGTCTCTTTCCTCATGGCAACTCTGCAAGCTGAAGTGTTGTCACCTTATCTTTCATGCAGCTTGCTTTGACAGTTGTCCCATGATCCAACAGAGTTTCTCTATTTCAAAAAGTTTGTGCACTTGCTTCCACTTTTCTCTCAAGCTCCCTTTTTTGTCGCCATCTTGATCCAGACTTTTCAGTTTTGTGTTTTTCTTAGTTTATATTGACATCTCTTTGCAGATGAAGTTGTTGAAATTGTTTTCTTTTATTTTTTGTTAGATCAGGAACTCCTGTCCAATATTCCAAAAGGCCTGGCACAGCTCTCTTGTTAATGGTGATGATTTCTTTTCTTTTTTTCTCAAGATTTTTTCAGCCTGGGGCTGACTCACTGCATAGAGTCCATCAATGATATTACAATTTCATAAAACAAACATTTGTGCGTTATAGATAACTGGTTTCCCCAAATCAGCCTATTGCATCAGAATGAATAACAGGTGATCTTATAAATCTAAAAGAACAATTACAAGCATTGAAAAAATTTTGGAAAGTATTGATTTAGTTACTCAGTAAGTGTGAGATTTTTTAAATGAGAAAAAAAGTCTCAAAATACTGCAAATTTCATACAATTTCTGGTTTTGCCCTGAGCAATTCTCAAAATAACAATGGTGCTTGTCTTACCACTTGAAAAATACTAAGTCATTTCATCACAAGATTTAAATACTCCTTTGGCAGATACAGGTAATTACAGTATTTCCTAGCCTGATAAAGAAGACATTTATTTACCTGGAACGCAGAAGAATCTAAGCAACATTTCTGGTTATTTAACTCATTGCTAACTGCCTTCCTGCACATGCATGAGTGTCTTTAGAGATACCTAAAATTCTAGATGGAAAAGTATCAGAAATAACTAGCTTTTTAGTGATATTTTAGGAAAAAATATGTTAAGGTAAGGATTGATTGTCACAGTGCTTCTTATCTAGTTACTATTGTCAAGACAATGAGGTTAATATGGAGTCTCACTAAAACTGAGGTTTATTTTTCATGTGATTTCTCAGTCTAATGTTATGGTCTTTCAAGCTATAAGATAAATGGGGCTACATATATGAAAGAAATATCTACTTAGAAATCGAGCCAAACAGCTACATCTTGTTTTGAATTGCTAGCTATCCCCAAAGAACTACTTACTGATTTACCTCTATTTTCTGTCTGAAGTATTCATTTTCTTCTATTGTGTGCACCACCCAGTCAAAATGATAAGAAATCATTTTGAAACAGAAATAATCTAATTGATTCCAATCTTGCCACAGATAATTTATTTCCTCTATAGCCATGTATCATTGAGACATTGTTCATGAGAAGCCCTAAAATCCTTTGGACAAGCTTCCCTTTTGATCTGTTGGGAAGATCTTAATCTAAGGTCTCTGACAACACCTTTGTGGTGTTCATTCTGGATTATTTTTGTAGTTGGAAAAAGCAAGATGAGCAAAAGTATTCCACTTGCAGGTGAAGGCATTTTTACAGCTATCTGAGCTAAATCTGTCTAGATTAGACACCAACATGAGAGAAGTCACTGCAACATTGCTGGGCAGCCACTGAAAAGGTGCCTTCATCAGCATGTTGGCCATTGCTGGAATAGGAGCCATGACATTTTTGCCATGAAAGCAAGTCAGCAAAACAGCTTTATGGTTGGATTTTCTCTTCACAGCAAAGCTAACTGTGATGCTTAGTGCTAAAATCTATGCATATGAGTTATGCCAGGCTGGATGTGAACAAGCACATCTCTCCTCAGCTCTAATTTTCCCCATCTTGATGCTGAAGAAAAAATTCATACTGTAATAGGGTATAAGTCTGGAAGGGTGGGGAGTCAGGCCATTTCCGTGCATCCAGTCTCCCTTGCAAGACTGTCACAGGTTCTGGGAACCTTTTCAGTTGGAAGACTGTGGAGAAGTGTAGGGATTATAGTGTTTCAGCTTCTCCTGCTCTAACCTATTGGTCCCACACTGGAATATCCAACATGTTCAAAAATAGTGTAATTCCCATGGTGGGGATCCTGTCCATCTGGGTGCTGAGCAATACTCCCCAGACCTGGAGCATCTGCTAAGACTTTTGGTTTCTGAATCTGATTTAAAAGTTCCTATCACTTTCAATGGGTTTTTGAACAGGTTTAGAAGATCAGTAGACCTGATCATACTTTGTTATCATGATAGTGACTTAGAAAAATAAAATCATAGAATCATAAAATGGTTTGGGTTGGAAGGGACCTTTAAGATCATCTAGTTTCAACCTCCCTGCCACAGGCAGGAATACCTTCCACTAGATCAGATTGCTTTGCTCAAAACGTCATCCAACCTGGCCTTGAACACTTCCAGGGAGAGGACACGCACAAATTGTCTGGACAAACTGTTCCAGCATCTCACCACCCTCAGAGTAAAGAATTTCTTCCTCATATCTAGTCTAAATCTACCCTCTTTCAGTTTAAAACTGTTACCCCTTGTCTATCACTACACTCCCTGTTAAAGAGTCCCTCCCCATCTTTCCTGTAGTCCCCCTTTAAGAACTGGAAGGCTGCTGTAAGGTCTCCTTGGAGCCTTCTCTTCTCTAGGCTAAACATCCCTAAGTCTCTCAGCCTATCCTCATACAGGAGGTGCTCCAGCCCCCTGATCATCTTCATGGCCCTCCTCTGGAGCCACTCGAGAAGGTGATCATTCCTTGAGAATAATTCTTTCAGTTATATGAATTCAGTGATTAATAAAAGCCTGATTTTCTATTTGTCAATCATTGGGAAGAGTTCATTTCAGTTCTGCTCTTTTTCCATTTTTTCATTTTAAAATGGCTTTATTTTTCTTGACAATATCAAACCAAATAAAAAGCAATTCTTACATGAAAGGCTTATCTTTTGGAAAGTGTGCGCTCCAGGAAACATCCATCTAAACTCAGCAACTAAGGTAAATTACACAGAGAGCTCAGATGAAGGATCCTACCTTTTCTTTTTGTGTCCTGCATTAAAAGCCTATTTTTATTTTTCAGAAAGATGAAGGAGGTGTTCAATAGCAAAAAAGATTTTGGACTACTGAAACCCTTTAATAGCTGCTTATACTAGTATCATTAGCTTTCTCTTCTAGGAAAAGCCAGAATAAGCATTTTGAAAAGCAGGGTTCCTATTTACACAGAATGTAATAAACCTGTATCAGAGTACTCCTGGGCACCAGAGTTACTTGGAAACAAATGGACATGATTCATTGCCATTTATTAACACCCAAGACAGAGTTGTCTAAAGGAAGTTTAGTCAAGTTTGAGAAAAAAATGCCTGTTCTGGAAGCGGTAATATATTAAATCTGTCCTTTAGAATTTACTTATCTTTAATATATGCTTGCTCCCATTGTTTCCCTGTGAAAACTACATCTTTCTCAAATTATAATGAATTAAATTATAATTTTGACTGAGGTTTTTCAAAAGAAGGCTATTTTTCTCCTCTGCCTACAGGACTCTAGTTGCTTTCTGTTACCATCTGCAGTCAGAGGTTTCTGAAAGAAACAGAAGTGATTTAGCAATTTCAATATGATTTAAAAACCATTAAAAAGAACCCCTATATTTTTGAGTTCTAATTTGCTGCTTCTTTGGCCAGTGTTAGCAGAACTTCAGGTACCCTGCTTTGTACTCAAAGGGCTAAGATAAACCAGAGCATAGTGGTACATAGTCACAATTTGAAGGCAGAAGAAATTCTCACATTTAATTTTATTGCTTTTAGCAGTAGGATATGAACAGCTTCAAAATTTAAAACTAAGTTCAGGGTTCATCACACCTATCTTTGTCCATCTTAAAGTTCGGTACCTATTTTAGGCTTGTTGTCTAGACTTCTTCTAATGGGCAAGGTCTTCCTTTTAATGTTTAATCCCATTTGGGATGGTAGAATGAATAAGTCCCTAGAGGTACGTATGACAGGATTTGAACTTAAGTAACTGAACAAGTCAATTGCACTCTTTGTTTCTTTCAATATGTGTGTGTAATTCCCATTAATAACAGCAAGAATACAATGCATGAACTGAATATGTTGTTAATTTGATTTATACTACTATTTTATTAATTCCCTGTAATTTAATATTGCCTGCCAAAATCTTTAAAATTATATATGATAGTGTGGTGGATTGACCTTGGCTGGACACCAGCTGCCCACCAAGCTGCTCTGTCACTCCCCTCCTCAACAGGACAGGGCGGGGAAGAAAACAAGGTGGAAAAAACCCTCATGGGTCAAGATAAAGGCAGTTTAATAAAGCAAAAGCAAAGGCCTTGTGTGGAAGCAAAGGAAAACAAAATATTTATTCTCTACTTCTAATCAGCAGGAGATGTCCAGCTACTTCCCAGGAAGCAGGGCTTCAATATGCGTAGCGGTTTCTCTGAAAGACAATAATGAATGCCCCCTCCCTCCCACCTCCTTTCTCTTAGTTTTTACTGCTGAGCAGACATCATATGGTATGGAATATCCCTTTGGTCAGTTTGGGTCAGCTGTCCTGGCTATGGCCCCTCCCAAGATCTTGTGCACCTTCAGCCTACTGGGTGAGGTGGGGGAGTGTTGGAGAGACAGCCTTGATGCTGCGAGCACCGCTCAGCAGTAGCCAAAACACTGGTGGGTTATCAACACCTTTCTAGCTACCAATACAGAGCACAGAACTATGAGGGTTGCTGTGGGGAAAATTAACTCCATCTCAGCCAGACCCAATTCAGATAGATATGAAGCATGGAGACTCTAGAAAGCTCAATCCTATAAAAAGCATAAGTGAGAATTCAGAGAGTTTTTAATCTCCATAGTTTCTTACAATAAAGTGTTGAGTCACTGAAATTATTCTTAACAGGAAATGGTCAGCATCATTGTTTACTCTTTTCTTTACCCTAAGAGAATGTCAAGATAAACAAAATCTGTGGCAGTGGTTCAAAACTGGGTCAAAATTTAAGTTAATTCAAAGTTAAGTCAATAAACAATTGTTAAAAGTGTTTCAAATATAGATGTATAATTCACTGGACTCTAACTACTTATTTTGGAAAATAAGGAAATTATATTGCTCTGCCAAAACATTTAGATTCTTGATTTTGTAGCTTGATGATGTGACATTTTATAAATCTCAAACATGTCTTTGAGAAACCTCTTTCATTTATATCTTTATTCTAAATCATTTTTACAAATAATTTAAAT
Source organism: Morus bassanus (assembly GCA_031468815.1). NCBI lineage: Eukaryota > Metazoa > Chordata > Aves > Suliformes > Sulidae > Morus > Morus bassanus. Next base: position 50,036,083 of record CM062571.1, on the reverse strand, counting down.
TGCCTTCAGCGGTGGGTTAGGCTTGGCTGGCTGCCAGGCGCCCACCAAGCTGCTCTCTCACTCCCCCTCCTCAGGAGGACAGAGGGGGAAAATGAGATGAAAAAGCTCATGGGTCAAGATAAGGACAGGGAGATTGCTCACCAGTTATTGTCACAGGCAAAACAGACTTGACATGGGTAAGGTTAATGAAATTAATTGCCAATTAACAGAGTAGGATAGTGAGAAATAAAAATAAAATTAAAAGCACCTTCCTCCCGCCTCCCGTTCTTCCCAGGCTCACTCCCACCTCTTCTACCTTGTCCTCCCCGAGCGTGCAGAGGGTCAGAGAACAGGGGCTGCGGTCAATTCATAACACCGTGTCTCTGCTGCTCCTTCCTCCTCGTGCTGCTCCCCTGTTCCAGTGTGAGGTCCCTCCCACGAGATACAGTCCTTCATGAACTGCTCCAACAGGGGTTCTTCTTATGGGCTGCAGTTCTTTAAGACCTGCTTCAGCATGCATTCTTTCCACAGGATACAGTCCTTCAGGAATGGACTGCTGCAGCTTGAGTCCTCCACAGGCCACAGTTCCTGCCAGGAGCCTGCTCCTGTGTGGGCTCCTTTCCATGGGCTGCAGCTTCCTTCAGGACATATCCACCTGCTCCAGCATGGGGTCCTCCATGGGCTGCACGTGGATATCTGCTCCACTGTTGTCCTCCATGGGCTGCAGGGAGAGAACCTGCATCACCATAGTCTTCTCCATGGGCTGCAGGGGAATCTCTGCTCTGGCACCTAGAGCACCTCCTCCCCCTCCTTCTCCTCTGACCTTGTTGTCTGCAGGGCTGTTTCTCTCACATTTTCTCAGCCCTCTCTCTCACAGCTCCTGCATATAATTTTTACGCTTTCTTAAATATGTTATCACAGAGGTGTCACCAGTGTTGTTGATGGCCTCAGCTTTGGCCAGCAGTGGGTCCATCCTGGAGATGCCTGGAACTGGTACTCTCCAACATGGGGGCAGTTAGTCTCTTCTCACAGAAGCCGCTCCTGCTGCCCCGCCCCCCACTGCCAACACCCAATATACCTTCTAGTATTATAAGACTCTTGTGTTGGTTTGCCTGGAAGATAATAACAGCAGCTGAATATCTCTAACCTGTTAGATGGAAGCATTTTTCTGTATTAGAAAGACAGAAGGATTGATTGTACCCATTCTCCCATTGTAAGCTGAAGAATATAGGAGAGGATTTGGCATCTGCTTTGAGAAACTTCAAGGTTAACATTACCTACTGGTTATTTTGAGTGTACAAAATAATTTTAAACAACTCTGTGTATTGTAAAATGATTTATTGCCTTCTGTCTGCACAAAAAAAATCTCTCTTCTCTGGAGATCTTCACATTCTTTTTGAATGTCAGAAAATTTCACAAATAAACTTTGAGAAGGTGATGTGTTATTCCTCAGCAGGTAATGTTCTGGGCTGCCGTACTGTAGTACTGGAAGATATGAGCTGATGTCCATGTGTAACTGCATCTTTACCTTCCCCCAGTGATAGGGACTTGCAGTTCAGTTGTAACAAATCTTGAAGAGTTCAAAGTAGGTGTCATCAGCTTATTTCTATGGTATATCTAAGCGCAAGCTTAAACAATGAAGCCATTTGTGTCAAACTGACTCTAAGATCTTTTACAAGACAAATCTATCTTTTACACTTTTTTGTTTAATCTTCTAAAAGAATACACATTTTAAATGCATGTTAGATTATAAAATAACTAATGAACATCAGTGCTGGTACTGATGTCACTTAGCATCACCTGTCTTCCTCATAATTTTGGTATTTCTTGGCTGTCTGCAAAGATATCAATTACTTTCTTGCCGTAGTCTTTGTTATCTTGGCAATTATGTGAACATTGCAGATTAGTGACTTGAATGTAATGAAAACCTAAGTGTCTTTGGTTTCCATGAAAGTGTTTTTAGTCAAATTTATCATCTAGCAGCTAAAAGAACATCTTACTCTCATCTTGTATATTCAAAAAGTGCTGTCTTCCTGGAATGATACCATAACATTTGACAGCCAAAAATCAACAAACAAAAAGTAATAAATGAAAAAAAAAATAAATCAGCAATTCATTTGTGTTGGTTTTTTTTTTTTTCCCTTGGGTACAGCTACCTACATCCTCATCATCCCATAAAGTCCCATCTGCTGAATTCCCTCTTACATAATATGAAATAAATATTTACTGCTTCCTCAAATTTGTAACCCAGCAGTGATTTGTTGTAAACAGAAATGACACATTTTGAAGTGTGATACTCTGTAAACTCATTGAAAGGAAGTGCATTTGGGGTTATCACGGAATTTTGATTATCTTCCTTCTGCAGTACGCTGCATGAGTCCCATGTTTGCAAACGTTTTTATTAGCAATAAAATCATCAGAGCTTCTTTTACACAACTCATTCCTATTAATCCAAGCCTTTTGTTACATCTTAAACTCTCATTACAATTTACAACTAAATCTAACTATATAAAATTATATTTAGTCCCACTGTTTCTTGCTGTTTGACTTTTGATGTGTTATATAGCCTAATCTCCTTCTGGGAAGGTCTTGCTAACTGTAGGCATGTTAGAGGTAGAAAGATCCATGAGTCAGTGCAAGACACCTATATACTGAGAATGAGGGTTCAGTATGAGAAAGGGTAGCAGAACTTGATTTGTTATTAACAAATGATCTATCCAGTAGCATCACAAGGTATCTTAAGCATGGCATGTGTTTGAGATCTTCAAGCAAATGTTCAGTTGCAGTGATATTGATATATATACATATACCATCCAATTATTTGTCCCTGTCTTATGCTTCATGTACATAAAATAAACATATACTTACTTTCATTTCTACAGCTCATAGTATAATCTAAAATACTGAAAAGATGCTTCTCCCATCCTTGATCAAATCCCGTAAGCCCATAAATAGGAACAATACCAGTGACAGCAATAATGGGCTTGAGACATTCTTCATCATACAGATCTTACAGATATGCCTATTTTGGACTATTATAATTCAAAATGAACATCACATTTCAAGCACAGGAAACTATTAAGTCAACCATGTTAATACATGTGATATAAACTGTGGGACCATGCAGTATCTGTAATTCTTACACAATGTGCTATACAAACAAGAGTGATAAAACTGGGCAGAACTGAATAATCAGTGAGTATGAATGAACCTTGGAAAGAAGAGTATTCCTGATAAGTGAGTAGTTCAGCAGAGGAATAAATTACACGGTCACTTATGGACCATTCCCCACCTCTTCCCAGTCTCAATAGCTATGGAGCTTGTTGTACTCCTTTTTTAAAAAAACATATATGCTTATGCATGGCTTCTGTATTTCCTCCTTCTTTTTTTGTCAATGTAACTGATTGTGCTGAAGTGGAAGTTGCCGGTAAAGACTTCAACTTTTGAAGTGTCAACGTTTTTTTTTTTTCTGTTAAAAACCTTGAAATAATTTCTGATTAATTCCTCCAGTAGAATTCCAGCAGGAAGAAAATTTTACTCCTACCTGATTCATAGTAAACTGTATTCAAGGTCAAGAGCTGCATTAGAACTTTAGAGATATCAGCAGAAGAGAGAGAAGAGGGAAAAAACCCTCAAAATACATGGAGTTTTATTCCTACAAAATGGGGTATAGAAAAGAGAAATCTATGTGTAAAGGAAAGGTAGGAAAGGCCAGATTTTCTGTTGTAGCATTAACAAATCCTGAGATAGGATGGGGAGCTAATTGAAGAGTGGTTTTAAGGGGAAGCACAAGCATGTGTCTCACAATATCACTCAAGTCCCTTTGGGTGGAGCCATGGCTACCACCACAGAATACTGCAAGAAAAGAGAGGAGCTAATCAGTATATCATATCAAAGAGCATCAATTTAAAAACCAACTGATTGACCTTAGGGATCTTATAGTTGTCCAGATGAGAATATAATGATATACAACTGCATTTTAAGAAAATTACTGAAAAATAGACAAGATTTCCAGAAAATTAGTATTAATTAAACCACACACAGTAATTTCTAGGACATGTTGGGTAGTAAATTATTACCTTAGGTGGGATTCCTTCACTTTTCTACAATGGACTAGCTACATTCGAAGTATGCATCTCATGATCCATTAATAGTCAGGGGAAAGAAATAGAAACTTTTGGAGTAGGTACTTACAGTAGATGCATATGTCAGGGAGCAGCAAAAGCAAGGCTGCTCCAGGAAGGAGGATGAGGCAGGAGTAGAGGGTGACCCTAGCACAGGCAGGCAGAGACACCCTGAGAGGGCAGTCCCACAGTACCCAGGCAGGACCAGGGTGGTGGTAGGGACACAGTCAGCTTCTGTGGAAATTAAATAAGGTTCTACTAGAAATTACTCTGAAACACAAGGTCTTGTGGAAAGAACATTTTCTTTATGTGGGATTTATAACCACTTTAGAGAATGCTGCAATAGAAACCTGCTATCATCTGTTACAGTTAACTAGGTGCAAAGTAGCTCTGGTTTTAACACACTTTTTAAAGAAAATAAACCTAGAAGATATAGTGGATGAATGGAAGTTGACATTTGCTGGCCATAATAATCAAATCAAAAAACTGGGAGAAAGGAGAGGGGCTTCCCAAATACTTCTGGTTGAGATTATGCAGCTTACAATTTAATGAGAATCAAGGATAATCTAAAAGCAATTTGTTTTAGTCTCTACTGTCTGTAGAGCTTGATGAACGTTATTGGAAAAATACCGACTGTAAGAGTCACATATTAGGCTACTCTGAATGAAGACATTGAATGAGATATATGTAGGTGCAAGGGTCTCTCAGGAGACCTTGTGTGATTGCAAATAATGCATTGAAAGTCAAAAAGAGGACCCAAGAAGAAAAAAAAAAGCTATAAGAAAGTAAGAGACAGATAAAAGTCAAAGAAATTCACCATTAATTTTATTCTTTCACCCTCTTGGACCTAAGATTAAAGGTACACTGTTATCCTATCAACCTTGCAAAGCATGTGCTTTCCAACTCTTCACACTGCAGAAAGTTTTCTGTCCAGAACTGAATTATTTCATGTGCACTGACATGAAATTTCGGTTCCTAATCAAATGTTTTTGTGAAGAGGTGAAGCTTCATTCCTAGATTTGGCCCTTTTCCGCAAGATTTGTCCCACACCAACTGAGTTAAGGAAATCCCACCATCCCCCATATCCTGAAAGGTGGGACACTTCTCTCTTGCTTAGTGAATCTAGGAGAAAACTCTGAAGGACCTTTCAGACAGTCCTCTGGTCGTTCATGACACATTTTCTATGCCGCAGCTACTTTCTGTGTCTAAAGGCAATCAGTATTTAGTTATTGGTACAGGTGTTAGAGAAAACTATAGAACTAGATGAACAAATTGATTTGCATTTGTGAAACTACAGTTTAGGTACATTAAAATTTCTTTAAAATTATGGAATTAAGCAAGACCATTATGGGATATTTTACCTCCTTATGGGATTCTATTAGAAAGACTTCATTTTTTTTTAATTTGAAGATATAACTCAAAAAATATTTTCTGATGTAAAGCTGTATAGCATATTCTCATAACCTTCAGTAACAAACAAAATACATATTCCAGGCTATTCCAGGCATGCTACTGTGTAAAAATCACAACATATTATCCTTTATTATTGGTTGTCTGCATAAACCATGTATTCAAAGATAACCAATATATATTGACTGTGCTTCTCTATCACTTAAGAAATAAGTGAAAAAGACACATGCGATTTTGTTTTGTCATGTGTTCTCTTTGTAATTAGTAATAAAGTGTTGTTCATTTTTTCTCAGAGTTGAATGAATAAACACTTCCATTCAGTTTTCTGTATTTCACTGTCATACCACTGATAGGCATAATGCATCTGCAGCACGCATTATACACCTGTATTTGCGTAGTAGATGTTTCATGATATTAGTCTACTTCCTTTGAATAAGAAACCTTGCAACGTATACCATAAATAATCAGGCAACTGTTTATCCTGCTGTTCATATGAACAGCAGTTTAAAGAGCTGCCGGTCAGAAGGGTTCCCATCTGCCTTAAATATTTTACCTATTCATGTAGTCAGGAAACAAAAGAAAAGGAGCATTTTGTGCCTCTCCCTGTGTCTCAACAGATTCAATCTCTTTGCCCCACTTTGCAGTAGGCAGATGGAATGGGACTATTCTTTCTTTAGTTATATCATAGAAAAAGGCAGGACAGATTTGTGATGAAGCTGAGGGAGCTATGACCTTGCTAGCATTGTGCTTGTGAATGGATTATGGTGGCAGGGAATAGAAAAATATTTGCATTCTCACCCTTCATCTGTTATTGACAAAGGGATTGTTCACAGCTCTCAAAGCTGTTCACAACATGTTGAGGTTTGCAACTCCAGATTGGAAACATTAGTTATTTTTTTACATTTAGATGATTCCATAAATTTTGATGGGTTTTCACTTGCATAAAAATTCTGAAGAAAAATCTAAATAATTTGTTTTTAAATCTACCCAGTTGCAGTCTGCCAACTTGAATTTTGTGCCACCGCTCAAAGGTGAAGTCACCAGCTCCGGCATCTCTGCAGTCAGTCATCCATGCAAAGATCACAAGCTACCATTTTCTACCAGCAGGCCAAGAACACACCGTGGACACAGCATACCATTGAGGCATTGTCTCAAACCATAACTCTGTCAGTAATTGTTGCTTAGTCAGATAATGCCTTAGTAGTTGTACCAGAAGACATTAGCAGTTTGTGCTTCAGAATTCAGAGGATCAACATGTGGCTGGATGAGGTTTCTGTCCTGGATATTCAAATACTGATGCTGTAAGCAAGCATTTCAGTATTTCTGTTTTACTTCCACTTAGTGCATAGTTATCATCATTAAAAATACTATAAATAAGTGATTTGTCTTTAAATAGAAATGAGTGTTGGAGTTGATATCTGATGTTTAGGAGCTCTGGGAAATACTATATCCTGTATCTTTCTATCCTGTATCTTTTCGATAATCTGTTTTTATTTGACCTCTCCAAAAAGTACGTAAATTAATTTTGACATTTTTTATAACTCAATAACCTGGGGAAATAGAATTTAATCTAGATATTTTGTTTCAAACATTTTGACAATTAATATTTTTCTATGTTTAAAAAATACATTATCCTAATTAACTTATAGTTATGCTCCTACATTCTTATGTCGTGTAATTCTAAATAGAAAGTTCTTAATAACAACTCTGAATTGCAAGACTGTCAGTTTAAATTTCACCCATTTCCAAATCTTTGTTAAAAAGAAAAAAGTCTTCCCCATGAGAAAAATGTGAATTTCTGCAGATGTAAAATGTTTAATTGAAATAAATCCCAAACTCCTTTTAACAGTAAGTCTTTATTTTATACTCCTTAAGAACAGCAGCACTTTGTGGGACCTTTAAAAGTTAATGTTACAAATGGTACCAAATATTCTTTCTATCCATTTCTTTTTCAGCCAGGGTGTAGGTAAACAGCATTTGCAGTATCTTCTTGATCAGTACCCTCATATCCCAGTGGATTCAGACCTTCTGTCAAGCTGGTTTTCTGCTGTAAAAAAATTATGTTTATTTGTACAATTACAATAGGCAGGAAATTAATGGAATTCAAATCTCCTATGTTCATCTTCTAAGCCTACAGTACTAACTTTACTGTACTCAATAAGAAAAGAAGACAACCTGTTTATCATCCCCTGAGATCTCTTTCTGGCAACCAAGTTCTTGTAGTAATAAATACAGCAAAATGCATTTGTTTCATGTCAATGCTTTCATAATACAATTGTTTTGCTGAGCACGTTGTGCAGCTTGCATACCGGACCCTTGGTTCCTATTGCATTCCTTGTCTGTCTTTATTGTTATCTAGTGCTGAGCTCCATAGACAAGTGTGCCCCTTCCTCCAAAGAAAAAGTGCTCTAAGGACTTGAATGGCAAGCCAAAGTCTGTTGTCAAAATATTTTTTCCTCATGCTCCATCCTTATTACAGATGTACAAGGTGTGGATTCAGTCTTAGCTCTGGGTTCCCCTTGGAGTCCTAGTGTAGGTCCAAGTGCCTGTTCATGGAACAAGTCACTCTGATCATGTCACATACAAATGGGGCAAAGCATGCACAGATTTATCCTGGAGCACCTATGCTGTCCTGGGGTTTTCCTAAGCCAAATATACACCTTTGGAGCTGAAAATCAATTCAAGCAAACATGTGGAAAATGACTGGAAGATAGTGGTCCACTCTCATGTCTGCTTTTAATTTTATGCAGACAAGGCCAATTTGTGAGTGCAGTCAATGCTTCAAAACATGTCTGAATAAAAAGCTGTTCACATTCAACACTCCTCCCTCTATTGTGACAGGGCCAAACAAGGGAATTTTGCTCTTCAGTCCTTAGATTTGGAGATTGATTGTCATTCTTCATAAAGCACTCCAGGTTTGGTTCAGCTGCTTGGAAAGCTCTCATGAGTTCTCATGATAATTTCAGTGATCCCACTGAAGGTAAGTACTACACAAGGACTGTTAAACTGACCTTTCCTATTAAGAAAAGGTACACTGGGGAGTGCACACTGGCTGCTGGGTAGTGCTACACTGGGGCTGTGTTTGAGAAGGTGGTTACATTTTGGACTGGCTGAAGCTTTCAGAAGGTTAGAATACCTAATCTCAAATTTAATAAACTTCAGCAATCCAGTTGTCTGTCATAGTATGCCAATTTAGCGAACAATATACCTGGCACATTATGCAAACAAAAATTGTTTTTTTGAAAGGTGAAAAGACATTCATGATTAATACCCTAAAAAATGAACTGTTGAGAAGCTGTCATGACAAAAAGTAGCCTGCCCCTTTTTACCAGTTACTCTAGCAAGTTGGAAAGGCTGTGGCTAATGATGTGGAAAGTAGTTCTTAGTATCTCGTCATCGCTGCCTTGGCTGTCAAAATAACTATTCATTTCCGTGGCTTGAAATGGACTCTGTACAGCTGTTTTATCAAAGTGCTTTGAAAGCCAAGCATTGTTGCCCTGTGAGTTTATGGAACTCACGTGGTACCTTCAAAAAAGAATTATATGAATTTGAACTCATGAAGCCCTAAATAGAGTGAACATGGTGATTTAGATAATTCCTGATGGTCTCCTATGGAAAATCAGACATTGCATACATTATTGTACAATAAAATCATCCAGCTACTTCTATTCTTTAAGCATTTGTCTGCAATAAAGCCATTTTCCCTTTAAGCACTGCTCTACACTAAGGCTGACAATTTGGATGTGATTGCAATGTACTGGTCCTTAACGCTATAATCGTCATATGGTATTTTGTGCTCCTGTAATAGGCCTGCATGATACTGGAAGTGAATAGTGACAATGGATATCCCATGGAAACTCAGTAACCCACCTATGCTATGCTGGATGCTGCTCCTACTGAAATCAATGGCAGTGTTTCCAATTATATCATTATGAGCAGTATTCTGTCTGTCTATGTGGGAATAAAAATCAGAGGCAAAGAAGAAAGGATCTGCATGACTCACACATGAATTAGCTTCTCAGTGTTTGATTTTAACAAAAGGTTGTTGGAAAAAGGGAAGAAAGGTAAGGTTAGGAATGTAATTTAACCTTGGTTAAACTGCTCTTGTCAATATAATTCCATTACATGAACTTCCTTTTGTAATAAAACAATAGAAACATTAGCAATTGTCCTGCCTGGGGTCTGCCTTCCTCTCCCTGCAGAATGTCTGACTCATCAGCTTAGGGATTGTGGGCTTTAGTGTCTGGCTTTGTGAAAATCTACCTGGTGCATCTATGTTCATTGCTGCTATGTGAGTTGGACCTGTGATCAGTTTCACCCTGTCCTGACAAATGCCATCGTCTGCTTGCAGCTGCTCCACCTGCAGTCCTCATTACCAGAGATCTGTCTGGTCTGTCTTGTGGTTGGCCTTTCTTCATTAAGATATTTCTCTTTCTTCCCTGCTCTCTCCAAACTCTCCTCTTCTCAGACTCACAAATCCAGGTACTCTCTCTCATAGACAATTATTTCGTGTTTTCATACATCAGTTCATATTCTTTTACTGCAGTGATCTGCTGTCTGCTCTTGGCATCTACCTCCCGCCTGGATGGACTGTCATTTTTAATGGAGCACCTTTCGAGAACACAGAACAGCTTACATGTGGGATGGGACCATATCCAAACCTATAGGTTTCCAAACTTATGCTAAGCTGGTGTCTGTGTCAAATTCTCATCTTGTGCTTAATTCATGCAAAATAAAATTAAAAAGTAAAAATCAAGCCAGTGTTAGGATTCAAGCCGCGCTTGTGTTTTTGCAACTTTACTTTCAGAATTCCTTAAAAGCAACCTTCAAACTAAAGCTTTGTGTTAAATTTTTGTAGCTCATATTTGTGCAAAATATCATGATAGGAAGTTAAAAAATGGGAGATGGCAGATGTGCATGAATGCAGGACTCAAAACAGATGAGATTTCCATGAAGAACGAGACACACTTCAAATGTAATTCTAATGCATCAAAATGAAAATTTTAACACCAAGTGAATAGGCCAAAAGATCAGAAATTCTTGGGTTTTACTTTCTTACTTTCCTAGCTGTTTAAGTGTAGCACTTTAGAAAGTTCTAGTGCTATCAGACATGAAGTATTATTAAAGCACAAAGCAACAGCTTAATCTTAAATTTGAAGTGTTTATAAGGTTCTGTAGACTTAAGAACACACTAGATATGAAATATAGGATAATATTTTTTAAAAGACAAGGTACTAATAGGTGTAATAATTTTCTTTTATTTCGTAATAGATTCCTAAATTATATTATAAATTTTATGTATTTTGCCTTGTGAGTAATTCAAATATTTGACTATCAAACTGAAAAAAAGAAGAAGAAAGAAAAGGAGACATGGGAATAATAAATTTTTATCTGAACTGTGCGAAGCCTCCATTTTAAAATAATAATGTGGATTTGGAGATTTTTTGGTACTTATTAAGAAATTACATATTAAAGTAACCTCAGTAAAGTCACTATGTTTAACATCATTTATGTAACATTGTGTTACATTAAAACCAGTTATGTTTCTTTATGAAATTAAATTAAAAGAAACATTCTTCCAAAACACGGAGGTGTGTGTTGTTGTTCAAGCCAAAGGCATGCAGAGACAAAGGACTTTCCTGCATATTTGTTTGTGGAGAGTTTTGCCTTGTTTTGGGAGTTACAGAATTTCACTCTGGAATTAAATTATTTCTCATATTTTTCCTAAATGCACTGTCATAGCCTTTTTTGTTGACGACAAGCAGAAATGCCAATAAAGGCATGTTTGTAGTAGTAGTAAAAGTAAAGGGGCATTTGGAGCATGGTGAGCCCTAGCGGACAAAGAGCTGTGTAAGTCCTGTAGGTGATGCTGTGCCTTGTGCATGAGAGGAAGAGAACAGTGAAAAATGAAACACAAGACGGACAGATAGCTGGTGATGGGGGACAATGAAGGAAAAAAGAGGAGTGTGAGGGTCAGGGGCTCAGACATGGGTGGCAGAAGAGCTGGCAAGTGACACTCAGCAGAACACTTTTGAGAGCACCCACTTGTCCTAGGAGGCATCCATGGAGCTGCAGACACAGTATAACTTGGAGGCATGACTGATGAGGGAGAAGTCATTAGGAACCCACCTTCCTGGTTGAGTTTCCTCCTCCACTTGGTGGGTGGACAGAACCAGGATGAAAAGGTGGAGTGAGTTGGTTGGGCTTCAGTCAGAGGAAGAAGTGAGGAGATGTGCAGCCAAAGCCTCAGCGAGAGAATCTGGAGGAGCTGGCAATGTGACAATGACCTGAAGCGCTTGGGGTACATGTGTGCCAGGGTCTACCTTTTGCCACAGAAACATCATGAGCCAAGGTACCCATGGTGAGAGGGATATGCCCACCAACCTATGAAGGAAATTCCTGCATATGCTACCCACAGCCTGAGGTCCAAGGGGAGGCTGGCTCTGAGGGGTTCTTCACACATACTGCCGCTCTCCCTTCCTCCCCAGAAGACAAGATGTCCCATTTCTTGGTGTCTGACAGGATGTAAAGGTGAGAAAATGGAGCAACTGGAGGACAGACATGTAGAGGTGGCTGTGGAGCTCAGTTTTGGGGTGGATGGGCTCTAAGTGGCACTGACAGTTTGGGGGGCATGCATGAGCAGCTGGGGAACATGGAGGGGCAGTGGGCTGAGGAGAAGGTCTGGAGAACTGGGGCTGGGTGGGCAGGGGCTGCCCTCTGGCAGGGCACCCAGGACAGGGGGATGGACAGGAGGCTCCTACAGTGGTGAACAAGGTGGGTGGGCTACCTGTGCACTGGTGGGAGGGAAAGGGAATGAGCAAAAGTATTTTTTACCAAGATGAAAGAAGAGATGAGGGTATTAAGAAGGCAAGGCTACCAAAGGTATCAAAATACCTAGGGCAGAAAGAAATTGAAATTAAGGACAGGTCTAGTGAGGATCTGTCAAGGCCCACAACGCTCATCCTGACCAAGGGTTGTGACTGAATGGCACTTGGCTGTCTTCTGTTGTGAGGGAAAACCAAGTGAGCCCAGTGGTATAATCTGAGATCAAAACAGGCAGATGAGCCTTCAGCTCTTTCAGATGAGTTGCCTTTGTTCCAATATTTCATCTGAACATGAAACACAACCGAAATTCAAAGCAAGCAGAGTCCCACAAGCCTGCAAGGCTAATCTCATGCTTTGACAACACTCAGAGCAAATCCCCCTTAGATGATTCACGTGTTGCCTCGCTGACTTAGTGACATGATGTGTTCAGCAGGATCCCATCTGCTCCAAAAATTAAACCCAAACAGTGCAAAGATCATTCCTCCATCCCCTCCAAGGATCAGAGGAATTGGCTGATGGCTAAATCCCTTCGAAGCAGGAGTTGGATGCAGCCACACTGTGGACACGGGAGAGGAAACTGTGGTGATACAGCAGTTGTATTAGATTGTGAAACAAAATGTAGGCCATGTTCTGAAACACTGCGGTAAAGTCCAAGCATTCTCCACTATAGCAGTCTCAAATTTTAAAACCTCCTCATGCTTCACTGATGTAGCACTGCCAGGTAGATGACTTCTAGAAAGAGGCCGCATCTTCATCTTTCCTCTCTCCCATGTATATGTCCAGCTGCCAGCACACACTTCCTGCATTAACTTTCCCTTTCTACTTTTTGATTATACTGAGAACATAAAATAATACAGAGCATACTCTGTAACTGACAAGTGCTTTTCAGCCTTCAATTGGCAAAGGCAAACCTGACATTTATTTCCCATAAAAATCACTCTCACACAGCTGTAAACAGACTTGGAAATCACTGGATTCTTTCCATGGTTAGGTAGTTTTCTTTCAAAGTGCCATAATTTTTGTTGTGATTATTGGTGAAACTGCAGTATTTCTGAAGCAGAGACCTGTAACACGAGATATGGTGCCTGGCACTTACTCTTGTGTACTGCCCTGGACCCTTCATGTGGGTCAGTTTCAGGGGATGTGTAAAGCTGGCTAGCAACTGGGTGCCTTATTTCTTTGGTGGGAGCAGTCATAGCCTTGAGATACTGAGGGAAATTCTGGGTGCAAGGGGAGGTTCCCAGTGCCCCATGCTGACACTGAGGACTGTAATTTTGGATCTAGTATCTGTTAAGATTTTAATTCTGGATTTGATACCCAAGTTGCGATGAATTCTACCTGAACTTTAGCCATCTAAAAGTTAGCTGTCTAGTCTAATATTTCTTAAGACTCACTTTTACTAGTCCTACTTCTTCATGCATGGCACACACTATGTAATGAGTTTAACCCCTCAGCTACAGCACCCCACCACAGCAACTCTGCTACTTCTAGATCTACATTACTCTACGTTTGTCTGGCTGTTATTTCTCTGTGTCCAGGTCCTGTGAAATAACAGTCTGACTAAAGATCTGACTAAGGATTTTTATTCCAGATCCTGTACAATCTGGAATAAAAATGCTCTGCAGAGAACAATCAAGCTAACATCAAAAAATATCCTGAAAAGCCTCACATACAAACTAGATAGGGCTCTTTCAATGCTCTGTAAAGAATATGTGGACATCCATTCTTAGGCTCCAGATTTTCTCTATGTGATAGTTCAGGGAGCCTAGGAACCTCACTTCAGGCTCCAGACCATGGAAGACCAGCAGTTGTACCCAAAGGTTTTCTGGAATTAATTTAATATTCTTTGGTTTACACATACATCCTTTCAGTAAATTAGTGATGTCATGATGAGAGGTATAATGATGTTTTTATATCCCAGTTCATGTGGACCCGTTTCCTTGATTTACAGCCTTATCTTTTTAGCTCTAAGTTAAAGTTGAAACAATTCCTCCTGCCCCCTTAATATCTAGATTGTTTACTATCTGTAAGCTTTTGCTGGGGGAAAAAAATCCTTTCCTCTGAGAACAGCAGTAATGCAAGTGTTTGATAGGGTCTTAATGACCTAAATTGGCCAAAGTTGCTTCTTGATGAGGCAGCTCTGTAACCCATTTTATCTTCAGTTTGCAGGAGCTAATTAAACTGATTTGAAGACAGAGAAGACAGCTCCAAAATGCAAAGACAGACATGATTGTTCCTAGAGGAGAAGAGACAATATTCACAACGTCTTCAGCCAAACCTTGGTAATATTCAGAGTTAGGCTTTGATTCAGATCCACCTAGAAATAACTAATTATTTCCAGAAAGTCTCTGCTTGAATGCTGATGAAGGTGTCAATTTGTAAAAAGCCTAATGTTTTTCGTTTAATTTCTTAACAATTGATTAGCATTGTAGAAACTGTACACATAATAACAATTGATTCACAGAGGGGCAATTTCTTTTATTGTGTATTACTTCCTTGAATCAAATGTTCCAGTTGTGTGGGCCACGTCAGGCTAACATCTCCATTTTCTGAACTCAGTATTTTTTATTTACCAGAATTGATATACAAGTAATTGATTTCTGCCAAGAACAGACGTCAGCTTCAGAAATCCTCCGGTTGTCATTGGTAGCCATTGCCTCAAAGCAGTCATTAGCTTAGTGATATTGATGCTTAGTGCTTGAAGACAATGGAAATCTTTCTATTCATGTCCGTAAATTCTTCATCAGAGCCCTTTGTGAGTGATAAATACCATGGATATTAAATCAAAATTTTGCATAATGTTGCAGCTTTTACATTTCCACATAACAACGAACAACTTCTCCTAAAAAATGTTTTTGAGGAAATTACCTCAGCACATTCAGTTGCACAAAAAGGAAAGAACATTTTGGTGACCCCCATCACACACCCTCCAGACACCACAAAGGCAGCAAGGGATTCCTTTGCTTTCTGTGCCTGTTAGAGATCCCAGAGTCATTAAAATGCTAAGCTAATACCTGTTTATTTTGTACTCCCATGCACAGCACACAGTAAACTTAACATGCTGAGTAGGTGGGCAGGTGGCATTTTGAATGCACCCCAAGCAGTCTTCCATGATCGACACAAAATGCAAGTGTTTTAATGTATTTCCAGGGAAGCCTCTGTAAAAGCTGTCACATGAGAGAGTCATGGCATCAGTTCAGAACAAAAAGATTGGAGCACTGCCTTGAAATATACCAGGAACTGGAAAATGGGGAATCAGTCAAGAGCATAGTACAACTGTGAGATGGTTTCCCAAATTCTAGGGTCAGGATGATAGCAGAAGTGCATCTATCTGGATATCTGCTGCATAGTTAGGGCCAAACTAAACCATGAATTTTATAGATAGATATTTATTCTCAGTTACACTTAGAAACAAAAAGAGAGCACAGATGTAATCTTCCTGCAAGACACTCATTAATAAAGCATGATATCTTGCTCAGCAGAGGAAGAGGTTCTGAATCCTCTATGAGCTTGCCACACTGAAAAAGAAACATAACCCCCTTGCTCTGTGACCGCCCCCACCATGGGTTCAGCTGTCTGTCTTCCATTGGCTCAGGCCTATTTCTGACATGTCCCCATTGTATAAACTTGTCCCAGACTTCTGAGCAAGTAACTAAGCTCTGAAAAAGGCCATAGAAAAACCTGTAGAGAGAACCATGCAAATTAAGAAGGCTAAAACTGCAGATAGAGATAGGGAAGGTGGTGTGAGTTGGCAGGTGACAGATTCAGAAGGAAAAATACCAACATAGAAAGGAATAAAACCCTAAACGGAGAAAGGTGGAGTCAACAGATGACAACTCATCAGCATGGAGGATCCAATCCAGGTGCAGAGTCTAGCTCTTTCCTTCCTCACTGGCACCTTCTGACCAGCAAAGCCTCTTCAGGTTTCTTTTCAGGGTGGTGAGCACACTAAAGCTTAGACTTGTAGCATTTGGGAGTGGTAGCCAACAATCTTTTACACTATAAGTTTGTGCGTATCTTGCCTGCAGAGTGTCTCTGCACACAGCTCTTTAGCTGGTTTCTTCAGGCTCCTTTAAGCCTGAGCAAAGTGACCCAAGAGAGGGTTGCAGAGGTGCAAAGTGAAACCTTGAGATAAGTCCATCAAAGATAGCTTGCCACTAGGAAGGATGTATAGGAGGAGGAGACAAACATTTTTGGAAGAATAGGTTGCTTCAGGCTTCTGCCATTAATCCTTGCCTCTTTATCATGATTCACCCCTTTCATTGACTGCCCCACACAAATGCTTGGGTCAAACCTTTTTCTCACCCCAGGGATCCATAAGGAGGAGTTAAGCTATGACAGTCAATAATGGGGTAATTTAGGTTGGAGAACTAGAATCTTTTGTGACTGTGGTTCAGGTGTGAAAACACTCCAGGCCAAAGTGTCAGGTATGAGCCTGCCACCTCTGACTGGGTCTGTAGACAGTTTAGTCTCCTGCTGATAATGCAACTAGTCCTTACCCAGGAGACATCAGGCAGTATGAGCTTGATGGAGAACAAAAATCCTTATATACTAAGATGTGATAAAATGGATATCAGAAGCACAGAGCCACTAGAAGAGCAATCTTCCCCTCTCTTTCTCTTCCCTAGGTATTTGTACAGCACTAACATAAATGACAAGCCGAAATCTATAAGCAAAGTCATGTTGTTTTCTAAATATTGAAAATATTAATGGCTTTTGATTTTATTTTTTTTAGTACCATTGAGAAAATGACAGCCACATCCAGTTAGTCTTTTGATAGTTATTTATACTTTCTTTTCTGTTCCAATTACATGAATTAAAATGCATGATACACCAAAGATATATATTTGGAAGGTCTTTTGAACTAAATATTGTTAGCAATGGGAGATTGTTGATTATATTCACACAGCTCACTTAGGTCTTATTAAAGAGGGTTTTTTTTGTTATGAGTATTTAGTCATATGCCATTTTGTGAATCTCTGTTATGTCTTGAACATTTCATGACTTCCACTAGCTGAAGAGCTTCTGATTTTTCAGACTTATTATTTACAAAGCCCTAGGTTATTGCAAATGACATGCAGTGGCAATTAGAAGAAAGTGCATGTATCAAAAATTGTGACTAATGGAGACAAATTAGACATTGTGTAGAGCTTTAAAAACCCACCAATATTAGTCTAATCAATATTGTTTACAGAAAAAAGACTTGCATAGTACAAAAACCCTACCTTACAATGAGAGACATTTTCTTGGGGCAAATGAGCTGTATATCAGCAGACAAAAAAATTGCATATAAAATATGGCACTGAAACAGCATTTTCACCATGGAAGAAAAATTTGAGAACAAACAATTTTCACAAAACTTCCACTAACAGCAGTGGCTCATTATAATCAGTAAGTCAAACATTTACTTAGCATCACTGATGCTGACAATTAGTCTTTTGTCTGTTTCATATCTGGTGCTTTTAGCAAGATTCATTTAATCAAGAGGTTTATCCAGATAATAATTTATTCACTGATACCCTCTTGGTTTATTTTGCAACTTCCATTCATGATCAGAAGATCCTAATTCTTTCCTTTTTAAGAGAATATAATAATGACTGTATGATTTAAATAAGTAAGTACATGGATATACTAAATACATACAAAAATAAAAATTAAAGGCTTGTTTACATTCACTTTAAAATAAGTGATATTAGGAATATATCCCAGGATGTGATTTTTAATTATTTTTGTCACAGATCAGAGCAAAACTCAATACAGATCTGCAGGAGCAAAACAAGGTATGTCTTGATTAAGGACCAGACGTTGTTCTCCTTCATTAATCTGGAAAATAGCATGACTATGGGTGACAGACTTAGACTCATTATCAGTGCTAGTACGGTGACAATATTTTTTTAATCAATGGCAAAAGAGAAGAAAGAAAAATCCTTTAACTTAAAGAAATTTCTTCTCTTTTTTTTATAAAACATCTTCTCTCTTCTCCCTGCCCCCTCAAAAATAATGATCAAGTTGAAAATTAATTTTCCATAGTGGAATAACTGAAATATCTTTTGAATTTTCTGTAGTTGTATTTAATTAGATTCAATTCAACACATTTTTAAAATGCAGCATCAAAAATATTGAATAAAATATTCTGACTAAAAAAAAAAAAAGACTTTTTTTCCTACCCATTAATAGAACTCAACTCAATTCTATGAAATTTTGATGTAGACTGTATTTTACCAAGCTGTTTGTCCAGTGCATATTGTCAGTTCATAATCTGCAACACTTTTCAGAATAGCTAATTCTCATGTCTGTCATTGTCCTAGCAGCGCCCCTTCAGAATGCCATGCAGCATCACCTCTGCAGTAAGGGTGTAGGAACATTTTCTGCACTTACCCAAATCGCTTACAGCAGACTCCCAACAATGGTAGTAACATGGACATCTCAAAATGTAACCTTTGAGTTTATATAGATCTTCACACAAATAACCACTTTTCATGATCAATAGTACCGTGGTTTCCTTTATAAGAAAGCAATTTGTGTAATTCAAGAAACTCAAGTGAAAATAAGCTTCCTTTTAAAGAAACACATTGTTTGTAAGCCACAAAAGAAATAGAAATTGAAAGTAAATCTTCTTTTTTAGTGCAATATCATTGATGCAGCTTTTGCTAGCAACTGGAATTATGGATGGAGATAGGAAACAAAAAAAGAGGAAAAAACTAAGCTTCTGAATAAGCTGACCCTTTCCAAATCCCAGTGGTTCGAAGGCAGAAATAACTTTTCCAGACATACCCCATCCTTCTTTTGCTTATGCATATTAGGCAGGACAGGTGATTTTTTGTCAAGACATAAGAATTTTAGTTGAAAGAGAAATTAAAAGAAAACAAAACAGAAAGGTCTGATAACCACCCTGGTTACTTGATGTTTACCCATCCCATCACCTAGTAAAATTCCCAGTAAGATGTTATGTTCATTTATGACAGTGGGATTTATATTACCCTTAGAAGAGCTTAGCGCCTGTTCTGTAGCTTGGGTCTGTAGGACTACATCTATAAATCTGTTTTACTAAATTAGCAGCAAGGACTAGGCGCTGTTAGACGGCAAGCATTGCTCCTGGCATGGTTTTCGTGCAGATATGGTAACTTACATTATCCCAAGACAGCATCAAATAGAGCTGGCGATGACAGCCTGTGTGTAGCCAGGCTATTGGGGAGAGGAAGGGAATTTAGCTGTCAAGTTCCAGTATCATCTAGCTGCATTGCAGAGAACAGTCCTCAGCCTATATTATTTAGTAATATAGCTGTAACTATCACCTCTAGCATGTGCCTGGAGTTTTAAACTGATAGGCTCTGCCCAGCTCCCATTCAGACTTCTGAATCCTACCCAACATAAACAGACTTTTCCTACACTTCACCACCCCTCAGGCACAGGTGAATTTTGTTTCAGAAGAGGTATCCAATTCTCAAAGGACAAAGCAAAATCTGTAAAGTTAAAAAAAAAAACAACTCTGGAAATGCTGTACTTGATTACCCTCCCTGGACATACAAGAAGGTAGATGGAAGGTAAGTTGCTTTCCCTTTGAATGCTATAAGTCCCTAATGGGAGCTCTAACACAGAAGTATTATTGTGAAGCCAGCTCATGTAACAGCTACTATTTCTAAGGGTCCAGAGAGCAAAAGAGAAAGCTTAGATTTGTCTATTTTCTTAAAAACAAACAAACAAACAACAAAAACATACAAACAAAAAAAGGAAAGTAATGTTAGCTTTTTCCCGACTTGCAGCTGTCAGCATAAGGGTAACTTCTCATTGCTGGCTAACTCAACTTACTCTTTCAAAACAGTAATGTAGCCACCTAATTTTGGTGTCTGTTATTTTGTATTTAGTACTTAATGGCATTCTTTTCTCAGGCATATTTCTTGTGTCAAAGAGGAAATGCCTTATGTATCTTGTGGCTATGTAAATGTGTGCCATTTCTTAGTCATGTTTAGACTAGACACATATTCATACGTTAAAAATTTAATTTCCCCATCATTGGCATAAACAAATGTAGGAAATGTATTCTGGGTGTTATAATGAGATATTCTTATCACGATGATTCTCTTAAGAAGCTAATAGATGTTACATGAGACAGAAGAGGGTGTAGGAAATGACTCATTTTCAGAGCTTGAAGGTTTAAAAAATAAAATTACCTGGGCATTGACAGACTTCATGAATAAAGACAAGTAACTTGGAAATTAGCAAAGTTTTAGAAAAGTGACTCCATTAATGTAAAGGTTTCAGTGAAGTGTAATGAATTTGTTTTCTTCACAGTAAATAGCATTTGTAAATTGTAACCAGACAGATGCTCTTATAAAAGCTAGAAGAAGATTTAAAAATCACATAGCAAAATAATGTCTATATTTCAGTATCTTGAATTGTATGAAAGCAATAGCACAACATTTACAGTTATTTGGGTAATGACAGCTTATTAGGGAAAAACTGCCATTCTTTTTATCACATCTTCACTTGAACTGAAAGTGTTAAGGAGCTTGTTTAATACTGACACAAAGCAGTAAAAATAAATCACAACAGAAGACATGAGCATATCTCTGGCTGGACAGGGCTGGGATTTTGAATGAAGACACATCTTGCTGAGCTGATAAACATAGTGGGAGTACAAGAATGAATAATCACATTTTTAGGCAAAAGGTCTTCCATTAGATCAATGCCTCTAAAAAATAATGGCTCTTGATTGCTTTTTTTATGAGTTTATGTCATGACATACCAGAATAGATGCAATCCAGCCCGCATGCTGATTTAAGTCACTGTAGGAGCAACCAGCAAGTTGCACAGGAGTGACAGAGGGCTTCCTCCTCCTCTGTTGCCATCAGGTCTTGCACGGTGTTAGGCATGTCCTACCAGATGGGAAATAACTAAGGATCTCACTCTAAATGTGCAATTTTTCTTCTTTTTCCCTTCACTATGTGGCTGTGGGTGGCAATCTGCACACACACAAGCAGATTAAAATGAGATGGCTGCGTACTGTGCCTGTTTACCCACGACCCCCTCTCACGGTCATGCTACCTCATCTGTGGCAACAAGTGAACTGTGTGTGTAGCTCCTGACTGTCAGCCCACACAACTAAATCAAAGCTTCTGCGTTGTGTGAACATGCCATGCTGTAGGCTGAAGAGGTTCAGGATCTGCTTTGTGTATGATGAAATGCTTCCATTGCAAGACAACTTAGTCTAATAGCTCTGGACAGATTCAAGCCTCCCATCATTATCTGAAGGCCTTTAGAAATAAGTTCTCCATCCTTTCATTATTGATAGTCACAACGGTATCACAAATGTTGTCTGCATTCATAGAATCATAGAATGGCTTGGGTTGGAAGGGACCTTAAAGATCATGCAATTCCAACTCCCCTGCCATGGGCAGGAACACCTTCCACTAGACCAGGTTGCTTTGACCCCATCCAACCTGGCCTTGAACACTTCCAGGGATGGGGCATCCACAGTTTCTCTGGGAAACCTGTTCCAGTGCCTCACCACCCTCATAGTAAAGAATTTCTTGTATCTAATCTAAATCTACTCTCTTTCAGTCTAAAGCCATTACACCTTGTCCTATCACTACATGCCCTTGTAAAAAGTCCCTCTCCAGCTTTCTTGTAGGCCCCCTTCACATACTGGAAGGCTGTTATAAGGTCTCCTTGGAGCCTTCTCTTAATTTGAACCAAGAGTTTAGCAGTTTGACAGATCTGGTGATCTGACTGGAAGAAGTTTGGTATCGCATATAAAGTTTTCTGATCTCCTTTCTCACACTTTACAGGAGTGATATCCAAATATATTTTTTGTTGGCACAATTATACATTACTTGAGAGCAAACCTGTTCCCCCTGAGACCATTAAAAATTCTGAGGTGTGAGGAATAACTCAGGAATGACATTTACTCCCTCAATAATAGGTTAAAGAAACTGCAATAAGAAGGTTGAAAATAACTTTTACAAAGTCAAAGAAATGGCTATGGCATTCCTCAGGTGTTTTTGGCCAATGTTGCAGATTTTCCATCTAGAAAACATACTGATTTTTTTAAAACCTTGCAGATAGTATAAAGAATTATATAACGAGTTTTCAGTTTCTACAGCACGCTATTTCAGAATAATTTCTGTAAGGTTCCCTTCACAATTTATTTTTGCAAGAATTAATTTTGCCATGAAAATATTATACAGAAGAGGTATCTCTCTGATATGTTTTGGGAGCTGTTTATTCCACTGTGCAATGTGAAAATTGCTCATGAAGTGATCTAGATATCATCACATAAAATAGCAATGCAAAAACACTTAAAATGGGTAAGCTACACATCATTGGTCTCTTATTTTGTGATCTGGTTTATTGTTGTACCATTTGTTGCTTGATCTGTGTCTGCTCTTCCAAATTATGTTATTTTAATTAAGCAGAGCTGTTCTGCCAGAAAGCAGAGGGTCCTCAGCCTTTCTCACAAATATCAGACTTCAAATAATTGAGGATAGCATGAGGATAGCAGGATATCTTTTGAAAATACTCTCATGAATAATTTTCTTTACTAAGAATTTTTGGTCATTACTATATTATAGCACTAACCATATGGTGGTGTCTTAGTGAGAAATTTGCTGTTGTGAAGAAGACTTGAGCAAACGTATTCAGTGTTCATGTCTGGTCAGGGTGTAGCGGAACATCTGACTGGAGAAATGTTCCAACCAGGTTAGGAACTATGAAAAAAAGCACCTAATCTTTTTTTATATTCAATAGCTCTATAATGAGAGGAGTCACCCAGCATGTGAAATCTGTAGACGACTCCTTCTTTTCTCTGAGGAAATTCAGTATCCATATTTCACTAAACTATGAGCCACCCTGACAAACTGGGCAGAGAAAGAGGTTCCTAGTCTCTTTTGTTAACTGCATCCCATTTCGAACAGATTAATTGAAGCTTTATTAAATGAAAGGAAGAGAGAACAGTTAGACAAAAACTAGGACATTGGCCTGGGAATTATGAGATATGACTTTCAATCCCTGCATCCCAGGCCGAAGGAAAGATTTGAACTTCTCTACTCCTTTGGCATGTCTTGTGGGAAAACTGCCATAGACATCCATGTCTGAAAGAGGCTCAGGGTGTTGAACCCAAACCTTCAAACAGAGAAGAGGGGTTCAGAAAGGAAAACTCTTCTTGGTCTCTCCTGTGGTTCATGAGGCTCTCTACCAACCCTGTTTGTCCCATCCATCCTTTTCCAGGCACTGCACAATAAACCCTGATAAGGAATATGCTGTAATTTTTCTGGTGCTAGCACAGATCCCAGTAAAGTGCTCTCTTTTTCTTGGCTGGTTCATGGCATCCATATGTTGTTTGATTGATACAGAATATGTGTGCCTTTCCAGTACTATTTTCAAGAAAAGAGGCTGAAGGCAAAACTGCCATTTGTTATACTGCTTGTTATATGGATAGGCAAAATTAGGGTTACTAGAAATGTGCCTGCAGGGTGCTGTTTTTGTGCCTCACTCAGTTAGTTTCCAAAAGGATAAGGAGATTGCCAAGGAGGAACAGAGCTATGTAAACACAGCTTTGGCTTTTGCAGTGCACCCAAGGAAAATACAGAAAGAAGCCAAACAAGTCAAGGATGACAATGAATTACTTGTACGTATAAGTGGAACTTACACTTCCACTTGTCAAGAGCACTCCAAAACAAGCTCTTGACTGAGCACAGCTGCTCCTTCTTGGACCATCTCCTAAACCTGGGAGCATCTATTCAGAAACAACCCACCCAGCACCAGCCCAGCTCAACACATCCACATCCACATCCACATCCACATCCACATCCACGTGGCACTGTGCAGTCAGATAGATTTCCGTTGGAAAGCTGTGTCCATGCCAGCTGGCTGCTCTTGCCACTGAAGATGACGGGCTGAGATGCAAACCCAGTGCTACACAGTTCTGGTGTTTGCTCGGTCTCTGCTAACACAGGACTCGCTGTCCTGCCCTACAACTTATTGTGGGCACCTGCCAGCAGGGGTGCTGGGAGCTAACCCCACCTGAAGAAACACAGTCATTGATCTTGGTGTGGAAGACAAGCTCAACATGCAGCTTAGATGAAAGGCACACTGTCTCATGATCTCTGTCAGCCTAAGCATTACACTGATGTGCATGTTGTCTGGACAGAGAGAGGTATTTAAAAGATAAGATTCACACTAATCCTGAGGCTTTTAAGACTGAATGCAATCAAAGATGCTTTAAACTTTACACCGTACTTTAATTCTCATCTTACAGTCTCATTTATCATTTATGGTTGGACTCAATGATCTTAAAGGTCTTTTCCAACCTAAATGATTCTATGATTCTATGTTCCCTGGTAATTAAATCTATATGTTAAATATAAAAATGTTGTTGTGATACCTGATACCAGCTTCAAAAGAACATACGGCCTCCTTTAATTGGAGCAACATAGATAAGTTTTTAAATACTTGGAATACTTTATGAATAAGATAGTCTTAGAACCTGCTATATGTGATTAGATAGAAGGGAGTTTGGAGACACTGTATCCTTGAGTAGAATAAATAAGGGAAATGTACTAGAATAAGCTAGTTTAGTATCAATAAGAATTGTGTAACCAAGCCAAAAATTAACTGAGCATGCCCAGCGACTGAGTTCAGCCAGCGGACATGGTGAGGAAGACTATCGATGACCACCAGAGTACCCTGGAAGACCACCAATGAGCATGAACGCGCATGTATTAAGGACATTTGCATATATTAATGAGTTTCGATAATAGCATGAATATGGTAATAATTTCCTAGAAATCTAATGAATATGTGTATTTTTGATTGCATATAACCCCTGTAGTAGAGCAACTCGGCACACATACTAGGTGGAATGATCCCCTGTGCACCCGGTGCCACAATAAAGAATGCCTGCTTTCTAAAACTACAAACTGGGTTTGAGAGGGTTCTTATATTTGCTGACTTACGGTATCAGTGGTGGAAAAGATGTTGTACTGGAAGACACTATAGAAGTCTGTCAAGCTCATGAAACTTGCCAAAACAGTTTAAGCATTATTTAAGCATTACTAACAAGCGTTTTGGGGAGAAGAAAATCAGAGGAACTGAAGAGCTCATTAACCTACAGAACAAAAACTACTGTCTGGAAGTTAAGCCCAAATCCAGCTAGAACTTAGATACTGTCCCTTTCAGTGATGATCTGGAATTTAGAAACCATGACCAAAGAGCAGGAAGTTTTCCTTCTCTTGCTATCTGCAGCTCACATCCAGATGCCTTCCTGTGATCTGCTCTGTCTGAATACAATTATTGGTCTCAATACAGGGACAGGAAAGAGAAATCTAGTTTGTTGTATATGGGATATCTCATGGGGCAATGGAAAAAAACAGTCCTGAGCCATACAGCTGCAGCCTCGTTGGGTTCAGGTGTCTGGGGTGAAGTGCAATCTTGGGAGAAAACCACGACAACCCAGCTCCAGTCAGGTGTGATGATGGGCACGGCTATGTAACGGTGCACAACGCAGGGATACTTGAGCCAACAGTTAGCCTTGCTGAGAAAAAGTTGGCAGCTGCCTCTGGCTGCCTGGGTTGCAGTGCCATACTTACATTGCTTTGGGGGTCAAGGTACTGCTTTTGGGCTGTGATGCACTCATGTACCTGGTGATTGGCTTCTTTAGAAGGGTCTTCAAATTCCCCCTATACTTTAAAGAAAATGGGTAAAACTAAGCTTGAATTTATATTGTTTATGATGTAAATAGAGACTGGAAAACCATTTCATGCAGCAATAAGTGGAAGTCCTCTGATTATTTTTCATATTCAGTTGACGGACTGAATTTCACCCGCAAGTGTATATACATTTTTAGAGGTGGGACAAGTAATGACGGGCAAGGGGAGAAAGGGGCTGGAGGCTTTCGCTACCAGTGCAGCTCAGAACCATTCTCCTCTCTTCACAATGTGATATAGGCAATGCATGCACACAGAGCACGCATTTTAATTAGCAGAGGGCTGTATTCTTGGCTCAGTAAATTCATATCTGATTTTCTTTTTAATGCAAACTGCAGTGTAGGCCTAAGAGATTAATCAAAAAGATGAAGTAGTTTAGTATCCATTCAGGAAAAGCTACATTAATAATTGATTTTCCTTTACATTACAAAAAGAAATTATCTGAGAGGCCTGACTTCAGGTACTCGGTTAGAATTCCATATATTTGTTGCTAACAATCTAATAAAAAGATAAAAATTGTGTCTTCTGTTTTGCTGCTGTCCCACACCAGTCTATTTCTTCAAGACAGCACTTGGTTGATATACTTAACACTTTATGTTTAAGTCAATATTTTTAGTTCTACTTAGCTTTTGAAATCAAATATTCAGAGAGTTGACCTGTTCTTCTGGGCAAAATGACTGCTTCAGATGCCTCTATTAAAATATTAATGCAAAATAAAAATTTTGTTATAACTATGACTTTAGTCTGCACTTTTGATTCTGATTAAAAACAGTAAATCTGTCAAAAAAATCTAATTCTGTACCTTTGGAATCATCATAAAACAGGAACATTTCATACCTCAATATTGTTTTCCAGTAATTCAGCTTTAAAATAGGAAGGAAAGTTGTTTTTAATGACAACTTCCCCATAAAGAATTTATGTTAGTGTCCTGTTCTTAAGAATTCATTAACAGTAGCTTCTCATATTAAATCACCAATGGGTTTTATTTGAAATTAAGTTTTCCATTACAGTTGTCCATTCTGTATTCCACTGAATTGAAGCAAAGTGGAAAAAACCCAATGTGTCCACAGTAGCCATACTCAGTGAGGTTTTATATAATATTTTCAACAGAACTTGATATCAACCACTAGTTTTAAACAGCTTCTCCTACAATGTCTATGAGAAGAAGGGTGCTAGGAGGGATTAAACATTATAGTTACTTCTCCTGCTGCCTTGTTTTGTATTCATAGTAGTTGTTGTTATGTATTTATTAATTCCTTTACCTACCAATTTTCTGTGATTCTTTTGGGGAGCAGCTTCAAAGCCAGAGGGTTAGGTGTGGAGCAATATCTTCCAGAAACTTGACAAGATGTTTGTAGTTCATAGCTTAAAGAAACAAACATTGTGAAATGGGCTGTGAAAATCACTCCAGTCAAAAGTGAGCAAGCATTTTAACATATCCTTATATATCTGATAAGGTGGGGATAACTGTCAGTCACCTTCATACATACCCAAAGCTTTTTGCAATAGCTATTTGCAGAAATGACATCTACAACTGTGAGATTTTTATGGGCAGGAGACTATCACTCAAAGTCTGGGAACAAGAATTGTCTCTGAATATGTAGGGCTGGTACTAAACTCGTGAGATTTGGCACGGACCCTTCTGCCATCCAGTGTGGAAACAAACACCACGGCTCTCCACCTACCAGGACCTGCCTCTCTCAGGGAAAATTTTGAGCATTACATTAAGAATTCAGGTTTTCTGTTGCCTCCTTTCTCTCTTGGTTTTTATGAATCATAAATCATACAAAAAAAATCAGGTTGTAAGGGAGCTCTGAAGGTCTCAAAGCCAGGCCAGCTTTTAAGCTAGGTCAGGTTGCTTAAGGCCGTGTTTGCTCAGTTTTTGAGTATCTCTTAGGATAGAGCTCTCACAGCCTCTTTGAGGAACTGGCTTTGGTGTTTAACCACTTTCATTGTGAACATGTTTTTCAATACATGCAGCTGAAATTTCTTGTTACAACTTGTGTCTGTTGCCTCTTACCCTATTAGGAAAGAGACCTTCTTTGTGCAGCTATGAAAAGAGTATGGCTCTACGTTTTCTACAACTACCTTTTAGGCAGCTGAAGGCTGCCTAAAATTAGGTGTCCCTGAAGCCACCTCTTCTCCAGGCTGACCCAGCCCAGGTACCTCAGCCTCTCCTCACAGGTCAAGTGCTCCATCCTGAACCAGCCTGGGGGCCTTCTGTTGTACTTGCTCCAGTTTGTTGATGTTTCTTGTACTTTACAGCCCACAAATGAACCCAGTAGGACAGATGCAACCCCATAACTGTTAAATAGGGATGAATAGTCATTCCTTCAACCTACTGGCTGCATTCTTGCTAATATCTTATGAGGCTGGCCTTCCTCACCACAAGGGCACACTGCTGACTCAAGATTCAACTAGTTGTCCATCAGGATGACAATTCACAGCTTCTTTCCTGCAAAGTGCTTTCTAGCCAGCCAATGCAGAGTCTGTGTTGTTGCATAGGCTTATTCCATTTCAGGGGCTTTACATTTGTCATTGCTGAACTTCATGAGGTTCCTGCCAGTCCATTCTTCCAGCTTGTTGAGGTCTCTTCAAAGAGCAGCTTTGCCCTTCAGTGTGTCAAATGCTATCCCCATTTCATGCCATTTACCATCTTGTTGATTGTGCATTCCACCGCATTGTCCAGGTGAAAACACTGAATAGTACTGTCCTCAGTATGAGCCACTGAGGAACACCAGTCATTAGGAGCCACTCAGTAGACTTCAAGTGATTTATCACTGCTTTTGAAACCTGAAGGCCCATCCAGTTATTCACCCATCTTGTAGCGCCCCCGTCCAGTCTATACCTCCTGAGTTAGGCTGCAAGGAATTGTGCATCCTTCCACATAAGTAAGCCTGGTTTCAAGAGAAAGAATGGAAATTTCTTCCCTCCTGATTTAATTTCTCCTGTTCTTTTCTGTCTTTACAGATCTTTCACTGTGGGTGAGTGTTGTAGCCTCCCATGCTTATATAAAAGGTTAGTGTCAACATAGATTTTTGCTATAATTTTTGAATGAAAGAGACTGCAATTCTGTGCTGTTGATGTGAATCCAGGGAGGTCTAAGTATGCCTACTGTAGTAAAGACATCTGCTTGCTGTGCTATATTTGAGCTGGCATTGAGGCTCTCCCACGCATTGAATGTGGCTTTGATGCCGAGGCATTTTCTCTCTCTGATAATTTATGTCTGTGCATGGATTCCTACTGTGCCTAACAACACTTTGGGCAGCACATACTCTTGTCCCCAGCACATTGTCAGTTTTCCATCAACCTTCTTCCTTCTCTGTTATGAGAGACAGATGTGGGAATCTGCCCTGGGAATGTGGAGTTTGTGCTACAACACAAGTGGAGACCTCAGTGATTTCCCTAAGAAAATTATTTATTTGAACAGGCTCTCCGGCAGAGGACCACCACAACCTGGTAGTTTGGGATTTGACCATCCAGACTGGAGATCTGCCTGGAAGCTGCTGTATGTTCCTTTTGCCTTGAATCTGGGTTTTGTTTCCACAAGAGGAAGAAGGAGTGAGATGGGAAGGAAGGAGAGTGTGATACACACCCAAGCTAGAAAACCAGCATGCACACCAAATCGACTGCTGCACGTACAGCTACTATTGGGCAAAGGGATGTTCTTCAGATAATATCATGTTTTGTTTTCCATCAGCAGCCTCAGTTTCAGCACAGGACTTTACAGATGGTATATGGCCCACATGCTGAAGATTGCTGCTGTAGCAATCAATACAGTATTTATGCAGTTATGAACTAGTTATGAAACTTGTTCTGAGCAGCTGGAGAGAGATCAAGTTTGTATCTTTGTATTCTGCCATGTTCTTCCACATCTTTTCAAAACAGTCAATGATCCCTGCCCTGCAAAGGCCTGAGGTGACTGGTAGTCCCATCTTCTTGTAAATCTTAATTGCAATGCACAATTTCCCCATGCAGACAGTATTTTCTGTGTTGTCTATTAGATGAGTATATACCAGTCTGTGTCCTGTCTGGGCAGCAAAAGAAGAGAAACTTCTCAAACAATTATTAAAAAGTGTAGAAAGAGGCACATCTTAAGCTCCACTTCCTTGAAGACAGCACCACCTAACACTTCACTTGGTTGAGATTCCTGTCTCCGCGTGGGATTTACAAGCATTAGTTTCCTGCTAACACTCAGTGCCTTTAAAACACCTTTATAGGGGTTCTTTCTTGTTCCAAAAAGATGTCAGGGTAGGACATCTGTTTGACATAGTAAATGAGCCAATACTCAGGACACACATACCAGGGGTGGTATAAAGCTTAATTCAGGTTTTCCATCTGCCCAGGTTTACACTTCCTGCTGTACCCCACCAGACTGTACAGTAATCTTCAGGTGGCAGGAGGAGAAAGGTGACTCCAGCAGTATTGCCTATTGAAGGTCCTTCCCTTTGCATGCAAAAATGTGAGTAAGCGAAATTCCTTTTACCACATGGTAAAAAGATTTGGGACATTTCAATTCCTATTTTAATACAGACCAGGAATTTTATTGTAAAATGTGACCTCTAATTAGGTCATGCAAAGTGGAATTTTCAGAAGGATTTAGGGCCCTCTGTCCCAGGATGTTCTAGGGCACTGGCTTGTGCTATAAGGATGGAGAAAGGAACTTGAACCATGATTTCTCATTTCGATGCTCATCCACTGTGAGCTTAGGGATTGCATAGGGGCATCAAGTTTTCCTTTGAGGTATGGTGAAACTAAAGGATCAGGCCCTATTGGTAGGGGAGATAAAGAAAAATCCCAAACTGGTTTCAGCATCCGGTAAGTGTTGTGCAACTCTATCCTGCCCAGTTTTTGGTGGTCTGCATACACCTACTGTGAAGAACTTAAGGTGATTGTGAAAACTTGCTAGTAGAAATTGATGTGCTGAAGAAACTTTACTTTGTGGGGGGAAGAGAAGAAGAGAATCTGACACAGTAATTTGGGTCCTAAACACTCTTTGGGTTGTTAGACCTCCAAAAAACCTCTTTTCCCATCATTGTCTTATGTGGAGGAGCCAACATGACTGATGACTGTTGTGTTTTCTCTACTGCTTGAGAATACACACATATCACACCCTTCAAATCACCAACATGCTGCTGCACTTACTGAATGTAGACTGCAATCATTTCAGTAATTAAACCACAGAATTATTAAATGACCTGAAAGACTCCAGCAGGAATACTGGAATTTCAATGCCTTAAGATAAAAAGCCCCCTAAATAAGAATGTAAAATAGCAATAGTTGTACTCACAAGTGCAAGTTGTACAAGCCACAAAAGCTAGGTGTAGAACAGTTTGAAAAGGAAGAAGCCGGACTTTGTTTTTATCCTAATTTACTTTCAAAGCCTGGGCTTTTGGGCATACTGCACTGTGCTCAGCCTGATTTACTTTTATTATTTTTGTTGCTGTTTTCGTTATGTTAGTTTTTCTGCAGGCGCTTTTTTCCCTTTTTTTTTTTTTAATAGTACTTTTTCCATATTTCTTGTTCTTAAAGATGATTTAGAAGAAAATTACAGGCTACAAATGTAATCATGGGGCTGGCAATCAGGTTATTCTGACTATATATTCCTCCCTGTGTGTTTCTTTTCTAAATCAGGTTTAATGCTGGCTTTTGCAACACAGCCTACCTATCAAATAGAAAGTCACAGTGTACTTCTTGGTGTGACCACACACTCTTAACCTCATCTTTCTTTTTTTCTTTGGCATAAAGACCCCTTTGGTGGAAGCTATTCGATAAAGCCATTTATTGCTTTGCTTTTCTTCCATTTATGTTCACAGATAAAAGAGCATTGTGAGGAAAAAACAGTGTTGTTCCAACCTTGTTTTGCTTCATGTCATGAACAAGACTGTCATGTAAAGTCCAAAGAAGCACTGAAGAATCATGAAAGATTCATATTTGTCATGTTTTCATAAGGTGGATTTAACTGAGGGAAAGTGATTTTGGAACCACAGAAGGGAAATATGTGTGTTGCATATGCTGTTGGATCCTCTCAGCTGGTGAGGGGAATGTGTGACATACAGCTCTATCCCTCAAAGCAGTGTTTTTCATTCATTCTTTGTATTTAGCAAACTCGTCTTTCCATAGGAAGAATTGCTGTGATTTCAACAAGTGCGGGGGTACAAAAAGTCAGACACTGGTCTGACAGCTGAAAAGGGGGTCCTGGTGCTGCTTTATACCCCACCAGCTCCCCCCTTCCTCCCTTGCTGCTGCATGGCACAGCTGCTGCTCCCCATACAGAAGAGCGAGCTCAGCCTGAGAGATGCTGTTTCTGGGTTTCTTCCAGGTCCTGTTCTGTGGGCAAAGTGGAAGAAATGGAGAAATTTAGGAAAGGCATTTTTCAGCCCCATGAAGCTTCATTCTTGCAACTTTCCCTCAACCTATGTCCATTTTACATAACATTTATTCTTGCTGCATGTCTCATTTAGCCTCTGGGCTAAATGGAGTGCATAATAGTTCAAGGCAGTTGAAGATTGTTCCTTCATGCAATAAAACTGCATTTGCTTCATTTGCTATGAATGATAAGCAGGAACCTCTGCAAATCAAACATCCTTTCTTTTTTTCTCTGTTACACAATGATTCATAACAATTTAATTTGGTACTATTTAAAAGATTTTAATTTCTCCAAATGGAAGTCCATTTCTATTCTCTGTTTCCCATTACTTGTATTTACGCTAACACTGTAAAGACAGTCCAACATGGGGCCTTTCATCAAGAATGCATAAAAAATAAGGAAACAGTGTGAATTAGATGATTTCTTCCCAGTGCCGTTTTTTGGCTATTATGTTGCAGAATGTAAAAGCTCTGAAGAGCTGGGGTTTTTTTGACTGCCCGCAAAAGAAGGGATGGAAATACAGACCCATCTCATTTGCTGTTAGTGTGGAGACAGTATATCAACCCATTTCTCCCATTTTGCCTTTTCCCAGAAAGGACTAATCCTTCCTCTCCATTTAAAGTCTCTTTCATCTGAAGGCACTCCCATGCACCTCCAATTACACTAACTCCACCTACTCCTGTTGAGTTGGCTCTTCCCTGCAACATTTTCCTTTCACTCCATCCTCAGATGCTTTTCTTTTTTCTTGAATGTGGTGTATTTTCAGGCAAGGTCGGCGGACGATGTTGCGAGTCGGAGTTGGCGCAGCTTCAGCAGGCTCCCAGGAAGTGCGTCTCCTCCTGGCATGCTCTCACCTGCATAGCACACAGCAAGGCGCTCACCCTCTCGCTGCTGCCGCAGCTGAGCACTGATGCTCTTGCTGCTTGCAGGCTTTCTTTTAATTGCACAGCAATGGCAGCTCTCTAAAAGGCTGTTTAACAGAGCTGCTCTCTCCTGTCTGGCCGACATGAGATGTGCTGGGTTTGGCTCATCTGGAAGTAGTTCTTTCCATGTCTTTTGAGGTACTTACTTTCACAAAGACCATGGCTTGTTCATTAGGAAAGTGTTACAGCTCGTAGGCACAGTTAACTAGCACTTACGAATAAAAGAAAAGTAGGAAGGAAAATCAGAGGAATAAGAACAACAAAAATGAACAGGAAGAAAAACAATATAATTCTGTAAGAGCAAAGCACTCAAAAATTAATTAAAAATATATTGGTGCTGTAGGTTTTATAGCGATTTTTCATTCCCAGCCGGTCCAACATAAAGCAAATACTATGTGGCGTGAAGTTCAGCTGAACCAGCACACACACAGGTATGTCTGCCTCTCATACAGGTGCCTCTCTGGTGCCAAACAGCCAGGAAACAGAAGAGTACTTCAACAGGGAGAACAGAGTAACTGTGTGTGTGGGTGTCATCAATGCTATCAGGAAATTTCTAACAACCAGCTGAACAAGAGCCACTAGTCTCACTTTACTTTCCTCCCTGTGGCTGCAACTCATTGTTAGACTTTTTTTGCACAACTGTATTATGAAAAGCTTAAAAGCATGAACTGTGCTGCAGAAGTGACAGGTTGCCCTCTTGACAGCTAAATATGGGCAACAAAAATCTTCCTGGTAAAAAGGTATAGTCTTTCAAAAAATCCACTGACTACAGGAGGATAAATACATTTCGAGCCTTGCTGCCAGAAGGTAAGAGATTGGGTGTAGCATGTAATTAAAGATTATACCATGGTATGAAGAATACACAAATGGGCTGAATAAAGGCTAAGTACGACTTTGGGCGTAACTGCCATTTTGAGCCTTTTGAGTGCTTGACTTTGCAATTCTACTTGTACTATGTTAAGAAAGAGGGTTGTTTCCATGATTGCATACAAGGACGATCCAGTAGGCTCAGGACAGACAATGCATCCTATTTATCATCCTATTTATTTATTAATCAATACACACACTTTACATTTTCTAAGAGAAGTCTCTGCATCAGCTATCATGGAATCTTGATGATTCTGGGATAAATCAGGGAGGAAATAGCAAGGAACTAGGGTAAACTTTGCTATTCCTGTCGGAGCAGAAGGCTGCGGCTCTCTTCTAACATTTTTTTATTTCCTTTGACTCTGAACGGTGCCAGCGAGTCATTTCAGGGAAGAAAAGCTGCCCATGAGCCAAAGGTTGGCCACTACTGTCTCCTTCTATCCATCTGTTTATGCTGGCATTCACACCCTCCCTGTGTGCCTAACCGGCTACTCTTTAATAGCAACAGTGATGTCTTAAGACGTGTTAGCCTGGCACACCTACTTCCAGTTTGTGCCCTAGTTGTCAGGGGTGATCATCTCCCCCCAATATTGGATTTTACGGCAATTCTCTGCAGTTCCAAAATTTCTTGTCAAAACACACCTTGTCGGTAGGCTGTCGGGTAAGGAGGGGAATTGAGCTTCTCACATTTAGCATTAGCTTGAAAAGGAAAAAGCAACCATGATCCTGTATGACAAGTCAGATGATCCAGGACTGGGTGATAGGAAACAAACATCAGGCTGGGGCTGAAATAATTGAAGAGCCAAAGGGTTTTTTTGCTAGCAGAAATAATTCAGTGAAGATAAGGGGCTTGTGCTTTCCCTTCCAGCATTTCTTTGCCCCCAAGCTGGGTCAGATTCAAACCTTGTCAAATAAATTAAACAAATCAAATACAGTTCACAGCTTTCCCTTCACAAAATTCACTTCATAAATAGTCTGTGGATATTCTTGAATCGTTATGCCAGCTCTAAAATTAGGAAGGGAAAATGATATTTCATGCAGATTTCATCAAATACAATCTTCAATGAGTAGCACTCTTAGTTATAACATGAGCCCAAAAGTTGCTCTGAGGATTTTCCCTCTTAATCCTCAGTTTTCATCTGGTTCCTATGAGAACCTCCTGCCCCACTCTCCCACAGACCTACAGCTGCCTTCCCCATCAGGAGAAAACATTTTTACATTCTCCTGCCAATGAAGAGAATCTCATCTTTACACTCAGGCAACAGTCTTCCTAATTACCTCTGAAAGCCTCAGATGCTCCGCCTCCTGTGTACGGCAGAGACTCCAGCTCCACCATTGCATTGCAATTTCATACACTGACGATTTGTTTCTTAGGCAGCAGTGACAGGGCACGAGTGAGGGCTGCAAGAACGGTGACATGACAGAAGCTTCACGTCAGCTTGATGCCCCCCCACCCAGTCCTCACTTTGGGAAAAGTTTTGATCCTGTTTATCTTTCAGAGTGCCGGCAGCCTAGGCAAGGAACTTAACCTGGAGAAAGACTTATATTTGGGCTTGCACCTAAACAAACACTTGAGGTCTGTGGAAGGAAACTAATTTTATATTTTTTTAAAACCAAGCCCAGTGTCAAATTTGGCATGTTTAAGAAGATAAATGTGTAGAGTGGTGAGAACAAGAGATGTCAGGAAGAGGGTGAGAAGAGGCATCCCCCATCTAGTACGCAAGTGCACCTCTGTGCACAGCCTGGGAAACAATCCAGAGGGATGAGCACTCCTGTGGGATCACACGGCTGTGGTGTCGCCACAGGACCAGAGAGCTGCTGGGACTGCCTGCGTGGGTGGGGACCAGCTCTGCAAGTAAGACAGGCAGTGAAGGAGGGGAGATGCCCTCTGTATGAAGCAGCAGCTGAGAGGTGCAGAGCACTTCCAGGGGATGGGTGATGGGCTGGGTGTGGGCTCATGGGTCAGGATCAGGAGAGACTGCGGGAGGGTGGCATCACAGTGGGAGGGTGCCACCTCACCTGATCAGGGTGAGGGCAAACACAAAGACTTCTTTAAACAGCTCAGGCCTCTGTATCACAGACCCTTACTCTTTGGGGCACTTAACCTCCTTTCATCTGCTGGAAGGGCAATACAGCGGGACACAAGAAGATTTCTGGAGGTGTCAGGGAGAACTTCTCAATACAGGTACTGAGTGGGCCAAGCAGGGCGATGCTCTCCAGCATCTGCTATTCACTGACAAGGAAGAGCCAGCTGGGAATGTGATAGTCAGTGGCAGCCATGGCTGTAGTGACCACGCAATAGTGGGGTCCAGGATCCTGGGGGAAAGAAGAAGGAACGCAGCACAGCACAGACCCTGGACTCCAGGCGAGCAGACTGCCGCTTGTTTAGGGAATTGGTAGGTGGGAACTCATGGGGCAGCTCTGAAAGATGCTCAGGAGAGCTGGCAAGCCTTCAAGGACAGCATCATCCAACCACATGTGAGGCCCACTTTGATATTCTGGAAGACAGGTGGGTGTAACAGGAGAAGGCTTGGCTAAGTAGGAGACTCATGGCAGAGCTCCAGTGCAGAAAGGCAGCATACAGGCAGTGGAAGAAGGGACAGGCTAACAAAGAAGAGCGCAATTATGGGAAAGAGAGTATTTATTGGAAATATTAATTCTCTTTTCTCCAGGGAAGGGAGTATTTATAAGAATCTAGAAAGAAACACAAAGTTGTCACGTATCAGTCTATATTCAGGCAGAACTCTCTGAAAAATGTTTCCTGAGGGAAATCAAGTTCTCTCTAAATGTCTCAAGTCATAGATGGCATATGGAAGCTCTTCTAATAATTTTTGGCCTGAGACACTAGGGTGGCAAACCCAGAATGCTTTCAATAAAAAAACAAAACAAAACAAAACAAAAAACCATCAACAATCTATCAACATTTGCAAATTTGCTCTTTGAGAAATGTTTTATAGTTAGCAGGGTGACACAGCCAATTTCTGTTGAGCGAGAGACCTTCTGTGACGGTGTCTTTTCAATTTTTCACGACTTTTGAACTAATCAAACCTCCACTGCTCCTTCACAAACCTAACAGTTAGAGGAGCAAAAGCCTAGGCAGAAGGATAAAACAGCACAGCTACATCTTACCAATAAAGTTGAAAACAAAAAAATATTCCAAATCCTGAACTTATGGGGCAACAACTGATTTCTAGGAAGGAACTTGCCTGAGGCATGGGGCTACGCACAAAAGTGGGGCAAATCTCAACACAGGATGATTCATTATAATCATGAAAGATAATGATGGAAGGGCTTGGGCTTGTCATTCACTTCATTGCCTGGTTTCCCTTCTTTTCCCAAGCACCGATTACTGCAGTCTGTAATAAAGCTGGACACAGCACTGCTCCTGTAGGCTGTATAATGCAGCTGGCTTTCCCCGAGATCCAGACGCATATGGGCATCTAATTGTCACTTGTCTCTTTGGCAAGCTCCCAGCAGATGTTCATCAGTTTGGAAATAGCCATCTTATTAAGTTTTGAAATTTGTCAGTGTGCAGCACTGCACCTGGGGAAATCCTGTACACAGGGAGGTTGAATATATTGAGGCACCTGAAAATGCTGCTTTGGTCTATTGTTCTGATTTAATTCAACCCATTCAAAATGTCCCTCTTCTTGCTCTGACGAACTCATGGGCAATGACAGAGAGCACAGGCAGGCTGAAGGATGAAGTAAGTATCAGCCTAGAGGGAGGGGGAAGAGAGCAAAGATTAGAACAAGCCCCATTTTAAGCACTGGGCAACTGGGAGTGATAAACAAACTTCCTTTATTAAGTTCTAAGGTTAGAGAGTTTTAAGATGAAGAGCCCTTGTTACCCTAGGTAGCTGAATAGGAACAAACAAGACCCCTAATCAGCCTCTGAACACAGCAGCTGATGCCTATAATGTTATTTTGCATTGGCATTTACTGTAGCTGGAGAAAGCAGCCTTATGAAATGACTTGAGACTGGAGCTGGTACAGCAGCTTCCTGTTTCTATCAGCACAAACCAGGGAGGAATACAACCGAAGACTCTCTGGGTGTTTTATATGCAGCACACGGGTATCCTGATGAAGCCAAATTTCTTCTTTGCTTCTGAACCAGCAGAGCTGTTCTGACAAAATCTGATAATGGGAACATTGACCAGAGGAATCTGTCCTTAGTACAGCTGGCTTCACATAAACCCAGTATGTGACAGGCAAAAGCGTGAAAGGACAAAGACAAGGACAAAATGTAATTCTGAGAGAGGAAAGCTAGCTGAAGTTACTAGAACAGACCTAGGGCTCGAAAAGGGCTAATGGGGTTTGTTCAGTTCCTAACTTCTCCAAATCTCATGTTAAAAATATTAACATTTAGATTTTACTGAAGTAGAGAAGTGTTGCAAACACTGAATATTGAAATTAAGATTGAAATACTAAGTCTTAAAAAATATGCTGATTTTGAGTCCTGTGAAACAGAAATTCATGTCTCCTGTCCTTCACCCCCCAAGTCACTGAGTTCTTGAGTTACACTGGGAACAAGCTGGCACTTATAGTAGTAAAACACATCCTCTTCTGCATCCTAGATGATGTGATATGTCAGGTGATGGCCCTCTCTCCATCACAGCCCATAGAGATGTACCATCTCTCACCTCTCTCAGCTGGGCAGGCGAGTCCTTCCCACCACTAAGTCAGCTCAGACCACCCACAGAAAGGGTTTTACTGCCAAAAGGGAAGCTCTCGTCAGCATCTCCAGGCATTCAGTCCCACATCTCTAACAGTGGGGAGACTATGCTACACGTCTGTTTAGACTGCAAACCCCTGGAAGAGGGACTTATTCTGTGCCACCATAAACCGGTGACCACAAGCTGCTGGTACGAGGCCCGGTAGAAGACCCACAGGCCATCTGCCTCACCCGGGGCTCTGTGAAAGCCAGGAACACAACCAGAAAGTGGAGCCCCAGGACTACCAGGGCTCTGTATTTCAAACCACGCAATAGTTAGTTGGAACAAAGGAGGCAGTTAATCAAACTGCAAAGCATTTGTTTTATCCAGATATCATCCTTGAAATTTAAGACAGAAATGAAGTAGAGGTTGCTCCTCAGCTCCTCAAAAAGGCTCCAGCCACTTAAGACCCCACTTGCTGTGGTCTGTACCCATTTTCAGGCTGCATTGAGTCACTCACAGCAGTATTTCAAGTGCAACTGGGGGCGGGACACAGGACAAGGGCTCTCTCAAGGTCAGAAGATCAAGCCAAAGCTTGACAGTTGCAAACCAGTGCAAGGAGGAATTCTACTTCTCCCTCTCTTGCTTTAATTTTAAAGTCTAGGAATGATAAAAATTTAAACAAAGATGATGTTCTCCTTAAAGTCAATTAAGGCTTGCAGATTTTTGCAAAGCTGACATCTCTCACCCAGTCAATCAGACAAGCTTGTCCACAGAAGAATGAAACATGAAGTGGAAGAAAATCAAGAGATCTGGCAAATTCTTAAGTATTTATTTCATGTCCTTTCTTTATTACAGATTGTATGGAAATTATTCCCCAAAATGTTTTTACCCATCTGTTGAAAACACACACACATTTTCACTTAAATATTGCATTTAGTAAGATGTAACCCTGTAATAGCCTTGCTAATTTTCACAACCAGCAGAATCCAATCACAAAACACAAAGAAATCTTAACCTCAAGGACAGAATCGGAGTCCTCAAGGCTCATACACACAGGCTTCGGCATACAGCAGTAGCTCATTACTTCTTACTTCCAACAATCTGAACTTCAGGCTATTTTAGAAAAAGCTGGCAGCATTCCTGCTTCCCAACGAAGACTCTGGAGTACACTTTTCTGAGGTCAGCAAAGCGTTCTTAATTTTTCCAAAAGCGATAGCAATTCATTATAAACGAAGTTCAAGCACCACTTGTCAAACTGAGTACTCAACCTGGTGTAGCCAGAAAGACACCAGATTTCAGCTTAAGCAGTCAGATACTATTCTCCCATCACAATCGCAGCCAGGCAAATCAACCATTTAATCCTTCTCTGCTTTTTGGTGATATTTGTTCAGACTGCTCATTCTTTAGGGAGGAAGCTGCCCCTGAGTACACACCCTTGCAACCTGAAGCACAAGCAGTCATTCCTGTAATACATATAACAGCAAAAAAAAAAAATCTGGGATTTTTTTGTTTGTGTTTTATTTGGGTTTTTTTGCACGTTTCCTCACTTAGACTCCGATCTGCTGATCAGCTCATTGTGGCAGACCTGTCCAAGTATGTAGCCACAAAACAGAACTTTAATTTGTCCTATCTCACCAGGCATCAGGACAAGGAAGACTTTCGTATACTCAATTACTGGTAAACATAATCAGTATTTGCACCTAATGGTACATTTCTTGCTTTAAAACGCAGGTAGACTTATTTGGTATGAAGGAACAAAGAAGCAAATTTATCTTTTACCCTGTCACCTTAAACTTTATTAATGTAACAACTGTCAGAAGAGAGACTGGAAGGTCTTAAGTCAGAAGATGAAGTCTGGAGAGCAAACACTACTTTCTGGTACTATTAAGAAAGCAAAAGATTCCAGTGTATCCAGCCACAACTGAACTCAGCAACCCCTTGAATAGGAAGCAAGAAAAAAAGGAACTCCCTTAGTTTCTATGCTGTACTTGTTTCAGTTTATAAAGCACATCAGAGTGGAATATTCCTACAAAATGGAGCCTGAAGAAGCAGAGCTGTTGGAAGGAGCTTTCAGAAACAAAGAGACTTGAGCAGAAATTTTTAGAAAACTAAAAGGAGCCTTCAAATGACACTTTTAGAGGCTGAGCTGCTTGCAACTAATGATAGGAGAGGGAAGGCAGTAGAGAATACAATGTTTTGAACATGATGGAAAACAGAAAGGGCACAGTGAAAAAGAAGAATGAAATTCAGAGAGAGGGAATCAGCACATGGTGACAGATAAAATAAGATTTGATACAAATGGTTCATGTGAAATAGTACAAAGAAAAAGGAACAGACAGATGCATAAAGCCCACACAACTTCACTGCTGCAATCAGGCTGAACTGCACACTTAAGAGATGTGACAACAGTGAAAAATACAATTTCACCTTTTATTCCAAAAGTTGTATTTTCCCTAAGCCTAACCAGCAAAGCGGATAAAGCCAGATTAAACACTAATGCAATTCCAGGTCATTTGGCTGACTTGCACCTGCCAATATTAAATGAACACTAGATTCAAACTTAGGATGTGTTCCTGAGAGGTCAGGCTAGTTTCCTGCTCTCTCAAGGATAATCAATAACAAAGGATTTTGCAGGGTAGCTTTGTCCTCTGAAAAACACAACCCTTAGAAATACTTCAGAAGTTACTAAAGCATCATGCAAAGGCAGCAGTGACACAATGCAGTTCAGAACACCACTGGCTCTGTTAAGATCCAAGAAAGAAAAACATAGTGTGACTGACAGCTGCTACGAAAGAAAAGCTACAGGGTGAATCCTACCTGGGGAGAAGTGAGAGTCAACAAATGTGCAACCCTATGCTTTTATTAAGGCCCTTCTTGCCGTTCCTAGAAAAGCACTAATTTACTAAAAGTAAAAAAAAAAAACAAACTAGTGGCACAAGACTGGCACAGCCTCCTTGGCTTACAGTTGCCATCAGATGGGACATAGGCGGAGGAGAGAAGAGAGGATGTATATTTAATGCCCCAAATTCTTAGTTTCTAATACTGACAGCAAAGCAATCTCAAGCTGCCTAGACATCACAGCACCTAAACGCAACTTTGAAAGCTTCACGC
This sequence comes from Morus bassanus, assembly GCA_031468815.1. NCBI lineage: Eukaryota > Metazoa > Chordata > Aves > Suliformes > Sulidae > Morus > Morus bassanus. Next base: position 49,994,114 of record CM062571.1, on the reverse strand, counting down.
ACTTCACTCTTCTCTCTACTTCCTCTGTTCTAACGCTGCTCAGTCAGGTTTCATGGGAGGAAAATCTAAGGGCAGAAAAGGGTACAGGAGATCTGCCAGTTCCAAAATAAACGGTACCAGGATAACAAGCTCAAATTATGCCAATGGAAAGAAAGTATAGCAAGTGTAAAAAGGTACCAACCTGACCAACAAAGAGCTCTTCAATGATCTCAGAAGAGAAATGCATGTAAGTAACAGAAATGAGGACAGATTATGTAAGAATGATTAAGTAGGAGCAAAAACAGAACACAGGGACCATATCAGAACCAAAAGAGGGAAACAAGCAGCAGTTGACAAAACTAAGAAGAGATTGCACTGTAAGTGCACCTGCATTGAAAGAAAAAACCCCAAGTCTTAGTTATGCAAGACGGAAGAAAAACAACTGACAGCTGATGACATTAGAAATGAACTGTTCGATGGCTGTTTTCACTTCAGTATTCCCTAGTGATGGCAACTATAAGAACTGTATTCACATCATTGACAAAGAAAGATCTCTGCCTAGTAAAAGAAAAGAATGGGTTAGAACATGAGTTTCCTGAAGTTCAATGTTCACAGGTTCTCCAGGTCCCAAAGACTTCTCTATAAGATATGTTAAAAATTGATATGTTAATCTTGTATTAATATGATATGTTACGAAAGTAGCCTCAAAACCACTACTAGTCATATTTGAGAATTGGCAAGCTGAAATGCCTATTTTTAACAGAAAGGCAGGGAAGAGGAGAAGCAGCAAAAACTTCTTGACCAGAGTCAAGACCATTAATTTTTAAATCTAAAAGATATTTTGGAACAAGTACTCAAACTATACTAATTTATGCTTTCCACAGTAACTGACATAAGTCGGCCAAGAACAAGTTATGTTAAAATCCTTGCTTCCAAAGTAGTGTAATGAAAAAGCAGTAGATGAACATTATCTTGACATCTCACTATCACAGGACATTCTTATAAGCAAGACAATCACAGCTCAGATCAAACTGTTACTGTATGAATGCAGAGCTAGTTATCAGAAAGGAAAAAAAATAAAATCAGTCTACTGTCAAAACAAAGCTGTAAGGATATTCGGCAGAAGTATGTCCTAGGATCAGTTCCACTGATACTCTTAACAACCTAGATGATGAAATCAATAGGCAATATGGAGTTTTGAGTGTCTCCCAGATTTACTGGAGGACAATATTCAAATTAAAAAATGACCTTGACAAGTCAAAAAGTTGTCTAGAAAAATATAACATTTAATACTGATAGGGTAAAGGAATCATTTAAAACTCAAGTCTGAATCAGTCACTGCAGCAAACTTCAGATTTTTGACACCCTGAATGCCATAACATAGCAAAGGGCTATGAAGTATTCCACACTCTTTAATTGCCTCACACTATTTACCGTAGGCTTTTTTTCCCCCCCGACACAATAGGGATAGAGCTATTAGAGAGGGTGTTGGATTTAAAAAATCCCCTTCTTTCTCAGAAAAGAATTCTTGACTCTACTTCAGATCTATGAATCTTCTCCATATTTCATTAAACTCTTCCAAATTCAGAGATTTGGCAATCTTTAACAATTTAGAAGGGAAAAACACTGCCATCTCCTGGAGCAAGTGAAGCTAGCAGTTCTCTGAATGCCTGTGTTCTGCTCTCCGTCTTGCATTGCTTTCTGTGCACTGAAAAGGAGCCTCAGGTACAGAGCAAGTCACCATCAAATGTTGCACTTAGGAATACAAGCAAACAGCTACAGTAGCACACCACTTGCAAGATAAGTCTTGGTGGCCTAAATTCAGTAGCAACATGAATCAGGTCCACCCATCCACCCCACCAAATTCTACATGCTTGAAGCTTCCTTTCAATCAGCCCTCCTTAGCACATACAAATCCTGAACAGAAATCTCCATAAGAGCAGGAGTGGGACCAGAAACCAAATATACTAGCTTATTCTCATTAAAAGCATAGCAGACTGGATGAAGTAGAGTTGTAGGTGACTCCTGGCCTACAGTTTTCAAATATTTCTGCTATCATCTTGCTTTTACTGTCAAGGATCTGTATTACAATCACCTGTTTTCATCCAACAGCCTTCAAGAAGCAGCTTCTGAGAATGTACCAAATACCTTATTAGCATAACCTAGTCAGGCATAAACCTCTGCTCTACACTGAGCAACTAGTAACAGTCCCTAAGAAGGCATGCTGTATATACAAAGGTGTTTAGAATTACTTTCAAAAATACTTGCCCCCCATCTTCTATTAGTTACAGCAGTATCCCTGACACACTATCAGAAGTGCTTTACAACACGGGGAAGAAATAGCCAGTTATCAAGTAACTTGGGACACACCTAGTAATAGAATCATAGAATCACGGAATTGTTCAGGTTGGAAAAGACCTTCAAGATCATCAAGTCCAACCATTAACCTAGCACTGCCAAGTCCACCACCAAACCATGTCCCTAAGCACCACATCTACGCATCTTTTAAACACCCCCAGGGATGGGGACTCAACCACCTCTCTGGGCAGCCTGTTCCAATGCTTGACAACCCTTTTGGGGAAGAAATTTCTCCATAACATCCAATCTAAACCTCCCCTGGTGCAATTTCAGGCCACTTCCTCCTGTCCTATTCCTTGTTACTTGGGAGAAGAGACCAACACCCACCTCGCTACAACCTCCTTTCAGGCAGTTGTAGAGAGCAATAAGGTTTCTCCTGAGCCTCCTCTTCTCTAGGCTAAACAACCCCAGCTCCCTCACTCACTCCTCATAAGACCTGTTCTCCGGACCCTTCACCAGCTTTGTTGCCCTTCTCTGGACATGCTCCAGCACCTCAATGTCTTTCTTGTACTGAGGGGCCCAAAACTGAACACAGCATTCGAGGTGTGACCTCACCAGTGCCTAGTACAGGGGCACAATCACTTCCCTACTCCTGCTGGCCACGCTATTTCTCACACAAGCCAGGATGCTGTTGGCCTTCTTGGCCACCTGGGCACACTGCTGGCTCATGTTCAGCTAGCTGTCAAACACCACCCCCAGGTCCTTCTCTGCCAGGCAGCTCTCCAGCCACTCTTCCCCAAGCCTGTAGCGCTGCATGGGGTTGTTGTGACCCAAGTGCAGGACACAGCACTTGGCCTTGTTGAACCTCATACAATTGACCTCAGCCCATTGATCCAGCCTGTCCAGATCCCTCTGCAGAGCCTTCCTTCCCTCAAGCAGATCGACACTCCCGCCCAACTTGGTGTCATCTGCAAACTTAGTGAGGGTGCATTCGATCCCTTCATCCAGATCATTGATAAAGATATAAAACTGAACTGGCCCCAAAACTGGGCCCTGGGGAACACCACTTGTGACCAGTCTCCAACTGGATTTAACTCCATTCACAACTCTCTGGGCTCAGCCATCCAGCCAGTTTTTTAAGCAGTAAAGAGTCCAAACTATGAGTAGCCAGTTTCTCCAGAAGATTGTTGTGGGAAGCGGTGTCAAAGGCTTTACTGAAGTCTAGGTAGACAACATCCACAGCCTTTCCCTCATCCACTAAGCAGGTTACCCTGTCACAGAAGGAGATCTGGTTAGTCAAGTAGGATCTGCTGTTCATATTGTAGGTAAGCTGCAAGCAATGTTATACAAAGGCTCTTCCATTTCCCCAGTAACACTGGTTATTCTCTTAACGCTCAGTCCCAGGGCTAATTGGAAGCTACCTTAGGCATCTAGTGCTCCATTCATGTCAGTTGCTACCGAGCCCAGGAATGTAGCTCAGTTACATTTTTTTTTTTAAACTGGATTATATCTGAACTAGGACATTACACAGCTGCAAATGTTTTAAAATTAGTTTTCTAATACTGACTACACTGAGGATAACATTCATACCTTCACCTATTAATCCATCTTGGAAGTTTGAAGTCTTTTTGAATGCTATAGCTGTTCAATCATTCCTCTGAAAAAGAGCACAACTACCAAAACAAAAGCATTACTGTCAGAAGGCTTCCACAGTCAGAGAAGCATCAGTAAGACACAAGGGCTCATCAGAATGAAAGCAAACTGACAGAATATTAGGATCAGCAGGATGAAAGAGATAGCAGTCAAGCCTAGAGACACAGGCAAATTTTTAGACACCACTACTTGGACACTACAGTTAAATCTTACAGTATACTTGGCAAGTGCTGTTATTTCCTTCTTCTGCTCATGTGAACAGTATTAATAGTTTATGCCTAACGCTATTTCTTATGTCATCCATGAATTTCAGGTGATTTCACGCCTTTGTCTTCTTCATACCGGAAAGGTATTCTGCTAAGCTTCCTGAGGCTTCTTAAGGGCTTTACCTGATTAGGAACAACCAACCCAAAAGTTAAGTTTCACCAGATTATTTTAAAAGTACTCTCCAAAGACGACAAAAAGTATTTCTCCCTACACTTTTAGTTTAATTCTACAGTATTTGGCTTCCTTCTATTCTGCAATTACAGTTGAGGTTCACAGGAATATCTCAGCTGTCAATGCTAAAACTCAACTTTTGGGTAAACTCAAATAAAAGAATTCTGGAATTCTGCCATCATACCTCAGGTTCGCTTTGCACATTACATGTTCTGATGTGGTGCATCCTTAGAGAAGAATGATTCAGGCACCTTAATAAAGAAAAATCCTTAAAAATTTAGTATCTTCAATTCAACATTCAGTTTATTTTCTAAAATAAAAACACGCACATTTGTAATATACACCATCTGATTCTTACCAAATACATGTTTATAAATATTTTTTTTCCTTTTAATAAAGATCTTTATCTACAGTCCAAATCCTGAATGCCAATCTGCCCAATTGTTTTTTAGGCAAACAGATTCCACTGAAGACAATGTAGATGTGTTTTCAGGTGCTGGAAAGCAGATGTACCTGCAGAACTAGACAATTATCTCTTCAGGCACTTGCCATTTGGCTAAACCAAGTTTAAGAGTTTCATTACTTATACAAAAGCAGCAAAATTCCAGTCTTTATAGGCTTCTTCAGCTGATTTCCACACGAAAGAAGTGCGGAAACAGAAATTTACACATCAGTCATCTCGCTAAGAGAAAATGCCGTATTTCTTCTCCAATTCTTCAACAGAAGTATCTTTCAGTCCCATGTGGTTCAAATGATTGAACAATACTTGTGTAACTGTAAAAGAAATTCACAACATAAACTTTTATTTTTGTGATTCACACTCTACAGGTAAATCACGGATTACCTTAAATTAAGGTAAACTCTTTCCTCAGTGAAAGTAAGGGTTGGATTGTATAGCTGAAGTACGAGTGTATTTTTAGAACTCCTGAGAGGATGAAAAAAAAAGTATCAAAGGGAAGCTCTCACTTTGTTTTGATGCCCATGAGCTGCCTAACAACATTTCCTTAAACAGGTATACAATCCTGACAACATAAACAGAGAGCTTTTATTTTGTTTACAATCTTGGCACTATGCAGAAGATAACAGTTAATGCCAGATGGCAGATAAAGCTTGCATCAGGTTAAAGGTGTGAATGCAATTCGTAAGTGGAATTTACTTGTGCTTCAGTAAGTCAAACAAGCAATTTTATTTTAAGGAGATTCACATATAAAAATTTTGAAAGTATAATGGTATTAGTGAAACTCAGCTGTTGATAGTAAATTTGACAATATTTGGTCCCAGAGAAATGTTTTGCTTGTCAGTGTCTCACTGTTACATAGTCTGTCTGGTGTGCTAAATAAAGAAAATATCTGAGACAAAAAACACTTTTACAAACCATGAACTCAAGGCAATGTCAACCTGAATTGCAAACTAATCTAAGTCATGACTCAAGAACAGGACAGATGAACAGGCTGAGTGGTTTAGAGACGTTTGCATTCTTTTTGCCACCAGTAAAGTCAGGATTGCCAAGAAATGGTTGTAAATTATGAAAAATGTGTAATTTGGATACCTTGCATGTCAGATAAGATTTCATACAAATTCATAAATTTTTAACATTACCAGCTATAAACTGAAATGCTAGTGAAGCCTACTTTATCAGACTAAAATGCAGTGGCACTACTGATAAAAACAAAAGGATTTAGCTGTAAGTTTTCAAGTCTTAACATTTAATAAGGAATCAAAAGACTAAGAAAAAATACATTATGTTCTTAGCAACTTCTAAAACAATCAAAAAACTAGACAACTAACCTACCTTAACTGATTACTACATGGAATAAACAAGAATAGCACTAAATTCTACATATTTCTTGCTAGATTCTACAGTATCACAAATGAAGTTTAAAAAGATGCTACTGAATTACTTACTTTTTTTCTCTGAGCCTGACATAAACATTACTGCCATATCAAATCTTTTTAATTCAGATAGCCTCTGGAGGATTTCAAGGATGAGCGATGGCTCCTCTTTCCTGAAGAAAATTATTAGAAATATCAAAATAACTACTGTTGATTAGAAAGATTCAGTATCTGCAAGCAATATTAAAGACTTGAGGAATGAGAAATTAAAGAACCAATGGAACTCCCTTCTCTGTCTCTCTCATATTCCCTTCCTTTCTCATCTTTCCTGTTCATTCTTCCACCCACGAAGCAAAAAGTCAACATCCAGAAATCTTTATGCAAGTATCCTTCTGACACAGAGCAAGAGTGAAGAAATGTAACAACCTAGACTGATGCAAACTGACTGCCGTTCATGTACAGAATAACTATTGTATGATTTAATGCTTACACCTTGCCATAACTTTACCATTTTTATACATATAGTGGTGTGTGAGGGGAAGTAGCACCTGTGGTCATAGTAAGCACAGCAAAAAGCACTGCATTACAGTTGCCATCATTTTTATCCATACAGAAAATTCCTAGATTGTGTTCATTTTACATTCTTCTAGTCAGCAGTAAACAGGCACTGCCTTTGTTACAAATACTAACAACAAATAGTATTTTTCTTTCATAATTTGTCCTGTCTCCCTCCAGAAGAAATGCCTTTTACTTTACTGCAAACAATTTCAACTTCCTAGCCTTTATGTCATACCACCAAATGTAGGACCATGTCTCTTAAGATGTCATGTTGCACCCACATGATGGATATTTACTTTTAAAGAAACCAAGAGAAAGGCTAACCTTCATTTATGTTTGCTTTTCTCTGTGAAACAATACCCTAAAAACATTCTGAGTGTGTGCTCTTCAGGCAGAGTAATTCAGAGAAGCAGCACACTGACAGGCAAAATGAACTTCAAGCCTCAAATGATTGCAGGGATAGAAATTTCAAGAATAATTGTCAGGTCCTGCTTTATCAGAACTTCTAGCTCCAATACACATTTACTACAGGCTACTGTAAAATGCTACCAGGTAATAAAAAATAAAAGTCAGAATGCATCACAATAAGCATTGCACAAAAATGAAACTCTGGATTTCTCAGCTTTAGAAGGTTAATATAGGAAGCTAATATTGTGTAATTATATCAGATAACAGAATATACATAGTAATATGAACAAAAATTATTTCACACAGTCTAATATTCAGTTTCCGATGCTATTTAGCAGAACTGAATTCAACAACATACAGTAAAGGCTATTTATTTCTTTACCTCTTTTCGACCTGATTTTTCACAATACGTTTAATTTCTTAAGAAGGAACTACTGAATCATTCCAATTATTGCATCATGCTCATGTAATGCTGCATGCTGGAAATAATTTTGTAAGCCCAAGGGTGAGGCTAGGGAGGAAAAAAAAAGGCAAAAACCCCCACCCAAAACAAAAAATGAAAACCCCAAAAAACCCAAACCAAAAAAACAATACAAAAACCAGAATAGCAAAAAGCAATGTAAAACAAAGGAGTTCAACTTACTCAATGTAGAAATCATGTAGAATTTTCAGTATCTGGTTAAACAAGTCTGGATCTAAGGATTTCTGGAACAGTTTCGGATAAAATGAAGGCTCTATTTGCTTTGGAAAAATTAAACAAGTGTTATTTCTAGGCAAAAAAATACAGCTGAGTCATGAGAATTAGAAATTGAGTTTTTAGGATGTCTTGGACAACGCTGACGTGCATGAAAGCAAAAAAAGACAAATCACTTGCAGTATTTGAAGTTCAGCATTAATTTTGAGGGTTTATTGGGGGGTTTTGTGATGGTTGCTAAGGATTCTAAGCAGTGTTTCTGTGAAAAATATATATAAGCAGAAGTACACATTAAGTAGATTGATGTGTTTCAAGCATTTTTTCAGTTTAAAGAGATAAGAATGTTGCCAATTACCCTAGAAGCATTCATATGAAAAATCGGTATTTAAGATGGTTACTAATGTATTTAAGTGTTTACAGAATCAGGGTCTATGTTTGAAAGAAGAGACATATTATGCAGAGACTGCACTCAAAGTGATTTAAGTGAAAACTCAGGCACAAGAGGAGGAATACTCAAATGTGGATCAAACTACTTAGTATTATGTGAAGGCAATTAAAGAAAGGGACTATTGTACATGGTCAAGACACTCTAAGTAAACATAGCTATCCTTTCTACCTAAGTTTGTGCTGTTTCTTCAATGTCAATTGAAGAAACTGTCCAAGCACTGTGAATCAATACTACATTTCATACCTTCAGGTACAAATACATATTTTCCGGACAGTCTTTCAACTTCCTGAAATCAGACTCAAGCTGGAAAGAATTTGCAGGAATGGCAGGGACTGAAGAAGCAGATCCAAATGATCTTTTGATGTCTTTTTCTCTTTCTTTGTTCACAGGGAAAGATGGATGCAACGTGGATGAAATTCCTTTCACACTAGCAGGAAGCCTGCAGAGATATTTTGAAACATGTAATCAAGAAAACATTCACAGAAATCCTACACCGAGACCTAACTGGCGATCTTTTAATTTCTTAAAAATAAAAAATACTACCAAAATTTTTAAAAATAATGTATTTTAGTTCAAGCAGGTATCTAAAAAAACACCCTTCAACTTATGGAAGCTTTGTTCTTATTTCACCTTTTCTAAAGACAACTCATCTGCAAATGCTTGCAAATAAACTCAACCTTTCTCTACTTTGTTCCTGGAAATAACTGCATTTTATGGTACAGATTTCTACCGTACACAGCTGCACAAAAAACCCCTACATTTTCCACAATTTCATGATGCAAAACAATAACCATGTCAAATGAACAAACTGTTTTCAACACTGATTATAGTGGAGCTATTTTTTGTCCTGTAATTTGTCAGTTAAGTCCATTTATTTTTCAGAAGTTACAAAATGGCTAAGAAATATATTTTTTTCTTCAATACTTCACAGTAAATCTGACTGAGCTGGAAAAGGTGGGTGCATGACGGTGTTTCTCATAGAAATTCTTCAGTTAGAATTCCATAAAGAGTATTTACTATTAACACAACGAGATGATGCCGATGCATACAGAGCTTTTCTAAGCAGACAACAAGTAGAGTTCCAACACTTAGCAGGAACAGTGGCTTCTATACCTCAGCATAGTTTCAGCCAGACAGACCTGAGGTTGCCTAGCTAACACAGTGGAACTTGGGAACTCTGAGGAAGCCTGAAGTTATTGGCTGCCTGCTCAGCAGAGAAAAGAGTGGCAACACTCTCATCTGCTCCTTTCCTCTCACACAACTGGTATGCAAATAATGTTTGAACTCTGCTCAGAATCTACTCTAAAACATTACAAATAAAAAATCACAGCTGGGGAAGATGAATTGCACAAGGAAGAGAGTATGGCATACAGGAAAATATTATTAATTTTTTTTTTATATCTGAAGTGTAAGAACAAGACTAGTTTTCCATCTGACACTAAACAGATCAGAGTTGTTTCAAACACTACATGATCAAGGAAGCAGACATGCAAGAACTGCAGTTTCTTTCAATATTTTCTTTTTAATCAGAATTCTCCAAAATGTTTGATACCTTACCACATGCAGAAATCTGAAAATGAAGATTACATTTCAACTACATTTACCTTTTCAAAAGAGGATCAGAATTTTTATACTTACTGTAATGGTGATGTATCACTAATTTCTTCTATTTTCAAGTGCTTTGCTTTTGGAATGTCTGTTGTAGTCAACTGATCATCCTGATCTAGATTCTCTGTTGTTTCAACACTCATTGAATTCCTCCAGTTATTGACTAAAGAAGTAGTACTGGACAAATCACTATTTGGTGTGTCATCATCAATTTCTTCAATGGCTATTCTTCGCAAAGGTTTCTAAACAGAACACATACCTCATGTAATGTGCCTTAACACCAGTGTATATTCAAGACCCCAGATAAACAGCTATGTTTAATTTTAAATAATCTCATGATAACCAGTTTCATCTGTGGTGGTGTACATAGAAGATACTTTCAATAAAGATAAATGGCAAAAAGGAAAACCATGACATTCTGTGGGCAGCCTTATATGATCATTTTATTGCTTTACCCTTATAAACCAGTATATTATTCCTCTAGAGGATCTCAGAATCTGCATTCTGTTTTCCCAATAATAACAATAACCACATATTCTGACCAATGACCCGATCAAGCTTTGTAATTTAGCTAAACAAGTATCCAACAAAATAGGCCTTGATCCTCAACTTAAAATTTTGAGCTGATAAATATTTGTAACTCAGCCCTGCTGGTTGACCAAGGTAATTAATTCCACCACTAGAGGACATGCTAACTAAAGTGCTTCAGCTTGTTTAATCTCTGCATGAATACTTATTTTTGACCATCACCTAGCACCACCTTCACAGGTCTTACAGGGAAGCACCATTGGGGGGGTGTGTGAAAAAAATTTATCACCTTTTATTTTGAAATTTCATTTACTAAACATGAACACAGTGTATGTTGCTCTAGAAATACAGATGCAAATACACATGATTAAACATACTCAACAACTTAGACTTCTAGAAATGACAGATTTCTCTGTCCAACTCTAACACAATCCCATAAGTCTTCACAGCAGTTTCCAAACTGCTTTAAATCATGCCCCAAAAACCCTGTCTTGCTCGTGTATTGACAGACAATACACAGTTTGCTTTGACAATATACCATCTCATCACTGTGCTAAGACTGGGAGACTGCCTGATGGATTTGAAACAAAATTACAGTTCTCTCTGAAATCCTTGGGCAGTACTAAAAGCACAGATGCTCAATCTATACTTGTTCTACTAGTATCTCCACTTAATTTAGCAGCCAAACTGAAAACTGAATAGAACTGTCCATAGTATTTCAGCTGCTTCACAACAAATTCATTTAGGTTTCTAAAAATATTCTATCTGGTTATAGATAACATACAATACTTCCCCCCCACCCCACCCCCCCAAGAAAAGATGATCAAAATAATCACACATTTTCTACGAAAACTATCCATCTTAGTTATATATTTAATGGGGATAAACAAACATTTCAAAATCATCAAGAGCTGAACACTACAGTATTCCATACAAAGCGTAAGCATGCTTTGTATTTACACAACTCACTGCTGAATGTATAAAGATTAAATGTACTAAAAGGGGAAGCCTAATACATAAAGAAAGCTGATATTACTCTCTGTATTATGTTTCATCATATGTAACTCATTAAACTATAACCACTGATAATTCATAGTCCAAAACTATTGCTTCTTGAAAATCAATATCCAGCTATTCTACAGTTTATGTAGATGAAAATGCAGGCTCAAGGCTCTTGTAGTAGCCCTAGGTGACAGCAGCATATGGCATGAGTAGGCAACATGTCTTGTTACCACTACAGCTGCTACAAAAACTGTAAAGAGCAGATGAAAAGAAGGGAAGTTTACCCGTAGGTTTCTCAAGTCTGCATTCAAACACGGAGACTCAACTTCCTCCCCTTTACTCTAAACTGCAATGTTAGTGACGGACCCTGGAGAGAGTTGTGGGGTTGCCTCGCCATTTAATATTACAGATATACTCATACACCATGTTTCCTGTGTGTGGTACTGTAGGCTGAATGCTTACACCATGGCTACTCTTACACACATGTGGAAATGCTGAAGTTATGTTCTTGAAAAATATCAAGAGAGTAAATCTGTAAATTTTGGGCTTTCCACAGACAAGACGTATCTATCAGGAGTTAGCAAAAACTGGATTTTAACTTTAAGCTGTACTTTTCCCATCATTATAGAAAGCAACTCACAAAAAACAACTTACTGTTGACTTCACGTGTAATGGATTATCAATCAGCTTCACTATATTTTTCATTTCCGTTTCTTTTATCAATACTGCAGGATATTCTTGATGAGTCCACTGTTCTTTCTCAGCTAATTCCTGAAAAAAAATGTTAAGTTATCCAGAAGATCAAAAGTTTGAGGAATAATTGTAAGATTGTTAAGAATTACATAATAAAGAATGAAAACATTCTATTAATATCGGCTTACAAAAAAAAATCACAAGTATACATACATTCCTTATTTTAGTGAGTTCATTTATTGCTTGTTTATTTCCAGGTTCCAACTTCAGAACAGCTTCAAAATCTGAGTGGAAAACAACATAAGAAAACTGTAGACATTTCAAGTTACAATGTACTCCTGGCAAATTTTTAAACCTTCTGTTTTCCTTTCACAGCTCTAAAATAAAAGCAGGTAAGTAATTGTAATGCTTATATCACGGCCTAGTTTTAAACACATTTTTCAAACTATTTCTTACTACTTATCATAAGCAACAACAGTTGTAATTTCACACAAAACCATCTTCTGATCACGTGGATACCGCAAAAGGTTTTATACATATTCAATGAAACACAAAACCCCACCACTCTTAACTTTTGCACTGATAACCTCAGTTAGTCAGCAATTGATTTAATTGCTACTAGAAGATTAAAAAAGCAATCAGTATGTCCTTATACTCATCTCTTATCTATCACACTTAGGCTAATTCGAAGTCATACCTTGCATAGCTTCTTTTAGCTTTCCAAGAGCAACTCTGGCAGCTCCTCTTCTGGCAAAGGCTTTAGAATAGGAGGCATCCAAGAGCAGAGCTTGTGTACAGTCATTTTCTGCCTCTTCATATCTCAGCAAAAGAGCAGCACAAAATTAATAATCAGTTTCAAAAGAGGTAGTTTCAACTGAAAAGACAGAGCTACCCAAAAAAAATAAATACTAAGACAGACCTTAATTACCTGTATACATATAAATACACACCACTGACCTAAAATATAAAATAAAAGTAAACATATAAAATATGATTTCTCAGTGCCTTGAAATTTCAGCGAAATCTTTCGGTATCTCATGACACACTGCTCACTCTTTGTATCAACACAGAGAAATTAACTTCCTCTGTGAAAATAAACACTTCAAGCCTGTCAGAGGAGAGACCACTTTAAACATTAAATAACCTTAAAATGAAAGTCAGCATCATAGCTTTCTACATTGGAAAAACAGAAATACCATTACAAAAACTTATAAGAAAGGAGAAGCAAGTATATATAAGAACAAATTTACACCTGAATTTCTGTGACTTGTCCTTAACTATTTCAGAATGAGAAGTGAGTATATCCCTGCATTAAAATCATTTAGTTCATTGTAAGATCAAATTTCCATGGGCATACTGGAATCATAAAATACAATCACAGAATTGTTTAGGTTGGAAAAGACCTTCAAGATCATCAAGTCCAACCATTAACCTAGCACTGCCAAGTCCACCACCAAACCATGTCCCTAAGCACCACATCTACGCATCTTTTAAACACCCCCAGGGATGGGGACTCCACCACCTCTCTGGGCAGCCTGTTCCAATGCTTGACAACCCTTTTGGGGAAGAAATTTCTCCATAACATCCAATCTAAACCTCCCCTGGTGCAATTTCAGGCCATTTCCTCTTGTCCTATTCCTTGTTACTTGGGAGAAGAGACCAACACCCACCTCGCTACAACCTCCTTTCAGGCAGTTGTAGAGAGCAATAAGGTTTCTCCTGAGCCTCCTCTTCTCCAGGCTAAACAACCCCAGCTCCCTCACTCACTCCTCATAAGACCTGCTCTCCAGACCCTTCACCAGCTTTGTTGCCCTTCTCTGGACACACTCCAGCACCTCAATGTCTTTCTTGTACTGAGGGGCCCAAAACTGAACACAGCATTTGAGGCATGGCCTCACCAGTGCCTAGTACAGGGGCACCACCACTTCCCTACTCCTGCTGCCACACTATTCCTGATACAAGCCAGGATGCTGTTGGCCACCTGGGCACACTGCTGGCTCATGTTCAGCTGGCTGTCAAACACCACCCCCAGGTCCTTCTCTGCCAGGCAGCTCTCCAGCCACTCTTCCCCAAGCCTGTAGCGCTGCATGGGGTTGTTGTGACCCAAGTGCAGGACACAGCACTTGGCCTTGTTGAACCTCATACAATTGACCTCAGCCCATTGATCCAGCCTGTCCAGATCCCTCTGCAGAGCCTTCCTTCCCTCAAGCAGATCGACACTCCCGCCCAACTTGGTGTCATCTGCAAACTTAGTGAGGGTGCATTCGATCCCTTCATCCAGATCATTGATAAAGATATAAAACTGAACTGGCCCCAAAACTGGGCCCTGGGGAACACCGCTTGTGACTGGCCACCAGCTGGATTTAATTCCATTCACAACTCTCTGGGCTCAGCCATCCAGCCAGTTTTTCACCCAGCGAAGAGTACACTAAGTGGGTCACCTTGTCACAGAAGGAGATCAGGTTGGTCAGGCAGGACCTGCCTTTCCTAAACCCATTCTGACTAGGCCTCATCACTTGGCTGTCCTGTACGTGCTGCATGATGGCACTCAAGATGATCTGCTCCATAACCTTCCCCGGCACCAAGGCCAGACTGACAGGCCTGTGGTTCCCCGGATTATTAAAGTATTTTCATTCACTCATCATCTCCTCCTTTGATCCATCATTAAATTTATGGAAGCAGGTTTTTTTGGGGTCCGTCCCCCCCCCCCCCCCCCCCAGTTCTTATCAGCTCTACAGGTTTATAAGAATACCAATGAGCTTCTGTTGCATTTTATGTTTGGGTCCTCTTTGAAATGTAAAGACCCATGATACACTGAATTATCAGACAATCGATTTTATTGCTTGGTGATTCAATTAAAGTATCACTTCCTCTGATTTTCTGTGAACATTGTTTGCATTATAATGTCCTCTATGGCTTCAGTGCTAAATTACAAGTGTTGTGTCAGAAGTCCTACCTGTGCAACCTATTTTAGAATCTCATAATTTGAGACCAAGGTATTGTCTCTACAGATCCCCAGCCACATTGTGTTAGAACAGATGACCAACAATGCTCAGCTCTCTGCTTCTCATGCTACCAGTTTAAAAGGTTTAAACTACCATACTGTCAGGGATCCAAAATAAATTCAGACTTCAAAAATGATCATATGAAGTTTCCGTCATTTGGTAGAAAGCATGCATTTCCTACTGTTACTGGATTACTTGAATAAAGCTTAATTAAAAATAAACTAAATACACATACATGTCCCCATAAGTGGAGTTAAAGAAAAATATTTTAAAAGATGACCATTTCTAGAAAAAGCTCCTATCCATTCCCTTTGAAGTCCGAAATTATAATCCACTACTTTTTACAGTGCAACATTTAGTTGCTGACTGGGTTTTATAGTCAAAAAAGACAAAGCTTTGGGCAGGTCCTTTGAGAAAAGTGAATATCTAGAATTTTACACACATGAAAGAATGAAAATCAAACTTTAGAAACTATGATTTCATACTGATGCTATTTTATTCTCTCAGAACTTCTTTCCTATGAAATGCATTGTAAGATCACACATGTTGCATTGTTCTCTCCCTTACCGTTTTCAATACAATTTATTCTACACTGAATTCTAGAAAGGACTGACAGTAACTGAGCTTGAGTGAAAATGTACTGGATCATTCTTCCATTTAGTTCACAACAAAGAAAGAAACAGTATAGGACATGCAATCCTACTTACTTTTCAATCTTTAGATAGGCCATGGCTCTGTTAGCTGGCAGAAGTGCATTGGTGCCATCTGCTGCTATACCACGGGTATAACATTCTATTGCAGCCTCATACTTTCCTTCTTTGAAATAACCATTACCCTGTAATATTTAGGTTAGAAAAAAATAGTGCAATGAGAAAAATCTAGTGCATTGAGTTTTCCTTATCCTTTTTAGTAGAAAGGGTCAAAATACCAAGAAGATGGATCACAAAGAACACCCATATCAGAGCAGACATTTATGGCATATTTCTTCATATCTAATAAGCTTGGAGGCAGACCACAAAAAGTATCTTAATTTTTTCTAGTACTTCAAGGATTTAAAAAAAAAAAAGTTGCTACATGCATAGTTTAAGTGCAGCTTGTAAGTCTGTAACTTTTGATTTTTTCTTTACTCTTGATGTGCGAGATAAGCCACCCTGTACCTCCTGAATTTAAACACAAGCTGAACCTTTACAATTCCCCTTTCAAGATGACTTTCTGCACTGCACAAGTCCTTCTTTATCATGCTGCATCCATGAAACTGTTATCCTCAAATATTACTCGGGCCCAAATGTTGCTGTTATTTTCTAATTAATGCTCCATAAAACAAAATTATATTACTTTTTTTGTTTGTTTCCAAGAGACTAAAATTATCTTTTGCTTCTCAGTACTAATACAAAGTCATATGTTATCTTCTCCACTACTATTCTGCTCACTGGCAAAAAAGCAAAGACCACAGTTCAGACTTGATATGATCCATGTTGCCAGGAACAGGCCCACAGCGGGTCAACTCTGCTGCCAATAACGTACTGCACTAGACTGCAATTTCTTTTCTGTGGTCTCTTCAAACTTTTGTTCCTTTTACCTACTTGATGTATGCTTTCATTCTTTTCCTACTAATTACCTCCTGCAACCAGTATAGGAAACCTGAATATTGATAAAGAGTCAGAAATTAAATAGCTAGGTAAGAGAACATATAGAAAATTGTTTTAGTTGATAATGTTATTTCTTAATTGCAGCAGTGGGGAAAGGGAGAAAGCAATTGTGAGTCAAGACCATGTATCCAGAAACACATTATTGTCATTGTTGCCTGCACTCCCTGAAGTCCTTTCTATAACTGCTTTCCACCACATAATCAGAGGTTTGGAAACACAAGAAATAGTCCACAACTCTACTTGGACAAGCTGGGGTCAAGATACATGTAATACTGGAGAAATGGGATCTTTGTAAAATACAGTTCAAGTTTTACTTATCTTACTACATATTTGAAATTTATCACGTACAATTTGGGCTGTAAAAGCTACCTTGTATAATTATTTCTCCAGAAGAGTCCAAACAGAACTCACTGTCCCTCTCCCCTCGCTACAGAGCCCAAAATGGGAAACAATTAAGGTTATATCAAGGACACTGTATTTATGAAGTTCAAGACAGTATCACGTTTAATTTACATATTCACATAGCTAATAGTGCAACACAACACTTTTCTTTGCTAGTTCTCTCCTGTTCCACCAGAACCCACGACTTACCAGATCTTTTTCTGTAATAGCCTTCTGCTTGAGCTGCTGGTCTTCAATGCAATTCTTCTCTTTGTCTGTTAATTCTGGTCTGACTGCATCTCCAAACTCTTTCTGTTCTGAACTTTCTTTTGATGATAAAGCCTGCAAAGATGTAATTTTTTTCCTCAGTAAGTACTTCCCCCACTTACACATTTTCATAACATAAATTACAGTAAATTCTAAACTTTTAAGATGCAAAAATCTGCCAGTCATTTTAACAGAAATGGCTGTGTTGTAAGTTGAATGCAAATTGGAGAGACCTTACTAAACTGTCCTCGAAAATGTATTTCTATGAGGGACTGCAAATCAGGATATTACTCAGTAAATAAAAGTTAGCTAATTTCTGAAGCACAATGGAAAGTGACCCATGTAACCTGTCTATATATATTCCAATTCCAAATCATTTATTTCTTCAATTACTGGAGGCTTTGGGTCTTCATTCTGAAAATAAATTTTTCAAGCACTTTAAAAACTACAGTTGAAGTATAAGCATATTCACACAGTAATGACATGTGAGCTTACATTTAATAAAGGTCATCATAATCTACGTTCTCTCTCTGTCACGAAAGGGATCAGACCTACAGTAGAGTATTATGTTCTGCTAGGCTTAAAACCTACTTTCTGGTTCGGCAAACCACAGCAATCAGTAGGAATACAAGCAGGCTAGCAGTTCAGCTTTATAGCCAAGAAAACACACATGTTCTTTCATATGTAGTGCACCTTGTACCAAAATACTAAGCATGACTGAAAGAAAACATTAAACACAGGAGGTAGAAAAAACATCTGAGGGAAGATTATAAAAAAAAAAAAATATATTGGTGCACACATCCAGTCTTAGTCTGCCAATCCACTATTACACTGATGTTTGCATAAATGCTAGTTAATCCAAAAGAAACTCAATTACAGATTTTGACCTCAGTGAAATTCCAATCCCAGAAAAAGCACATGAGATTTTGTTGAATTCAGTTCTTCTTAAAAATATAAGCTGAAACAGATATAGACTGAACAGGGTGTATTAATTTATGTTAGGGCCTATTAATCTTATTACCTGATCAATCTTCTTCAGTTCATTTTTTGCTTCAAAGTTGTTTGCATCCAGCTCTAACACTTTTTCATAATCTATCAGAAGACCAGAAAACAATGTTTCAGGCAGGAAATACAGGCTAGTAACCAGAGTATAAAATAAGAGCATTCTTTTGAGATAACCCTTTTTTGTAGCTACCCAAGAAGCCTGAGATATTGCAAGGAACACATTATTCTAAGACATTTAAAGCTGAATTATTCTAGAACTACTAATACCTACAGCAATCATTTGGACTCGCTGCTTGAATTTTATCTTGCCAGAAGAATATGCAATATGGTATTTCATTTCTTTGTTTACAGGAAATGAAATTAAATTCCTACACCAAATAACCAAATCACACAAGCTTTAATCAAGCAGATAGTCAAACAGTTTGTCTGCATTTTAAGGAAAGAATTTTTAAAAGACTCACCTTCTTTAGCACCCTGAAGATTTTTCAAAGCAAGGCGAGCAGCCCCTCTTCTGGCATAAGCCTTTGTGTAATTTTTATCTAAAGCAAGTGCTAAATTGCAGTCAGATTCTGCAACAGAAAACCTATTAAAGATATGAATGAATTAGTTTGGACACATGTAAATAACAAAACCCAAAACTTCAGTGACTTAGTTTACCCTGAAGCTTTACAGTTTGTCTCTAAAGTGGAAATCTTACATGCTTCAGAAGGTGAATAGAACAAGTATTTAAACATCTCTCGATTCAGAATACATCAAAACAGGAAAAGAAAGCACTCATCGACAATCTCTACTGCAGCAGAAAGAATAACCAACACCTCTGGACCCTTTCTTACCCCAAAACAAATTAAAGCCTTTGCAATGAGCTCACTGAATCTGAACGGCAAACTAGATAGACAAATTTCTCTCTTTTCTTTTTTTGAGGCCTTACACTTTAAGACAGAAGACTGTGAACTTCTAGCATAAAAGCAGAGGTAAAAAAGATCAGAAAGACTACCAAATTCCTTATCCTGGCGATGCCTATTTTACTTTGAAACTGCAAAGCAGGTTGCAACAGCAGTCTTGCATGGACTGTATCAGCATGATAAGTAATACAATCAAGACTTAAAACCAGACAAAAAATCTGAAGGTAGCATTTCAAACAAGAAAATAGTATGACTTTAACAATACAAGTCTTACTTTTTCATTCTATAAAAAGCCGATGCTCTGTTTGTGGGCAATACTGGGTTGTATGGATCAGAATGCATCCCTCTAGTGTAGCATTTTATAGCTTCATCAAAGTTCCCTTGTTTAAAGTAGTTATTACCCTGTGAATAGAAAAAAGTCTTTCTAGCAAATTACTGTACATTGACAGACACATTACTAACTTCTGGCGAAAAAACTCAAAGTTTTATTTTAGAATGCTCAAACATTTTTGTTTAACATTTCTCACAAAGTATTGCTTTACTGTGAAACATTTCTTTTAACTAAAATATTCTAAGTATCCCATATTAAATATTTCTTATGATTTATATTTCAATATCCGTAGGTCATTTCCAGAAACCTGTAACAAGCATACATAGCTGCTCAAATTGCCATAGAGAATTACTGAAGGGGTTTTTTTGAGTTTTTAGTAACTAGATTTGGCACCTTTGCTTTCCAAGGTATATATTCTAGTTTCTACCTCCTTTGGGACACAACTTCTATCTCATATGCCTTCAACTGCTTCACTGCAGCCAAGATGATAATGGTCAAAGACATGTCAATTTCTCAGTGTAGACTGCAGATTATACATCAAGGAATTTCCACAGCAGCAGGGAAAGAACACAGATGTCACCCATGCAGACAATCAAAAAAAAAACTTCAGCTAAAACTCTACTGAAGAAAAGTATGGACTGACAGATGGTGTTAGGTGATTGTTTGTTTACAAAGTTCCTCAGAACCACAGAAGTTGCTGTACAACTTAGCCTATCTATCTCACATGGCAATGAAGCATGAGATAACTCTTGCTGTATTCTACTCGCAAAATAAGGTAAAACTGAACTGGTACCAACTCGCCACTACCAAGGCAAGGAAGACGTACAAGTTCACCCATCATTCCCAGATGTACTGGCCTCGTAAAGGGACTAATCTTAAATTCTTAGGGATTTAGTTTGGGGCATTGAGACCTTCTGTTCAGGTAAACACCAGTTTGATCCCTACGGCAATTCTATACAGCAATCTGACTTCTCAAAGCAAAAAAACACCAATGCATTAATCATCATAAGCATACATTAAGAAGAGTCTGACAGGCTTTGCTGCAATCAGTGATGAGAAGCACTAGAAATGCAGTGAGAATTTTCTATTTTAGAACAACAGGCAGGAAAACAGACATAAAAAATTCCAAACAGGCAATACTTCCACCAAAAGCGTGGTCTCAGTGGACAATCTTTTAAAAGAAACTGCAAATGCTCCCACGTCTAAATTGCTACTTTGCAACTAACATTTATAATGCTAATAACCTTTTCCTTCTCTGCAAGAGCCTTTTCTGCATCTATACGAATTCCATCTTCTTCAGAGTCTGATTCTGGAGATACAGAATCATGAGTACTATCTTCTTTATCAAGTTCTTCGAGGATTTTATCCTGAAATCAGATAAAATAAACTATTACCTTCATTATAATTTAACAATACAAAATAATACAATTAAGACTTTAGAAGAATTAGTACTGTGTTTTTAAAAATCTCTACTACTTAAGTCCTCTTCGCTAAGGATAATTCCACACTTCAAAAGTGAGAGATCTATTCTCAAATACTACTAGCTGTGTTTAGTCTTATATTCCACTAGAATTATGACGTTGTAATAGACCTATCTTTAAACCATTCTTTTTTCCTTAAAGTCAAATTCAACCTGCTGGATGAGAGCACACTCAATAGAAAACTCAAGTATTTCTCAATATTCCAAATTTTAAACATAACCCTTTTGGGAGAAAGCTACTTTCTATGTTCATACAGTACCCAGCACAGTAAGACACGGACTTGCGCACTGAACTCTCAGCACTATAACAAAATCTTATTTAAAACAGAATCAACTGGGGACAAGACTCAGTTAACAAGCAAATATTCTGACTCACCACATCAAGTTTTCCCCATGCTTCATAATCATAAGACTTGATCTTGTTTTTCTTGTTTTCCTCAGTGGTTATCTTTGAAGGGACTTTACTTTTGCTTTTCTTCTTTTTCTTAAAAGCCTTGTTTCGAATTGGTGGCAAATTCTGAATTGAAATAAGTTAGTTTTTATAAAACAGATGCGTGAAAGTCACTTATATTGAAGAATCTATAGTACCTATATCTAGATATAATATCTATCTACTGGCTAGTTCTATTTTAGAAATCCATCCAGCAAGTTGTTCTCAGGAGCTCTGCAAAACCACTAAGGACAGCAAGTAAAAATCTTCCAATACATAATAATAGCAAATATTACATGAATGACACAAAGTAAAGTTTTAGAAAACAACACTCTGCAGAGTATCACTGAAAAATAACATCAATACATTAACAGTCAGCAATAAATAAGTAATACTGATTCCACAGACAGAAACAGTCTCCTAGACCCACCTGGAACTAATTAAAAATTTACTGGCCCCATCACCTCCAGATGCTACTGCCCTACAACTCTGTTGGTGCAACAGTTTACAGAGGAATCTTTGGTCTGCTTGAGATGAGGAACAAGTCAGCTGGGTTAGCTCATACCTTCTACTCAGATATTTTAAGTCAACACATGTAATTTTGCTAAAGCAAAAAGCAATTATTGTAAGTACTATCACATTATGAATAGCTGAGTTAATATTGACACTGGACTTGTAATTTTTACCTCTTCTGGGACACCACTCTGTTTCCTTAGTTCAGAATCCACTTCTTTAATATCTTTTTCCCAGCTCTCCAATTCTCTCATAAAATCCTGCAGCTCCTCAGCATTTTGCTTCATTTGCAGCTGTAGTTCTAGCGATTTATTTGGTGTACTCATTGTAATCTGCCAAATTTCAAGGAAAAAAAATCTTTCTAAAGAGAACCTGAAAGTATGTACTGAAGGAATCTAGCTACTTCAAAATGAAGAAGTCTGACTTACATACAAGACAGGCTTCCCAATAGCACAGTAGGAACATTAAATACTAATAGACTAAGAAAAAACACAATTTAAATGTCTTTGAAAACATGAAGGGAAGCCATGTTATTCAGATAAAACAAAGTATATCATAACAAACAGCCATGCTTTCCTAACTAAGTGTAAGGTAATGGGCCCAACAAGTCAATGAAAATCCTGAAAGGGATAACAAGGTGATCTTAGTTTAAAGCCATTAAAGACATCTGACAAACCAACCCCCAAAAGCACTTTCAGCCCCTACAAGTACGCTTAAATATGCAAACATTTTTAGCACAGGAACAAGTAAACACATGAGGTATTTTATTATGAAGCCAATTGAGTTCCAATGCCAGAATATTCTGAATGTTCTCTTTGACACATTTGTAGCCCTCCAAGTCCCTAAAATACTGTTTAATAATTATTAATACATAACAGTCTTCATAAATTTTGTTGTCTTAAGTGAAAGACATTTTATTATCACAGAAATATCAAATCATGAGTTAAAAGTAAAAAAATTCTCGGTTACAATTCAGAAAAAAACCCAACCCACATTTGTACAGTCCATAGAACAAAAAGCTGAAAGGATGAAATGAACGTATTTTGAAAACGATCATGAGTAAGTAATTCATGATGAACTAAATACAAACTTAGACAAAGAAAGCTATGAATCGTTGATAACTATAACCTCTTGACTGAAAGCTTCAGGATCAGTTACAATCCTCACATAAGGATAAATAAGCTCTTTATGGAAATAGTACACACAAAATTTTTAAGGGAGAAAAAGGACTAGATTTTTTTTTATTTAAACATCCAGTAAGAAAATAACATAATAGCATAAAAATATAAAAATTTATGGGCCAATCAAAGCTAATGACATTGGCAATACAATATGCTGTCCATAATTATGGACAAGAGTCTCAAAAAAGATGAAAAAACACACTGCATGATTACTAGTGAACTCACGCTACCAAAGCAGAAGTGTTTTTTCATCCTCAGGAGCAAGCAGCTGTGTAGATGCCCTGATGCACCAGTTGTGCTTTGCCCTAGTTACCTCCTACGTGTAAGTGGTAACATGCTTACCCCTCAGCAATATGTTTTTCCTAAAATCTCCTAAATATTTGGTCTATTTGAAACCAACTGTAAAGGAACTTTAGGCAAAGCCAAAAAACTGGTATTTGTCATCATACTTCCAGTTCAGGTGGGTTTTATATATTTTTTTTTTCCTACCTACAACTGTTGCCCAGACCGAACTGTCTCTGCAATATTGAGCCAGTTAATTTCATGAAACCTGGGCACGGCCACACCAAATATTCCACAGAGCCGAGCACAGCCTGGCCAACAGTAGCTAGAAGAAGATGACTCAGAAGATGCAAGGAACTACACTGTGATCTGTTGAACTTTTCTTCTTGTTGTCACTGACTAAAATAATATTTTTACACACGTGAAAAACTAATATGAAACCTCGCCGTTTGTTCTGCGGCATTCTGAGGCGCCTCGCACAGGCGTGTCACGCAAGCCTGCCGCCGTTACCCACGAGCCCGACGCCGCTCGCTGCACACACCGTAGCAACCACCGCAATCCAGGCGGGGACAGCGGGCTCCTTCGCGCCGCCGCCCTCGCCCCCGCCTCAGGCAGTTCTGGAGCCCCCACGCTTAGGGCCCGCCTTTGTTTCACCCACGCCCGAGGGCTGCCCGTCCCCGCGGCTCGGCGGGAGCAGCCGCGCTACCTCAGCGGCCCGGCCGACAGCGGCGGGGCCGGGCTGGCAGCGGGCCCCACGGCGGCCCCGGGCTCAGGCCGAAGGAGGCCGCCGGGGCAACGCCAGCCCGGCTGAGCCGCCGCCTGGGAGCTACCAACGAGGCCTATTCAGGGTGGGCTCCCCTCCCGCCTCCCCTCGCCGCGGCCTCACCTGCGCCGGGTCCCGCCTCTTGCCGCCGGCCGCCCTCCCGTTGCGGCCGAGCCGCCCCCCAGAGCGCAGCGCGGCCCCGCGGCCCCGCAGCGGGACGGTCGCGGCGCCCCGGCGGCCCCGCGGCGGCGGCAGCAGGGCCAGAGGGAGCGGTGGGGGCGGACAGCGCATGCGCCCGCGCTCCGCCACGCTTCGCCTCGCTTCGCCTCCACGACCTGCGGCCCTCCGCGCTGCCCGGCCACGCCCCCTCCCCCTCACGTGACACAGAGCCTCCCCGGCGATTGGCCGCGCCGCGTCCCCTTTGCTCCGCCGCGAGGGGGGGGGGGGGGGCGGGGCGCGCCATGGAGCAGGGGGAGGCGGCCGCGGAGAGGCGCGGGGCGGCGGGCGAGGAGGAGGATGATGACGACCTCGGCTACCGGCTCTTCCCGGACCGCAACAAGAAGCCGCAGAGCTTCCTGGTCCGCAGCCTCTTCACCTTCCACAACAGGTGCCAGCTGATGCTGAGGATGACCCTGGACACGAGTAAGCGCTTCCCCGGGCCCGGGCCTGGTGCCGCGCGGGTGGGCCGGGGCCTCCTCGCCCCCCGCCGGTACCGCCCGCCCCGCCGCGGCTGGCGGCGCTGACCGCGGGCCGCGGGGTCCCGGGCGGGAGCTGCGCCGCCGCCGCCGCCGCCGTGCCCCCTCGCGGGGCGGCCGCGGGCCCGAGCAGCCGGCCGTGCTCGGCGGGGCGGGGCGGTGCTCGGCGAACACGCTGCTGCTGGTCGAGGCGAAGAAAACGCAGTTTCAGAAGTGGCTGCGCGCTTTTTTTTCCTTCTCCGCCTCTTTCTCTTTAAAATTTGAGAGGATTTGCCCATTTCTGGTTCGTTTGCGCCCTTTGCGCTGTGCGGTGTTGACTGTGAACCTTACCGAAAATAATGGTCGCCACAGGCTGCTCTATTTACATCTGCTACTAATAAAATAATGTCAGAAGCGACTTGATTCCCGAGTAGCTTTGTATATATCATGACGCTATATCACTTTACATAACCTGAACTGTAATAGATGCCAGTTGCATTGCATTAGGGTTAAATACCGCAAGGTACAAGTTTGCACGTGTAGTGCTTTTCCATTTTCTTTTTTTTTTTTCCCTTGACTGTCTTTATATTTTGATTATAGATGACTTTCAAAATTTTTGTCTCGAAAAATTGATTGCAGCAATGTTTTTCTAGATCCATATGCTCAACTTCTTCTTGAGGCTATGAAGCAGTCTGGTTGGTATGTAAACTAATTCATCTTGTTCTGTGTAGTAACATCACTGTTACATGGACTTACTGGTCTTTTTAAAATTCTTCTCTCCAACTTTGTTTGTTTGGGCATTTCAGCACTGTCTTCAATGACCGGCACTTTTCTTGTGAAAACTGCGATGGCTGTGTCAGTGGAGGTTTTGATTCTGCTACATCTCAGGTAGGCACTGGACGTTGTCCCCTTTCAAAGGACTACATTTTTTTTTTTAGTGTTTTTTACTAGGATTAAATCTACTAATGCTGATATCTGAGTTAAAGTCATGAAAACAAGATAAATGAAAGATGTTCCATGGTATTGGAACTGGTACACTGCAGAATGGTGAGGCTGTTAATGTTGAAAAACACTGACCTAAAGAGCCTAAATGCTGTAGGTGGTGTGTGCTAGGTCTCTGAGAAGTAAGGGAGATGTTGAAACTTGGTGAAGAGACTGCCTACCTATATTTTTTTTTCTACAGATTGTTCTGTGTCAGAACAACATTCGCCACCAATCCCATATGAACCGGGTGGTCACACATGAATTGATTCACGCTTTTGATCACTGCCGTGCACATGTTGACTGGTTTAAAAATGTCAAACACTTAGCATGTTCAGAGGTAAGTTAAAATGCTTCTGACGTCATTATATTAATTACTGCTGGTTATTAGGGATGTTTCATCTTTAAATAGGCATGCTGTTACACAGACTTCATTTGGTTTAGTCCTGTTAATATATTTTGTTCTTCTGTCAAGTCAACCTAAACAGTTTCATTTGGAAAATGCTTCCACACGTTAATCAAATGTTTATACTGTTGGGCAGTTATCGCAGTAGTATGGTAACCTTATTTTTGTTTAGTTTTTTTTTGTTAACAACAAACTTGTTTTTTCTTATAACATACATTCTTTGATTAATTATGATGTTGTAATAGTACACTTTAGTTATGACTCCATGTCCATTTCAGTGGACATAGGAATTTGCTGCTTGAAAGGCCTCAAAAATCGATTAATTTATTGCCAATTAATGACAGAGTAGGGTAGTGAGAAAGAAAACTAAGAATACCTTTTTTTACCTAATGGTAAAAAATACCTTACCTAAAAAACCTAAAAAATACCTTCCCCCCACCTCCCCTTCTTCCCAGGCTTGACTTTGCTCCATCATTCCTGACTCTTCTGTCTCCTTCCCCGCAAAGCGTCACAGGGGGACAGGGAAGGGGGGCTGCAGTCAGTTCATAACACTTTGTCTCTGCTGCTCCTTCCTCCTCATGCTGCTCCCCTGCTCCAGTGTGAGGTCCGTCCCACGGGATACAGCCCTTCAGGAACTGCTTCAACATGGGTCTTTTCCAAGGGATGCTGTTCTTCAAGACCTGCTCCAGCGTCAGTCCCCCATGGGCCACAGTTCCTGCCAGAAAACCTGCTCCTGTGTGGGCTCTCCATGGGCCGCAACTTCTTACAGGGCATGTCCATCTGCTCTGGTGTGCGGTCTTCCTCGGCCTGCTGTGTGGATATCTGCCTCACTGCGTTCCTTCACAGGCTCCAGGGAGATAATCTGTCTCACCATGGTCTCCACAGGTGGCGGGGGAATCTGTTCTGGCACTTGGAGCACCTCCTCCCCCTCCTTCTTCACTGACCTTGGTGTCTGTGCGGCTGTTTCTCTCATGAGCTTCCATGTAGTATTTTTCATCCTTTCTTAAATATGTCATCACAGAGGTACCACCGGCTCCGCTGATGGGCTCAGCTTTGGCCAGTGGCGGGTCTGTTTTAGAGCTAGCTGAAACTGGCTCTGTCTGACATGGGGGCAGCCCCTTGTCTTGTCTCACAGAAGCCACCCTGGCAGGACCCCCGCTGCCATCATCTTGCCATGTAAACCCAATACAGTAACTCAGAATTATTAACTATCATCTACTTCTTTTTTTTTGTCTAAACATTTACACAGTGCAGAATAAAGTATGTAAACCTCAAACATAAAATCAAGAGAAAATACATAAAACAAGATTGTGCTTGTTCTTGCTCTCGTTGAGACTATTTGTTTGCTTCAGGTCTTTTGATACTTATTTTATTATATGGTGTTTACAATTTTTATTGACAGCTTTTTAATTCTACATTTCATATTTTCCATGCATTTATTCTCACCCTGGTATTATAGGAAATCTAATTTTAGTTGTATTTCCTAACTGAGGGGGTAGGGTGTGGAACAGTTGGCAGACAAAAGAAATTACGATGCACAGGACAAGACAGTTAACAAGCTAAAACATACATACTCATTTAAATGTGGCTTTTCCTAACGCAGGTGTGTTACTACTCTTCTGGGTGTTGCAGGTGTAGTCTTTGAAAGGTATCTGCCTTTCTTCCTGACTCTTGTATCAGTTTCTGATACAGATTGGGGAGAATATTACTTTCCATATTCTTTTAGCAGTATATATATGTGTGTTTGTATATATATATACACACACACCTATCCATGTGATCTCTTCTGGTCATTCATTTAAGCTTTGAGAATATGTGGGACTTGGTCCTTGGAGCAACTTACAGGTTCTATAGTAATGCTTTGCTGTTCATTGAGGCTGAGAGGGTGGATATAAAGCGTAATATGTACTTCCTACGTAGAAGGGGCCCTGGGAATATTCTCTACCAGCAGTCACCGGAAAGATATTGAAGAAAAAAATTTGTTACAGCTTTTATGACTTTGTATTTCCATGTGTTTCTCTGATTGCGTGGCTTTTTTTTTTCTCAATAGATTCGAGCTGCTAATCTCAGTGGAGACTGTACACTGATGAATGAAATAGCCAGGTTTAAATTTGGATTAAAAGGACACCATCAGGTAAAGACTGTAGATGTTAAAGTCTGCTGATTTGTTATGAGCCATCTTTACTTACTCGATCTCGGCTTTCATAGCTGAAAACATCAGAGAAAGAAGTAGATGCCATGGACTTGCTGCTTTCTCTTAATTAAACTTTAATAACCTTTAATGATTCATGATAATTTTTTTCCATCTTGTTATTTTTGTTGGAGTGAAATTCCTGAATGCTTAGTCATACCATAGAGCATTACCACTGGCAATGGATGGTTAATAAGAATGAAACAAAAAACAGGGTTTGCAGGAAATGAAGTGGGAATACCTTTCCACTATAAAAGTCTTTGAAAACTGGAGGAAGGAGAACGACAAGGGTTCTAAATAGCCATGTGTGTTAAGTCTTACAGGAATTAATTTTTTTATTTTTTTTTATAATAACGAAGACTGTGGCTTGAGTCCCAAGTAGTTGCTCATGTTACAGTGGCAGTTAGCTTGTAGCTGGGAGTGTTTACATCTTTTTTTATCTTCTAGTAGACAAACTGTGTAAGCCAAAGTTACCATAAAGAGAGGTCTTGAAGGCCAGTAGAGGAGTCATTCCTTTATGTTTTATAGCATTTCAATTGGAAAAGTACTGACTGGTATTTATGTCTGTTTCTTTCTGACATACTTTCTCTTGTGTCCAAGTCACGTTGTAAAATACTTGATACCTACAACAAATACCAAACTGTATTTTAATTCCCGTTCTAAGGAATGTCTTTTACTTATCTGACAGTTTATTTGCACATGGAAATCTAAAACACATAGTTAACACAGGATGGAACAAAAATGTACTTCAATGCTTATTACAGGTATTGTTTGACTCTTCTGTGATACAAAATTACTCCGTGTGTAGTAGGAGTTAATACTTGACAAAATCTGGAAAAAAATCATTTATACTAGTAATGACAGGTTTTTCTTTATCTAATTCCCACTTTAGACTTGTGTACGAGACAGAGCAATTCGTTCCATTCTGGCTGTTAGAAAAGTTAGCAAAGAAACGGCAGAAAAAGCTGTGGATGAAGTTTTTGATGCCTGCTTCAATGATCTGGAACCTTTTGGAAGAATCCCGCACAGTAAAACAGATGCAAAACGTGCTTATAGAGACTTTCAGAACAGAGATCGCTATAATGCTAATTTGTAAAGGAAAAAAAGACCATGAAAAGTTATGTTAATATCTGATTGTTCTGTAACATCTGGAGTTACGGTCTATGCACACAGTGCTGGTGGAAGAGGCAATTCTATCAAATGTATCAATTAATTTTGTAAACTTTTTCTGGGAGCCAACTTCCATGGAAGTAAACAAAGTAAATGAACAGGACTAAAAACTGTGTTTCCTCACCTGTTATTCCAGCAAGATAATTTAGTACACCAAATGACTTGTCAAATAGTGATCTGCACATGTAATTCTGTTCAGTCTGACTAGGACTTGGTTTCTAAAAGTTTTGTTGTTGCTGAATAAATCTTCTCATAAAGTCTTTACATTTCCACCATCTTTGATACACAGTCATAAACTTGATGATCTTCATCACTCCATTTTAAAAGATGGGCACCTGAACTACAGCCTTTGGGTCTAGATTTAATAACTATAGCTAAACCCCAAATTTAATAAACTGTCCCGTTTGTTTTTGAGCACCTCCTGAAATTCTTGGATTCAGGATTGGACCAGCTCATCTAATGTTAACTTTACAGGTATATTAAACCCTTCGATATTTTATGAATTTGACTGACAATTCTGCTTACCAGATCAAACCTACAAGCTGGATAAGCATTGGTGAGAGTCTATCCACCAAGCTGAGCTTTGCTCAAAATGCTAGTGTAGCTTACTGTCGTCTTCCTATACTTGTTAGGTGGGTAAGTCCATCTGAGGAAATCAAGAAGCTGGTAGCTTCATCCTAAGTCTGAGAGAAGCTGTCTCATTCCTCTGTTATTTCCAAATATAAGGTACTATTGTCATGGATCTAAGAGAAGCACGTTTTCTTCTCTTTCTTGAAATTAAAGGTGCAATTCAACCACAGGTATGGTTCCCTGACGTAATAGAGATGTGGGTCCCTAGTCAAAGGTTTGTAGGCAGAGCTGCTGTAACAGTTAGTTACTGGATCCAGACTCAAGTGGGAAATTAAGTTCCATAAAGATGGAATGGTGCCCTGATTGTTACTATTTCATATGAAATGCAGAACCTTTTAGACAGGCTTTCAACTTTATAGGGTGTCAAGGTCTGAGTAGTGGTGGTGGTGTCAGTTTTCCTGGGTAGGGTTGTTCACAACTGCAGAAGCATAGAATTGCCGTGGTTGGAAGGGACCTCTGGAGGTTCAACTGTTTCAACCATCCTGCACAGAGCAGGGTCAACTAAAGCATGTTGCTGAGGAGCGTGTCTGGTTGGGTTTTGAATATCTCCAAGGACAGAGACTCTACAGCCTGTCAGGATAACCTATTTCAGCATTTGATCACCCTTGCAGGTTTGTTTGTTTGTTTGTTTGTTTTCCCTCCTTGTGTGTAAATGGAGTTTCCTGTATTTCACTTTTGCCAATTTCCTCTTGTTCTTTCCTTGTGCACCACTGAGAAGACTCTGGCTCAGTCTTCCCTGCTTCCACCCTTGCCCCATCAGGTATTTATGCACATGGATAAGATCTCCCTGAACTTTCTCTTCTCCAGGCTGAAGAGTCCCAGCTTTCAGTCTCTCTTTGTAGGTCAGATGTTCTGATCCATTTATCTCCATGGCAGTTTGCTGGACTCGTTCTACCATGTCCATGTCTCTCTTGTACTGGGAAGCCCAGAACTGGACGCAGCACTCCAGATGTCTCACCGGTGCTGAGCAGAGTGGAAAATTGCCTCCCTCAACCTGCTGGCAACACTTCCTAATGCAGCTCAGGGGGCTGTTGGCCTTGTTTTCTGCGAGGCTGTGTTGCTTGCGTACAAATTGGTGTCCACCAGCCTTGCTAGAGCCCTTCCTGTCAATCTGCTTTCCAGCTAGCTGATCAGTCCATGTTGTGTGCTGGTACCTGTGGTTATTCCTCCCCAGGTGCAGGAGTCTGCATATCCCTTTGAACTTGGTGGGCTTCCTCTCTGTCATGTAGAGGTCTCTCTAAAAGGCAACACAAACCTCTGGTGTATCAACCACTCCCCCCAGCATTGTATTGTCTGTAAACTTGCTGAAGTTGCACTACTCCTGTCTTTCAGGTTGATAATATAGTTGTTAAACAGCATTGACCCTGATACCAATACCTGAGGCACATCACTAATGTCTGGCCTTATTGTGCGTAAGCCCCAGACGTAGTTAAAGAAACAACACGAACTTGGGAACATCTCGGCTAGATCATTTGTATACGTGCACTCTGGAAGTTTAAAAAGTTTGAAAATATCATTGCGGGTTGTTCTGTTCATTTACCTTAAGTATTAGAAAACCATTACAGGCATGTGTAATTTATTGCTGTAGGTGTAATGATAGGTCAAGTACCTGGGACTTGGGTCCCAAGCACAAGAATCTGCCAATTGTCTTTTGTTCACATTGAATTCAGTCAGGCAAAAAACTGTTCTGCTCTGCTACTTCTTGAGTTAGAACTATCTGGAAATAACAGTAGAATGCCACCTGCTACCTGGAAGGGCTTAGACAGCATGTAAGGTCACCATGCAAACTTGTAGTTTGAACCCAGAGCTCAGGCTTAATCACTTGGAAGAATAGCTGCATATAGGCATTTTATTTGTTCTCTGTTTATTGTAAAATGCAAAAGCAGTCCTGGGAGACTTGGACATCCAGGTCCTGCATCCCAGGTTCTCACTCACCCGCTACCAAGAGAATGTTCCTGTCACAGGGCCACAATTTTGTGGTTCTGCTCTTGCTTTCCTTGGCGCTGTGCATTTTGCTTTCTTCGGTTCTGTTTCTCAACAAGGTTTGGAAAGAAAGAAAAACTGCTTGAGGGTGAAAGTGATGACTCAAGAAATACACTGGGAAAGAGAATTTAAGTCATGGTACAAGGTTAAACAGTTATAAAATGGCCATGATTAATTTAAATAGAAAATCAGAAGATGGTATATAAGCATCTGAAGAGTAAAGGTATTCTAAATAAGACAGAGAACAAGGAATATGCATTGTTTATACTGAGGAAGAAAAGTTTAGGGAAAAGGTTGATCCTAGAATGAGAAATGTGAAGTCCTTTAGTATTCCAAAAAGAATGAACCGCAACTAGATTGTTGTATGTTCACGTTTATTTGCATTTTATTTCTGTTGTAATCCCGTATTTCAGAATTTCTCCTGGTCATTGGCAAAGTTTGTAAAGGAAAGGGCTATTCTGCCTTTTTCATCCTCTCCACTTCCAAAGATGTATAACTTTGATTTCCAGTTTTTCACTGACCTCCCCTGCAGCACTGGGGAGGCCGCGGTGATAGGATGAGTAATGTTGAGTTAGGGTGAGCTGATGGATTTGAGATCTTAAATCCTTTTACTGCCACCTTCGTGTATTTTACTCATATGCTCAAGGTTAAACTAATCACCAAATCTGAGATCAGAAAAGAAAATTTTCCTTTATTTGATAGGAATGACTGGTATTTCTGTTGAGCAGCTGGACAATATGTCCTGCTGTTCAGCCACTAGCGTGCAGCTTTACGTTTGCAGACTGCTATTACTGCTGTGAACAGAGAGTCCTCTGTGACAAGTCCAGTGCTGAGCTGAGCTGTGACAGTGGCAAGGCTGGGTGAGTCTGGTCCTCGTAAATGAGATGTGAAGCAGGCAGTTATGCCTGTGCAGTACAAACTGCCCTGCACACTGGGGTGTCAGTAGGGATTTAGGCTTCCTGAGCCCATAGTGACCACTGAGAGTGGCCGGTGAGAAAGGCAGACCTGAAAGGAGCAGCCATCCGAATTGCCCGCAAATTCCATGTTAAGTGATGGTCCTTCTTGTTGCGGGGATGAAGCTCATTGGCATGACCTTGCTTACTCTTCCCCACCTGTGGCACATTTGTCAGCAATGGGAAGGCTTTTATGAATTGGGTCCTTTACGCCCTGAATTGCTGCTCGTGTTCTGGTTGTCTCTGGTGATGGAGCACTGGGCGTGATGGTCAGTGTTGCTGCCTTCCCTTCTGTGTCCCTATGTATTTTGTGGCAACAAGATTGTCAGTGTATGAAGCTTTTTCAGGTAACACATGACTCTGAGATTTGGCTGCTGTGGAGCAGCAGACTCCCTGATGAATCTTAAGGAGGAGTGAGGTGCTGAACTGCTCAGTTAAGGGAAGGTCAGGACACACACACATTTCAAGTGCATGCCAGACTCTAAGGCTGAAAGGGGAAGGTCTTCCCAAGTACCTCCAGAATTGGGCAGCCTCTGAGGGACTCTTGTTTGACTGCAGCTTTGGGGGTCCTGCAATCCACCTATTTATTTCACATGCCTACATCCTTTGGACCTGACTGTCATTCTGTAATATCCTTCTGGGAAGTATTGTCGTGTAATTAGTCTCCAGTCCAATGGGCCTGCTCCGAAGGTGTCCCTTGAACAAGCTCCAAGAAGAAGGTGATAGCAAAGACAGCTGTTTCCCCTGTCCCCTGAGCAGAGCCAGCAGCCTGTCGCCATTTCCTGAACAGCAGCAAACAATTTGAAAATATTCAAACGTAGGTGCTGTCCTCACAAAGAACAAAGCAATGTACTCAGACAGTGCCTGAGAGATCTGATCGAGCCTGCGTTGTCCGAGTTGTTCTGTTCACACTGGACTATGGGTGGATTGCATTTATTGCCGAGTGTAGCATAGTACATACCAACAGGTACGATTGCTTCTGGGGCTAAGCATTAATGCAGATCCCTCGGACAGTCATCCTAGTTGTCTTAGAGGAAGTATGTCTTGGCCAAGATTCCCTAAACCTGCACTTTCAATAGTTTTGTAGAATTTCAAATGGAGATTTCATAATCTTATCTTCTTGGGGCAATTTCATCAGTAAGTTACATAATCGCATGGCTGAATATCCAAACAGAAAAAAATTTATATAATACCCTACATTCCTATGGAGAAAATTACACATTGAATTCTAAGCTTCTCATCTTTGATGTAATCTAGAGAGACCTTCTGGGTTTTCTAAAATCCTCTGAGGATCAGAGATGCCTTGGAACAGCATAATCTTGTGTGTTAATATTCCCTTAACCTTTACTGCTTTTCAAATCCCCATTTTAGTCAGTATGATGTATGATGCTGAGTTTTTCATAATACTTCTCACACACATTCTGACAGATAATTCCTTCCCTTCATTATACCTTATTAACCAAAGTTCTACTTTAATGAGAGTGTGTGTGTGTGTTTGTGTGGTTTGCATTTACATTGCGTTTTGACCAACACATTTTTTGAATATATACAGTTGTCTGCTATCTGGGATAAGCTTTGTCAAGTCTACTTAGAAATGGAAAATATGGCAATAAAGACTACAATAGACATGCATACAAGCTGCTGCTTCTTTTCTTTAGCATTGTTGATAGATGAACACCATGAAAATTTGGAAAGAAAGTATTCTAGAGACATCTGAAAGAGACATCCGTAATAAAGGGCACACTGAGCTATATAATGCCATAATTATTTTTAAAAATGATCAGTATGAAATAAAATTGCATAATCAGGAAACGTCAGCTTAAGCAACGGATGCATTCCAGTGACACCAAGCCAAAATGTAATGGCAGAATATATGCAATACATGTCACCAGAAAGCAATCAGAAGAGTCCCATGGGCTTTTTGTCATTCCCTGAGAAAAGGAGAGACAATAATTACATGAAACTTTGCACACACTGTTTATCAATTCAAGCAATCATTTTATTGCTTTAGGTGCAGTTTTAATCTGCATCATTTTTTCTCATCAGAACAGAGGTTGAAAAAAATGAGTAAAATCTCATTGCAAATATGAAAAAGGATGGGAATCGATTAAGCAGCAGGGGGAGCTGAAAGACCATGAAAGAGTGCTGCTGTGGAAAGCCACCTGCAGACCATACACAGCTGTTGCTCATTGTGCAGTTCAGTTCTGGTTTAAGTCTCTCTTTTAATCAAATTTGCATAACTCTAATGTTGAAATAGGTTAAAAATTAAACATATTTCAATCACATTATTCTGCTTCTGCAGAATATTTGCTTCCTTTAGAAGACCACCTCAAAACCTTTATGGCAATACTTTTGCCATCTGCGCTGCTTTTGGAGTGTGACTGTGTTTGCAGGGGCAGTTAGATAAATGCTGGGGTGCATGTGGCAGACCAAAATGTCAAGCTGTAAAAACCCATCATCTGTAATCAGAACCATGCAAATCACATTAGCTCAATTCCTTATTCTTTATGCCTGAATTTTATCTCATTTATCTAAAAGATTTTGAAGTTTTGACAAAACAAAAAAGAAGGAAAAAAAGAGCATAATTGTCCAAATAGTAAAGAAATATAATTTTACTAAGGAGCATAATTTAATAGAGTCTTTAGGTGTTTTCTTTTTCCTGGGGTAGAAGTGCTAGCCATGACATACCTCACTGAATAGTTCCTTGGCAGAAGTATTTTGAAAGTTTGTAGTACCTAGCTCTCAGTTGCATGGATGTGTGCCAGTTACCACAGGAGCCTTCATGTGATGATTGTAGTTTTTCAAAACTGTTTTACAGGACAGTAGCAATTATAAGTGAAAATAACAAAAATCACCAGTAAGCAGAAAAATCCAACTCTGATATAATGAAAAGTTCAGAAGTTTTCAGGGCATGTGCAGGGAGTCTTACATCATGCTGGAACTGAAGAGTTCAGTACCAAGAGGTTATTATCCGCTAGAACTCCACCCAAATTCACGAACAAGCATTCTTCCTCTATCTTGCATGTAAACCTGATCAAAATGAAAACTAGAAAACAAAGATTTACATAATCTTTTTGTTCAATGGCGTTTTTTTTTTTTTTGTTGTAGCTCTTTAATGGGACATAAGAAATAAATTCAGAGCTTGGGAGAGAGTGAAACCACTACTCTCACTTTCTTTGAAAAGAAGATGGAAAGAAGAAAAAGGAGAAGGACATGCACAAAGGTCTGTATGTGCTGGTGGGTAAGGAACCAATATATGAAGAGAGATCTTAGTTTCATCTCCTGCTCTGCTGAATGCTAAGCAAAAAGTATTGAAGCACTTGCTGGATTTACACCCATGCTCCCCACTCACCGGCATCAGCTGGGGAAAAGGCTGTAAACAAAGCAGGGTTGGGTGACAAGCTGGGTAGTGATGGCTGCAGAGGGAGCAGGAAGGTTTTGGTATCCAGTAACTTTGGTTAGTTCCCCTCCCTCCTTTCCAGTGCAAAGTGGAGCAGCCTCAGGGACACCTTTCCCTCTCCCCAAAATACTTCATGGTTGAATGGTTTTCCTTCATCTCCATTTTCATCCTGCTGTTTTCTCCTTGTTTGAGGGAGTTTCTTCTCAATGAACACATTGCACTTGTCCCTCTTTCCTCCTCAACTTCCTCCCATATGTGTGTGCGTGCAAGTAAAGGATGCCCTTTCTTTTTCTGTCTTTACTAGTTACCTCCTTCTCCTCCCACTGTGCATCTCCAATGCACACAAGGGAGAAAGGAAATGAAATTGTATCTGGGGAACTGATCTGCTATGTTACATGTGTGAGAATGAGGGGTATTTCATCCCAGTGTCCTCTTTCAATTTCCATCTCCTAATCCCACAGCAGTGGATTTTACTCTGATCGCTTTAATCTGATCTGGTGGGAGCAAGCTGGGAGTTCCCAGGAGCAGACTGTCGATGAGGAGGTGAATCTCCTTTCCCCCAGTGCTATTTTTACAGAGCTTCCTTCTCACCTCTGGTCATATCCCCATGAATAAACCTAGGCATGCGTAAGTGTCTTGACTGAGTCTCCCTCACTCATCCCATGCCCCAGCTCCTGAAACTGTCCTCCTCCATTCCTCAGCTGCCCTCATGCTCCCTGCATCCATGCTGAACTGTTGTTCGTGCCAGCTGATGGTCTGCCAGGCTTTAGTCTCTTGATTTGACACTTTACTGGAATCTGTTTGGTAAACCATTTGGGAATATGTTTTTTTACCATAGGAACCATGGCAGGGAATGGGGATTACCAGTCAGACCTTCTGCTGATACCGAGTTAAACTTTTGGCATGGCTGAATATTCATTCCTGGGATCTCAGAAGCATTCCTGGGTATCACAGAATATACATTACCCTCAGGTTTCATGTCTGCTGCCTTAGATCTGGTGTGAGGAGTAGGAGGACTAATTACCTGTAGGATTGGGAATACAAGAAAAGAAGGTCACAGGTACACATTTCCATCTTGATGCCTTTTTCTGACTGCTGGGTAAAAGCAGACTTAAAGGCCAGCTCTAATATAACAGCCCTCTCCTTCTGCTCTTTGGATGCCTCCAATAGAGTGAATTTGTCTGCGAGCTGCTAACTGAAGAGAACTGGATATTATTTCAACTCTTTCTGGTTCCCATACACTTCTACTTACTCCATGCAAAAAAAAAAAAAAAAACAAAACCAAGGGTGTCCTCTTCCTTTTCTTCAGACTACCAATAGTCTGATAGGACATTCCCCAAGAGGGGGGAAATCTAAGTTCAAACCCACTCAGACTTTTGCTTAGAAAGGAAGAAAAGTTCTGTATTTCAGACACAGGGGCTGAGGAAGCATTCCTGGGTTCAGTCAATGAATCCTGGGTAGCTGAGTCCTTGATGCAGTTAGGTTTTTAGAAATCATACTGCTCACAGTCCTTTTTGATTGCCTCTCTTGGGTAGAAAATGGGCTTTTCTGAAGACATTTCGTATAAATCCACTAGCCCCTCCTGGAGAGGTCAGGCATGTAAATTGTACACTGCATATATAACCAAGAAGTAAGGCATCTACTGCATGAGCTACAGTCTTAAAGAGTGTGTCTTAACCTGGAAAAAAAAGTAAACGTCAACACTTCCTTTAACATTTCTTTTAGATTTGGCTTTAGGAAGTATTACAAGTTTAGGTTGCTTTTGTCTTGCCATGCTGGCCTTTATAGATGCTTTTTTGAGACACATAACTGTCACCTTTCATTACATGTTTTACAGAAGCAACCTGTTGTGGTTTAACCCCAGTCAGCAGCCAAGCACCACACAGCTGCTCACTCACTCCCCCCACCCCTGTGGGATGGCGGAGAGAATCAGAAGGGCCAAAGTAAGGAAACTCATGGGTTGAGATAAGAACAGTTTAATAATTAAAATAAAACAGTAATAATAATAATAATAATATAATGAAAAGGAAAATAATGAGCGAGAGAGATGAAACCTTGGAAGAAGAGAAAAAAAAAAACAAAACTAAACCACAAGTGCTGCAACCGCTCACCACCCGCCGACCGACACTGCCAGTCCCCAAGCCGCGATCGCTGCTTCCCCCGGCCAACTCCCCCCAGTTAATATACTGGGCATGACGTCACATGATATGGAATACCCTTTCGCCAATTCAGATCAGCTCTCCTGGTTGTACCCCCTCCCCTCCTGGCTTCTTGTGCACCTGGCAGAGCATGGGAAGCGGGAAAGTCCTTGACTAGTGTAAGCACTACCTAGCAACAACTAAAACATTACTGTGTTATCAACATTATTTTCATACTAAGTCTAAAACACAGCACTATACCGGCTACAGTGAAGAAAATTAACTATCCCAGCTAAAACCGTGACACAACCTAACTCCAATCTAAATGCTGACATAAAAGGCAGCAGATGTGGTCCCAGGAGGTTGGGTGTCTGAGGACAGATGGTCAGAGGTTGTCCGAGGATGACTGAGGCACCTGTGGGTGAACTATAGGAAAACACTAGGATAATAGATTTTCCTATTCAAAATCACCCTTCCCTCTGCTGACCCTCCCCCTTGCTTCTTCAAGACTCTTGGACGTGCTCCTTATCTCCTGGGAGTCTCATTAGACTGCTGCCTGCTCTCTCCATCCCCACTCACCTTCAGCAGATGTGGCTGCAGCAGCTATCAGTCCTCAGGCATATTTGCCTCCATCTGAGAAACTCATAAACTTGTGCTTAGAGTAGACCTCCCTCTTGTATAATCTTTGCTGCAGCGCTGGAGATGTCTACAGAAATAGGCATCTCTACAGTTAGGTTAACGTCTGTGTAGAAGTTTTTTAGAGAACCTAGGTTTTGTCTAAATTTCTTCTGATATGTTTTAGTCCTTCCTTTTTTTTTTTTTTTTAACAGAACCCTTGTCCTCTTCAGCTATAGCCTCATAAAGCAATTTCTCAAGGCATGGGTGAGAAAAAGGATCTTGAGGAGAATTACCTATTTCTGTCCTTGTAAACTGTGCCAGTGAAAAATACCAACCCCTCTCACTGCTTCTGTTTCTCTCCTTCAGGAATCCTGCCTTTAAGATGTGAATGTCGAGCTCTCAGGGACACAGATTCTTTTATACAGCTCTGGAAGTTCTGATCAGTAAAGCACTTAAGTACTTACTTACATTTAATCATGTCATTTTTACAGACTTACCATTTGTTGTCTTGTGAACCATAGTACTCAGCACCTTGAAGAACTGTGCTCTAAGTGCATCAAGTGCACTTGGACTTGCTCAATGAGTTATTGGATGTATGGTCCTCTCAAAACACAAAAGGAAGGTCATTAAATCGATGTGCCACACTTCCTAAGTAGTATGTTAACTTCAGTGGTCTCTTTGCATTTCCATTTGAAGTGTTATTGTATGCCTGCTGAGACTCTTCCTGCTTTATAGTAGTCATATCTCGTCCTAAAGTGAACTAGACTTTACTGTGCATTGTTAAAAATCTTTTACAACAGAGGCTTCTGAAATTCAGTGGT
This sequence comes from Morus bassanus, assembly GCA_031468815.1. Lineage (NCBI taxonomy): Eukaryota > Metazoa > Chordata > Aves > Suliformes > Sulidae > Morus > Morus bassanus. The sequence continues at coordinate 49,953,820 of CM062571.1, read as the reverse complement.
GAATGGTAAGATTCATGTATGTAATTTGTCAAGTTTTTAAAGAATTTGTGTGTCCTTTGGCATGAAAACCACCCTACATATATAAGATCATTATGATTGTGTCTTGTCTCTTTGGAGAGAGAAAAATGCGACTGCTCTAACAAAACTTAGCAGTATCCTCATCTCATTAATCCTTAGGTTTTGTTCATTCAAGTCACAAATTTCTGAGCAGAAGTGGAAATAATAGGATACCAATAGCAAATTGTTTTTTTCCACATCATGATTATAAATAAGTTACTTAAGCCAACTTTTCTAATCGAATTTCAGTAGAAAATTTTATACCTAAGTTCAATGCAAGGAATGATGCTGACATCATGCAGAGTAAGAGTGGCTATTGTTTCTTAATGCTGTTTTTGATTAATACTTAGATCCCATGTGTTAAAATAACGAACATTTCACACATTCAGAGTTACAAAGAAGGCGAATACATAAAACTTTAGATTGTAAAACCTACATCAAGGAGGAGAAAAACTACTAGTAGGACAAAAGCCATGCTAATAGTAAGGCAACATATTTGTAGAAATGTTTTTGTCTTCTAAACAAGTTTTTGCTTCTGATATATTAATGTCCGTTCTTATATTCTCATTTCTTTTATTTTTTCTATAAAATTAATATTTACAACACTATATTTCTGAAGATATAACTTTATGAAGCAAGACAGACTTTAGGTGAGGCAGTTATGGAAGATTAGGTCAGCTACTGAAAGAAATGAAGTAACAAAACATGCTTTAGGTGACCAGTCACACAAGTTCAGGCACTGAAACATGCACATGAAACACATGGAGAAAATGTTGATGAGCATCCTAGAAGCCAAAGTTTGTTTCTACAGAGCATTTCTTGAAGAATTTCAAACAGAAAGCATTTTTCTTAAAAACTGCTGTCTGTTTGCCAAAGTACATCTTTTATCACTTGTGAATGTAGAACACTTACTTACATGCAAGTACTGACAGGGTGCTGTAGCCTCCTGTTTTGCAATGAAATGCTCACAGTAAGACCCTGCTTATTGCCATGGACCAAGGATATGATAGAACTTCAGGAGCTACTCACCACATTTGTTGTCAGTCTTGTCCTCTCCCTGTTATTTCACATTCCTTCCATGAAGGGAAGAATGGGTGACACAGATTTGATTCTTCACCTGAATATTTTCCTATTTGTAGCTGTTTTGTGAGATTGAGGTAAATAGATTAGCCGGGGATTTGGCCTAGAATATGATATAACATGTGTAACTACTGTCAGAATTCCCTTCTGAAAAGTATATTACATATTTGTTGTTATGTAGTAGAGTTTGTAATACAGATGAACTTTGTCTGGAAAACTATTTTCCTTCTCTTTAAGACAATTACATATTTGAAATGCATAACTTTTCCTTTTTTCTTTATTAATCCTGCAGTTGAATGGTTAAAACTCACAGCTGTTAAATTTCTCCTGACTCCTACACATTAGTAAGATCAAAGCATTTAGCATGATGAAACCCAAACTGAGAACCAAAAGACTTAATGTACTAATGAAAAATATACCTTATGTTTGTATGTTTTCTAAAGTCAGTATTATACAGCAGTGATGTATCTAACTGAATGTCACAATAACAGTAATTGTGCTGTCTATGAAAGAAATTTGTTCCAAAGTCAAAGTGTCACCTTGCTGTCAAATAATCCCATAGATTACCATAAACAGAGCTAGCGAAATTGTACTGTGACTGAAAAGATATGTGATGTGAATCCTAGTCGTTACCAAAGACATGACTTCCATTGTAATTATCTGCCTATCACAATAGTTTCCTTCTGCCAGCTCTTGCTTACCTGCTGCCACATAAACTCATTAACATTTTTGTTGATGCAGTACCATTTGTACAGTTAACCTTTGTGCAAAGTGGGGTCATTTCTTCATTATGATGGATTCTGTAATATCACAACAACTTGCATTGAGGATTAATATTTCTCTTTTCTTCATTTATGGTTAAATTAGAAATTAGTCTAACACCTGGGTTCCATTATGCTGAGTTGCCTTGTCATCTGTGGAAAATGCAATTTGGTTTACAGGTAGCTTCAGTTTTCTCCATCTAAGAAGGGATTACTGCTGTTGCTCAAAGCTGCTTTTAAAGGCAGATAAATCCTTGCACATTTCAGATGCTTTTTGTTGGAAAACAAAAATATTTTTCAAAGTAAATTAAAGAATTATGGGATTCACTTTTAGATATCAAACTTTAGAAACTGAAAAAACCTTGCTATATCTAGACTTTATAAAAAATGTTACAATCACTTTTCTAGATGACACTAGGCTAAGGATTGATTTTATGTCAATATTTGAAATTCATTGTAGCAATCTTAAGTTTTTACTTTATTTTTATGGTCTGCAAGCATAGTGTCTTGTTACATTTGTTGGACCATTGTAAACTATGAACGGTTTCTGCAATACCTATAGAACACTTTCCATAAGCAGTTACTTGATGCTTGTAAATTTAGATTAAAATTATTACTGCCTGACAGTTTTAAGACTGAAAGTAAATACATTTTTTAAATTCACCAGTGCTGAGAAATATAAAGAGAGGGTTAGTGCTAGCCAGAGGACATCTATTACGTTTCAGGTCTTGGTGGATCTGTAGAGCTTGTTGCAGTTAGTTTAGATGATAAATCTGACATTTCATCTAGCCATTTCATGAAGATTATTAGGCATCTGGTATTTGAATTAACCCCATACTTCTCACAGTGATGTGGTTTGTGAAGCTGAAGGTGAACATGCTGCTAATTCTACATTTACGAGTTCTCTCCCTTGCATGTAACAGACACTGAGCTGCTTTCTTGCTCATCATGTCTCTTCCTCTCCTGAGAGCTTATACTCTTTGCCACCGTCTGTTCTTCCCACTATCCCATTCGTAAAACCTGCTTAATCCCTTTTTCTGTCCTATTTCTGCCCCACATCAGTTCATTTTTAATTCTTTCCTAAGGTTTCCTGGAGTATCTGTCTTCCCTTTACTGTGCAAATTTCTAGACCAGGGAGGCAGGTCTCTCACAGACTGCATATTGGAGATAGAAGAGGACTGTGGGCAGCAATGGGGTGTGTTAGGTCAGGATGCATTATTGCACACTGACCAGAAGAGCTCTGTTAAAATCCAGAGCGTGAAAGTTTGCCAGACGATAATTCAGCAGAGGAATTTGATAAAATGCAGACCGATCTGAGGCAACTGCCATGACACAAAATGAAAATAAGCTCTGGTGGGCTTTCATGAGATACAGTTATAGTTACAAAACATGCACTTAACTCTGTGACCTTGTAGATCTACAATACAGTATTGACATTGCTAGTATCTGGCCACAGACTTTGAACTGAATTTGCAAGGCCCAGGACAGAGGTGTGTCAGGCTTGCCCTGTCTGAACTACTTTTGTTTTATTTGGGTTAGCTTTAACATCAATTTTCCTAACAACTAGGTGGTTGTCACTAATTTATTCTACCTTCCTTTATCTTTGTAGAGTATGATCATAATTTTATTGAGATAAAAATAATAAGCAGTTGTTTTATGTAGAGTGAGGTATTTATGACTGCCATAAAGATGTAGCTTACAGAAATACTGGCCTGGTAGTATAGCAGTGGAATCAAGAAGTTGAGACACAGTATGTGGCTCAGAAGAGGGCAGATATGGGATGACAATAGATGGGCACAGGCTGGCACTGGAGACCCCAGGGCTATAAACAACTGACCAGTGGTCAGCTAAAGAAAGGAAGGCCTGGAGCTGGACAAAACTGCTTTTAGAGATAACAAAGAGAACAAATAAATAGTATCTAACATAGGTAAAAGGCACCGTATATAGTCAATTTGAGTGTAACGTGGAGCTTCAGAACACTGGAGAAAGAACGAAGCATAAAAATGTGTTAGCAAACTTATAAAAATTTACCAGGTATATTGTAGAGTGAGGAAGAAGACACCACCAACATGACCATCATATTCCTCCCAGTGAAGGACTCCAGATACTCACACCCACCACTGTCACCAGTCTGAAACCACTGATGTCAGAACCTGCAGGAGCAGGGAGAGGGTGCATATAACACTAGGAAAAGAGGTAGAAACTCAGTCCATAAAAATTTTAGCATTATTATTATTATTATTATTGTTATTGTTGTTATTATTATTACTGCAGAGACTTTTCCAAATAGAAAAGTAGTCTTTCTGCTTCTGCAGTAATTAGATCTAAACCTAATAATGTTTCTTGGATCACACTGTTACGGTTTTGAGTAAATTTTTGGCTTTACATATAAAATGTGTTTTTCCTTTGCTTGTAGACAAAATTTTTAGCATAGCAACACTAATTACTGGAAATGGAAACAGATCAAAGGTGGAATTCAAGGAGCTAAAGAGGTTTTGTCCCCTTATTCCTGTAGCTTGCTGAACCTTCAGAAGCCCTTCCACAGACCAGCTTCAAGTGAGGGACAGAGCCTTTTTCCATGGGCTGGTCCATTTGCTGGGCACGCTACATTTTCATTAACCTATACTGTGTTGATCAACCATAACCTCACTGGGGCCATACATCCTCATTCAAAACCATATTCACATGAGCACCTGAAACCCAAGGAAATCACCTGGACTTAGGTATATGTTTTCTTAAAATCAAGCCTATTGTCTTACACAGATTATTTTTACTCCTAGGAAAGGAACATTTTGTGCATGGGGTGCACCCTTTTGTGCAATAGGGTGAGTGTCTTAAGTGTGTGGTCACTCTCAGCCAGAAAATGACTATAGACCAACAAAACTACTGGTCATTTTTCAATACGGGTCTTAGTCTATCTTTGAAACGCTATATAATGGATGCATTCACTTTGGTATTTTGAAATAAATGAGACAGAAACAGAAGAAGGAATATTTTATATGCTATGTTTGTATGAAAACAATAAATATATCCTATTTCTTGTATAATAAAGTTCCTAATATGGAAAGCTTTCAAGATTTTCCTGAGCATTTGCACCTAGGGTGGGGAGTAGACATTCAATGCCTGGAAAATTCAGCCTTAGGAGTACAGTAATCACTTTTTACAGTGAAATGAAACAAAAATACTTATAATTACAGGGGAAACAAAATCTTAATTGCTTCTGATTAAGGGAAAAGAAATAAAATAGATTAATCAAGAGAAAGATATAAAAACATTTTATTGCCTAGACAGTTTGAAACACTTTATAATTATGGGTGCAAGGGTTAAACCAGATAGCATGCATTGTAAACAGGCATTACAGCAACATGTCAAATACGTCCATATTTGCATATACTTTATTTTAAAAACATGCCAGCATTGCCTCATATATTCAGAGCCTGGTAAGTGGAAGTCAGAGAGGTCACCTGTACAGCTGGTGCAGGTAATAGAATTCCCATCAGGCAGATTTAGAAACTCTGAAGAAATGTGCTGAACACAACACTCCATCTGTTTGTAACCTATTGAGAGAAACATGCAATTTGCATACTTTAAAAAATAGATACTATATCTTTTAGTATGTTACCATATTTGTGTGTGCTCTAATATATTTTGTTATGTGTAATTTATTTGGAGAACATATTAATATGCACATAAATATCTAAGTCATGTATACTAGTGTGTTATGGGGTTTGCCATTCCAGTTCTGCTTCTGATAAAGAAAATAGGAAGCATCATAATGTTCTTAATGGTTAACCTAACAAAACACATGCTGAGAAATATTTTATGGCCCTAGTGTGCCAGGTGGTTGTTACTAAGACCTGTCTAAGAGTGAACACTAAATGAAATGATAAAATCAATCTGAAAAGGTGAAACAGTAAGAATGGAGAGCATAAGACAAATACTTGTGAGAGGCATAATAGGCCAAATTCTTAGACAACCATGAAGAGCTTTAGCTAGATGCTATCTAGTAGTTTTGCCACAATACAGAATTGATGGCAATATTTCTATTACTTAGTTTAACTTTTAACTACTTTTTTACTCTATAGTGCGAACCACAGTACCTTGAGACAGTGACTGAATACAAGATTTTGTATTGTACAGTAATTACTGTGCTGCAGCTTCATAGTGTGTCCTGCCTGTAACTTTACAATGATCCTATCCAGGTTGCCTCAGGAGCAGATGAGGGAATATGCACCTGCTAATGTTACTGCTTTTGGCAGTAGCTGATTGCTTTTATGTCTCACCTCCTGCACTCCTACCAGATTTAGCCATTTTCTTTGGGGTTCTGGGTGCCCAGCAGTCCACCCAAAACAGTAGCAGGACAAATGACAGCTGGCTATGCTTGGTTAGTCCAATTGACTGCCCTTGGGTATGCACTTGCATTGTGAATGTGTTGACCACTGTGTAGGTGTTGCAGAGCCCATCTGCTCACACACTGTGGATCTGCTAAAACTGTCCTTAACTAGACTTGTTAGACATGCGCTGATTAGCTGCACAGAGCATCTACACAGCACTCAGGATGTCCCAGCATATCCGTACTTTAACTTGGGTAACAAATCAGAGAGGAAGTGGACAAATTCATGTCATAACGGTATGGTGCAACTTAGTCCCTATTCTGTTTCAGTCTTTTCCCTGGCTGATGTATTGAATAACAAGATATTGCAGGTAATGTCAGATTTTATTGCAATACCCTTATTTGAAAGACACTTATGGGTCTATACGGACAAGGGGAGGGCTGTGATATCAGGTCTGCAAGATGCACACACTGAACTTTGAACCCTCAGTTTTAAGGAGGTGCATTGTGTCTGGTGTGGCTAAACTGAGAGCCTGGGCATGTTAAGGCGGCTACTGGAAGAACTGGATCTGTGACTAGACTTTGAGGTACGGCTGGCAACCTCTGTTCTGTGGCAGTGGATGCCTTGAAAATATTGAGTGGTCATCCAGCATGATTCACTAAGGAAATACGGCTTATGGGTCCATGCTGCTAATATGACCATCCACCCATCCTATCCATTTCCCATGTTCCCAAAAAGTACAGGAGAGGGAGAGAACTGAGAACACCAGAAGTGGCTGAGAATAAATTTGGATGGGTGACAGAAAAGTGGAGGTATTACTCTGAAGGCCTGAGGGTGCTGTAGTGGTGCTGATGGTAGAAGATGAAGAAGCTGAGAGTATTGTGATGAAGGGAGAAGAGAGTAAGAGGTTCATGGAAAATGTGGGGAGATGTAGAACTGTTGTTGTGTATTGTAAAGGACATGATGAATTCTTTGGAAACCAGACTTCAGCCACTGTGTGCATTGCATTAGTTATTTTCTTGCTCTTCAGACCTTTCAGCTTCACTGTTTATGCATATGATGTCTTAATTAAATGAACTCTAGTGCCATGTGGATATACAAAGTGACTAGGACCTCAGTTCTTGTCAGTAGTATCTTCTGATCATGCTTTGTTCATTTAATAACTGAATGAGTAAATTTCTTGTCACCAATGAGTTAAATACTCCCACCAATTTGTCTTTCTTAATGGCATCAAGAAAGTTATGGATAAAATAAATACTCTCAAGGCCAAACACTTGCAATTTGTATTTGTTCATGCATATTAAATCTTTTAAGAGTATCTTTTTAAGACACTCTGAAAGATTTGCCAGTAATTTCCTATTGAGATAAAAAGCATAAATGAAGAAGATTGTTAATAATGCAGTATTACCTGCTGTGTACGTGGGTTTAAGGCACATTAAGGTGGAGTATGAATAATTTAGATATGAACCATGTTACTTGATCCCAAAACTCTTAGCTCAACACACATAACAGCATAGCTTGTGTGGTATTTAGCTTGCACTTAGCCCATTTCTGACACAAAATTTACATCTGTTTTTGTACCCTTAAAAAAGTGGATGATAAGTGTTACCTCATTGAATTTACTAGGTAAATTAGAAAGTGTTTCTGAGATCTTCCTTACCTTAGAGTGCTTCTCAAAGATGATCCACTGGGCACTCACTGACTGTAATTGTTTCCTCTTTTTTTTCTTAAAGCAAAATTGTGTCACAGGAAAGATCAATAAAAACAATCTTCTCATATAGTGATAGGCACAGTATGTATTTCTCCCTCCAGAAATTGATTCCTGGGAGGCAGAATGCTTTAATATCCAGGGGGTGAGGATGTGAGCTCCACCTACGCTGCTACCATGGCCCGGCTCTGCAGATGGGGGGAAGGTGATGGCATCCTCTCTGCGCTTCTATTTCCCCAGCAAAGAGTGAGCATAATGATGCTTAACTACCCTTCAAACTGTAGATGAAATGTGCTGTGAAAGTACTCATTATTAGTAAAAGGAAAGTCATACCTTTAAAAGTGGGTCTTCTTTCCTAAACCTGAAGTTTAATTAGTGAAAGAAAGAAACAAGATTTTTGCCTTTGTCTATGATTTCTTAAAGAGTTGCTATGGGCATATTACTTTATTTGGAAAATTTTTGAAGAAATAAGACAGATTTTATATAATTGATGCAATATGGCAAAACATTCCTAATAGTTAAAGAATCTGTAAATCCCAGTTTATAAAAACTGGTTGTAAGGAAAATACATCCCAAGATATTTTAAAAGCCACTCTTGGCATGAAAAATTCATTTAACAACACTACTCAGTTATCGTGTGATAATTAGATAAGTGGACTTGGAGAGAGGAAATGGTTTTATTTATGTTACAAGAGGAATTTGTTTATAGGCAAAAGAATATTTGTGTATATATGTGTGTATAAATGCACTTGTGTATGTGTGTTGCAATTTGCAACATAATCAAAGAGCAACCTGATAATTTTCTGCTACCAGGCAAGCATTTTGGGGATCTTAGGCTTAGTCATTCATATGAGATGTGGAACCTTTGTAAAGACAGCTTCACTGAGTATGAGATTTGAACAACAGCGTTGTTACAAAATGCTTCAAGCTGAGGTGTCTTTAGGGATAAAAGTGAAATGATGAACACATGCTCACCATTTAAAAAAAAAATTACTATTCTGTTAGGAATATGCTAGTATTCCTACTCCATGCAAACATCAGGTAACTAGTGAATCTCAATTCTACATTCATTGCTGTGATGATATGTCAAGAGTTTATTGTCATCTTATCCTCTCTTAGGTCCAAGAAATATACAAAACTCAGGGCTGTCAGTAGAGTATGGTAAGACAGAAGAAAGTTACTCATGTTCATTAAGTGTAGAATGATGGACTAAAATTTTTGTAATGTCATAGAGGAGATTAGGGAAAGAGAACAATACTACTCTTTTATAGTCAATCATTATTGACTTATTAACATATATGCTAATTGGAAAAGGTTACTACTTGTAATAACTCTGTAGATCAGATGTATCTTAGAAAAGTCAAAGTCGAAGAGATGACCTTATTCAAGTTAGAAATAAAAATTCTCAAGGACTTTAGTGAAGCCCAATTATTCACTTTAAGTAGGAATAACATTATATCATTTTTATATTAGAAAATAATCACAGTTCTCATATGCTAGAGTAATATGTAAGATAGAAAAAAAAGTAATTTAAGATACATATCCAACAGTCATACTTACCTCACATTTTTTCACCAAATTGATTTTTTTATCCTCTATAAATCCATACCTTAATCTGAGGATAATTAATGTCTTTAATACCTTTCACTCTCTCTGTGAAAAACTCTTCTAAAATATCATTTGCAAACTGTGTTCCTACTACTACCTTCAAATATTTTCCTTAGTAAAAAAATAAATTTAAAAATTAGATAATTCTCTTGAGGGAGAGAGGGGAATATAATTAAAAATTTAAATGAAACATCTTGTTACTGGCATTGCCTTGTGTGTGTTTTTGGTCCAGAGGAAAATATTGGCACTCCTCTGGTGTCAAAGAGATATTTATATGCAAGACTTTATTTCAGAGTTTTAAATCAATAGTACAATGTCACCATTTTTAAAACTGTCCTTTACTATATTGTATGTACCTTTTATTTTATATGCAGCCATGTGTGTGCACACACACACACTCTCTCCCCCTCCCACACACAGATACATAAATATACAAAGCCACATAAGGTCTTTATAATATCAAATTGGGAGTTGGATTGAAGCTTTAACTTGTAATGCTAATCCTGCAAGATTTTGAGCAAGTGTTTTTGAATTTTGTAATTTTAATATGAAACAAGTGTTTGTTGATAGTTTTAATAGGGAAAAAAAGGATACTATTTCTGTGTCTGCTACATAGGACTCTTTTCTGAGTAAATTGTTAACGTATTATAAGCATCTGACTAAATATCAGTGAAGTTGACATCACCTCTTTGAAATCTGAATATATCCAGGCAATATGCCTAGAACATTTGCCTTGGCTCCATCCCAGTTGTTGTCAGACACTATATAAATTCTTGATATTAGTTTTGCCTTTGGAGTGGAGTAATATGGGGAAATCAGCCAAATGCTACTTTTCTGGGATTTGACTTCCTACTGCATGGAGAGAAAAAAAGAAATTATCAGCCATCAACACCCATCATCCATGGTAATAAAGTGAATTATTAGTTGCAAAATATTTCCATAATTTTATTCCATTCATTCCTTTATAATCAGAGCACCAAAATACTTAACATTGTTGACCTACTTCTTTGTCACCTAATTTATTCACACTGGAATAAATAGCTAAATTAAAAATACTAAGGTGAATGATACTGTATTGATTGGAAATTGGATGGGATGGAGCTCAACCATCAATTATAGTAGAGGCATTAAAAAAAAAAAGTTTTAGTGTTTGTTTGGTTTTTTTTTCTGGGGAACAAACAGGCTTTGTGATACATACTAGCCTGATCTGCCACTGATACAAGAAAGCAAATGCAAGGTCTACATTCTGGGTAGTGGTGACTTTTGCTTTTGGATCTTAAAACCTCTGTTGCGTGCAGAGGTCACACATAACTTGCACATCTATTTATAATCCTTTAATCCTCAGATTTTTTCTCATCCTAGGAAATTGAATGTTAGATCAATCTCCAGTCTATACTTCCTCAAATATTGTTTAGTTGACCTTTCTTTCACACGTTACTTATCTGAAGATTATGCTGAATGTATGTTCTCGACAAGGAGTTGCAACAGATACACTTATAATGGCCAGATATCCCAGATATCTTTCAATTTCCACATAAAATGCAAAAATCAACAAGCATTCAGGCAGAACTACTCTTTTGTCTTCAGTGTGATACTTCAAGGTCAGAAAAAGTCATGTTAATGGAGCAATTTAGCAAGTAATAAATAGTGCATTGCCATTGCATGTATTATATTTCTTCTACTATCTGGATTTCAGTTTGCAGTATTTTCAATCCCACCTTTCCATCAATAGTGATGTTCAGGTTTTTAAAATAAAGTAAGATGACTGTATAGCGATGTTTTCACTTCAGTACCACCAATCATGTGAAGTATAATGTTATGCTTCTCATACTGTTTTTTTCATTTTTTGTTATAACATCTGAAAAAGAATACAGGCAGCTTTTAAAACACTGAAAATATATATATTGGCAGTATTTGCAGATGTACAAATTTTGTGAGGCGGTTACACAGCATTTGATGGCAAAAATGTTGCTGAGTGAAGCACAGAGGACTAAACTCTGCAACTGTTACATAAGACTTCTATTTAAACTCATAGGCTTTCTCTTGAGAAAATTGAGCAATATTTGGCCACAGAACTCAGCTGAAGGATGGCACCCTTTGGCAGTTCATTACTTGCCAAGTTAGCTAATTGCAGATGTGGTCTAAGTCCTATGTACAAATACTTACTGGTAAGAACTGTTTATTCTTTAGGACATAACTCCTAAACCTGATAACCCTGTTTGCAATTAGTTAACCTGTGAATGGCAAGCAGGACTTGCTCTGGAAAGGTGGGTGCCTTCTCCCTGCTTAAAGAACTGGTGTTACTCTCTCAGTGGACACTGCACCAGTTGCCAGAGAAGCCTCAAAATTTCAGCACTGACATTAACAGTGTCATTATGTCACTTTTTGCACAGTAACTCATAGGTTAGATTATTAGCCCAGGACTAACAGCCTACCCACAAAGCTCACAAAAGCACAGAATCACAGAGTGTTTGAGGTTGGAAGGGACCTCTAGAGCTATCTGGTCCAACCCCCTTGCTCAAGCAGGGCCACCTACTGTCAGTTGCCCAGGACCATGTCCAGATGGCTTTTGAATATCTCCAAGGATAGAGACTCCACAAAGTCTCTGGGCAACCTGTGCCAGTGCTCAGCCACCCTCAGAGCAAAAAAGTCTTCCCTGATGTTCAGATGGAACCTCCTGTGTTTCCATTTGTGCCCATTGCCTCTGGTCCTGTCACTGGGCACCACTGAGAAGATTCTGGCTCTGTCCTCTTTGCACCCTCCACTCAGGTATTTATATACACTTAGGAGATTCCCCTGAGCCCTCTCTTCTCCAGGCTGAACTGTCCCAGTTCTCTCAGCCTTTCCTCAAATGTGATGTGCTCCAGTCCCTTACTCATCCTTGTGGACCTTCACTGAACACTCTGCAGTATGTCCCTGTTGCTCTTGTACTGAGGAGCCCAGAACTGGACACAGCACTCCAGCTGTGGCCTCACCAGCACTGAATAAATGTGAAGGATCACCTACCCTGACCTGCTGGCAGTACTTTGTCTAATGCAGCCCAGGATACCATTAGCCTCCTTTGCCACAAGGGCACATTGATGGCTTACGTTCATGTTGGTGTCCACCAGGACCCCCAGTGTCTTTTCTGCCGAGTTGCTTTCCAACTGGGTGGCCCCCAGCAATACTGGTGCAGGGGTTGTTCTCCCCAGGTGCAGGACTTTATACTTCTCCTTGTTGAACTTCATGAGTTTCCTGTCAGCCCATTTCTCTAGCCCGCTGAGATCCCTCTGGATGGCAAGATGACCTTCTGGCATATCAGCCGTTCCTCCCAGTTTGGTAGTGTCTGCAAATTTGCTGAGGGTACACTCTGTCTCACCATGTTAAACAGGAGTGGCCCCAGCATTGATCCCTGGGGTACACCGCTAGTGACTGGCCTCCAGTTAGACTTTGCGCTGCTGACCACCACCCTCTGGGCCCAGCCATTCAGCCAGTTTACAGTCCACCTCACTATCTGCTCATGCAGCACATATATCAATAGCTTCTCTATGAGGATCTTCTGGGAGCCAGTGTCAAAGGCCTTACTGAAGTCCAGGTTGACAATATCCACTGCTTTCCCTTCACCCACCAGGCCAGTCATTTCATCTTAGAAGTTTATTGAGTTGGTCAAGCATGATTTCTCCTTAGTGAAGCCATGCTGACTACTAATGCTTTCTCGTCCTTAATGTGCCTGGAAATGGTTTCCAGGATTAACTGCTTCATCAAGTCCCAGAATTATGTCCTAATAACAAAACCTATGGTATCCAAGCAAAAACAGGCTTCATTCTGCCTCTTGAAACTAAACTTGAGTAGTCACAAGTGAAAAAAATCACAGGCCTAGAAATAGGTGAAAGAGGGCATATTTCTCAGTGAATGGTTTACAAATTCACTAGGGATGGACCAGAACTGGGGTTCTGTTCCCTCTGTCTGGAACTTCATTTAATTCTTTTCTATGGTCTACTGTAAGAATCACTTCTCTTCCAGGAGGCTCGGCACTGGCAGATTAAGATCTTAGGTGTGCTGAATTGCTCCATGGAGTGATTAGCTCTAGATGTTAATCATAAGGGAACATTTGGGATGCTCATTTCCTGAGCTGGTTCCATTGAGTTATATGCCTGGGTTAAGTGGAATGGCTCTGGGTTCAGGAATTTTGTTTGCAGTTTTGAAACCTTAGCAATCTGCTTCCGATGTGACAACTTTCCCTGTTTTGAGCAGATAATTACTAACAGCATCTTTAAGGTGCTTTTGGCCGGTCTAATCAGTTATTTGCAAAGTTACATTTGTTGTTCTTTGTTCAGTTTTAGGAACCAGGCTTGTTCCCACTGACTTCAGAAAGTGTGGGGACAAGCCTCCGGTCCCCAGGACTGCTGATCTGTGACTGGATAACATCAAAGGAAAGGTGTGATGTACTTTGCATAGCAGAAGTGTGAGAAACAGGCAGAGGGCAATGTGCTCTTGCAGGCCCAGATGCCTTATGGATTCTGAGACTTTAATGGACCATAGACTACTCTCATCTGTACTGGGCAGTACCAGCTAACCCCTGCTTCTTCTCAGTGACTTCTTCTATCTTTCACTCTGTGTTTAGTAGATCTCAGTTCAGGACAGCAACACTCTCTTTTGCATCCACCTGTACAGAAGCTGATAGTCAGTTCCCAGAGGCTCTCCCAGTCAATTCAAGGATGGATAAACTTCTTTTTCCTTTAACAAATAAATTGTGAGTAGTTTATGATGTTTGGACATTTTTTTTCTGACATAGTATGCAATTTTATACCTGGTGATCACTCTGTCACATTCCAGAATAATACTGAGTATATTCTTTACTACATAAAGAAATACTTGGTCCAGAATTTGAACTGCAAAATGAAAAGTTACTCTTAACCACACTTACATATTACTTCCCATGTTGCCTGAGATTTGTTGCATTTACTATTGCAAAGACTTTCCAAAACACATCAGTTAAATGGAGCTGAAAGTCATTCATGCATAATTTATGGAAAAAAATTACATATATATCTCCAGTTTTAAGTTATAAAATATGTCTTTTCTTGGACTATTAGAATATTCTGCCCCATTTAAAATAAGCTACATAATGAAACATGTGCAGCAATAAATTTACAATTCTTAATAACATAAAGCACTTTATCACAAAATGTATTTTAAGAAGTTTTATGCATAAATTCAAACACTTTTGTTCAAGTCTAATAGGAAATACAGTAAGAAAGTGATATGCAGGTACTATTTAGAACTGGGAAAAGCAGAGAGAAATTTAAATCTTTTTTAACAGCCATGAAGCTTTTTGCCACATTTGCAAAAATTAAAGAGGATAAGTTAAAGACAGTTGGACTGCCTGGAGTTGAGGGAAGCAAGGCAGAATCATGCAATGAAAAATAACATGCTCAAAGTCTACATAACAGAGATTTTTCAAATTTATCTTACAGAGAGAAGGAACATTTTAGAGTATTTAATTTGTCTTAGGTTGCCCACTTTCGTGATTCAGAAAAGTTTGCTGACACTACAGAGGACCTTTTTCATCATCAGCAAGACTTGTATCAGAACTGTGCTTTAACATCCAAAAGTTATAGTGTGCCCTGTCATCATGATCATCAAAGCCAAAGCACCTGACAACAGATTACATACATTCTGATGGCGTTGGCCCTAAGTTGTTAATCATTAAGAGAAAAGAAAATGGAGTTGGAAACTTATATCTTTGGTGATGAAAAGTGAGTTATAAATCAGTGTGTTAGACAATAAAAGGTAAGGTCTTAACAAGAGTTAAAAAATAAAATAGTAACATGGAAAATCAAACAAGATGTTTGTTAAATTAAATTTGAACTGAAAAGCAGGCTACAGTGAGATATAAAATCAATAAAATAAAATACGAAGACTTATTGCAAGACAGGTAGAATAAGAAATGCTCTTCTAACTATCAACAAACTCCTGGTTTTAGGTGTTGGCTGGCATTTTGAAGGACTTAAGTCAATGGAAAACATCCCTATTTTATAAGTCATGTTTGTCAACTTCTGTAAAGCTGCAGAGATTTCTAAGATAAATATTAAGTTTAACATGAATGAAGTATGAATGGAATTAAGAAAGTGAGTGCAAGCACCAGAAGAAAAGCAGTAGAAAGATTGAAAGAATGGAAAGGTTGAAAGAATGGCCAGTGTTGACACTGAGGGACCCTGACCCCAGGACACTATAGCCAGCACCCCATTCCCAGCAGTAAGATTGAGGAAAGCGAAGTTTATGTTGAGGTCACACAGCACTCTGATAAAGCCCCAGCACAGATGTCTTGCCAACAGAATTCCTTGCACCCTTACACCAGGAGAATGGTGACAAGGTTGCAGCATGTCCCATTTGCTGTTTCTTTTTCCCTCTAGCCCAACATGAAAATGAAGTATGGGCCAATACATTGAACACATATTCCAAACAAGGGAAAGCAGACAATGTGCCGCAATATGATCTAAGATTTATGGACTAAGCAAAATTTTTAAGTAAGGAAGACCCCGTCACAGTCAACAACTCCTAAAGGAAATGAAAGATTTGTCCAAATACTAGTTCCTCATTGCCAATCAAGAAAAGCCCCAGAGGTGTCTTGACAGCGATTGTCCCCCGTTCTCTGTGGGCAAACCACCTGGGAGTATGTGCATGGTGCTTGTGAGTAAGTGGGCATGAGTTTGTGAGTGAATAAATCCTATGAGCGAATGAGTGAGTGCATAAAATCAACTTGCTTAAAAAATTTGGAAGTAAATAACACTTCCCTCTTCCTATGTAGTGGGCTCAGAAATATTGCATCTGAGTAGTATGGGCATGGATGGAAATAATGCATTCATTGACAGAATTCTGCTCAACTTTCAATTTGTGTGTGCTCCACATGAATCAGCTGAATTTACCAGGTTTTGGTCTGGATACATCTGTGTGTACATAATGCTTATTGAAAATACACACAGTTTTCCTCAGAAATTTAATTGTTTACATCAAAAAATATTTATGATTATTTTTTTACAAATTTGATTAGTGAATATGTATCAAAACCAGTGCTTTCTTCTATGCAAGGAATTGGGGTCCCCCTTTCAATTCTTTGAGTACGGAAAACCTCACAAGAGTAAGTTGAGCAGTTCTGCTCCAGATCCAGAAAAGTTGCTTTCTTGGGGTTGTTTAAAATGAATACTGTTGGGTGACATCAAAGTTCTCCTCTCAATCCATCAAGTTTCTCTTGCACAGGAGAAATAGCCTCTCTGAATGTTGTCTTTGAATGAGCCAAAGGAAAGGTTTGTTATCTGTACATCCTGAAGGAACGTTTGAGGAGTTGCCCAATTATAACCAAAAGTTCAATCCTGGGTTTTTAATATTTCCCTAAAAATAGATGCTACTCATGTAAATGATAAAAAAAAATATATTTGGGTTGTGGGGTTTTGTTTTTTTTTTGTTTAACTGGGGGAAACCAAATCTGACGCGCAATAAGAAGTTTAAGAGCAATAAGCATTGATGAAGTAGGTGTGTGCAATAGATCTAAGGGAGCTCTCTTTAGCTGAGAAAGGTATTCTAACATACCCTACAAGGCAAGACCTGAAATGCAACAAATCTTGGTTTTGTTGATAACTGCCGAATTCAGCCAACTCTTTCAAGGTAGCCTTCGCTAACCCACTGGTTACAATGCCTTGCTTTGCTGAGTCCCTCATGTTGCTGCATTGGAGCTGGAGCCTTTTAAGCCTTCTCATACTGTGTCCATAGAACAGCTGGTCCATGAAAGATCTGGTCTAGACATTACTTGCAAGATTCTGTTTCATTTTAATCCTGTGTTGACTAGATTTCACAGATTTAACACGGAAATATCTGCATAGAAAATTGTCTATTAAAACAGGAGTTGAACAGAGTTCAGAAAATAAGATTTTTTTAATCGTAAAAAGTTAAACTGAGACTTTGGCATCTTTCCCAGCCTTGCTGGTTAATATGGCATGGAATTTTTATAGCCTGGATTAAAAATAATTACTGGAATCCTGGAAATCATATGGTTTCAAGTCATAGGTCTTGCAAATGAAAGCCTGACTAATTATGTTATTAAACAAATGTTATTGTCTAGTGACTAACAAATGTATGTTTTGAAAGCCAAAAGAAAATGTGCTGTAAAATAAGCTTAAATTCCATTAATTGAATCAAACAATGAATGATAAACTGAAAACTGACTTTTTAGCTAGTTGCTTTGAATAGTACTCCAAAACTGGAATTATAAGCCAACAAGCTTGCTGGCCGGGGATGGCTGCATAAAAACAGCATTCAGGCAAAACCTTTCCTCAGGACTAGTTTTGTTTTGAAACAAGAATTTCAAATAGATGTAAATAAGCTCCAAATACTGAAGACCACCTGTTAAGGGGTGATGGAAAAAGCTACAGCAAGAAGCAATTTACAGTGCCTGTCTACTGGTTTAGTATTTCTTTTGTGCGTGCGCACACACACACACACACACACTCTTCAGGAAATCTTGGTCAACACTAGGTGTTTCTCAGAACCTGTCCTTCTAAAAACAGATTTTACCACTCCATCCTGGTGAAGAGACTCCCATGAGGACTTACCTAAACCTGTGTCTCTTTTATCAGGTAGGAGTTTGCATGACTAGTTTTCTACAAATGATAAAAGATTTCCTAAGCCTATGGTTTTGTGAACCTGAACCTTCCTTTCAAAGGACTCTAACACATATATACACATAAACAAAGGTAGCATAGCACATTATGACAAAACACTTTTGCACAAAATTGTTAAACTTAGAAAAACACTGGCTCAGGCTTACCAGTTTGAAGAAATTGTTGAAAGACAGATCATTAACATGAAAATTTAATATGATTTTTTTTAAATAAGATTTTGTCTGACCTTCTATGTGACTTTCTTCTTCTGCCCAGTTGTCTGGGTAGTTAATATATGCCTACGATAACTGGCTAGGAAAGACCTATTAACTCCTTTCAATGCTGCCTTCAGAAATTCCATCTTTTATATTTTTCTTTATTATTATTTAGAGTAGTTGGTAAAGAAGCCAGGACTGTAGCTTAAGTTCTGATTGGAAATTCCCTTCCTTCTCCTTCAGGTATTATTAAGATGTTTTTAAATGTTTTCTTTGGATAGAGAGACTGAGGGTGGAGGAGCTCTGACATGGCACGGAAATGAAGCAGTCTGGTGAGCAGTGTCCTGTGTTGGACTGCTCACCAGATGGGAGGAAATGAGGGAGAAGGGTCTTTAGGAACACAAGTGCTGCACAAAGGTTGTGGTACCTCATAGAAAAGAGAGAACCTTTCTGCAGAAAGATATATTGTACCTATGGATGAAGTGTCCTTTGCTGAACTACCCTTAAGTTTCTCTTACCTATATACATTTTTGTGATTTCCAGAATCCTTCTAAAACAGAGCAGTACTGCATGATTCCTGGTTCTAACCCCTGCTGTAAAAACACAGTCCCTGAATATTTAACAATATACTACAATTTCTCCTGAGTGGTGTTTAAGCTTGAGAAGGAGAAAGATCAAAAAGTATTACTGCCTGGATTGAAGGTCCCTTAGTGCCACCAGTCATTCTATGTCCTCAGGAAGAAACACAGTCTGCTGGCCAATGCCCTGACTTCTTGCATATCAACAGGAAGTGCAGAAGTTTAGTGAAGTGGAACATAGAAGTAGGTTTTGGAGATGTGGCCATCATGTGGGACAGCTTTCTTAGCACTTCAGAGGCAATATGACCTCCATGAGTGTCCTCAACACTTGTCAGGTCACACTCATCCTTATTTTTGTATATCACTTACTCTTTAGGCCAGAACTTGTTCTTTAAATACAGAGTTGCCATCTGCTTGGCAAGTGATGTGCTGGTGGGATGATGAAGGTGTCTCACTGTGGTGCCCCAGTCACCTACAGGAGCTTTTGTCCTAGAATCACTCCCTTCTGTTAACACAGTAGGTGCCTGATCACTTGGGATGAGGAATTAAAAATATCCCAAACTGTTTGCTGGTAAGACATCTTAGCCAGGTGGAACATGGCATCTAGATAAATTAAAATAGTAAAACATGCTTTCCTTCACAACCTCTGTCCATAGCCCCAGTAGATCCAGATTAGTTCCATGCATGGCCCAAGAGAAAACCTGCCAGGTGCAGCTGCTGCTTTTCCTTCTCTGTCTGCCAGAGGTTTGTCTTAAACAGTTAAGCTGGACTTTGATGTTCCCTTCCCACATTCTGCAAACCAGCATGTTAGAGAACCTCTCTGATACAGCTGGGTATTAGGCCAATAACTTCTTCATGGGGAATAACCTTCTTGCTGTGTTGAGTCATTTACTGGGAGGGTCCACAGAGAGATCACTGTTCAGCTGCTCCTCTAGCAGCGTTCTCTGATTTCCTTCTTTGCCTCTGGGCAAGATAATATCTCACGGGCAAACTGAAGTGCGATAAATATTTTATTCTTCACATCAGGATAATATGCACATACATATGTATAAATATGCCATCCTCAGTGCCCAAACCATCTGTGCAAGTGTCACCACAAGAGCTATTGGTGGCTTTTCTGGATGTCTCTTTACTTATTTACAGTCTGATTAAAGCATTATACTCCAACCTGACTTCTAATTAGCCAAGCAGCAGTTACTCATTATTGCTTTGCTATGGCCTGCTATCTGCTTAGTTCTAAGACAGCAAAGCTGTCTGTGGACCTACGGACTTGCCAAGGTATTTCAGCTCATCTTTAAGGAGCCTGCTTAAACTTAGCCCATCGTTGTTGGTCTTCAATTTACAGGCAACATTGACAGTGGGGAGTTTATAATGGAAAGGCTTGATGGGAAGCAGAAGGAGACCACACACAGTTCCCAGAGGCATTTATAAGCTTTGATCTGGCACGATTTGTGTTGAGTGTTCGTTGTATTAAGTCTGTCTCATTTGGTTTTAGGTCATCTACTGAAACTATCACTCACATGTGAAATTTACTTCTGTCACAGACTGGGCTTTTCTTAATCACATTTTAAACTTTACCAATTTATGGTCTCTTTTTCATCATCTGATGCACTTACAGATTTTTTTTTATTTATTTTTTTTTCCCTCTCAAGATGCTTATTGGAAGAGCAGGACATCAGCAATGATGGAATAACTGACTGATTGATGAAGATCTCCACATTGGCTCATCCGTAAGTGAAGGGCTAAACAAAATCAAGGACTGCAAAAGAAATAGTGAATATATAGCAAGACTTTATTTGACAGGAAAAAGACCCCATCCATTTGAAGCTCTACCATGTGGGATGTCTGCAGCTTCCAAATTACTTTTGCAATTTCTTATCTTTATAAATTACTTTATGGACTATAAACAAGTCAGATAGGCTAGCAATGCAATAATGAGAAGAGGAATGACAACACATCAAGTGGCAAGAAAGATTCAGTATCAGCTTTGTAATGTGGCTGACACCTAGGAAATACAAATTATTCTTGATAAACATTCAGCTTTACTCAAAAGAAAAAAGTAACAAGAACAAGAGAAAAAGGAACAGAATAAAACTCACTAGGGAAATAAGACTTTCAATAGAGGACCTTGGAGAATGGAATGGTGATTTTCTTGTAAGTAGTACTTCAATTATCTGGAAAGATAATTCACTGATATGGCAATATATTGTATCTTCCATTATATTAAGCATCATGCATTCATGTCAGTCCTATTTCACTTAATATACACAACTAGGCTTTCTTTCCACAAAGTCACGTATTTTAATACAATATGAATGAAAATTAAAATTGTGCAAACACACATACACGTGTGCTGTTTCAAAATCAGTGTCTCTTTTGTCATTCAGCAGCACCATTCCCCAGAATTCCTGCCAGTAAAACTGATGTTGACACATCAACTTTTGCAGGTATTTCAGACATACAGAAATGAATTCCTGGTAACTCCCTGTCTGGAAAAAAACAGGGAAGCTCAAGCAAACACTGATGAAAATTTACCGCAATTGGTCAAATACACAATACCTATAACCTAAACTCTATCTATGTAGTATGTTTTTCAAGTTAAATGTTTTAAAGTACAGCCTTTCCCACAGGGATTTCAAATAAAATAGAAAAAAACAAAAATAAAAATCACTCTGATATGTAAAAGGAGAAGAGAGCCACAAAAGTATGCAGTATTTTTCAAAAAAGAATTTTGTGGAGTCATTTGTGAAATTTCCCTTTGTCAATAGCAGAACTCCTGGTGGCATCTAAATGACCAGGATTTCATCCCTGGACTCTGCAACTAGTGGAAGGAAATAGCAGAAGCATAAGTGACAAATAAACAAATATATTCTCATGCTAAAAATAGCTTAACATTCTACAGAAGAGAAAACAATGCTTACATCAATGAAACAAACAGATATTTCTTTCTTCTTCATTGACACATCATATTTTACAAGTTCAGGCATGAAAATCATCTTAGAGATGTACTTGTTTGCTTTCCCTTATTCCTAATATTTTACAGGAAAAATAATCCAGTGATATCTGAAGGATTTATGAAAAGCAGGTGTTTCACTGTGATGCTGATGGAATTAATAAAACAACTTTTCTATTAGGTAGTTGATGTCAAACATCTGGTAGGGGAGTTACTGAACATGAGGACTCATGAAAACTAGAGAAGAGAAGGCTGGAAGGGATGTAAACAGTTCTCCAACAACTAAGAGGAGTTTTTTGAGAAGATGGAACCAATCTCTTCATATGGAAGGAGGATGAGAGATAGGGATCATAAAGTGAAAGAGGGGACATTCTGACTTGACATAATAGGGGGTAGAAATCACCATAAGGACAGTCAAGGAGGGGGACAGGCTGCCCAGAGAGGCTGTGCAGTCTCTTTCCCTGGAGTTTTTCAAGACCCAGCTGGAAAAGCCCTGAGCAATCTGTTCTGAGTTCAGATGTGACTCTGCTTTGAGCAGGAGGTTGCACTGGAGACCTCCTGAGGTGGTGTGAATTTCAGGAGATGGACAGTTTGAGTTTTGCAAAGAAAACAAGAAATATTGGAAGATAAAGGAAATTCAAGATTATATATGAGTGCTGACTGTCAAGGGGATTTAAAGAACATAAATATTTCCTTAACCTCTCAGTACTTGGAAGCATCATGTAATGCTGAAATCATCTAAATGCTGTTGCAATGCACTCAGCAGCTAGAATTTATGTTCACATTTATTCCTGAATCTACTCTAGATCTCAGCAAATATTTGGTAGTTATGTAGTTTAAATTTGGATTGGACATTTTAAGATGTGCATTTTCATAGCAGGTCCTATCTACCTTGCCCACAGTGAGCACAATATTTTTAAACTCTCCCAGGGTATATAAGGAACACAATAAGGGTTAGTTTCTTCAATGAGAAATTTGTCTTGTTAGGAGGGGAGCACTGTCATCATCCTGAATCCTCAGCAGAAGGACCTGAAACTAAGCTTTTGAGGTACATCATGAACAGAGATCATAAGAGCTTTGAGTAAGAATGACTTAGCATCGGAAATTTCATTTTGTGCCCATTAGAAAAAATAAACTAAAGGATTCCTTTTTTCCCCCAGAAAATGTTATTCAATCAGATAGCTGTTCTCAGATCCCTAGCTGCTGGAGACTGGCTCCCAGGGCTGAAAGATCCCAGGGTGTTCTGCAGTAAATCACCCAGAGACAGGGTCCACAAGACCTCCAGTTTGCTGCTAGTTCTAGAAAAATCCTATTCCTAACCTTCAACCCTTGTGGTCTGCTAGGGCTTTTGAACAATTAGGAAAATCTTAAGTAAAACTTTTTGGTTTACTTTTTTTCTAAAGAGAGTTCAAAATCCCTGTATCATAGAGGAAAGGAAAAGAAAGGATTTTGTTTTTCTTTTTGTTTCAGGACAAATTTTAAAAATTTAATTGGAATTTTCAGCCAAGGAGGATTTCCAGTTTTCAGCCAGTTCTTAGCAGAAGCCAGTTATTAGCTTCCATTAGGTATGTGTGCCTTCACGTCCTTGGAAAAACTTTTTCCTCTCACACATCCAGCTGTCAGAAAATTTGTCATTTAGCCCTGGGCCATGATATGTTTTGTTCCATTGTGATAATCTGCTTTGGTTTTGTGAACTTTAAAGAGCTCTGCAACCATTTTGATAAAGAATTACCACATTAATCATGTTTCTATGCAACTTCTATGGAATTCTCTGTGTGTTTTCATACAAACTGCAATATGCTATTATGACTATGTAAGTCCAGACTTTACCTTTGGCACAGACAGAAAAAGATATTTGATGTTTGCTTGTATTCTATGTGTTCTGTATTTCAACTCATGCTCTTTGTAATATCAGATCCTACCAGTTAAACAATTATTAGGTTTTTTTTTTAACATTTACTCATCTCCAATCTACTGAAGAAATTAAGTCATAGTCTTGGATTGTGTCATTTGGGTACATCACAGCAAGTGTAAAAGGTACATAAATTTCTACAGGATAAGTGCTCAGACATTGATTTAATTCTCCTTGTTAAGTGCTTTGATGATTAACAATAAAATACTCCATCTGCTGAAATTTGTGTTGTCTCAGGCTTTGATTTAAAATCTATCCTTTATGTTAAGGATAGATTCGGCTGTGTAACTATAGTACATTACATTAATAGCATATAAACTATTCAATTAATTTGAAGTTAATTCGCTAAATGAAAGATATTTACAAATTAGAAAATAAATAACACAATTTGATTTTTCATTCCAGTTTAAATTCAGCCAAACATTTTTTTCATTTTCCCTTCTCATTACTTGATAAAGTTTTGTTTCTTTTTTGTTTGTTTGTTTTAAACTAATTTAAACTAAGGTTTCCTTTTCATAAAAGTACGTGGGATAAAAGATTTTCTCTTTTCACCTTCTTTGTCTGTCATTCCCACTGAGATTATTATTATTATACTTTTATATATATTCCTTTATTATTGCAACTACCTTTTCCTTCTCCTTACATGAAGCAAATGTCATAGTTCAGGAAAACCTGAACCTTTCTACTAGGATGGAAATAAACTAAATGTGGTATTTTCCTTGTGTTGAACAGCCATTAGTCCAAAAAGGGCACCAAGGAACTACCAAATTTCTTTTGAAGCAAAATGCTTCAGAACAGAGGTAAGGGATTACAATCCCACCCCAAACATATGAAAATTAAAGTAACACAGGACGTCAAAGTCATTATCATGGTAACTTTGCTTGTGTGTTATACAGCTTCCTGAAACCATTCTGTTTGTTTTTTGGTTGGTTTTTTTTTTTTTTTTTTTTAGGATGTAAGCTTTTGATTATAGGCATTGTGTTTTTGCATATGTTTCTGCAGTATCTGACCCACCAGAGACAAATCCCTATTTCAGCCTCAGGCTTCTATTAGAATAAAACTATGTGATAAAACAAATGCTGGGAAGATTAGTGCGCTACTGACTCTCGGTAGGGACTGCTAACACTATCCAATGGTACAACTATTTGAAGAGATTTTGTGTGATACATTATTGTGAATTTACTACAAAACTAGCTTTTCAGCCTAATTTCCCTATAAATACTGAATGTAAGGTGGAACTCAAAGCTGAATAGGTATTTCATGGAACAGTACTCATAGTATGTAGCTAAGGGCACCTATGTTGGAACATGAATGGTTTGCCTGTTGGTAAATTTACAAGGGTAAATTTCTACACTGATTTCCTCAACACAAGCTGTTTGAAGATTCAAGCATTGTACATTAGAGACTTAATAGAAATGTTCGTCATCAAGGATATAAGAAGAAAAGGAAATCAAAGTATTATATAGATAAAGCAGTATACATTCAGTTTCCAGTATTTCCCTCATTGTGGGTTACCAGCTTAACATCAGTAAGAAGAAATACTCTGTCAGAGCAGCCATAAAAGTGACCTGGTTATAACAGGGAAAAATAATGAAAAAAGATGTCTGCTAAAATACTGATAGAGAAAATCTCTGCCAACCTGGGAACTGCTAGCCTGGGAACCGCTAGCCTGGGAACCTGGCCTAAGAAGCCAGAATATCCTTGACGAGCGTGGATGGGAGCCTGGCTTGGCCTCGATAAATGCAGCTGGGAGCCCGGAGCATCCTTGATAAGCACAGAACAAAGAAACTGCTATAACCTGCAGAACAAAGAAACTGCTATAACCTACAAACTGACCTCCTAAGAAAGCAGAAGTCAGCAACAGCTGTTCCAGGAACTGGTGTCCTATGCCCACTTATATGTCCACATTAAAGACATAAAAGTAACTCACCATCTTCCCAAAATGAGCTTCTCTCTCTGAGAACTCCCCCTGCGTGAACTTATCTACACACTCCTTTGGACCTGCTAGGGATGCCTGGCTGAATCCAGACTCCATGAAGCAGATTATCTCCACAGTGAGACTTCGTCTGTCGTTGATTGGCCCCACTCCTGGGAGCAGTTTAATGAACAGTATGGGTAATATTTTGAATGAAAATATATATATAGGTATGCATATATACAATATTTTACTATCATATTCTTTTCATTATTCAAAGGTCTTGTCCCTGTGAAAGACAATTAGATTTAGGTTTACATTTAGCTTAAAAAATACTCCAGGCTATGCATTTCTTCAATATTTGTTTTGTTTGATATACTTAAAATGCTTAAAAAAAATGTGGTTTATATATACTCATAAAGACTTCTAACAAAGATATTAAGATCAGTATGAATGAAATATAAATTTAAAGGAGTGTGTGTGCATATTTCTGTGAAATCACCTGAAAAAGGGTTAAAAGAATGGCCCTCATCTGGAATGGCAACATAATTTCCGTCTTTGAAGTTCACAAGTGCACAGTATTTGCTCTAGAGTTTGGAAGAGCTTGCACTTTGATTAGACCAGCACAGACAACTTGTTAGAGGAAGACTTTGGTTTGTAACAATAAAAGGATAGCAATTGAATCATCTGCTGGATGTGGAGGCCTTCTATCCTCTTAAGGGACAAAATTTAGGCTGACCTGAAAAAACTCTCCTCTGAGAATGCAGAGTTTTGTAACAGGAGCTCCAAGTAAAATCACAACTTGCTTAAGCTGTCTTGATCAAAAAAAAAAAAATTTTCTCTTCTGAAACCCAGGAACTGTGTTCTGATTGACGACTTCAGGCACTGCTTTACTTAATTCAGAGAAGGTCCTTGAAAGAGAGATTGGTGCTTATTGCTAAAAAAGCACTTTGAAGAAGAATTACACAGCTTTTGTGCAATCAGAGAAACCTTCATGTAGCACCTGCTGAAATTAAACTAAAATCTTCCATTCCTTTTAGGGTGAATTGGCTAGGACACTAATAAAAGATCCTAATGGTAAAATAAATGAGAATCATAAAATAAGTTTAGTCTGCAGGAGTCTGTAAACTACATCTTAGAAGTTCCTTAGTTTTTTCCATTCACACTCTTTTAAAAGACGTAGAATAGGATTTTTCTTTGATTTGTTTCTGCATATTTTTTTGGCAGGAAGGAGGAATAATGGGACCATATGTTATATTTGTATTACATTTCCTATGGGGAGGAAAGTATACATCTTATGACAAAACAAAATTTATAAAAAAACCCCAAACAATTTATTGGACTTATTTGTTTATCTATGTGGTTTTGGAACACCCTAATTAAATTTAATTTATTGAAACTTAAAAAAATATCCAGCCCTGAAAGGTTTATTTGTTCTGGAAATTTTTAATATACTGAAAGTAGGAGTTTCCTGTGAAAATGTCACTTCAGCCATAAATATAATTAAGACTTAATTAATTAATTAATTAAAATTATGAAGTCTTCTATGGTCAAAGCAGCTTAGAGAAGAATATCTAAATCAAAAAGCATTAAAAGAAGAATTCTTTTATACACACCTAATCTATTCTGACTAGAAATCAAACCAAAGACCTTTGCATCAAAAAAGCTGATCTGAGAGGTCTATGCTTTCTTTAAAAATATGGCTCACAAAAGTAGATGTATAATTTATTTTTTTGATTCTGTGACCTTTCCTTCTTTCAATGAATATATGGAGTTTTTCTGTTGTCACCCTCATTTATGACTGCCAGAAAAGCAGTGGCCAGGAGAAGGAGTTTTCCACATTCTCCCAGTACTCTTCCATCAGGCCTGTAAGCATTCTTGGACCCATCAGCTTCCCCAGTATTTCCTGTATTTCAGTATTACCTCTCCTCACCCCTACCATCATTCACTGTCTCTATCTCACAGCTACCCCAGTATGCCTCAATCCCAGTCCAGAAATCATTCACACTTTCCAGTCAAAAGTACCCTGAGTCTTATGTAGCATCTGTTTTGATCTCACTCATCTTCCTCTGAGTTGCCCAAGATGAGCCTTTCATTAGGATCCAGAGGAAAGGAGAAATATAGTGGCAATAGCAGTGGTCCAGAGTGATGGGGACAAGGACGCAAGAGTTTTATGGGAGACAAGTCTCCATCAAGACACAGGTCGAAAAAGGGAAAATGAAGTCAAAAGCTTTCTGGATCAAAAGGTCTGGAAAACAGACCTTAACACTACAGGATATATAGACTAAACTAGACTAGGTCATTTGGAAGGGACCTACAATGATCATCTTGTCCAACTGCCTGACCAACTCAGGGCTGACCAATAGTTAAAGCATATTATTAAGGGCACTGTCCAAATGCCTGTTAAATACTGACAGGCTTGGGCATCAACCACCTGTCTAGGAAGCCTCTTACACTGTGACTGCTGTCTTGGTAAAGAAATGTTTGTTAATACCTAGTGTGAACCTCTCCTGATGCAGCTTTGGGCCATTACCATGCTTCCTGTCAGACTATGCAGTGGAAGACCAGTTTGTAAACCATGTCTCCAAATGGAAGTACATCACTAGTGGATTAATCCTATGCTGGTTTTGGTGGCTTTTGATGTGCCATGTTAGACCTGTCTTAAGTGTTGTGCATCACCTCTGTTGTGTAAAAACTGTTGTCACCAAAGGTGCTCAAACCTATAGCCTCATCTTAAGAAAAATTAAGGTTGTCAGCAGAGTCTCCAAGGAGTCTAATCTAATCGACTGCTCCACAGTTTGTGTTCAAAACAGAACAAGCTCATGACCTTCACAGCAGTCTACATATGTTGTCGTTCAGTTAGGAAACATTGTCATCCCTCCTTGCCTTGTTCTGTGGGCAAGGTAAAGATCTGAGTTTCTGGTGCTTTCTGTAGCCTTTCAGGGATATTAGAGAAGAAAAAAAGTCAACTATAACTGCCCTGTAGCAACCTTTCATTAATCACATATACAGCTTGCTTCTACTTCAGTGGGATTTCTCCATGTGAATTTGGGAGCAAGATTTGGCCTTTGATGTGACTTGTATAAATCATAGCTTATTAATTCTTGGTTTGACAGAGAGTTAAATATGTTCAAAGAACAATAAAATACAAGAGTATTAGCAAACTCTCCTGTAACTCCCACAGTCACAGCTCCTTAGAAGATGACAGTCATATGCATAACAAAATAGAGTGCAAAAATCTGAGGCAGATTAAGGAAGTGATCAATGAGAATATCCAGTAAAATCACAGTTGTTGGAACACTTTTTCTCAAGCAGAAATAGTCTTTCTTATGGTAATTCCTGATCTCAACAAGAATTTTACTTCAGACTGCATTTAATTTTAAGCTCAGATTCAGGATTAAAGTTAATTACATTTATAATTCCTCTAGTATCACTTTTGAATAGATACCTGTCTGAAAAGATTTGCGGCACACAATTGATCTGACACAGGTGACATTAAAGTGTGTCTAAATGATGGTAAGGAACATCAGGGAGGTGTATATTTTCCCCATATGATTCAGGTAAGGTAAATTTAGGTGGCATTCTGGATGAACCCTGTGGAAGCTTGTGCCCTTTCAGCTGCAAATTATTAAGGCCAAATTTTATTGCAGCACTCCCAATGAGTTATAAGCAATTTGTGTAAGAAAAGCAGACCAGAGAAGAAAGGAAGTTCACCACAGGACTGGCGCAAGTAAGCAAGTTGTAATGTAAAATACCACAGAAAATGATGCCGGAGGCAATTCAGAAGATCTTCTGCTGTGATTTTGTATTTTGGTTGGCTTTAGATGAACAAAGTTTATTTTGACTGAACTAAGTGGTATAATTATTGAAGTCAGTAAGTCTAGTATCAGGCCTTATCACAGGTGAAGTGTTTGTTTTATACAAAGGAAATAAGTTATTTTTAAGGGCAAGACCATATTGAATTTCTGCATGACACTACTATGAACCTTATATCTATTCCACAGGAACTTCTGAAGTGTGAGTGGGTGGCCAAATCTTCACAGCCTTCACAGAAGATTTTCCCTGTGACTGAAGTTATTTCCTGTGTTACCATTTTTAAGAGGTCAAAATAGAGCACAAGAGGTTAAAGCACTTCTTTTGCACAGAGCAAAAATCTTATATTCTCGCTTTTTCATGTCATGAAGGGATTCAGAACCTGTCTTTTCATACCCTGGAAGAGTCTGTATACATAAAGATCTATCTACAAGGAAGAATCCTGTGTACAGCTGGGCAGGATTTAATTCAAGATCCATAGAGGCAGGGGAGCAGAGCAAAAAGGAGTGGCACTGCAATTCGGTGGTGAGGAGTTGGTCCTGCTCCTGCTTTTAAGACTGTGTCTCGCTTTTACAGGAAACAAACATTGTATAATGTGCACTTGTTTTTTGCAACAGACCCAAACAACCTCTTTCTACGTGTGGGTATGTTAGCAACTGTACTAAAGCCTTGAGGAAATACAGAAAAAAGGGAATCTTTGCTTCTGGGTCTTATGAAGGGATTTTTTAATAGACAAAGAGCTGTTAATGTAAAAAGCACAGCCCAAAATGCCCAGAAGCATCTCAGAGCTTCGAGTGCCTGTGGAATTAGGGTACAAGAACAGAGGTAGAAGAGTCACTTTTTTGGATTTCAGTGTTTCAACTTGATCAGTTCTTTCCTGCTTTTCAGACCAAAGCTGTTTTGTGGATCTGGCGTTAAATTCATAACGGAGCTAGTCTCTGATGTTTGCAGGAAGCCTTGACAGGTTTTCATTTTAACCAATGAATGATAATAAGCATCATAGAAATTATTATTGTTTTCTTGTTGAAACAGAAATTATGGATAAAAATATGATGCTTGATCGCAAAAATAAAAAGTTTTATTTCATTTTTTAATGAATATTTCTCTTTCTAAGTCTTTTGTCTTCAGGTAATATCTGACTATTGTATCTTGCAATAGGTTAACAGGAGGCAGAATTATTTGAAGTATGGGCAGAAAGTGACAGGCTATCAAAAACAAGGTGTCAGTTTATGAAGACAGGTTGTAAAAGAGAACTACAAGAAAAATGCTACATAGATAAGGTAGAAAAAACACAAAGAAACATGGTAATGATAGCAGCACTAAGATTTCAAGTTGCAAATGCTGGGACGGTTAAGCAAGCAGATTTTCAGTATCGTTGAAATCTTTTAAACCACATCAGATCAAGTGTCAGTGGAAAATTTCACCATTTGTAAACTCTAGAAACATTCCTAGGCCACATATGTCACAGAACATTTTGTAGGATATTGACTGCAGTGTTCAGACTGTTATAAAGAGGATTGCACTTAATTTAATTCAGAAATATACTAAAATTTTTGTATCTCCTGAATAAATATTCACCTATGTCATGTGCTTTTCACAAACTATTACATTAGATAAAGAAATGTCACAGAATCATAGAATGGTTTGGGTCAGAAGGGACCTTAAAGGTCATCGAGTTCCACCCCCCTGCCATGGGCAGGGACACCCTCCACTCGATCAGGTTGCTCAAAGCCCCATCCAACCTGGCCTTGAACACTTCCAGGGATGGGGCATCCACAACTTCTCTGGGCAACCTGTTCCAGTGCCTCACCACCCTCAGTAAAGAATTTCTTCCTTGTATCTAATCTAAATCTACCTTCTTTCAGTCTAAAGCCATTACGCCTTGTCCTATCACTACATGCCCTTGTAAAAAGTCCCTCCCCAGGTTCCTTGTAGGCCCCCTTCACATACTGGAAGGCTGTTATAAGGTCTCCTTGGAGCCTTCTCTTCTCCAGGCTGAACAACCCCAGCTCTCTCAGCCTGTCTTCATAGGAGAGGTACTCCAGCCCTCTGATCATCATCTTCCTGAAGTGTTTGAATACTGCAAAAAAGCAGCAGTGGACTGTTTGCATAGCTGTCAATTTTCTCTAACTGCATGTAACCTTCAGGTACTGGAAGAACATTTGCCGTCAAATGCCCTGATACTACTTGCCTTTCATGAAAAGATGTAAATATTACATATTTGATGAGAAAATAATGTAAAAGAGCTGGTTTTCAGTGTGGAAAAATACAGTAGTTTCTGATGGCAGTTGTCTGCAAGGGGTGGCCATGAACTGCTGCTTGCATTTGGTCTCCAGAGGTCCTTTTGGATCTATTTCACTCTATGACTATGATTTCTCCTCCAGGAGGAGAAAAAGGGAAACCATCTCTCTTCAATCCTCTCTGGATCTGCTGGAGCTGAAGGGGGTTTGGAAGCTTCTAACTCCTTTCTGTTCCCCCACTTTCCCCTGACTGCTCTCAGGACTGACAAAGCAGAGGACACTGCTGCAGATGGAGCAGATAGCCTGGTGGGAGCTACTGGTAGCTCAACTGGCTTGGTAACTCCCTGAAGGATGCTTGGATGGAAAATCAAATCCTGCGTTTTAGAGACAGAGGAGAGAAGGGGACAGAGGAATCCAGAGGAGATCCCAGCAGGATGAAACTTAGCAACTTGTGTCCTAAACATTTGTCTATTCTTTGTCTTTGAGCCTTATGCCAGCACCAGGAGCAGCAGAGAAACTTCCAGCTATTGCCTTTCTGAAAATTTCTAAATGCTTGCTAACTCTGCTCTGTCTTACTGCTCCCAGCCTTTATCAGTGCTCATTGAAACTCTGTTGAGTCCTCACAGCTCCCCAAATCTCCCTGATGTTTCTTCCTCTTGAATTGGCTTTTCACTCTCACAAAATGAAAAGTTGTTGACACTAGTGTTAAAGAAAAATAAAAATATGGTATATCTCCTACTAGATGCAGGAAAAATCAGTTCTGCCTACATAGTTTGTGTTGAAAGAGCTCTGATATTCACCCACTCTACATTGGGGTGGTTTTAAGGCCTTGGACAGTGTCCACACAGAGAGTTTCAAGCCATTTTCTGCTTTAATACCCTGACATGAAATTATAAAGAAGTTTGTTCAGTGTCATCCAGGACAATCAAGAGTCCTTATCCTTGCTGACAATCCTTTGAGCCATCTGGTCCTCCAACAATTTCTTTCTTAAAACAAGGGCTCAAAATAATATTTCTGTGTTACACATGACAGTATTTTGCTTTTAATTGAAATAGAATCTCACAGTCCATCGGTACCTTAATTTGACTGTAAATCATAGTCTGAATTACACTGTTCCTGTAAGTTTTTTAGACCATAGGATTGAATTCAAGTCTCTGAGATGTCTCTTACTACACATAAACAGTTACTGTGTTTTTTAGTTCAGTGTTGAACCAATCACCTACTTGTGGAACTGCGGAATTGCGACCTTAATCTTTCAAAATAACACTTGCTGCTAAGGAAAGAGCTTCAACATGATGTCTACCAGGATCACCAGGTTTTTTTCTGCCAAGCAGTTTTCCAGCTGGTTGGAGCCAGCCTGCACTGGTACTTGAAGTTATTCCTCCCCAGGTGCAGGAGTCATCATTTCCCTTTGTTGAACTGATGGGGTTCCTCTGCTCATTTCTCTAACCTGTCAAGGTTCTTCTGAATGGCAGCATGACCCTCCGGTATATCAGGACCAGTGTTGCATCATCTGCAAATTCGTTGAGGATTTACTTGGTCCCATGTTCCAGGTTGTTAATGAAGTTAAACTGTTTTGTCCCTGATACCCCTGTCATTGATACTTCTGGGGCACACCATTAGTGTGTGGCCTCCAGCTCAACTTTGTGCTACTGATTACAACCCTCTGGGCCTGCAAAGTAAGCAGGTTTCATTCCTTTTATTTTCCTCCTTGCCTTCTTACACCAGTGGGGCCTCTTTCTTCCTCTTCCTTCTTCCTTTCTTTCAATTACAGTATAATCTTATGAAACAGCAAAACTGAAAATTTGCTTTATATATGTTTTTAATGTTAGAAGTCACAATTCTAAATGAAAAAGCCATTGTCCTTCCAGTTAGACAACCAAAATAAAAGAAGTCTGGTAGGTTGTTGGTCTTGGTAGCCAAAATACGGAACCAACATTGAATTGGATTGTCTGGAATGGTCATTAAGTCCATGAGCTGACGTCATATTTTCTACTCCTCCAGGTAGGGCCTGATTAGAGGTGAGTATGCTCATTAAACCCTTCCAACAGATGGCAGTCTACAGTTATAATTTGGGATTCCCTCTGCCTTTTCGAGAACAAAACAAGATGATGCATTCTGCATAAAGCTATAGTTCAGTGTATAAGTAAGTAGGCCCACTGCTGTGCACATCAGGATAACTCTCATGATACATGGAGGTAACACAATGGAAAGCGCAGTTTAGAAATCCAATTTATCTTGCTGTGAATAGAATTGCATCCACTACAGACATCAATTAGTTTTGTTCTATAACACAGTTATAGAATGTGACATTGAAAAACTATTTGCAAACTGCTAAACATTCACATAGCTTGAGTTCATGGAGTTTGGAAAAATGTTAATTCCTGGTGTGCAAAAGAGAACAAAGGATTTTTTACCAACTACAGCCAAAAGGTCAGATCACAACTGCTGAGGTAATGAAGCAAAATCTTCCTTCAACTTCAGTTGCTTATACAGTTTATAAAAGCATAATATTCTCTGGATACCTCTTTCTTGCAGCACCGAGATTCTGTCACAGCTGAACTATGGATAGCTCTATTTTAACTCTATACCTTCATACCAGTGTCTATAGCCCCAAGACTGATAAACAAATGACTCTTAGTATTAAAATACTTGAACACCGATTTTTTCCCCTGTGCTTTTGCAAATGTCATATAGAAAGTTCATTCATAAAGTAAATCTATACCACCAGTCCTGTAGAAGCTTTAGTATGTTAATGCTTAGGTAGGTATTTCCTGCTTACCTTTAAGACAGTGACTGATGGATTTATGTATCAGGTCCTATAAGCTGATTACCTGCGGCTTAATACTGTAAGAAGTTTGTCATACTCTCATATTTTGTCTGCATATGAACAATCCTTCTAGCATAGATTAACTTCTTTTTTAAAGAATGGGTTTATACATTTTTCATTGCTTTCCCTCTTCCTAAATTCATGCTTAGTGTTATTCCTCAAGGCAGCCAGAAACATATAACAGACATCTTAGAGCTCAGCAGACCTAGCTGCTGGGAGGTATAGGAGCTTACGTATTCCGTATTCCACTCATAACAATTAGAAACTGTGTCATTTGTTTTCCTGGGAAAATTCATTACCAGAACATGGTGTTAGTCAGGGTTCCTCTACACTTTTACCTTAGAATTACCTCTCATTTGAAAATATTTTTATTTTTTAAAGTTTTAATTAGATTCCTAACTCATTTGTTTCTCCATGAGAACTTCTCTACACAGAGAAATGTTCGGAACCAATGTTTCAAGGATCACATCCTGTAATTTTCTACCCCTGGGGTCAAATGCAGCCCTCAGCTGAATGATGGATGGAAGGAACTATATAGATATTTGCCTGTGTCCATGCCACATGACTCAGGAATATGCGCTTAACCTGCCAATGTTAATGCAGGACTCCTTTTGCTCCTCCCCGTTTCCCTTCAATTTAAACCTGCCAAGAGTCCACGCTGCACAAAATCACTCTATTCTAGAATAAAAGGCCAAGAAATTGTGCTAAAATATTTAATCCAGGCCAATTTCTTTGTACAGAGACAGATGATTGCATGTGGGTTTAGTGTGGTTTAAAGAGTGACTGCTTGTAGTAGGTAAGTCTACTTATTACAAGTCAGAGCAAGTCTGTACTGATACTAATACTTAACTTAGCTCCTACTTGTATTTTTCTAGTCATAAGTGTTAAAGGGGCATGTTGGCTCCTCATTTTACAAGTAGAGGAACTCAGCAGAGAAACAGAGAAAGGGTGAGGAAGGTAGACTGCATCAGGATTCCCTCTGCATCCTAAGGTCGTGTTCCCACTGGTTCAAGAGCTTATGATCTCTTCTCCTAAGTCCCAAGTGCATAATCTAAAAGCAAGATGACTTATAAACATTTAGAAAAAAAACAGATTTTCACAAACTGCATCCTACAAATATTGAGAGGAATCACCTTATCTTTCTAAGTTGTCTGAATGTCACCTAGAAAAAGAAAAGCAGCTGCAGTCAATAACAAAAACCAGTCACCTCAGAAGGATGATTTACTTATTCTATTACAGGTAAAGAAAAACATGGCATGAATTCCCTAGTGGGCAGGTTTGACCCAGTCATTTAAAAAGAAGGGTTTAGTACCTTTTGAGGTAGGTACCTTGTTGTATCTGAGAGACATCCATATAAGGCTGGCAGACCCAAACCCAAAAGTTATTCATACTTCTGTCTATCCAAGTGGGATAGCTTAAGACATCTAGAGTGGCATTAGCGACCTTTGCATGGGCAACTAAATAAAACCTGTAATGTTTGTTATTCCTTCCTAACTAGCAAAAGCCTTAAAAGTAATTCTTGGGTGACTAAAGATGGACCCAATCCACTCAGAGCTGTCACACATCACACAGGTTTATAACATACCAGAGCCACTATTCTGCAGTGCATCATTACCATGGAAAAAGTAGTTGCACACCTGGATTAATCACTTTGAAAAGATGTTGCTTGTCTTGCATCTGCAGTGCTACAGAGTAAGATGAGTTTGTTGAAAAGCCTAAGCCAATACTTTTCCCAAGCCAACTAAAAATGTGCCCATAATTCAACACAAAACAACTACAATGACTGAGGCATTGGAGGAAGATTTAAAACAGATGCAGTACAGGGGCTTGAGTGATATAATTTTACTTCAGTTGGCTGATTTACCTGACAAGCAGGTAAGAAATCTGAGAGTGCTGACTCTCTCTCTGGACTAAAGCTTTAATTGGATAATGAGGTGAGCTAATGGTCTGATATGTGCTAGTTTGGCCAAAGTTCACAATGCTGAGCTCAACATTAACCATGTTTCACCTGCTGCCAAAGTAAAAACCCCAGAAAGCCAAGACCAGCAGGCAGCATTTCAAGACTATGGCTGTAGAAAAAACGTTTCCCATCCATACCTCACAGATTGTCTACCAAGAAACCAATGGAGTTAAATAACTAGTGTCAATTTTGAACACCGTTTACATTTTATAGGCTTGGATTTTGATTCTTATATTGATTTTATGCTGATATAAATCCTTCACTTCAAAGAGGCTACTTGATTTAAATCTGTAACAGAACATAACAGGACATATTTTCTTTTATTAAAAGTCTTTTGACTTCACTGGTACCAGTATGAAACAGGAATAGTCAGAGGACTCCACCATAAATTTTAAGAGTACTTAATTTCATTTCTAGTACATGCCACATAATTTCATTGCTAAGACAAATTTATTCTGCAGACCTTGTTGGTGTTAATTGCAAATAAAAAAAAGACAAAGAGAAGAAAGCTCAAAAAAGATGTAAATCTTGAAAGTGAGAAAAAAACTAATTTGGGTAACTCAGTACATTTATAGAAGAGAAAAAATCAGTAAATCAAATCAGATATTCCAACTGTTCCTTTTAAATTCCTTAGAGCAATGACAGTATATGTGTGTGTGTGTCTGGGTGCATATGGAAATAAAGGTGCATGTGCTTATATGTGTATGTAGACACATTATATACTTACATATTAAAGTTGAGGAGGAGGATTAGTGGGTCTAGGTGGGAAAAAAAGACTGCATCAGAGCTCAACTCTTTAAGTCTTTGCTCTGCCTGAACACAAGAGTACGAAAGCTCAGTCAGTTTACCATTTGGCAATGGCATTGGTGCTTCTCTTGAGGGAAAAGGCCATTTTGCCTTTGGGGACTGAGAATGAGAAATAGCAGTGTAAAATTTTGAAAAGTCTTAATGAAGAATTTTTTAGTTTAAGTCTTTTGAAAGTAAATTCCAGTTTTGTGACTTCAGAAGTATTGATAGTGGTTTTTTTTTAGGTTCAGAGACCATTTCTTGTGCCATAAGCAAGTTTTGCACAGGAACCCACTGGGCTTCAGGACATGCAGCTGTTTGACAGCTTTGCTGTGCACACTTGGCAGGAGCTGCCCTCTCCTCGGTGACTCCTCCCGCTGCCCAGCTCTGGAGCAAGGAGAGGACTCTCTTGTCATCAGCAGCTGCCTGTTCTTCAAGGATTTCACAATCTATTCCTTTTTTCCGTACTCCCAGTACTTGGGCAATTTTGGACAATGCACTTTGTAATTAGAATAAAACCACATGTAAAATTGTAGAAAACTCCAGTGAACTGGTACATTTAATCTTTTTCTGTCACCTTTGACAGTTCAAATATTGCCTCTCCTGCTGTTCCCTCTCCTTTCACCAAGTCCTGCCTTTTCTCCATGTTGCATAGCCAAAATGTTTTTTCCAGTTCTGCTCTTTAACAAGCTGATTTTCTTCTCCAGCTAACACCTGCCTTTTTTTTTTTTTGTCTTTGTCACAAAATGCAGGTTCATACTTACTGTTTTCTCTGAAAGATGGGCCTTGGGTAAGGACGTAAAGGCCTCATGAGGGCAATTAGTAATAGTCTCTAAAACTTCCCTTCCAAATCTCTTTTCACAAGTCACCCCATCTGGCTGTGTCTGCTTTTGGTTAGATGGCTTGTGAAAAAACCCTGAATAGTTTTGTCTTGCAGAAAAAAGTCATGGTTTATAACCTTGTCCTTAAGGAGGAAACGGAGAGAAAAAGGAGAAAGTATGAGAGACATTGAAAATCATTTTAGACATCTCTTGTGCTGCCAATATCATTCTGTGTAACTTCCATTTTGCAATTCACAAATTCACAGGCGTTTACTATACTAAAAATGTGCTAGCACCAGATTTGGTATGCACTGACAGAGCTTTAGGGCTGTAGAGATGGACTATACTTTGCTCTATGGATTTGTTTCAGTAGGCTCTCAGCAAATGCTGGAAGAAGGACTGATGGCCCCACAATAAAAGCTTGTAAGTGCTGCTACTCAGCTGTGTTACACTGTGGACTTACATTCATTTTTCACCATGTTTGTTGTGTTTTGGAAGATAAAAGTATTTGCCAAATAATTAGCCTCCTGTATATCTTGCTACTGTGTCCTCACCTTGGAAATAATAACTGTTGCTTGTTGTAAGGAAGCATAGAAATTAAAAAAGTCTCAGACTCATCTGTGATAATAGGATTGACACAGCTAAAACCTTGCCGCTCAGGACCTCCTACTCTTGACAATTTGTGTGTTTGCTGGAGGGCATAATATCCCCGTTGATGGCAGTCCTCTCAGTGACTGGCACATAAAAGCTAATGTAGCTATCTAATACCAATGAACATTCATTAGTGTCTTGAAAGGTAATGATGATGAGAACCTCGAAGGATAGCCACAGCTCAAAGGGGAGATAATGACTGAGTGGGATCCTGGGGTGTGAAATTTTGGTCGGTCTTTCTAGGAGGCAAGATGTTGTATAAAACCAGATAGAAACTACACAGAAAAAGATATAATGTTCTAGAGAGGAAGACAAAAATAATTAAATAATTACTCATGGATTGTGTGCTAGTTATTCCATTAATATGATTCTTGGAACTATAGTCACGCCTTTAGGCTTTTAAGCTATGTCTCTATTGCTAAAAAAGGAGAAGGGATCAGCTAGAGTACCAGACTCTGATTATTCATGGTGCTGAATAGCTAGCATACAACTGGTATGATAATGACCCAGACCAATTAGCACTTTCTGAGAGATGGCTGGGCAAAGTTGGGGGATTTTATGCATCAGGGACCATTTCCAAAATCAATATGCATGAGCCTGAATGAGGTTTTTCTTCCCTCCCTCTCAGGACAGGTCTCCAAAACTGTTCCAGGAGTTTCCCAAACACCTCTATATTCTCTTAATTCATAATTTAGTGGAGTAAAAGCACACCACACCCCAAAAGCAAGACCATTAGTTTCACACTGCTGAAACACCACTATGAGGGACTGTAATGTAACACATAAAATATTTCAGACCTTTGAAGTTAAGAAAACAGCAGGAATGAGAACCATGATTCAAAAGCAGAAGGTTCTAGCATGGAGCCAGAGGGCGCCCAGGAGCCAGCACTGTGCAGCATGAATACAGCTTTCTGGGCTACCTGACGTCTCTTTTATTTAGCAGTGGGCAGGTAGTCTTAGAGGCTTTATATATTTCTATGCTAAAATGTTTATTGAAATGCTCAGATGTTCAGCAGATTTCTTTCTCATCTTCTCTCTTTCCCTCCAGCACCTGGGTAATTACACTATTTTATTATTATTCTTTTAATTTCAATTGTCACATGCTTATTTATGTAGTTTTAGGTAATCTTTAGGTGTAAGCATCCTTGAAAATTACATTTCCCTACCAAGAGATATAAGAACTGATTTTTATATTCCTCTTGTTCCCACCTACACATTCCTTATTCTATTCTCAGTGAACATAGTGCTGACATTTTAACTATAGTATCCTCTTTATCACTTTCCTCTTTCTATGTTGACAGTCCTTTGTATACCAGTGTCATGTATCCTAGCAGTTCCTTCTCTGTTTCTGGAGAACAGACATTATGATACCTCAAATCTTGGCACTCTCTACCCTTGATTGTCTTTAGTTTTTGCAGAGATTATAGCAGTTCTCTTCAACAGCACTTTTCTTTCTAGGATGAGAGTTCTAACTATATACTGATTGGACTGGTAGCTTCTCCTAGACATGGCCTTTCAGCTCAGAAAATGTCTTTACCAGTGCTTCAAGATAAAATAAAAAAAAAGTCTTTTCATGTGGAAGAATCTTTCCTGACTACTATACCCTCGTTTGCCAACATGGGATACTTAGGAACTAAGCTGCATTACCATGCCTATAAAAAGAGCAATCATAGCAGTGCAAGCAGCCTTGACTGCAATATGTCTTAGTAACCTTTTATATTATAGCAGTGTTGTTACTGCCACAATAGGTTAGGGTACGTCACCATTTCTGTTATATTTGAAACCACATTTTTCAGGGCTTTATAACTTTCATACCGTGATAAACACTGAACTGAATCTTTATGTATGGCTTGTCAGATAAAATAGATGAAGACATAGTGGCTGGAACTTGGGTGGTATATTACAATGAAATGGCAAAAGAAAAAGACAACAGCAAGTGGATTTCTCTCATTTTTGATAGTACAAAAGTTAAGCATTCTTAAAAGGGAACATAAACTCTACTCTGAAATTAGGCTTTC
Organism: Morus bassanus; assembly: GCA_031468815.1. Lineage (NCBI taxonomy): Eukaryota > Metazoa > Chordata > Aves > Suliformes > Sulidae > Morus > Morus bassanus. The sequence continues at coordinate 49,912,945 of CM062571.1, read as the reverse complement.
TATTTTTGATCCTCAGAAGAAGATTCTCCAGTTATCTGAGTGAAGTAGAACTAACATCCCAGAGCTCTCAAGACCCAGGATGGTATTATATTTTTAACACTTCTGTAGATTAAACAAGGAAGATACTCTATACTGGAGAATATCCCTTGCAAGAGCTGGCAGAACAATTTCAGAGTATGTGAGGGTGTTTCTGAGGGCTGTCTGGCAATACCGACAGGAATGCTAACAGGCAGACTGTCAAAGAAATGGAAAAACTGCATATGTGATGAAATAAACTGAATATGCTTTTGTAAGAGGGTCATGGCATTTCTCCTTCCCATGGGTACCTTTCTGCAGAGTTTTCTGTGCAGTGTGTGAACTGATACAATAAGCCAAGTTTATAGATATGTAGCCTTCGTCATCAAAGATGACAAAGAAAGTGCTTCCAGCTAAGGTATTAATTTTAATTCATAAATCCAGCCAATAATTGAAGAAAAAAAAAGGCAGTTAAACATGATTATCAGTTTTCAGCAGCATATCTGGATAGCAACATCATGTCACCAAGGTGGTTATCTATGTCAAGTCATTAAGAAGGCCAATCCCACAACCAACAGGTTGATAGACAGATGTTCCCTCCTGCCAGAAACTCCTGCCTCAGGCCCCTATGCCAATTCCCAGCTGAGAGGAGGAGCACTTGGCTTGCCCTCTCTGTGTTTGGGTGAAACAAAGATGTGCACATACCCACACCCCAAGTATCCATCAGTATCTATGAGTATGTTGAGGGCAACAAATGAGTGGAAAAATATCTGTCTGCTCACAAGTCCTGCACAATGCAAACCTTAAAATGACACTTCTTTCTTTTTTCAGGATTTGGTTTGTTTTTATTTTTATTTATTTATTTTTTTAAATTAAAGTCAGAGAGATAACAGCAAGACACAAGTGATTATGTGGGCCATTCTTTAAACTGCAACAGTGTCCCAAACACACTGACAAGATTATAAAGGAACAAACTTTGCAAGGGTCTATGGGGAGACATCCTTCCCAACTGAGATGAAAATCCTTACGTAGTATTAGAGGATTTCCTGAGATTCACAGGCATTATCATGTAAAAATAAACAGCAAATATTAGTAATAAACTTTTAAAATGTATCTGTTTTAGCTATGCTCATCCTTCACCTTATTTGCTTGCCCTGAATATATAACTATTTGACTGTATTCATGCAAGTCATTGTGGTAAATTTAACTTTCAGTTTACAAAGTGCACACCGTTTTTAAAACGTGAGTACTTACACCAGAAATATTGCACGCTTATGCAATAAGAGAAAATAAAACAGTATTACCTTGAGCAGTTACAACTAAGCAGTATAGATCACATCTAACCCAGCAGTCTTTTCTAACTTGAATTCTCACACACGGTCCAGCCCTGAGTCCATGCTGGGGCATACAATGTTCTTTCTCTTCCATATCTTGGTTTCAACAGGAAAGGTACTTGTGTGAATGAACCAGGTGAAAATTAAAATAAGCTCTGGGACTACATGGTGTGCTGGAAAGCACATCTACTTTGCTGGTCAATAGACACACATTTTTCTATTATTTGCTATTTAAACAGTCACAGTGAAAGCTTTAAAAGAAACCCATAGATTTATAAGCCATCAAAATTAATTTTTTTTTAATAAAGAATAAGATTTAGGAAATGTAATCTGCTCATAGGTATTCTACAACACAATCAGGCTAAATGCATTCTATATATACACTCTTCGATAAAAGTTTATCTCCAATTTAGTGGAAGAGATTTATAGAAAATAATTTTTGAATGAAAAAAAAATGTACATTTGCATTGGAAAACCAAATGCAGAAGTTAAATTAATCAAATCAAGTAACAGAAACATGCCATGTGGGTGGTACCAATCAAAATTTCTTGGCTTTATAATATTTTTAACAAGCTATTTACAAATGAATCACATAAAAAATAATTCAGAGAAACTGGGTATATATTTTAAAATAAATGTAAGTTTTACATACACTTACATACATTTTGCAGCCTGCTACAGACAGTGTTTGAACTGAAAGAGAGACAACCTTTAATCAATATAGCTATTGAACATTATTCACCCATTCTAGCAGTCATCTGAATTTGGAGTTATCTTCATGTAAAAAATTTAATCTATCTATGCAGGAAGAAAACACTGTAATAAAAACATCAAAGAAAAAAGACCCTTGATGTGCTCAAAACATAATTTCACGTAACACATTAATGAGAAATGGTAGTTGATATAAATCTAATCATTAAGGAAACAACTCAAGAGAGAAACAAAGAGAAGATAAAGCGTCTGAGAAAATCAGTAATGTGGGTTTGTAAAAATTATGTTTGTTTCTTTGGTTTAATTACAAGGTAAGATATTTGTATACATAATTTTTATCAAGCTGGAATATATTATATCTGGAATATATATATCTCAATATATTGTACAAAAGAATAAATTGTTCTTGAATTTCTGTGTGTTTGTCGCCAAGAAAATATACCCCTGAGGTTACTATTGTGATTCACAGCAAACAAATGTGATCAGATTATTTCTTGAAAAGTTATATTGCATCTGTTAATATTTATAAAAGAAATAAAGCATGCTCTGCATTTTTGCAGTGGAGAGGAATAGAATGTTGATGACCGTAACAGAATCACTGTAAAAGCTGGATTGATCACAATAAAGAAGGTAGAAAACTCTTATATATATACTTACTAAATGAGATGACAGCATGCTAAAATATTAAAACTATTACTGTTCCTCATTGCCTCAACCCTTTCCACTATTAGTTTAGCATCAGAGATGGTGGTATTCTGTGTTCCTACTGACTCATTTTTCATTTCCAGACTAATGGCGTATTTGTTCTGAACCTATTAAAGAGCCTTTAATTCCAAAACCACAGATTTTATTGCAGTGTTATTGGTAATTCTTGTAAGTGAAGCCTGAAACAATATCTGAATAGTGCAGCCCTGGCTATTTCTTGGATTTTTTTTTTTTTCTAAACACTAAGCAGTAGAAAAATCAGAAGATGAATATTTTCAAAGAGAAAGATTTCTCAAATATATGTTCTCTTTGATTAAAATGGTGTTTATTGAGAAATATGGATCCTGAATCCAAGCAATGAAAGATCTAAAATTACATTTTATCACATTTCCATTCAGCATCAGCTATAGTGCACTTGCATATTCCAGGCAAAAAAGCAACATGTGAATTAAAAAACATTAGACAAAAAAGGTTAATACATTTGATGAAATATTGGCCTAAATTTCAAAAAGTGTTTTCTCCACACTTTTATTTAGAAAAAAAAATGGATGACCCAATGGTTTTTTCTACACTGCATTTTCTGAACATCACTTTTACCTTGAAGTTTCACTGTTGGGCATCAACGCTTGAACATTTAACATTAATTCATATATAAAATGAGAAAATACTACACTGATTTTGTCCCAACCTAGGTATTTGTTTTTTTCCGTACACGCATGGATATGCAATCATTAGTTTGCAAAGGCTTGTACTAATCCTCTTGTACCCACAGGCTCTACTCACTTTGCAAGCTCAGCATGTTACTTAATGTGCCCAATGAAAACAAGTCATTATACGTGTGCCAGGGGACTGGCACATTATATGTGCTGCTGTGTGCCAGGGGACCCTGAGGGTGATGCCAGCTGTGTGCTCTAACCTTGCCAGCACTAACATTAGGCTCTTCTAATCAATTTCTTCAATTAAAAAAATGGAATTTAGTATAAAACTACTAAGTGTCGAACATTTTTATATCAACTATACAGAAAGACACATATTTAGTTTAAACAGGTGTTGGTGATGCATTGTATCCCAGTAGCAATTGCAAGTCAAGTCCTGAAGGTGTTCAAAGGTCTCAGCTGCTGATAATGGCAATTATCAGAGTTTTTTACCAGACATGCAGGCTTCCATAAAATGATAGTGATGTTCTCTGAAGTTCTGGCTTTAGCTGTAAGAACTAGACCTGTACAATGTAGGTTTTAATAAATATTTTATTAAATATGGATATAAAAATGTCAGAATCTAGTAGACTATGGAAACACAATGTTGATATAATTGAATTACTTGACCATTAATGGTTCAGAGTTATATTGAGTCCTGTGGCCGCTGTCCCTCTTTGTGAGATTTCTGCTCAATAAACCTTTGGGTTTGTTTCACAGTGCGAGGTATCCCTGGAAGCAAAGGGTGACCTACTACTCCCTGGCATAACAGTGGTCAGGAGGCAGATACTGCTGTGTTGGGTATATTTGTAAGCACTTGTTTTGTCTGATCACAAACATTCAGCCTTTGTGCACCTGTTGGTGTAGGTAGAGTCTGGGTGGAGGTTTTATGGAGATCAGTAGGAAGCCTACCATGCCCATCTCCTTATCTGAGAGCTGAGGGAGACTTGTCACTGTGTTTACCTTCTGCACAGCACCAGTGGCTAAGGAACTCCTTCTAGTTCTAGGAAATAGTATGGTTGGATAATTCTTGAAGACAATTTTCTTCTTTTAGTTCGCTAGCAATTTTTGAAAGAAAGTTTAAGGAAAGGTGTGCTTAAGTTGGGAAAACTAGTACCTTTGTGTGCTGATTTTGGCTGGGATAGAGTTAATCTTCACAGTAGCTAGTATGGGGCTATTTTGGATTTGTGTTGAAAACAGTGTTGATAATGCGGAAATGTTTTAGTTGTTGCTAAGTAGTGCTTACACTAGTCAAGGACTTTTTCAGCTTCCCATGTTCTGCCAGGTGCACAGGAAGCTGGGAGGGGACACAGCCGGGACAGCTGACCCCAAATGACCAAAGGGGTACTCCATACCATATGATGTCATGCTCAGAATATAAAGCTGGGGGAAGAAGAAGGAAGGGAGGAATGTTCAGAGTGATGGCATTTGTCTTCCCAAGTAACTGTTATGCTTGATGGAGCCCTGCTTTCCTAGAGATGGCTGAACACCTGCCTGCCCATGGGAATTAGTGAATGAATTCCTTGTTTTGCTTTGTTTACACCTGCGGCTTTTACTTTACCTATTAAATTGTTTTTATCTCAACCCATGAGTTTTCTCACTTTTACTCTTCTAATTCTCTCCCCCATCCCACCAAGGAGGGAGTGAGCAAGCTGTGTGGTGTTTAGTTGCCAGCTGGGGTTAAACCAAGACACTTTGGAAAACGAAAATTCAACCTACCCCAGATGTCAACACTGTATTGAAGTAATGGAAGGTTCCTGTGCTTCCATCTGACAGCAAATTTTGTGCAAAGATATTTTTTAATGATTCATTTTAGAAAGGCCAAATTATTTTTTCAGCATGTATAGTTCAAGCGAGGCTGCACGTGTTTAATAAGTAATTAAATCTTACATAAAAGATGAGAACTTGGAGGTACAACTGATTCTTCGTAAAATGTTTTATTAATTGAAATGCTAACCAAACTGTCAGACTGTAGGAATATCTGCATGAAGACCAGAACATCTGCTTAAGATGCTGCATGGGTGATTAAGTGCTTGCTTTTCCTATTCTGCTGCATCAAGGTCAAAGCCCTTGTCCTCACCCTCAAGGCCCATTGCAACTGTTTTAGGATTTTGTTCCTTTTATTTTTTATTAGTTAACCTGGTTTGTCTGCCTTGCCCCTCCCAATTTAGTTGTGCCTCTGAGGTATTATCTGCTGCCTCCTTTTTGCCTTGTCAGCAGTAACCCTGGTAAGATATCCATTGCCTTGTAAAGTTGCCCCAACAGCTGCCAGCTAGCCAACATTTAAAAAGTGGGGAAAAAAGAGAATATCAGCATATGCTTGACTTCTAGTTTTGTGATACAGTACATGACTGGATCCTTGTACCAGCAGTTGTCCTTTTATGTTGTAAACACTTTGGGACTCCCAACAAGAAAGTAAATTATTAAGGTTACAAAGTGAAGGATTCAAAAGGTATGAAACTCCTCAGTTAGCTTCATTTTCTCAGCAGATTATACACATCAAGATGCAGCCTTTTATTACATGATCACAAATTATTTTTTGCACAGTTGCTCCTTTAACTACTGTGCTGGATGGCTGGAAATCTGAGGATTCTCTAAATAATATTAATAATATTTATATAATTAATAATAATATTAATAATATTCTCTAAAATATTCTTGTTTCATCTTTAGCAAAAGTTGGGAGACATGTACAGAATAAAGCAAGAGTTTTGGAAAGAGTAGCCAGAGGAGGGCAGATGAATACTGCCTTGCAGACCTGGATGTTTTTCCGCTGGCAGTTACAGGGTTCCTGTATGATATGAAGCAAATGACTTAAGGATCAGATCAAATACTCTTATTTTTCTTCATTTTCTGGGTTTCTGGCTTGATATTGGTATCTTCATTTGCATGCAGTTAACACTCATAGCTTTCTGCTACATCAGAGCTTCAGCTACCCAGTGATTCTCATTCCTTGTTTCTCTCAAGCTCCTTGTTTCATTTTTGCCCCACTCTTGGTTCCCAGTTCCTGTCTCCTTAAAAAAAGCCCTGTTCCAGCCTCCCGTTCCTCCTGTCCACTCTGTTCCCCTTCCAGGCCCAGATCCCATTTCCTTCCCTCCTCTAATTCTCTCTCCAATCCCTCTTGTCTCTCTACTCCTTTGCTTCCTCTTATTTTCCCTCTCTGCTGTCAGCCCAGCAGCTTCATTGTGCGCACTCCCTGGGCACGCAGCAGGGACTTGCAACTCAAACAGCAGAGCTGCAGGTCTGGGACTTTGTCCTGAGCTGTCCTTTCTCAGCAAGCATTGTTTTAAATGTTATGCACAAATGAAATGATTTCATGCTGCATGGGAATACTGAAAATGACAGGTGAAACTTAGTTAATATATTAATTTAGTTACAGCTGTCATTCAGGAGGGACATCACCCAAAAGAATGAAAAAGGGGCCACTTGGCTATTGCTTCATTTTGTTTTGTTGAAGTCAGGATGATCTGGACAGAGGATCAGAGAGAAAAGATGCACCTGGCTACCTGAGGAGTCACCCTATTGAAAATATCAAAGACCTATCAAAGGTCCATGCTTATTAACTACTGCTTTCTTTCAATATGCCAGAAAACACTATCATTCATGACATTCAGCAGACTATAATACAGCCTAGAATTATACATATATATATTATGTATATTAAAAAACTTATTTTTTGGACACCAGCCAAATACATTGTAAAGGGAAGAAAATCTGTCTGAATTAACACAGAAATGTTGTCTTGAAGTTAAATACACATATATTTTACACAGAATATCAGGATATGACCTGATTTGACCTCATTAGTTTCCTGAAAGTGTCTTCCTCTGTGTAAAAGCATGTAGTGACCCCAAAATTATGTTTGTTCAGCTTCATAGCCTGCACTTGTGCTTAACTCATCTCTCCTCTGGGTGTAGAAGAGCAACAATGAATTCACAGTGATTACTAATGAGTCAGCAGTTTTACAAATTCTTATTGTAATGAATAGTTTAAATGAGAACTGAGCAGAAAGCTGTATTGGAGAGATCAGCTCCTGTCCTAGCTAGGAACCATTTGTTTCTTTAAAATAAGTAAGGAGCAGGACGCAGCTGGCCTGCTAATCACAAACACCAGATGGCTGTCTTGGGCAAAAACTGCTCGGTTCACATAGTTTAAAACAAATCAGAATCAAAGTGGTTTATTGATTTATCAACAACACGCAATTAACCGACAATCAGTGAACCATGTAAGCAAGATCAATATTTGCAGATAAACAGATAAACCACAATAAAAGAGATAAAACACAATACTAGATGCTTAAAAGGATTAATATGCATCTATGAATTTCTAAATACCCTTCTGTAATGCATCCCAGAATGTTCTAATCCCAATGAATAGTCACAGTTACCCCTCCCAGCAGTGTGGGTTACACACACACACATCCCCTCTCGGGACTGTGGGTTCTCCCCTTACACACTCCTCCTGCGAAAGAGGTGGGTGCTCCAGGTCTGAGTGTGCCCCAGTGCTCCCAGCGATCCACAAGTAGTGTGAATGAACCCCCCCCCAAGTCATGTACACATCCCTGAGGTGTGGGTCCCTGCGTCTTGCTCCCTGCTTTGTCACTCCTAGCTGGATGCAGGCCTCTCACAGTGTCCATCTAGCCTGAGCAGAGGCTGTGATGCTAGCAAGGCAACTTCTGGCAGGTTCAGACCAGTGGATTTGGTCATTCACACTGATGGGAAGACAGGAACACTCTTTGCAGACCAAAAAACCAAAAATAAAATAAACAGCCAAAATCCCAGTTTGTTTTCTGTGTGATGAAGTTGTGGAAATGTCTGTTGACATTTTTCATGTCCTGAATCCAAATGATTTTGCCTCCCATGAATATTTTAACATTTTTCATCTAACAAAAATATTCAGTTTTCAGTCAAGGTCTCAGATATGTAGCTAGGAATGGCATTAAGAGTACCAGTTAGTAAATGTGGCTATCTAGAGATTGTCTAGATAGGGAAGTTAGGATGCAGTAAGCTTGAGAGTGAGTTTACAATGCAATAATGACTTTCATTAGTAGGTACAAGGAGTGGTGTTGTGTGGCTCCATAAAGCACAATAGCAAGTGCACTTCATGTTCACACCTCAGCTTACTGCTGTGAAGGTTTCTGTAGTTTCTTAAATCCCAGTGACAACATATGACTCCTTCATATCTTATTTACTGTGGAGAAGAGGAAAGCAACAACTGTGATGAGATTTTAATTTAGAAATACTGGGGAAAATGTATGAATCCACAAGCTCCAGGCTGAACACTACAGGTAAAAATAAATCTTTGATAGCTCAGTTAAAGGACAGGATTTTCCATGCTTGGAGCCTACAACAGTATGTAACTGTTATTAATGTAACTAGTGAGAAAAAAGCTGCAATTTTATGACATCCAATAGCAGATAAAACTCACACCCCATTTGGTGATTTCCTAGTCCTTATTAGGTACCTAGAGAAAGGAATAACTGATGTGGAGGCATCTTACAGAATAACTTGCTCCCAAAGCAACTGGTGATTACAATTTTTTTGAAATAAAAACATGAAACTGTTTCTAAGGATGTAGCTAAAATAAATAAATCAAAGCACTGTTAGTTTACAGAACACCTAAACGATGTATTAAGAGACTGAGTGTACTTTATTTGCAAAACAAAGTAATTTGAAGACTACTGCTGACAGACTGAATAGACTCTATTATTTTAATGATGATGACTGCTGTTGGTAATAGCAGGTGGAGCCATCATCCTCATATAACTTAAACTACATATATAAACCATGTACAGATGATATATATCATAACCTAGACAACAGATTAGCTTCAATCAGGCACAGCAGTGAACAGTGTCTGTGTGCTTTTATCATGAGAAACAATCTTTCATGCAAAGGTAGTTGGCCTGAAGATCAATCTTTTAAGAAGCTGCAGGAAACTGGGGAAAGAGGGAAATGAAAATCAGTGCAGAAACCACAGTGAATAAATTATGATCTTGGTTCAAACTGTAGATTACAGCATAGAGTTGGCTAAGAATATATAAATATTTAATTGACCAGGCAACAAATTGAGTGTTAAAACTGAATTTCCTAGTAAGTGGGGAAAAAACTTTAAGCAACAACATGTTATGGGTTCTGCTGTTCCTGACATAACTACTAGAAATGAAGAGGCAGATTCCAGAAAGATTCACTGATATGAGAAATGCAATCCTCAGCTTTGAATATGATTAAATGGGAAGCTGTAAGAGTGCAAATGGCATATGCTAAACCTCTACATGACAAAACACAAGGATCCTGTATTATCTGAGAAAGAGAGTGAGAGAGATTCAGAAGGAATAGCAAAGTACAATGTGCCTACTGGTTAAAATTGTAATATTAATATTATTTACAACATAATTATTATTAATATAAACTTAAAGGTATGCAAAACAGTCCCAATACAGTCTCCCAAGTGACAAAAACTCACATTCCTCAACCTGATGGCTACGGTCTTGTCAATATAAGTGTGTCAGGGAATGTGGGTATCTTTTAAGGAATGTCAGTGATGAAGAAAGCATCCTATACAACTAATCAGAATGATAGGCCTATAGACCACCTTTGCTGAGGAGAGCATTTATTTGTAAGAGCATGTATTTGCTTTATGACTGGGCAGGAGAAGGATTCTGCAAGAGTTCTTGACCCCATTTTGAGCTCTACGAACAGCTGTAGCATGCCTTGCATTCATACATAGGAAAAGTTCATCACTGATTGAAACCCTGGATTACAGAGCTTGAGTTCTGCCCTCTGGGAGTATTTGATATCCAGCAACATGTCTGTGGAGAGGGAAAAAGGGAACCAGAACCACTATCCTGAGTAACAGTGTTTCCAGATCATCTGTCCTGACATAGTAGTAAGTCAAAGAAGAAAAATTTGTATACACAGTCTATTTCATCAGTTTTCCTCCCTGCTCATCATGCCCATTTTTATAAACCAAATAAATTCCCACCTCTACTTCACTTTCAAGAGGTCTGTCTGTTTCTTTTCACTCGACTTGTCCCTAGCATTACATCTATGGACAATTATCTTCACTTCATTCACCTATATAAGGTGGGAACTAAGTTTATTGAATTCCAAAATGTCTCTTCATGGTTGGACCTGGCAGCTCATTGTTCATTTTCATTGCACTGGCATGTAAAAAACACAAGGGAAATGAGAGTTTTATGCCTTCATAAACTGTCCAAAATGCCTGCTGAAGACATAGCATACTCTCTAATGTGTTGCCAGTGATCTTCAAGAATGCAATAAAGAAGTGGTTTTACATGTAACTGTGATGGGTTGACTTTGGCTGGCCGCTGGGTGCCCACCAAGCCACTCTCTCACTCCTCTCAGCAGGACAGGGGGAGAAAATAAGATGAAAAACTCATGGATTAAAATAAATGCAGTTAAGTAAAGAAAAGCAAATGCCAGGCATGGAATCAAAGGAAAACAAAAAGATTTATTCTTTACCTCCCATTAGCAGGTGATGCCCAGCAACTCCCTGGGAAGGAAGGCCTCTGTAATGTAGAGTGGTTGCTTTGGAAGACAAATGCGTCTTCCCTCTCCGCTCCTTTCTCTTAGCTTTTGTTGCTAAGCATGGCTTTATATGGTATGGAATATCCCTTTGGTCAGTTTGGGTCAGCTGTCCTGGCTGTGTCCCCTCCCAACCTCTCACCCACCCCCAGCATACTGGTCTTTGGGGATGGGGTTTGAAGAGACAGCACTGATGCTGTGCGAGCACTGCTTAGCAGTAGCCAAAACATTGGTGTGTTATCAACACCTTTCTAGCTACAAATACAAAACACAGCACTATAAGGGTGGATGAACTGTGAGGTACACACAGAGACAATGCATGCCTGAAGATCAAAGCTGAGCTTAAGATTTACTTGGCATGCTCATGTAGAAACCATACCATACACAATGACATTCCAGTGAAGTGGGCTAGTGGTTGGAATAGCACCCACACCTGTTCTTTGGTGGACTGCTCTAGATGAGATGTTATTGGAGGTCATTGCTGTTTCTTGGATAAAACACTGCCTGCAGGAGCTGGTGAAAAGAGCACTTGAAGCTATCCTAAGAGATATTCATGAAGGTGGTCATAGAATATTGGTTTCACAGAGCATCTGCAGACTACGACAAGGCATGTTGGCCTGGGTGAATGGAGATGCTTTGGACTAAAGTAGATCGCAAGGGATCCTGCAACTTCTACCAACATCCAAACTGTGTGGACTTTATAGGAATCCTGGGCAGTCACCTGATATCCTCGCTTGGGCTGCGGTAAAGATTGTGTAACCAATTTTGTTCTGAGTGAGACTTTTCAGAAGACCTGGATAACTGATATTTTTCAGTGAAACTTTGTTCTACAGAAAAACTTTGACACCCAAAAAGGATAAAACCTGCAGTTGCTTAGATCCAATTTCTTAATATAAAAGTTTTGTGCAAACTTCCAGCCAGCATTTCAGACACGTAACCAAGGCATGTAGGGCACGATGGGCTATGACTCTTTTGAGATCAGCTATCCAGCTGTGTGTTACATTTCATCCATCTCTAAGCTGCAGGTACTGAGACACGTGAAACACCACTAATCACTCCAGTCAATTGAAACAAACAGCAGCTTTTCTATTTTGCATGCTCATCTTAAATTCATATCTCTGCTGAGTTTGTAAACACTACCTGGAAATCAAGCCAAATGTTTCCTACCAGGAAAAAAAAAATCTATTATCAATTAAAAGCTTTTGGTCTAATGGGGCAGTTGACTTTTTGAACTACTGTAACGGTACTAAAAATAAGTCTTAGGGGAATAAGGTTGTTTAGAATATCTGGGAATTCAACTAATTTAACAATTTGTAAGACATTTAACAACCACCATATGAGAAAGCACATTGGAATAAGTAATCTGGTATGCAGAAAAATTCATTTTGCTTTGACACCTCTTCTTTAGCTCAGAAATTATGATCTGTGCCCTAGGCTATCAAACATCAATGCACAAAATTATTCACAAAGGGTTTATGGTTCAAGTGGTAAATCTAGTCATTTGCAAAATGTTGACCCAAGTGAGTCAGCACAGAAAGCTTGATCTTTCAGTTTGATGAAAATGGAACTTTATGGATGTCAAGTCGAAGTTCAAAAGTGACATATAGTGTCATACAGATAAATAGTTTTGCCGACAGCAATGCCATACTTCATAAGTACTTGTCTGGCCAATAGTAACTACTATGATGATTAAGAAGGCTGCTTGCTAGTAAATGCACATTTTATCTCATTTTACATATCATGTAAGTCTCTAGAATTAAAAATTAAGACAGGCCTGTGTAAGGTCTGCATTTAACACTTGAACTCCATATGTCTTTTATATGTAATGAAGATCTATGGAGATATTTTTTAACTTTAAGTTATTATTTCCATTACTATTATTTTATATGTACCACTTTCACAACATTAAAGATAATTGAGGGTCACTGCAATTTTGAACCAATGTCAAATTGAAGTGAAAATGCTGTGTGGAATTATGACATTAGTTATATTGCAGTTGCTAACAATCAAAAACTGAAATGAGAGATCATTTTTATTAAAAAAAAACCTTTTCAATTTTTCTAACTTGTGAGAACATAATTACTCCTTATATATGTTTTCTTTCTTCTCCCTTAAATAATTTCATATATGATGAAAAACTATATGAAAAGTAGTATGTAGAGCAGAAGAACGTAGCTGCCCTGCCACTATTCTATTTATGATGAAGAAGTAACATACAGTAATTAGCTTCTTTAATTATCTGTTCCTATTCAAATCAACTAGGTAAAGCCAGTCTATCAGTTCAAATGTAAGCGTTCTATACCATTTCTTAAATATCTTGGTTCCACACAGAGAAAAGGAAGAATGCAGGGTTCCAACTAATATTTAGGACTGAGTTCTCTATTTACTGAAATATGTTGCATACCCCAAATAAGTGTTACCCTTCTGAATAAGTGAAGCTATTGAAGAGGTTTGTGTCCAAAAGCCTCCAGTTCATACTGAGTCTCCACGTACTTTAAACACATACAGACCTGTTTTCCTAATTTTGTCCTTTCTGTACATGCCTTTCATAAATGCCTTGAAACAGAAATACAGGTGATATCATGTTAATTACTTTTAACTGGATTTATTATAAGTTGCACATATGCTGAAGCCCAATAGTTGCGGTTCCTGCTGTATGGCATGCAGGATCAGTCCCCAAAGGTAACACTCAATGTCAGGCACTCCAGGGTTGAGCAAGTCTGTGTTATCTGGTACTAAAAATGTTTAGAAAATTAGAAAATAAGCATAAATCTTGTTTTATGTTCTTTTGTTCAATTTTCTTATTTGGAGGGTAGGGAAGGAGACTCAGCACTGTTTCAATAGGGACACTAGATCAGAGAAAATCTCTTGGGCTATATGCTTGAGATGAACCAGTGTGATAAGATCCAGTGTGAATTCTGTCCCAGGTGCAGCTCTGGGGATTTTTGGAGTCTGTAGGGTCTGGCCCCACCTTTTCCATGGAGCTTCTCTGTTTGGTCCATCCTGAGCACACCAGAGGTTATAAGACAAGATATGGGACCTCGGGTTGCACCTTGCACAACTACTTAGGGGGAAGGGTTGCTGTTGTCTCTCTACCCACCATCACAACTTGCGTGCTATCCATGCATAACAGAGAGAGCTTTTCTGTTTCTTTCTTTGTTCCTTCCCCCAAAATACTGGTCTGGTTCTTTTTTTCTCCAGATTCCTTTGATCTGTGACATTTAGAAAAAAAAGGAAAACAAAGAAAAGAAAGGGGCAGGGGGGAAGAAGCCTTTTTTGCATGAGGGCAAAACTGCCTGTAGTCCTGATGTGTATGCTAAAAGAAACCTAAACTTAATCATTGTAATTATGAAAGTAGATAATGAAATATTGCCAACAATGTTCATCAGTTTTCTTATTCTCATGCCTTTGGCCACACAGGCATTAACAACTGTCCTCAGTGATAATCCTGTACAGGACTATGTTATCTCTACACAAAATTAATGATTTTTAAGAACCGTGAAATGTGAACTTGTATCTCCTCCTCTTCACTCCTAAACCTCTGCCTTCTATACTGCCTTCATCTCCATTTCTCCACCAAAGTTTTCAGCCTCTTATGGCTGGCAGAATCTGAACATACTTTTTGAGTTATTCCTTCCCAGTTTTTGAAGAAATAAATTTTAATTTCTTGAGAGTTAAATGCTTTTTCTATGTAAACAAAGTAAGATGAGCAGAATGCAAATGCCACTGGGGAATTTTCTCCAGGCCAACATTCACACTCTGGGAATAAAACTGATGGTTCACAAACATCTACTTCTTCTGCAGTAAAGATTTTTTGAAAGTTTGTTTCCCAACTTACTATAAATACTTCCACTAATTTTTCAGCAATGTCTTTACTTCATTCATCATTTTAGTTTGATATCTTTCAGCCCTCACAAATATAATAGCAAATTTGAAAATGTTTGTGAGCATGTAAGATATTGCATTTTGGCATACTTTCCTTTCCTCTTCTTGCCTCCTCCATATTAAACAGTCAATATGAGTTCCTTCCTATGTGTTTGGTTCTTTCATGCCTGTCCTATGAACTTCTTCTGAAGCTGTAAAATAACAACCTATGAAGCAATCCTACAAAATGCTCAGCTAACTGCAGGATTAAACTAAAAAGCACGAACTGCAGTGGGATACATACATTGCAACTTATATAACCTTGCAAAGTTTACACACTCAGATATGTCCTTTAGGTACCTCCGATTCTCTAAATCCCATCAGTCCTGCACTAAGCATCCTCTAAAATGTTTAGAGCACTCCAGAAGAGCTGATTTAATATTTCTGAGTGCAATGCATTTAGCTAACTTATTCTTTGGATGTTCCATCTATTAGTGAAGTTTGCTCACTAGACTATATTTTTAATAAAAAAAATAAAACTTCTCTAAATAACTCTGGTACACTGTGGTAGACAGTTATTCCACATGACGTCAAAACATCAGTGTCAGTTAAGGAAGCAGCAGATTTCCTGAACCAATTTTTTCTTCTTTCACACCAGTTAAAAATATTTTTTCTGTAATTTGGAATAAGCCCTTTTGTGTTTCTGAGAAAATTTCAACAGGAAACCAACACAAAGCAATACTCATAAGAAGTCTTAATAAATCCAATTATTGTTTCATGTATTCAGCTTGCAAAAGAATTAGAGGTTTAAATTAGAACCTGTTACAGATTCTTTGCATTGAAGAGTATTTTTTTGTCACCTTTTAAACATATTTTAACAGTAAAATATATTCCTAACTGTTTTCCAACACTGAGTTTGCTAACAGCAATATCCTGTTTTTCTGCCTATGAGAAGCATCAGTCACAAGGGAGTTCATTAGCTAGATGCTCCGCTGTATCTGTCTCCCAGGTTGTCTGCCTGTAGCATGAAGCAACCACAGCAGATGCAGTAGAATTGACCTTGCCTTTGTTATTAATATCTATAGTACTATTACAGTCTAAGGCTAATGACATGTATCATGAGCTGACTTGTATATCACTAAAACTAATTCACTGCTATAACATCAAATATTTACTTTACCTAGAGATACAAGTAATTATAAGCTTATTTTGTTGGGGCTCAAGCAACATGGACTAAGAATTTCTGTTAATTATTAGGCCATGATAAAAAATGTGATTTGCCCACTCCCAGAGATACCACATGCATATGATCTCTCAGTACCAGGGAAAACTTCAATTGGTGTGAATATATTCAATTGCTGCAAGGAATCACTTCAAATGTATCAACTAGAAGTAATTATCAGTCCAAGACAGTGATTAAAATGTCTTAAAATTAAGATTTCAGTTTGCCATGGTTATTTCTATGCAAATATGCTATATTTTTTCAACCAACATGCAGATCTTAATTAAAAGCAGACTAAACTTTTGAATAACAAGAAAATTTTAAAATTCATGCTGTAAACATAATTACTTGAGCCTCAGTTGCTGTACTTGTTTTCCCTCTTCTTTTCTAATGAAGAAAGGCATTGCACAATGCCCTATTAAATTGTATGTTGAATGAGTGCTTGGAAGTATCAGTCACTTTCCTTTACACTGACTAGCTCAGAGTGGTAAGCTATATTGTAGATTTATTTTTATATCTAATATATATGTCTTTCACTGTATGAGTTGAGTGATTTAATCCTCAGAATATGACATGAAAATTTTTCTGCAATTTGCAATAGGAAATGGAAATCACAGGAAATACTTTTGTTGACTGTATCTACTCAGGTATATTTGATTGACAGTTTGAGCTCTTCTGAAAGCTGGGTTAATATCCTTAGAACTTCCTGGAGGTCAGTCTGCTGACTGTGTATATTCTCCTCTAGTCACACATGCCATATATGATAGGCCAAGCTCATCAGAATAGGGCATTATACCTGCAAAACTCTCATTGGATGTAGGTCATCCTTGCCCCATAAGAGTGAGCAGTCAAAACCTAAGGCTTTGCAAGGGTTGGCACTCCTTTGACCTTCAAGTATGGGAAAATTAAAAAAGCAGCAGGAAAAACACTCAGAGTTTTGATAAATTTTAATATTTTCCTCCCATGTTTTTCATTACCTAAAACAGGACATTAGTATATTTGACTTGATTTTGTGAACAATTTCAGATATTGCAAACCTTCATTGTTTGGTGAACTTGCTATTTGCTCAAGAACACCTCTTTCCCTACTTTCCCATTCCCGAAGGATATTAACTTCAAGACAGCACTTGTGCATTACAAATTCATATGTTGGACTGTGAGAAATTTGCAGGAACTTTTGCAAAATTCTAGGCATGGATGGCATTTTGAAACAACTCTATAAAGCTCTGACAGTTCAGTATCTAATTCAAAACCTAAAGAAGCACTTAGGGAGTTAGATAACTCTGGTACAGTCAATCTAAAAGTCTCTTTTTTTTCCTAGTATACAGTTCTCCTCAAGTTTGAAGTAATATAGTTTATTAGTTAACATCTTCTGAATGAGTTAAATGAAACTATTAAAAGTTAGCTATCAAGAGCTAAAGAACCAGCTACTGACAGAAAGAAAGCTGTTTTCTGGTTGTTTTCCTTTTTACTGTCTCTTATGGCTTAGAAATACAGAAAGAAACTTTGTTTGAACCTCCTTCAGTTTTGTTCAGAGAGTTCTGGTTCTGGTGGAGCTTCTAAAGTCTCCATTCCTCTTCTTGAGATATTTTTGTAATGTGTTCAGAAATTATGAAGGGTAAAGCAATCAGAGAGCCATCTGTTTCATTCAGAATAAACCTATATAATAAATTATAAGTGCTTGTAAGTATTATCTGGCTTTTAGGCCAGCTGGTGCAGAGCAGTCTGCATTCATGTAACTAAATATTCTTGCTTTCTAAATCTGAGTGACTTCCAGTGGAAGCAAACTGACTGTTGGAAATAGTCTCTCGCCTCTGCTTACTCATACACACACACACACAGTGGTATTATTTGGGAGAGTGCTAGTTGATCCAGAAAAGTCCATGCCATGGACTATTTCAACAATTCACAGTACAGACAACCAGGTTCCTCATTAATTCACTATTACAGACATAGCCTTAGTGCCTGAGCTATACTGATTTTCATTGCAATGCAACTTATTGCTACCCAACAACTAATCCCAACAAGCTCTAGATAGGGATACTTACAGCCACCGCTATTTACACATTGATCCATTAAAAGCTCTAATTCAGTGAGAAGAAAGAGCTTACCTGGCATCCAGAGAGTTCATCATGAGAGCACTTCTTTGAACACAGAGGTGACTTTATTGTTCCCTGCTGCCTTTCTCTGACACCCCATTATAGCTGCTTTTTCATGAACAAAAGCAATCAGTGACAGAAATGATTTACCAAAGAGTAGGTGCTGGAATTGGTTGGCAGCTGGTCCCCAGAGATGAAATTTACCCTGTGGAAGCATTTTGCCAGCCTGTACTAACAATACAATACTCCGTCTCAGCAATAGTTTCCCTCAGTAACTCCAAAGCTATTGTCTGGAAGCAGGGGATGTTCAGATGCTGTCACTAGTGCCACTCACCGATCCAACCTTGTACTTTACAGAATTTCAGCTTGTCAGTGATGGAAGTAGTAAATATATAAAACAGAATATAAAACATATTTTTAAAGTTTTAATATTTACTATACTTCTACCCATGATCAAAGCTGCAAAGAGGAGCAAAAGAAGCCTTGTCTCCTTTTGCTGTCCATGAAGATTTGTTTCCTGTCCATCAGCTCATAACACCCATAGAACTATTAATGAGGAGTCTTTTTGTTGTTTCATTTCAGAAGACCACATCTTCTTTAAAAATAGGAGGATACCTGTACTTTATTGCTGTATGGAGCAGCTTAAAAATATTGACTCTACCTTTAGATATCAGGATAGTTAATTAAAAAAAAAAAAAAGTATGTGTTCTGCATAAGCAGACAGGCTGATATTTGGGTTAAGGAATTTTAATGTCTGATATTTTTTAATGCTCTCTTACTGCATGGGATTTCTGACCTTTTCTGTGTGCCTGTGCAGTACACTGATGACAAGGATTTGTCAGTGCTCTTAGTTCCCCTATATTTCTATCACCAGACCAAACTGGGAAATATGACAAGGGTGAGAGTCTATGAATTGTACTGACTGAAAGTGTCTACCTGGTCAGTGCTATGGGTGTTCAGTAAATACTTTCTTTCACTCATCCACACAGACCCTGCTGTTGCTGCTCAACATCTCTCCTGGGATTAGAGTTTGCAAAAGAGAGACCATAGGGAAAAATATTTCCTCAGCTGCCATTTACAGATATGCCTGCATTCAGTGATACAGAGCCCACATCCTCCTCTTAGTATGCACTGAGTATGACAAAGATTGACAATTTTAAACCTTTATACAAATTCTTGAGATAGGAATGCAAGAAAAAATTGGAACTTTTACTTAATTAAAATCATTTTTTCCCATACTCATAAAAAAATAACTTGAGCAGGCAATGTTCAAATATGTCAAAAATATCTCTTCTTGCCCAAGAGTAGATGTGACTTATTTCACTAAAAATATTTGAACTACTGCAGTACTGAGTGAGGGAATGGAGAAAGGAAAGGCAGTCAGTACTAGCTTTTATACTGTCACTGCATAGTGTTTGCAAGGCTGTTCGGACTATGAGAAATAACAGCTAAGGAAAATGATGAGAAGTAAAACTTTATGTAATTTATGATGAATGCAGTGAATGCTTTTTACTGTTACATACAAAAAAGTGCATGTGGAATTTTTTAGGAAATTATATG
Organism: Morus bassanus; assembly: GCA_031468815.1. Classification (NCBI taxonomy): domain Eukaryota; kingdom Metazoa; phylum Chordata; class Aves; order Suliformes; family Sulidae; genus Morus; species Morus bassanus. Next base: position 49,893,194 of record CM062571.1, on the reverse strand, counting down.
AATTGCCTAGTCATTTTTGTTCATGAAATTCAGCTACAAAAATGAAAAACTCTTCCTTAATATGTTAGACTTTATAATAGGGTCCTGGCAAGTATATTGTTCTTCAAGTAGTTCAATCCCATTCAGTGCTGTTGTCTAGTTAATATAGTAGATGCCTTGTAGGATTTTTCCAGATTTAAAACCATGAATTTATCTTGTCCAGGCTAAACTAAAGAGCTTACATTATGCAATATTTATCTTTCTAGTTGTATGAAGCAGTAATAATACAGAAGGCATAAAATGCACGTTAATACATGGCTCTAGATTTGATTATCCTATTAAAAATAGTAATATAGATAATTGCCTATGAGGAAAACAAATTATCTTGGATATATATATATACAGAGAGAGAGAGAGGAAATACTACCAGCACAGTTTAATACACTTTTCTGCAAAGCTAAGATAATATGGAAGAGGTTGTGAAGTCTTGGCAATACTCTTTCACACAAACACAGACATACAGACAGTTTCTGTTCAGTTTAATGATCCTTTAATCACTGGGGCTATTGTACAGTCTCATCTTTGCCAAGTTCCTTTTCTATACTCCTAGTTGTGTAAAAGTCACCCTAACGAATTACAGTCTCCAGAGTTGGAATAATTTAAAAATAGAAAATAAACTTTTCTGAAGTGCCCAGTTAAAATTGTTTCTGGTCTCTGAGTTTATTCCTGTGCCAATTAAATACATAAATAACCCAAGAGGGACAAAAGAAAAAACAAAGTAATCTCTGAGACTTTCTAAGTAGATCTGTTTGGGAAAAATACTTGAAAAGTAATGTAGCCGGAGTTTATTGCATAGAGTTTATTTTCGCCTTTCCTATGAAGACATTCCAATTGCATCAAGGTTTCAAAGATACTCCCCTTGTTCAACATGCAGAATGAAATTTAAGTTTATTTTTCCATTAGAAAAGTGCCAGTGTTAACTACTCTGTCAAAAAGAATATTGCAATTTTGGTGTTAATAAACTGTGTGCTGTGGCAGATAATAAAATAGGTTTTAGACAATGTAGGAGAAGAAAAGAGAAATATATCTACTATTTATAGAAGGCACATTTCCTCAGCCAGTGACACCTTTTACTGCTGCAGTTGTAGATGGTATGTGGATCAGACAAATTTATCGAGACATGCAGTAAAGAGTATCAGTGGAACTGTGAAAGTGATGAACACCATCAAACATGTCAAGTATAATAAAGGTGAAAAACCGGTCTTATGGATTCTATGCATTCAAAAACTCGCCTCAGTAAAGACACAACAGTTATATATTAATACAGTCCCAAGAGGAGAATATACCCTCAAAGTGAATATCTTCTACTTTGTATTTCTCCTTTATATGACAATACCTTCTTATGTGCTACTCCTCACATTTAGAAGTGATACTGTTTACATTTAATTTAGTAACACCTGGCAATATTCATTGCATTTAGATATTTATCTAGAGGGGTCTGGAGAGCATTACTGCCAGGAACACATTATCAAGGAATCAGAGGTATCTCTTGTAAAGTCAGGCAATGAATAGTAAAAAATTGGGCAGGCTTGTTAACCAGCAGATCAAAGAGTTTATTCTGAATATATTCTATACATAATGCTTATTTGGGTATAGCTGTTTGACTTTTCTTTTCTTGCTATGCTCTTTAGTTTATTTGAGTTACTTTTTGCTTACACATGATTTTAGATCCTAATGCTCTATATTTTTATGCAAAGGTTGGGACTGCAGCTGAAAGAAGACAGATGTAGTTAGCACATTGCACTGAAACGGATACAGTTGCCTGTAGATTTCTTTGTTTGCTGGTTCAGTACTATATGTATTACAGGTTAGTTCAAGTGAAAATAAAGAAATATTTTTTTGTGACATATTGAATTGTGACATAGTACTGCAGACAGATGTACATGGCATCAGGTTTTTATGACATACAATCAAATAGGTTTGTAACACCACCTACAAACTGTGAAAGAAACATCAAGCAGGCTTAAGAGACACATAAGATTCATTGTTAGCATATCTTTTTTTACCTTATATCCTTATAGTCAATCTCTGGATAGCTTGTCAAACCAAGGAATTTTGAATTTTTGATTAAGCTAAAAGGAGTTTTTTATTATGAGACTGCAGTAGAAAAAACAGTGCGATAAGACTTCCAAGCAGCTGATCCTTGTTAAAAGGCAGGGGATGTTCCATTTCATGAAAACATCAGCTAAAAGCATGTGAAAATAGGAAATCTGCCACCAAAGATGACAAATAATAAATGCTTCTAAGGATCAGCTCCAGAAAAAGAAGGTACCAAACCCATACAGAACCACTGAATGACACCTGCTCAGTCTAAGAAATATGGGATACGAAAGTAAGAAACCTGTCAGCTGTTACAGTATATTTTCTAATTATTTGATCAAATTTTGCGCTTCAACAGAAACTGTCTAGCTATTGAAGAATACGTTTGAAGAGATTAAACAACCAGAAGTATATAATCTACACAGTATATGACAGGTATTTTTAAAAGGCAGATTTCTACTCAAGCTTGGTTACATTTTCTTGACTCACGGTTTAAACTCTTGAGTTTCATCCTGAAAGGCAAATAAGACTGCTGAATCATACCCAGACAGTATTTAATATAAATACCAGAGAATGAAATATGTACAATGTGAACTTGCACACAATGTCATGCTTGTCTTAAAATTATGTTAAATTTTATTTTTTAGTCAAAGAAAAAAATACTCTAAATTTCATTAATTCTTACTTCAAATTAAAATAATCACTTCACATTCAAAACCATGTTTAGCTCTAACAAAATTAGTTACAATGTCTAGAATATTATGAACATCACACCGGAGATAAAAAGGTTTTAGCTCATCTAAAACAAATTTCATCAATGATTGCAAAGACCTCTGCAAAAGTCTTGGAAGACATTAACAGAACATATTGCTTTCAAGTAAAGCACTAATGTCTCTAAAAACACTGCTGAGATGAACATTTTGTGCTCACAGAGTAGCACAGATAGTTAACAGAATAACAGAGAGCACGAACTAAATACTGTAGGTAGGCATGGGCTCAGCTGCTTGAAAAAAAAGACATTTTTACACACAATATAAGGCCAAGTTTTTATAAACATACACCAAATAGTTTGGATGGATTTTGAAAGTTCTCTTTAGCTGATGCCTGTACAACTCAAGCAATCCAAAATATGCAATGCAGATTGGGTCAAAGTCATGCTGGGTCATGTGGAAAAGATTAGAGACAGTGTTAGTGTCTTGGAACAGCACGTTATAAAAATCCAGTGGAAGAGACACAATAGTTCTGCGTGTAGCCATGGATAGTGCACAGGACATGTTCTAAGAAATAACTATAAGAAAGAGAATAGATGAGCATTGTCTTGTATGAGCACAGTCAACAATCAACACTCACATTCAACAGTCTTGTAAGAATGAAAACACAGGAAAAAGGTCATAACAGTATCTGAAGAATAAAAATGAAGATTACAGTTAAAAAGGAATAAAAAGAATCAGTTGAAACAATATTGTCTTTAGCTAAACTGAGGCTTCCAGAAAGATACAGACTAAGGAACAAGCAGCCTGCTAAGGTTTTGGTAGGACCAAAAGGTAATATAGGGATCATTGGAAAAAAAGTTGATTTCAAAGGAAAAGCTGAATCAATTATTAGCATTGGAGAGGTGAGTAGGGAGGTTCCCAAACTGGAATCTGTCTTTATGGGGTGAATCTGAGGAACTGGGGGGAACACCAGTGGAGGAGGCTTTTTGAGAGAGCTGATACAATGGGCAATCATCCGTCACCAGGACCCGATGACAGATTCTTGTGAGCTGTAGGGAAATTGCTGACAGTGAAATTACTCATCTACTACATGCACTGATGTCCTGTTGCTTAGTCACCCTTGATTCATATGTGGCATGGAGGCTGGAGGAACAGAAAGCAGAAAACCCAACAATCTTTGAAGAAGACATTGGCAAAAATAAGGAAATTACAGGCCAAGGTCTGGGCACTGTCAGGGTGTGAGAGGTGAGAAGAATGGGCTCTAGCTGTTCACCCCGTTCACACAGTGCGAAGGTCTATTTTTACAAAGATTAATTTACATTTTTTAATAGTTTTGTATACAGCTTCCCAGAATCAGAGAGATTAGTCAGATTTCACTCACTCGAAACAGGGTGTAAGTTCTCCAGAAGACTGACACTTCTGAAGAGAAAAAGCTATTCAAACTAAGGGTTAACATACATTCTTTAAAATCAGTATTTTAAAAGATGTTCATAAGTCCATCCTCCAGAAGTAAATGCAATAATTACATCGTCCACTGGATTTGCTTCTTGGAATTTAACGGGGAGTGATTTTTTCCTTAAGTTGTTAGAATTCTATAAACAAAACCTCTGCCAATTTTTTTATCATTATATCTTTTATCTTTGCTGCAAATCATATGTAGGTGAGGTATTTGTGCACTTGGTGCCTCCTTATGGACACAGTTAGAAATTCTGCACATTTAAATATTCAGACTACTAAGCACTAAGAGTAGTTGTTCATATATATTAGCTTTACAAGATGATACTGCGAAAAATCTGTTTTTTTTATAAAGCAGACTTGCAATTCAGGTTGCTCCACTTGATTTTGATTCTATTGAATTTAATTTTACTTGCAAGCCTAGGAAAGTCTTTTGTCTAGTTTAAATGTAGCTTGCTCATTCAGCAGGTTTATCTGAATCTTACAAGCCACGCTTATTGCTTTTGGAGGCTTCACATTTGGTTTAGTAGTAGAATAATACAAGGGAAATCAGTTTTCAGCAACAATAGTATTCAGATCCATGTGAAAAAAATCACATATTTTCAATGTATGTCCTCTTTTTTAGAGTTCAAGCTGTTTCTGTGGTGCCAAGAAGTTAAAGGACTAAAGAACTATCAAAATATTGATAATTATATGTATCTCTCTTTTTTTTTTTCTGTCTAAGGATGACAGATATACCATTTTTATGTGGGTTTTTAATTTTTTTTTAATTTTAACTAAACGCCACTAAAAAACCAATAAGGTAGGTTTTTATTGTATTATTCTTATGATCAAAACCCCCAGAAAAATCCTACCAAGAAAGGTTTATTATTTCTGTTATCTTTCAGATTAGACTGACTTGGCAAAATGTGCACAGACTGACTGTCTGCCTCTCAGTCAGCTGCAAATTTAACTGCAAATTTCACCATTAGTGGAGTGATCAACATGGTGTATACTTGAATGCTCAGGAGAAGAACAGCAAGAGTTTTTGAATGTCCTTTTCTGTCCAACTGATGGACAGCTCAGGAACCACCTTTCCTTTTAACATCTGGTCTCTAATGTTTGCAAAAGTAGAATGGGAGTGAAAGACCAGCTATTTCTACTGATTAAAATCAGGTTTGAACTGTAGTGTTACATGCTGGAAAAGAAGGTGACAGATGGGGTCAGGTGTGTAAAAATATAATTAGGCAACTGGCTATGTAGAGACATGTCTAGCCTAATGTTAGTCTGCAAAAGACCAGTACTCAGAATATCAAAAAATGGTAAGTGTAAATGCTGTGATTGTGGGATTCAGTCTGGCTGTATTCCCTGCTCTGAGGAAGGAAGCCCACAGGTTTCACCTTTCTGCTTACTCCAATATGGTGCCTGAGCAACTTTCTTTAAAGGTGTCAGCTTAACGCTAAATCCAAAAGTACAATCTATTCAAATCCCTTGCCACATACATAGGGATTTTTTTATTGGTAGATACATGGCAAATATCAGATGGACTAGAGAAAACAAATTAAACTAGTAATCCACAATAAGTATAAAATTAAAAATGAAAACCAAACTTACAGGTACACAGATGATGGAGTCCAAAGAGTAAAAAATTAATAATTGACAAGTGTTTTGCTTTCTGATTACTCCAAAAAGAAACCTAGATCACAGGCAACACATTCACAAAAAGGCAAATCCTCAGCCCAGCTCACACAACTGAGTACAGTGGTCACACTGAGTTCATGCTGTCTTCTTCAGTGGCCTGTGTTCATGTCTTAAAGTAAAGAATCCCGCTATAACTAATAAAACAGTTCACCTAGTATCTATAAAGTTGAATTACTACCTTTCCTCTGGAAATGGGTACTTGATGTCTGTGGGGTAATGAGGAGAAGGGACGTAAGCTCACTCTCATTTATGCTTAACAAATTCTAAATTATTCCCCCTTGTTTAACATGGGTAGGAGCAAACCATTCAGTTGCAGCTTCTTCAAACTCTTACAGTCACACTGTGAAAACACATGGAGTTAGTAGTCCAGTGCTTTACAGAAGACTTGTTTTCTGCACAATAACTGAAATTACTAACAAATTTTAAAACTTTGTCATTAACCAGGACAGTAAAAATCTACAGTGGCTGAGATTTCCCCTTGTGATAAACAGTGGACAGGAGGTGGTCTGAGCTGGCACCTGCCAGAGCAGCACCAGGGGCCTGTTAACCTGAAACAACATGGGCAATCACAGGACACTGCTCACAGCCATACTCTCAGTCTGCTCATCAGTTTATTGATCTAGACATAGCCTCTGATTTGCGGCCATATTAAACTGCAGGGCATAGCCATGCCCAGAGCAGTTATGCTACAATCTGGGTGAAAGATAGGACTATGTTCAGCTGCCCCAAGATCTAAAATTTGCTTTTAGAAACAGTTATGGGAGAAAGATAACAGTATAGCAATATGAGACTGCTGCCTACATTGGTTGGGTGCTAGATGGCACACTAGGTGTGCAGCCTGTGCACTGCCACTTCCATACTTATGGCACAAGTACACAGGCTGTGAGGGGGTTGCAGGATGCGGCCGCCCTGCAGAGGTGAGGCTGCCATAGCTCCTTGTCCCCAGCTCCAACCAGTAGCGAGGCTGAGTGTATATTCCCAGTAGGCATGTACACAAACATGTATACAGCACATATATATCTAAATACGTGGCCAGCCACAGAGACCAACACAAACAGACATACTCAGCACTCACACAACACAACACAAACAGTGCCATCCTGCTCATCTTTCTAGCTGGGCAGGATGAAAACCCATTAGTGAAAAGTATATACATGCAAATACATATGTATGTATACATGCGCTGAGTTTAAATACCTGATCTGCCCAGTAACTGCCCCCTGGATCCCCCTGGTTCAGCCTGGAGGAGAAGTAGCTCCAGGGGGACCTCACAGTACTTAGTACTTAGGAAGAAACAGAAGCCAGGATCTTCACAGGGATAAGAGATAATAAGCATAAATTGAAACAACAGAGGTTTAGATTCGACATTAGGAAAAGTTTTTTTCAACCATGAGGAAGAGGCAGGCAGTGGGTCAGGCTGCCCAGACATGCTGTGCAGCATCCATCCTTGAAGGTTTTCAAGACCTAAATGGATAAAGCCCTAAGCAACCTGGACTGAGCTCAGATGTAACCCTGCTTTGAGAAGGGGGCTGCACTGGAGACCTCCTGAGGCCCCTTCCAGCCTGAATCACCACCATGTCATCCTGTGATCCCATGCCAGTTGACATTGGAGATTGACTCTGGTTTTAGTCTTACAACTCCTCCCCTTCCAGCTGCGTGTTGACACACACCCAAGGGATTACCACACCATTCCCTCAGCAGGCTGAGCTGTGACTGATGACCCATCTCCTTCCCCTGTTCTCTGTATGGATAAGGTGAGGTCAAGGCGACAGGCTCTGAGGCTTCCATGGAGTGAACGAGGCAGGATGCAGTGCAGGCACCCTTAGCACTCACACCACAGACAGGGTGGGCAAAGCCAGACGTAGAGGAACAAGGGTGCTAAGCAATGGAAAGAGGGGAGAAATGTTAAAAAGTACAATATTTGTATTGAGAAACCACAGTGTATCTGCCAATTGGTCTCCAGACAAGAAACAGCTGGAGGGAGGAAGGAAGCTGGAGGCAACATACTCTTGTGACAGGGAAGTCTGTAGGTAGGAGGTGTTTTCAAAATGACACTCTTGCATGCTAAAGCATTGTGGAGCAATCTCTTGGGAGATCCTGGGTGCTGAAATGCCAAGTGTGATCTACAGCACTGACCAGAGCCATGCTCTGTATTTCTAAAAGGTTTTATTTTATTATCTTCAAAATTCAACAAGCTCCTGGGAAAACAAAGTCATAGTCATAAAGTGACTCAGCTACTCTTATAAGAGAAAGATTTTTCTTGAAAATATAGAGAGAATCTAATGAGAAATACTGGAAAGGAAGCAGAAAAAGAAAATCAAGCTCAGAACATGAATCACCTTTCAACCCCAACTTTATAACCATTACTATAATTAAATCCTCATAATTTAAGCTATGCTTCACTCAAAAGAAAATTGATGACTCTCATGTTTTAATGGGAATTTTACCGTATTCCAATAATTCTGTTTTGTACAAATTAAGTCTCTAGGGTAAAATAATCCTTTTGAAGCATACATTTGTTTGGATTTCCTTTCACACTACAACAGGTTTCATTCTAAAAGTGGCTAATGCTCCCACAATTTGGAAACAAGGCAATGATTTACTGTCTGTGGTATTAATTAAATAAGAAACACACCGACAACAGGAGCCTTATCAAAAAGGGGGAAAAAAAAAGGAATGCTCTTTAACACTAATTCCCAGCATTTGCAGCTTATGCTTGAAGAAGAGTCAATTATTTTAGTCTAAACCCCTTTACTATCCACGCTCAAAAATCTTTTCTTTTCCCCTACGTATATTTGAATCTGGGCTTGTTTATCTGGTGTGCAGAGGAGAGCAACAGTCCCTGGCTTGTGGCTGAGAATAGCAATCTGCCATGAGTGCCTCTGATGTTGTCCATACCCATCAGAGAGAAAAATGTTAAGAGTACAGTTGCCGTTGCTGCAGTCCAGCCAGAGCAGGAGAGCAAACAGTAAGGCCTGCAGAGCAGGTGGAGATGATGGGTTTGCAGTATCCTGCAGTAAATGCTGGGTAGTTTATCCATCTTATCCCACAGAAACGTCCTCGTGGGCTGTTCACTCGGGTCCCAGGCTGCTCACCCTGCAGCATGGACTGAGAACTGGAGGTTTCATTGTATAGACAAATATTACGTTTGCTTGTATCAAATCCAGTTTTGATAACTATTTAAGCTTTCTCAAAAATTTTGGGAACTCATACTTGCTTTCCCAGCTTTCTTCCACAACACAAGTAGGGTACCTCCTTAAACACCACTTTGTGTGTTGTCTCTTCTTTCTCTCCTCTAAACCCTTTAGAGGACATGTTGTCTGAGTGTGTTGCTGGCAATCAGGAGCTGAATCCTTTGTGTCAGAGACTTACTGCAAAGGCCTATGATGTCTGTGATTTTGAGAAATACACCATCTCCTGACTGAAAACATATCCAAGAGATTGATAGAGGAGAAAAATAAGAGGTCACCAAGTAAATGCAGAGAGAGAACAAAAAATGAAGGACATGTCTTAAAAAAAAAAAAGAAAAAAAAGATTTCAACAGCAGGGTTGGTAATTTAGGGCAGGATTTGGTTGTCCAAATACAAGTGTCAAATGAGATAAGACTCCCTGCGGTGTACAGGATATGCTCAAGACAGGGATGACACAGGGTTTATGAGATAACTATGACCTTCTTGGGAGGTGGCTAGAGGAGAGGTGGAATATCCCAGGGCAGTGGAATGGCACTAGAGTCCTGCTTTTGGAAAAATGAGTTGGGTCCCTTTACCCTGGGTCTGAATAGGTGCTTGCCTTTCTCCCAAGCTTGAAGGCCCCTGCCAAGTATACTACTTGTAATGAATTAAAACTCAGTACATGCCTACTGGACCAGGTTCTTCACGGGATTTAGCCACTACCCTACTTCATTTATGCACCTCTGTGAAACTGAAGTACCTAGCAGTTTGCCTGGGGTAATGGTGGACAAGTGCAAAAAGAATGTAGGAAAGTTTCAGATAAAAAGGGCACGTGTGTATCCACTGAAAAGGAGATTATAGTATGGAAACTTAGAAGACATCTGGATTTAGAAGTTGTTTGCAGTTGGAAAGCCTTTAGGCACCTGAGTCTTCTTTTAGAACTGCTCTCTGAGCAACATTTGTGTGTTGTTAAAAAGCATGGACCCTGTTCCCACACTAAAGTGTCAGGAATTAGGCAAAATCTTCAGTGAAGATTCAGTCTCAGTGTGAACACCTGCACCTGCTAACAGCACCCAGTTAATGTTCAAGGTCTTCTGACTAGTAATTAATGAACTCTTTGTGGAATTCTTTTCTAATATGTAATAAAAAAATTATGGCTGGAAATGCATATGCCTTCCCAGAAAGTGCTAATTCCCAACATCATCCTTTAGTCTGTCTGTGGCTCATACAGGATTGCTGCATCACTTCTTGTGGAAAATAATTATAACCCTTCCAGTCCTAGGAACCTCTCTTCTTTTTAAATACCTAGAATATACAAAAAGAGAAGATTTTGGTTTTTAACCACAAAGCTATACAGCTATAAAACCCCAAGTCAAAAATCCATCATTTTGCACAAAAAAAAGCTCAGTTATTCCCCATAAAAACCATAGAAGCACTTTGAGAAGTTTGGACCATAAAATAGAAAGAAGCAGAGAAAGAGGTGAAATGACACAGGGTAGAAAGGAAAACTGATTTGCTGAAAAGGTTGGTTGGTTCCTCTGATTCTAATTTCCTTTCTTCTGAGTTTTGTCCTTCTACATTTTTTGAAATAAAGAAATGCCTGATGTTCTGAAGTACGGCAAGATTATAAAAACCTATGTAGTAGAGCCACCTAAGAGTAACTGTTTAGTTCTTCATCTTCATGATGGAAACATTTATAGCCAGCACCAGTAGTATTGAAGAGGTAACACCTATATTTAACAGAAAAAGGAGACATAAAGATTTCTTCTAAGAGTTACCGCCAAATGTAGCATATTGTAGGATTCAGCTGTCACTAAGCCTGGGGGACTTGAGCTTTTTCATAATACAATCTGCCTGCAAATTCTCTGTAGGCAAGCAAACCAACTGCTTTACTTGCAGATTGCTGTTTTAGTCATTTAAAGTTTCCTTAATTGGATTCTTAAGCCATTTCACTGTTTGTAAGTACATTCAGTTTGAAATATGGCTTTAGTTAGCATGCTACACATCAGGTCATAATCAATGGCAAAAGGACAGATTTACTTTTTTTTTTTTTTCCAGACATGTTAATAGCTTAGGGACATTGTCTGAGAAAAGTATTACAAACCAGATCCTCAACTGAGGTAAAGTGCTTTTGGCTGTCACTGAGTTATGTCTTTTTCCATCAGTTAAGACTCTCATTTTAGACTGTTCAATGTGTCCAAGCTAGGAACTATTTTGATTTTGATAGCTCAAGAAGAAGTTAAAAATAAAATTTCCTGCCCTTTTATATGACTTATTTTGCCTTTTCCAATTTTAGCTCATTTGGACAAAAAACCTCTGCTCAATAACTTGGTTTTACTTCTCATATATTGCGAGAAAATGACTGTGCTTGTAATTGTAACTGTATTGGTAAGCACCTTGATCCCCATGCATTTCCCATGCTGGTGCAAGATGGTAAATCACAACTAACCACACGACTAGAAGAAACAGTGGCCCCCAAAAGCCCTGGGATTTACTCAAGCAAACACAGCATTTTCCTACAGAGATGCCAAAAATACAGAAATGGTCCCCAAGGGTAAGAATAGTACAGAGCATCTGTCTGTTGTTGTAACATTTCAGTAATGAATGGTATGACACAAAACAATTTTAGTACTTTGGGAAAATAAAAATGTAACCTCAAAAGCTCTTTCCAGTGCTTTGCTATGTTCCTTTTTTTTCTGCAATAGGGAAATGGAAACTTTGATAAAAAGACATAGCACCACTTACACAAAGCAGTAATATAATGAATGTCTCTTTATGCAGAAATGAAGTCTAAATACCTGTTTTTTCTTATTATTCAAGGTATGTCCAAAGCTAATCCATATGAATTTTTTTGAAGATTGTTGAGCAGTGATTTTGCTTGCAAATGTCTATGATTGAGGTGGCCAGCCTCCTAAACTTACCACCTGACTTTCCAGTATTCATGTGGCTGAAAACCGCTTCTTCAAAATCCCCTTATCGGATTCCCTGCACCTTTCTTAACCTCTTCTTTCCCCATGGCATGACACCTGCCAGTGCAAGCCCCTGAACTCATCCATTGAGCAAATCACAAACTAGATTAAATTTTAAAATGATCTCTCTTCTTTTTCATAAAAAGTCAAGTACTTTTTATTCACAGCGCTTATAGCAAAAAATCTCCATATGTTTGGTAGCTTGTATTGTCATCTAAATTACATAACAACATTGTGTTTTCCACAGTAGATTTTCCAAAATACAATGCAGACCACCTTGAATGCTTCTTTCTATTCTTTCTCCCAGTTGCCTACCATCTTTAGGCTGCATTATCATAAAATTTTAACCCAGTTACCTTTTTAAAAATCAGATCTACAATCTGATTATTAATCAAATCTAAAATAAGATTAAATTTGTCTGTGTCTTTGTGATTGACCGTATTTGTCTTAAAAACATTTGAGTGACTGAACTTGTATATGAGAATATGATTTATGGAATCAAGTACTGTCCAATATCTTGGTACATTGGAAGTCACGGCAATTCCACATATAACTCAGAGAAATATAAGGCCTATAGAGTTAAACAGTGAATTAAAGCCTGGAACACTAATATCCTGTGCACTGCACACAATAGTTATGCAAGAGGAGGCATTTTCATATGTTATTCTGTTCACCTCTTCTAAGATCACTGGGGAACGAAGAGCTGTAGGAAATAAATCTCTCATTACAAGGCAAACTCCAGGGACGTGATCAGCAGATGCTGGAGAAGGCTCCTCAGCATCCCCATACTTCCTCCTTGGTGATTAAATATACAGTTAGTGTGAGCCTACCTTTCTATTTGAAGGCGGTTAGTATTAACACTCACAGGTCTAGATATACCCATATATTACTCATGGTATGACCTGGATTTTGCCATTCATTCCCAAATACAATAATTCTTGGTGTGTTGTGCAAGAGATCTGAGGAGGTTTAGAAGATTATTAAAATGCTACTCTCAGGCTATACTAAGGATTTGCAGCTCTTTAAAAACCTGTCAATAAAATGTGTATTGTAAGAGTAACACTGAGTCAAAGACAGAAGAACTTTATAACAGTCATGTTTCAGGCCCTAGGTATGAACAGCTGAGCAATCACACAAGTCCTCAAACAGTTGTGAGTACGGACAGCAGTGCTTATAGAGGGATCAGTCTTCTATGCTAATGCACCATTGGAAAGCTGATCTAAAGTTACAACATGAGTGTGAAGTAATTCACTGCACAATTCTTTGGGAAGAATAACTTAATCATTATCTGTGTGTAAATTAATTTCACTTGCACTTTGCTTGTGCAGTATTATTGATAGAAGCTGTATAAAATTACTGAATGTGTGAGACATTAAAATAGCTTTTGGGAAGAGATACATCAATTTACTATTACTGGTAAATTTGGATTAGTCAGAAATTAAGAAGATTTGACAGACAAGATGAAACTGGCAAGAAAAAGTGCAATTAGTGATACTGATCATCTGAAGTAAGAATGCAGCTTCAGTATGACAAAAATATGACTACCTACATTTCATAGAACATACATCTGACTTGCAAAGACTCACACATAAGTCAGGTGAATTTAAGATGCAAATTTAACACTTAATTAATATACTTTAAAATAATCAGTTCTCCATGGTAAACATGATCAAGACATAAAAAAATTTTTGAACTGGAAGAATGTAAAAGCCAAGATCCCTCAAAAGATTAAAAGTTAATCGTTACTACTCAGGTGACTTCTGCTAAGCTGTTTTCCACTTTTGTAAATGCATGTGCATAACGACAATATGTACCCGGGTTTTCAACATAGAAATTTCTCAAGCACAAGTTGCCCTGTTTAAATGTTCTTGTCCAGACTAAACACTTATTTTGTCCTGAGCTCTATAAAACTTGGGATAGTACAATGGGAAACCTGCTTATCGATATTCATCAGTTACTGCCTCTGAGCCATCAGAGCCTGCCTACCAGACTGGGTACTGCTCAGAGAAATATGTCCTTGGAGAGGGCATATTACCCTCTTCTTCTGATTATGAATCACTCATTCAACACATGGAAACCTAGGTTAAATCCACTCTTATGCATTAGGGTCTATGTCCCAGGCTGGTTTCACAAACATTTTGAGTTGCTCTTCCCAGTGACTGTGGTTAAATCCTAGCCTCAGAAAACAACTGGCCAACTCCTACAGGTAGAAAAACAGAAAAGGACTGAAATCTATCTGAATGGGGGATTCTGACTGAGCTGAGTTCTAGGGGGTATCTGCAAGGATATGCGGCGGGGGAAGGACATGTAAATACTAGGTATGTGAGGTAATCTGGTTTATGACGGTATATGGTTAATGGCTATTCACCATTAAAAAAATAAGAAAAGAAAAAGAAAGAGATAGAAAAAGTAGTATATTGAACACCAGACACACAAACAAACAGGAGAAAATGGAGACATCACCAAAGGCAGATGTCTCAGGTCAGTGTCTGATCGGCTGTTGCAGGAACTCCTCAAAGCATTGGGGAGGCTCAGCCACAGCTGTGTAACCGATGAGGAGCAGGAACAAGAGCTACAAGACTCTTGTGAAAGAGCAAACTGATCATGGGATGTTTTAAGAAGAACAGCCAAAGGCGGGAAAGGGGGGACTCAAGGGAGGAACAAGAATAGGAAAATGGATATAAAGGAGAAAAAGGGGCCAGTGGCATGTAATCCAGTCAACAGCATGCTCGTTTGACTGAGGCCTGCACCTGTTCACCACAGCCTGTCCTTTTTATTATTAAGATCTGTCCCTAGCCTTGCTCTCTGTTGTGTGTGTTTGTGGATGAAGAGAGTGAGAGGTGTGTGTGTCTTGCTGGTGAGCTTTGGTCCTGGTCGGCCAGAAAGAAGAAACAGGACCAGGCTGCCTGTGCTCATGCTTATGTGAGGGCTGTTTGTGTCTGCATGGCACTAGCAAAGGCATGGCTTTCTGCCTGTGTTGGCCAGGGTGGCCGCCTGTGTGCATGCATGTGAATGAGTGGGGTGTGCTTGTGTACATTGGCATCTCTGGGACACAGCCTGGCTGCTGGCTGCAGCTGCAGCCACAAACAGTCCAAGAGGAGAAATCCCCCAGACCACTGGATTTAGCTTCCCTTAATGTTGTCTACCTCCTTTATTTGGTTTTAAGATAGGTGGCCCTTCATACTTAGCCATTTATTCCCACATCTCCATTGTTTCTGCAATTATGTTAACGTAATTTGTAAAACAATATGATGAAATTGGTAAGAGATTTATTGAGACAAATACTTTATGTTTTGGAGGGACGGCTGTATCAGCTCAGGATAATTTTAGGAGTGGCAATCTAAGTTAAACTACTGTAGAAATTTTGAAACTTGGCCTCATTTTTTTTTTCTCTGACTGACCCTGCAGTTGAGACGGATAGTTACCAGAAATTGACTCTTTTAATGCTTTCAGAAGATCTCATTTACTTATTTAAGTAAATTTACTTATTTAAGTAAATTATGGAGATGAAATGCAAAGTTCTCTGAAGATCTTGTTCTGTCATTAGCCAGCAAGTGTTGGGCCATTACCCGTTATCACTGTGTGCAGTAAACATCTTCATCAAGTGAAGCAGAGTGCACAGAATATCTCTGACATTTTGAAACAATGCCAAGCAAGTAAAGGGCAAGTCTTGGTTTCATGTCAAGTGCCTCAAACATCCAGATATCCTGATGCATGGGAGATATAGCTACTTAACTCACTGAAACATTCAGAGAGGCTATAACTACAAAGATTTCACCCATAAGAGCTGTATGTGTTTGTATGACAACTGAGAGCTGCTCTAAGTGCTGAAAAGGAATACAAAATACAACTCTGAAGCACAAGATTCTATATAATTATTTTGTCAGCTGATGCCACACATCATGTGCATGGTAAGACTCAACAAAGGGGTAAAATAGGCCGAAAAAAATCAGAAAAAGTATGTATGAGAGCAAATTGGAAATTTGAAAGCAAAGAGAGAGAAATAATTTACTTGTGTAACAGAGAGTAATCTGAGGAATAACCCAGGGATGCCTACACCTAGACTTTCTTTGATTACAGTTGTGCTGGTTTTGGCTGGGATAGAGTTAATTTTCTTCATAGTAGCCAGTATAGGGCTATGTTTTGGATTTGTGCTGGAAACAGTGTTGATAATACAGGGATGTTTTAGTTATTGCTGAGCAGCGCTTAAACAAAGTCAAGGCCTTTTCTGCTTCTCACCCATCCCACCAGCAAGTGGGCTGGGGGTGCACAAGAAGTTGGGAGGGGACACAGCTGGGACAGCTGATCCCAACTGACCAAAGGGATATTCCACACTGTATGATGTCATGCTCAGCATATCTGAGCTCAGCTGCGGGAAGAAGGAAGGGGGGACATTTGGAGTTATGGCGTTTGTCTTCCCAAGTAACCGTTACACGTGATGGAGCCCTGCTTTCCTGGAGACGGCTGAACACCTGCCTACCTATGGGAAATAGCAGATGAATTCCTTATTTTGCTTTGCTTGTGTGTGCAGCTTTTGCTTTACTTATTAAACTGTTTTTATCTCAATCCACGAGTTTTCTCACTTTTACTTTTCTGATTGTCTCCCTCATCCCACCGGGGGAGGGCAGTGAGTCAGCAGCTGTGTGGGACTTGGTTGCCGGCTGGGGTTAAACCACAACAACAATCTAGAGATGAAATGTACAATCAGTCATTATCTGGGTATACTTTAAATTGTCTTTGTGCTTGTAAAACGAATCACACAAAGGAAATTAATGTTTAGAACTTTAAATGCTGAGTACAAAAATATGCTCTTTGCTTTTCATTCCAGTTGACCTGTTATTATTAACTTCATAATTTTGTTGTTTGTCTCTTACATATTATGTGAATAAATGTTTGAGGTTTGGGGGTTTAGGGTGGGTTTTTTCCCCCATTTATTTATTATTATACACTCTTTCCTGGTGTGGTGTTAAAAAGTGGTTTACAGCAACTAGCTAAACCCAAAGCCACTCCACTCCTCTGGTGTACTATCCTAAAGTAGAGTAAAATAGAGAGTACCGGGCCACACTGAGGTGACCAGTGCAAACATGTATGGTGTAGAAGGTATCTAAAGAACAAGGAGAGGCTATTCTGAACTGTATAGCTTGAGCTGAGAACTCATAACACACAGGCCTGGTAAGAAGAAGGTTTTATTTTTTTTAGAAGAGCTTAATCTGCCTGAGTGTTGACCTCCATATTTCATCTCATCCTAAAAGAAATGCCACTAATAGGTAGATAAATAGCAGTCTGAAGTGCCTATTTTATCCATTAGTTATAAAGGAGCCTAGTGTAATTACCTCAGATATAGATGTCCTGTTGAAATTTTCTGAAGTTAAGGAAGTGATCTGTGGAATATGACAAAGTAGAGGGGAGTGTGCCTGAACACAAAAGTTTAGAAGTTCCCCCTTTGGGGACTCCCAAGGGAATTACAACACTAGTGATGATTGTCTCAGTTGAAGTAGGAGGTTAGGAGTGAATGACAGTGATGGAGGAGACCATATGGATTTCTCCAGGTGCAGCCATTCCCAAGACATTGTAGAGTGCACCACTTTTACAGCAGGGGTAAATTCATTTTCTTCTTGCCCGTTGGTAGAAAGAATGGGAAAGACAGAGAACAAGTCTTTCCAAATAGCACATGCAGAATCAACAGGAGGGAGGTTGACAATGGGCCTGCATGTTAAGGGAAAGCCTCCTACTGCGGGGGTTTGCTGCTGAAAGAATAGACGATTCCCAGCAGCAGAGCCAAGGACTGTGGATGTGGGGTTAGGGTTGGACACTTGGATTTATTAACTTTTAAAACATATACACAAAGGGAAGGGCTGACAGGGATCACCCTTTTCTATGTGAATATATAGCAAAATCTTCGATCCACGTCAGTATGAGCAGGGCAGGACAAAGAAGGGCTGTCCACTAGGTGGTCTTTTACCAGTGACTGTAGAGAAGTTGATCACGTCTGTGCAGCACAGCTTTACCTTGTGGCAAGTCTCTTTCCTGATGGACTGCCCACAAAAGTATGAGGAGAGACACCAAGAAAAAAGATTCTTCACTGCAGATATTATAGAGTTCATATGAAAGAATAAAGTCTTGATGTGGCAAAGTAAGAGAGAAAGAGAAATGGCATGGAAAAAAGGGACTGAAACAAAGTCAAGGGGAAGAAGTACCACAAAGAGGTGCTTCAAAGGTAACACAGTGAAATCTGATAGAGTGCAGAAAGGAACAAAAGTGTATATGAAGGAATGAGATTAAAATGTAAGATGTGGAGAAGTTTGATCATATGGACACCTGGATCAATACTTGAAATGCTTTAAATGATGTGCTATAACTCTGTGGTTTTAACATTCACAGTTGTAAACAGGTATTTAGCTCAGCCAGAAGGAGATCTTGTTCCACTGTGAATAATGAAAAAGTGCACAGACTCACCAGGAAGGTGTATCAAATATATAGCAGTACCAGCTGTTTCTTAGTGGCTAGGAAGTTTGGCAACACTGTTGAAACTGATTTCAACAGTTAGTTAGAAGTCATTTCAGGACAGAAGAGACAAGTTTTATTGAAGGAGAGATTTAACATATTTAATTGAAAGCTAAAATTTTTCAAAATTAAACATATAAATTAAATATGTATTAATATATTACATGATATTCAGAAAGACTGGACATTTGAATTAAGAAAAAGACTCTTGACATCTTAGGGAAAAGGGTTACATGAATGCCAAGCACAGAAATACTTGGAGTCCCAGGTGTGAATTTGCATGAGTAAGCCCAGTGAATGTTATGTGCTTAAATTTGAGCAGGTAAACATGTAAAAGCTTTGACTGATGTCTGGACCAATGATTGACTTGGACAGGTAGATCATGTCATGGGCACTGCTCAGGGCCATGGGGCAGGAATGTCGGGAAGAGGAGCTCTGCTGGCACCTGCCTTTCTCAGAGCCACTCAGAGCTCCCAGGGAACTATATTGAATTTTAGTTGCCTGGGGCAAGATACAAAGATTTAAAGATTCAGAGCTTACACTCAAGAAGGGTGTAAGAATAGCATAAACTTGCCTAGGTCCATAGATGTGCGGGAGATGAGGATCTGGCCCACTACTTTCATACGTCTTAGATACGTTAGATACGTCTGTGTGTATCTAATTCTTCTGTTTGTATTTTATCTGCCTCATAGCAGCATAAAGAAACCAATATTGGTTTAGTTTTTTCCACATAAATAATGTCTTTAGTCTTTATATATAGACTAACTTGAACATTACCTTTTTTAGGTGTAGAAAATAATAGTAGTCTGGAGCCTCTTTTCATTTTAAACCAGCAGATTAAGCATAAGTATGCAATGCAACATTTCTATATTCCCCTCTTCTTCCAAAAAACAGTGTGTTTGACCATTTTATTTCAATTCCTTATACTGTGTTAGCAATCTTTTTTTAGAAAAATCCCATCTCTATTCCTTATAGAAGTTTTAAAGTCATTTCACAGCTGAGTGGAACCCTAAACAGAGCTATCTTAGTGTAATGAAGCAGAAAACGATTGCTCCTTAACAAGACTGGTATATAGTGACAAACAGCTCATAAAAATCCCATCTGCCACAAAATACTTCTGTTTTAGTTGCTTTCAAAACTAAATGCTACGTTTCCTGTTTCTTTTCAGAAAGAAAAGAGGATATATAAAGCCTAACCCCTCAAATTGTCCTTTGACAAAAAAGAAAGAAAAAGAACCACAGCCACAAAATAATCACCTTATAATACATTGACATTAACCATTCCAAACACCACAAAGGTGTAATGTCACTTTTGGATGCATTTGTAGTACATAGATTTTTTTTTTATTTTGTTAAAGCAAAAAAGGAAAAGCTAACCAGTTGTATTATAAAGAAAAATTTCTGATGATTTAACAGCTGAGGACTACATGTGAAAACAATCTGTTGCTGATTTTGTATTGTAAAAATAGTCCTTTAGTGACTGCAATCAAACAGAAAGTAATTACCTGTAACTTGACCAGTAGTAGACCTGTTTAAATGATTGGTAACCAGATCTGGATCCTGTAGCTTCTTTCCCACTCTTAGGCAGAATAATGCCCACTGACTAAAGTTCTCTATAGTATTTATGAGAATTCTTCATCAGAAAATATTATAATCTTCCTGTTTTCCAAACAGTATCATGAATTGCTGCAGTTCACTTGGATTTCCTGTTAACATGCTGTAACAAATATGCTACGCTGTGGGCATTGCTCCTTTCTGTCAGATGGGAGCAGAACTGCTTCTTGTGTCCTGCCTTGCCCAAGGAGGTTATGCTTCAGTTTTAAAAAGATAGTAGGCCACCCATCTCTTTGCAGCAAGACACACTGCATCCTCAGAGTAGCAATGAAACTTTTTTGTGATACTAAAATACAGCCTACCATGCACAACTATAAGCCCCTGAATAGTGATCGTTCTTATCTGAACTGACATTCATATCTGTCCTTCAACTTTACGGAAAAAGAAATAATTGCTTGGCCAGGCCCTCCCTATACTCAGACATAAAGTTTTGCCATTGTCTTCAAATCCACTGTTTTTAGTGTGTCTTAGTGATTAATGTTTTTTCTGGAAAATCAAAAATTTATCTAGCTAAGGAATCAATTTTTTGAGCAATAGCATCACCTTTTCCAGAGATATAATTTCACACTGGATGCTTGAATACTGATCATTGGACCTTGATAAGCAAGTCAAGATACAGAATTCAAAGCTAACTTCTAATTCTTTGCTCAAGTCTTGGACAACTTTTGGCTTAGGAGTTACCCTAAGACAGTTGCAAAGACAGCTAAGGAGATAAGCTGTTGAGACACTTCACTAAAATGAGAGGGAAAAATCAATAGTATATATTTCAGCTGATGGAAGTGCAGCAGAAATTATCATAATTTGTTTTTAACAGCAATGCATGCCGTGCCTTACCCACAGAGAAGAAGCACCATATTAAGAAAAGTTGTCAGATGGCTTTCAAAGGATTAAAGTACGTGGTGCAATCTTATTTCAGCTATAAATGTTAGCTAGAAAATTTTGTGCATTTGATACTCACAGATGTTTTCCTATTCACTGAACTGATTTTTCAACAAAGTTGACTGCAGTTTGTTTTAAGGTGTGTAGAAAAGACATACCCAGAAGGCTTCTTTCTGACTACCTAACAGCTGTGGAAGTGACATGATGGCAGAAGCATCGCTGAGAGTGCCTGGAGGTTGTTCAATAGAGTGCCCTGAGGCTAGGAGAAGCAGAAAGCACCAGAGGGACAAGGCAAAGAGTACTTGATTTCCACAGGTGTAAATCTAATCAGTGGCAGTGAACTTGCTGTGGATTCGTAGTGGTGTAAAAGGGCAGAGTCTGGCGTGTGCTTATAATCTTGCTAAATCTGATCCTCTCTCCCTGATGACAAGAATTGGGAAGTGCTGGCAGGGGCCTGCTGGGCTGATCCACAGTCTCTTTTCTCCTCATCTGGCTCTCACACCATGCCCTCATCCCTCCAGCACAAAATGCAGCAGCAATTTGACTTGGATAAAAAAAAGAAAAAGAGTAAAGGGAGAAAATTTGTCTTGTGAAGAGGGCTCAGTCAAAAGTTGCAAGCAATTTTGCAATTTGAAAATACAGTGGCACTGTTTTTCTGGACAAGGGCATCACTGCCAGTATGTGATCTGACACTGCCAAAGCAGTATAAGAAGTTTAGGTTGAAATTTCTTCCCTTTTCTTTCTTCCCCACCATTTTGTCAGCTTTTATGGAAGCTTAGATGAACCTGGCCTGAGAGCAAGAGTGGAGCACATGCACCACAGGTAAACTGTGAGTAATTCAGACTACCATGAAGTTTTCTCAGTCTACACTGAGAGCTCCATAGCTTTTATATTGTTATCATGCAGAGACTTCAAATTCAATTGTGCTGGGGGCTGTACAAAGGAAGAAGCACTGCTACTTAGTGAACTTAAGCCTGGTAATGTGAAACACATTACTAATAACATTGAATAACTAATAAAGCTCCTTGGCTTTTATTAGGAACCTTCTGTGATAAGAGCATATACAGTCACCTTCGAGCAACTGTAAGGGCTGGTGTTCCCTCTCTGCAAAGATCATCGGGAGGCGTAAGGCCATCAATTTTATTTACTTCCAAGAGTGGTTTCAGGGCAGCTGTGACTGCCTAGGCAACTGGTAGCATCCTAATTTACCCACAGTTTCATCAGAAAACTATTTTGGCCTTTAATGAGCACGAGCCTGTATTAGAGTGCAGAAATGAGTCTCAAATACAGTTGATAATTTATTGTTCTAGCATATATTTATGTTCCTAACTGTTTAAATGGGTAGTTAAAGAATTAAATAGGTTCTAGGAGTTTAAAAGCTTTATTGGATCTGGACCTGACCCCTGTGAGTTTTGATGTGAAACTCAACAATGTTAAGTAATTTACATTGGATTATTATTTTTTTCCTGGTTTTGCATGTAGGATGTGTAAGATGGTGTGACTAGCTCAGAAGGTATTTTACAAGCTAGCATGGTAAGGAAGAAATGTCCTTGTACCAACAGCATTACATTCTAGTTTCAATCCAAACAGCTTGATACCATAATTCTAAAGGGACCTCAATGGCTCTTTAACTTAAGAGTGGCAAGACCAGAAGTAAGTTATTTAATGTAAGAACAGAACAAGCATTCATCTAAGTCTGTATTCCATCTTTGATGTCTGCTGGCAGAGGAAGCTTAGAGAAAAAGCAAAAGATCAGTACAAGCATAAAATGACACTTCCATGAGTAGATCTTTCTTTCAACACCTGCAAATCAGACCTATCAAATTCTGCAAAGGCTTATCTTTTATTATTTGTGATTTAATCTGGCTGGAAATTTATTTTTTTTCCCCAAGGGAATTTTTTTAGCAAAAAATCTCCACTCAGCCATTAAGAAGTAATATTTTTCTTTATTTTAGCTTAATCTATGAAATCATCCATTTTTCTTTGTTTTTAGCATTTTCTAAATTTTGACAGATGGGAACTATCACCAATTCCTGACAGTTCCTCTGTTGGAAAGAGGTCAAATCATTGCTTTGGTTTGCTTTCTCTTTTCTTTCTTCATTTTTCTGTCAGATGACGTGATAGAAGACGAGCATCTATCAAAGCCTCCAAAATCTAAAATGAAGGATAAACCCCCCAAAACTGAAAAATGTCAGCTTTGTTTGCATCAGGCTTTCTAATTCCATTTGTAACAATAAAAATATTTTTTCTTAAAGGCCAGCTGTAATAAACTTGAGTGTGATACACAAGGCAGAACTGGCAATAGCTGATGAAGATGCTGAGTATTAAGGATGTGAAGGGAGCAGCTGAATCCAACAGACTCCAGGACTGGGGTTGTTCACTCCTGGCCACTGCAGCCCAGCAGCTGGGCACGGTCTCAGCGCTCGAGGGCCTCTCCATCCCAGTCCCAGGGATGTGACTGCTGCTGTGCCAACACGCCAGTCCAGCCAGTAGTAGGGCTGAGAGCGGCTCATGCACACACACACAAACGTGCACACTAATGCAGTCAGCCACACAGATTGTCTCTGTCTTAAGCAGCATGCGCATATAACACTATGAAAACTCACATGAAACATAAGTGCAGAGATCCATGTCCTTTTCCTCCCCTTTGGCTGATCAGGATTGAAGCTTGTTACTGAAAGCAAGCCCCTCACACAGTCTCTGGGTTCACAAGCACACCCACAGTGACAGATGCCTTGAATATCAGTATAGACTCTAATGCTGTGTAACACCCACGCCCAGACCCTGGGCCCCCTCTCCTTGTACGGAGGTCTCCCCCTGCTCACCAGCTAGTCCAGTTTGATGTTCACCTACAAACACATGTGTGTGCTCCCATACTCACTCACAAGCAGTGCCACCATCATGGATCCCTCAGATATTAGCATGAGCTCTCAGGCTGCCTGAAGTCTATGCCCAGACCTCAGGCTCCCTTGCCTACCACTTTGAGTCTTCTCAGATGGAGGTCTCCTCCTACTCAAGAGCTAGTCCAGCTCAAAGTTAGTGAATTACACATGCATACCCGAATGAATACCATTGAATTTAATGCAGATATTAATGTGTAATTCACTAGGGAAATACAAACACACCCACATGCCTCTGGTTGCTGGCAACCAGCCCTGTACTGCACACTGATCCCTCTGGTTGCTGGCACCTAGATCTACGGGTGCTGTGACCATTTTTCCAGTTGCTGGCACTTTGACTGCAGCAATCGCACATAGAATAGAGACTGAATTACAGAGAAAAATATACTTAAGAATAGGATTTAGTAGCAAGATAGGACAGGCTGTAACAATTAGATGCAGGGCTCAGTCAGACAAGTGCACTAGCCAACTTACATCTGTCTGACCCCTTTTATTCCCCCCTCTCCTCCATTTTCCCATGTTTGCTCCTCCATGATCTGGCCAGATCTTGTCCTTTCTCTGCCTTTGGTGCTTCCTCTAAACACCTCATAACAAGGTTTGCATAACCTCACAAGGTCCTCCTGATATCCCAAAATACGATTATCACCTTGACCTCTTATTTCCAGTGACAAAGTTCAGTCTGACCCTCTGCAAGGCTGTGCCTGAGCAGATCCTTCAACGGCCCATCAGGCAGCAATCAGAGAGTTCTATTCTCTCCAATACCACCTGCTCGTTACTGCCTGTGTGTCTGTGTGCTTAATCTTTTACTTTCCTTGTTATCTGTTAGTTGTTTTACACAAATACACAAATAGTCTGTAACCAGGTAACTTAATGAATACTATGCTCTTTCAATCCACTTACTCTTACATTGAGGAACAAAAAATTTTGAATTATCATGTCCCATGTCCCTGAGTAAACATGTTTGAATCAACAGACTCTTCTAAAATAAGTGAAAAATACATTGACTAGTAATGATGGTTTTACTTGACCTAGGTGTCTGTGTGAGCCTATCTTTGCATTTAAATTATTGCTGATAATTACTATGTGATCTAGCAGAGCACCATGCTAAATTCTCATCAAAGAACTGGTGAACAAAATTCAAGCAGCATACAATTCCGAATGGATAGGCTCCGCTCTGCATATGGCTAACAGAAAAATGTGAGTAGGTAGGTTTTGTGAACAGTGTGAATCTTCAATCCAAAGGAAAGTAATTCACTTTGTTGGAAATTCTAATATCATTTTTTTTCTACCCACTGGTTAACAATAAAGAATAGTATTAAGACAGTGAGAAGTTTCCTGATGCAGTCAGGGTTGGTAAAAGACACATTTTAAAATGCACATCTTCATGAGTAAATTTTTTTCATTTACTTTACTATTAGATATACAAATCCTATAAAAAAATCAAAGTTCTCAGATACTGCCAACTAATCCCCTCTACCTTACTTGATATAATGGAATGAGAATTTAAAATTCAGAGGATTATGAACAAATCCTGATCCTAAAGGTATAAATGCTGTTCCAGTTGACTTCAGTGGAAGATTCACATGTGCATCAAAGGGAAGGATACAGCCTTTATCATTTAAAGATTCCTGCTAAAACTCACTTTTTAGTAACAACTTCTTTCTCTATTTTGGGCACTTTCAATTTTCCAGGAAACTTGAGCATAAACAGGATTTAAATCATTCAGTTGCAACTCTGCTTCTCTCTATCAGAACATAATAGGATTCAAAATAATTATGAGATTTCTCACTAAACTAATGAATTCAAGAAAAGTACAAGCTACAGAAGCTTAGCTGTCTACACCAGTGCCTTCCATCAATGAACAGCAGCTGAGTGTTAGCTGGATTAAGGCAGAGATTACTTCCAAACATGCGGGACTCAACTTTAGTCAGATCATTCAAGAGTGAGCAGAACGTCCTACTAATGTTTCACAAAACTGACAAGTTCTAAAGGTCTTCCATAAATGAGTGAAAGCCCATACCACTTTATGTCTTCAATGACATCTTGAGTTGTTGGCATCATGCATACCACACACACACAAAGGTTTTCACACTAGACTGAAGTTTGATAGAGAGACTGAAGTAAGATAGAACTAACAAGTGATGTAAAAAAAAAACATAAAATGAGATTTTACTCTCTAACATCTGGAATTCACTTCACCTTTCCTTTCAGTGTCTTGTAGGGGTGAGACTTCGTATCTAAATGTAAGTGTCTACAATGCAGTCATATATATGTATACAGGGTGTCTCAGTTCCCATTATAGTCTCTGGAGTCCTATCATGTTTCATACAGCAAGCGGACACTTTAAACCACTCATCTCATCATAAAGTGTGCATGAAAGATGTAATTCAGTTTTCTAAATATAGGTAGTTAACATCACTTGAGATATGATCCTCAGAGTTGGTCATGGGAAAACCTCTCTAGACTCCACTGTCTGTATTGTCAATGGTTTAGATCCAGTCACACCCATCTGTGTCCAGGGCCATTTAGGATGCCTTGGGAAATGAGACCTGGCCTCCAGCTGCCATTGCACAGCAGTATAAGTCTCTGGTAAATCAGTGCACAAGGATGTCTTGAATATTCCCAGATGTCTTACATGGCACTAAGTTTCTACATGCAGGCAACAAATTATGCCCTGTATCTCCACTGAGTATGCTGGAGTTAAAATAACTAACTCAAATGAAGACAATACAGACATCAACATTAAGGTGTCTGAATCTCACCCTGAATGTCATTTTAAATGCCGAGTTCAGCTGTGTAATCAGAGGTGCCTAGTAAGATTTAAAACTCCCTATAGGATATCCCTGTCCCACCTGCCAGTTCTCAAGGGCATGGATGTTCTCAGGCCATGTCTGTGGAGTCTGGGGCATCTCCAGTGACACTGCATGCCTTACATATTTAAGTGGAAGTTGATCATCCACACCCTATCTACAGTTAAAAGTAAATGATGGACATCTATCTTATCTTAGACTTCTGCTTTAGGAAAACACAAATTGCCCTCTATAAATGCTCATGGCTTTCACTTAACCACACAGGAAGCCTGGACAACTAATTTACTAGTTTTTAGATGGCTAACAAGCAGTTTGTGGACCTAAATGTAGACATCTAGCACCTTTTCAGACATCCTAAACAGTCTGAGAGGAGCACAGAGCTGGCAAGAATGGACCTGTGAGACATGGACTCCCTTCTTGCAATGGCATCTGCAAGCCAGGTGGGATAGCTCTGGGGATGTTCAAAATGATGTTCCATGTGTACGTTTATTCATCTGAATAGATCCACTGATACTAATTTGAATATGACTCTAAAAGGATCTAGAAAGCGTTCCATTTTTGGTATGGCTTTGATTACAAACAAAAAAGCAAGCTGCTCTGTCAACCAAACCAGAGCATCTGTGTCACAACTGCTTCCAAATTTTTAAGTATCTTAAAAATACTGAGTTAGAAATTGGGCAAAGCACATGTAGTTAATGAAAGTTTCCTATTAAAGAGTTAATTAACATTTTAGCAATTTCTTCAGCATTCTAGAAGACATTCGCTGAATTTCATCTTACTGCTGCTGAAAATTATAGCTTCTTTCTTACTGTGTTGAAGAGCAACTCATAAATGCTATGAAGCAACTCACTTCCAAATATACTGTTTACATATTTTTTAATAAATACATAATTGCTACAAAACACATCTGGCAGTGATATTTAAGTACCAAAAATTGCTATCATGAGTCAGGAAGAGCAGCATTCCCATACAAAATGTAGTATTTGGTAACCGATGACAATGTAACTATAATAATGCACTAAGGGAAATCAATGAGTGAAACCTATTGCTTCATAGAATTTCACGCATAACTTTACTTTGCATGGGTCATTAGTATTCATAGTTAAACTGTGTCCTTCGATGTGTATTAATAATGTTCCCTGGGACCACGCAAAAGATAATTCATAAACATGCCTGCAAGGAGTAAGGCACCATAATTAAATTATAATAATTAACATGGATATCAGATTATTTTGAATAACTGATCTGGATGACTCATATTCTGAGATTTACAGAGGGACATGTTTAAGGGCGATTCAGTTCTTGCTGCACAGGTAGGTCACCTTTATTTTGCTTTATATCTAGTTATCTTGTTCATTAAGTAAATTGAATTGATTAAGTATCTACATGAAATTTTAAAATGGGATAATACAGGTTTCAATTTATGTCATGCTGTGTGCCATAGGAGGGGAACAGACTATCCCAGAAGTGGAGTTAGCACCCATGAGTGAAACACTTTCTCAGCTGCGCAGTCTGGGCAATGAATTGGTACTGCAGCTGGGTTTTCTGCTCTTCTTGGCTCATGTTTCTGTACAGAAGGGGAAAAAGGGGGAAGGGAAGAAAAGACAGCACTGAGGACAACATGCCACCTGCCACCATCATCTGTATGCCCACTATCCCATATGCTTCCATAGGCTGGAAGAGAGAGAGCAAAGGGTACACACAGTCTTGGTCTGTAATAGCTTTAGGGAGGAATGCAGTAAGCTGGAGCTCCCAGTAGTTTTCCTAGGCAAGATCACAGTAAAACCTTTGATGAAAAGACTGATTCCGACCTCTACTCTCTCCTCTGGACTGCTTCTTTACTACTGCCACTTCCTTGCTCTCCTTCTCCTCCTTTCTTCCCTTGAAATTTTATCATTCCTCCTGCATCTTAAATGTGATCCTCTGCCTCTCAGATTTCACGATATTCTCAGAAGGATCCTCGTCTTCCTGTTCGTTGAAAAAAAAACAGCAGGGCTCACTGGCTATCACTGGAGATCAAGTGTTCTCTCTTCCCGAAGGCAAGTGGTATTGTGGATATGGCAAATCATGCACTTACACTCTCTCCTGCCTCAGCACAGAGCAGTTGTGTCTGAATTACCTTTTGGGGGAGGAGTTTTGGCATGGACTATCCCCTGAGATGTACTCCAGCCTTCTCTGGGAGTGGGCTCATTGGCATAAACCAAACCATACCGAGGGTGTTTAAATCAGTAAGGAGAGAAAGACATTGGCACTTTAATGCATGGTTTAGCCCTGTTTTATTTACTAGTACAGACATAGCTAGTGAAATTACAACAAAAAGTTAGCAGGAGTCTATAAATGATAGCATAGAAATTGTTGCTAATATTCCCTTTCATACAAAAGTTAAGTATATTTGATGAGATACTGGGATTATTATCTCCAGTCTGACCAGTATTTTAACTTGTCTTATTTATTTTCCCTTTTAACTATTTTAGTTATTAATTTCCATTTCATCTATTTAAGCCTGGATACTGGCAAGAGTACAAAGAAGATTCTCTGGTATTCAAAAAGATTTTACAAAAATTTATTGCAGTGTTCATCCTTCTGATTTCTACAAATTGCTTAATCTTTAAAACAAGAATATTTGTATTACAAGCTCTGTCAATAACTCCTTGTGTTTGTTACCTTGCTAAAATGTGCTTCATGGCTCTTTTAGTAATAGTAAATATAAGAAATATTCAGTACCTGTGTTACTATTAAGAGTAGAAAAGTTTAGCCTATAGGGTGCAACTAAAATTCTGAGTATCAAAAATATTTGTTTCTATCTTTAATAACTGTTTATTAAATAATTATGTAATTTTTGTTAAACCAACACTGAAAAATGGTAATTAAAAAATTATTGATAGAAAAATAAAAAAACCCAGAACCTGAGAAAGTGACATCCAGTTCATGAACAATTCACAGAGGTAAAAAGGGAAAATAATCTAATACATTATTCATTCTTAGCAGTAATTATAATATAGTAGGACAGCTGATAACCATCTTGGGTGTCAAAACTGTTTGAGTAATTTTCTTCTTTTTGTATATGATACATTTTTCTAGCTGTAAATAGTCTGAGTACATTTGTAAAATAACTGTTTGCCCAATATATATTCTAATCAGTGTTTAACGCTATATATATATAAATAAAAGAGCCTTATCATGCAGGCAAAGAAGGAAAACTAAGCACAGGGAATGAGAGAACAATAGGAGACAATGTGACTAACATCTAATTCTAAATTACAGAAAGATTATAATCAGATTTAAAGTAGCTCCTTAATATTTCAACAGTATATCTTCTGCACTCCATAAACACTAGGATTTTGTTGCTGACACAAATCGGGATTTGCCCACAAGCAACCACCAGCAAAGTTCAGATGAACACCATTCTGCAGAAGGAGACCCACTATGGTGCATCCTATGGTGACTGCACAAGAGAGCAGGAAGAAGATTCATGCATCTTATTTGGTAAACTTGATATTAATTGTGGCCCAGTACTTACTATGTCCAGGCACCAGCTTACTCTCACTTGTACTCACTAGCAGAGTGATCCTAAAGTGACAGTTTTATTGTCTATAGCTTGGGTGCCTAAAATACATAGCTGATCTCGCATCTTTCCTACAAAATCAATAGAGAAATGAGATCCTCTAGAGGGTAAGACTGAGCACTTGATTAATTCCTTTCCTGTATTACTTTCCCATCTAGAACCCATACAGCACCCCAGGGATCCTGGCCTTAAATAAGGCATCCTACACAGAGCAATGGGAGTACATGCAAATATCACATTTCTCTCCCCATTCCTCAATATATCAGCTAATATTTCTCCTATATTATTTATTTTCACTTCATAACAACAGGCTATCATTGCTGAAGAAAATAAGAAGAGCATTTTTCATATTTGGGACTTCTCACTAAAAATCTCTCCTGAAACCAGTGACTGTTTACTGTGGGTATTAGGTCCAGGACTTAATACTCTTCTGAAGTTTGTTAGAGAAACTGACAGGAGCAAAAACTGCAGCACATTCCATTTCCCTTTCAGAGGCATGTTTGGAAACATTGAAGCAGGAAAAATATTATCATTTAACTGGAGCTGATCTGATCTACACCAGCTGAATCCCTACCACCGACCTCTTCTCCTGTATTCAAGCATCATTAAACTGTGGTGAGGCTGAACTCATCTTTACAAGTAAAATATCTCAAAATCCTATTTTTAACTCTCTTTCTTGCAGGGAAGATCAAGACTGAAGTAACTTTTGCCTGGCCAATGCCGACTCCAATCCGTCCAAGTTTGCTTCTGTGTTGATGTAAGGGTTTGAACAAAGCTCTTCAGAAGAAGGTAATGGGGCTTTATCGGCTTTACATGCTGTTTCAAGAAATTCTTCAGGAAAAGGAAGTTAACAACCAAAGTTTAGCATTTTTGGCTGTGTGGCAAGATATACCACAAACCATGTCAGATAATCTAAACATATCTCTTACCTGTGCACTTAAAAGAACAATATCTTCAATAATTTACTCACGTAAACGTATATGCTAGGAAATACAGACTCGGGGACTGAAAGGATTTAGGGATGGATTACTTTTGTATTATGCAAATATTCAAATTGCCAAATGACTGTGACTTAGGGGAAATGGCAACACCATACTCCTGTTATCAAGACAAATGTTCCTACTACAAAGAGTGAGTAAGTATCAAGCCTGCCACTATTTAAAATGCCACTGAAATTAACTGAGTTACACACCTGTGAACCGGATCAGGGACAGCTTCCAGTAATGATTTTCTAATGATACATCTCCAGATGGTTTATCATATATAGGGTTTTCTGCTCAGGGACCTTAAAACACAAAATAGGCATATGGGGTGGTTTTAAAACTAAACGGATCCGTTCCAAATGTAAATCTTCTTTAAGATGTCTGACAGAAAAAAGCCTCTCTATTGGCACCTTTTGGAAAATTATATTTAGGTGTTTGTCTCACAGAGTGAGTATGTCCTTGAGACACCCAGACAATTGCATTTGCACAGTTTGTGCTGCAGTAATGTAAATTCATCTTATTATCACTTGTTGAATATTAGCTGCATACCCTTACAAGCATTTCCTAGCTCAATTACCATGTGAATTACCATGAAATAAGAGTTTTTTGATGATAACAGGATAGTACTATGTGTGTATATTATTTTCATTCCTTCCCCTTCCTCCATAGTATATTCAGAATATGCTTGGAGCTTATTTAGACCTTAAAATGAAACATGCTAATTATGGCAATAATTACAGCAAATTTACATAATTACAATGCTGACCTGCTATGGCATGCAACCAAAATAGTTAGTGACATACTGCAAAACCTCCTTGAGAAGTATTATTCAGGCTTGTTACCAAAGAAAATGTTTGGTTGCAACGGAAGGCAGGTCAGATGCTGTCAGGGGTATAGTGGGAGGTAAAGAAAATGAAAGAAGGGACTGTGGAATGAGCATTTAAAAGAGACAGCATGAATCAGATTCTTACAGATCTCCTCAGAGTAGTTTTGTGCATTTTTGACACTGTGCACATCTGCAGCTGTGCTTTGCTGTGTGTGGATTATACATTGCCCTGCAGGGAGGTGTAAAGGGGAGGGGCAGGTTTCAAAGCCCTCCATTGATTCAGCTTCTTATTTCGTGCCCTTTAGATCTGCAGAGGAAGTTCTGCTATGTTCCCCCATTTTACACAATAAACTAGTTCCAGATACTAGCGTGTCTTGTGCATTATCATAGGAAGGTGGGTAGCTGCCAGCTGCCCATTGCACAGCAGCTCGGAAGTGCTAGGGTTCCAGCACAGTCCTGGATGGAAGGACTTTTCACCTTGCCAGGAATGTGTAATTTTCATCAACAGTAAAAGCATTAAATCCGTCTGTTACAGAGTGAAACTTATATTTATCTGACATCTGTCCAAACAACATCAGAAAATGTTGTTTGCTACACATTAAGAATGGTAATCAGAATATCCCATGCAGTAATGATTTATTTTCATTTAGTGACTATATTTCATTAGCAAAAATGTTAAAAAACTCATGTTACTATAGTGTAAATACAGCAGATGGCTTGTCAGCTTTGCCCTCAGTTTTCAAGATGTGCCTTTGCTAATACTGATAAAAGGCTAAATTCTTTGCCATAAGATTTCCTTGCTCCCATCCAAAGAGGTAGACTGCCTTGCATGGGAAAGAAATTAAAGTCAGAAACACTTGAGCATGCCCATTCCTGAAGGACACTGCTGCTTGCAGCAGTGCTTTTGAAATGGAGGGCCACAGATTCCTGAGATTTTAAGGGACCACTTCTGAAGCTGAGCTGAAAAGTCACCAGTTACGAAAAGCCTGTTGATAGCAGGCTCAAGTTTTGTCTAGAAGGCTCTGCACTGCTGCCAGGAAAACAATGGGAATCTGGAAAGAACTGGTTTCCAGTCCAGTCCCAGAGCTTAGACCAGCTCTTATCCCATCCCTGAACTCAACATAATCCTCTTCAGACCCTTAATTTTCATTTTAATTTCCAGGATTTTACAGCTACCAATATACTCAGGAAGAATCTGACAAAATGGCTTTTTTTCCTTTAACATACTGGAATAAGGAGCGTACAATCATCTCCTTTACAGTCTACCTCTAATAGATCAGTCAGAGTTAGGTTCTGACACCCACAGAGGCTGTTCTAGCACCCACAGCACTGAGCTTTCATATCAACAACCTCTCAGCATCTCCCTTTCTAAATTCTTCCCCAGTTTCCTTCCAACATCACTGTATGCATATACACACTTGCTCCTGAAAGTAGGAAAGCTTAAGTATATTTGTCACTCTTCTCTTCTTGTCCTGTCTTTATCGCAGGGCATACTGGGTCAACAGGTACCTTATGTGAAGTTTTCAGATTAAATACTTTTCCCCTAAATATAAGGGAATTAGAATATTCCAGACTTCACCAGATTTTTGCTGAGGAGCCAGGATCCCAGGCCAAACTGCCTGCCTCATATTCTCCTTCTGAAAATGGATTTTGCAGCCCTTGACAATCTGATGAAAACTTCATGTTTTCAGCTTGCCATTCTGAAGCAAGATGAAAATAATTTCACAATTTCAAAATTTCCAGCAAAATGGATATTCTATTTTCAGCACAGCTCCAGTTTGTACCTGATCTTCCCACTGCTGACTATAGATTTTCAATTGTGTCATCCCCTCAAGTCATAATTCAGTCACAGTTAATAAACTGGAATCTTTGTCTGAAGAGTGAAGTGATGGGAGATGTTGTGAGCATATTGAAGAGGCATGTGCTCTAGAGTCAGAGGGTTGCACAGTGCAAGCTCTGAGCAAAAAATTGGCCTGTATCACACTAACAGGCCAACAGTTGCTTAATGTATACTATAAAAACACTTTGTTAAGTCTAAACTTTTTACAAATTGCTTATAAATTGAACCTTTAGATAAACTATGACTTAAACTGTTACCAAGCACATCATTTTATCACGCAGAAAACAATAATATTCCAGACAGAAACTTTATG
This sequence comes from Morus bassanus, assembly GCA_031468815.1. Lineage (NCBI taxonomy): Eukaryota > Metazoa > Chordata > Aves > Suliformes > Sulidae > Morus > Morus bassanus. Next base: position 49,858,895 of record CM062571.1, on the reverse strand, counting down.
ACTTCCTGTAGGAAAGCAGCTGCTAAGAGCAAATAATTTAAAAGAAAGATCGCCTTTTACTTGAGTGTGTCTAGAGATAAAAAGGTACAAGAAACAGTGTAAAATATATGTGATGGACTGTATATGCCACAAATACCATATATCTTCTTCCTGTTGAAGTCAATGGTGAAGATTTCCACGAATTTTCATAGCGTATGTACTCAGGTTCCCCAGGAAAAGAATCTCTAACCATAGGCTTTAAAGCCATTTCAAAATTTCAAGCACCATTATATTTTCAGACCTTTAGTCTATATGCAAGATCCAGAAACATCACTTTCTATTAACACAGTTCAGGTTTTACTGAAAGAATCACCTTTCTGGACATAATTTGCTTCTGCTAACAAACAAAACAAGATAAAATCAAAATCTCTCACTGACAGCAGCTTTAAAAGCAATAACTTTTTTTTTTTTTTTCTGCAGTACAATACTTCAGTGTTTTCTTTATTTTTTTTTCAGGCAAAAATCTCCCCAAAACTTCCCCTGAAATATTTGAAAACAAGGGATTAGTTTTTCAAAATCCATCAGTATATAATACTTGCTATTTCCAAGAAAGCAGCACAAAATAGTATTATTCTGATGGTGAAACTAATTGTATGATGATAATTGTTTACATCTCAAAGTGAAAGAAACTACAGTCTAAAGGACACAAAGAGTATAGATTCTTAGTAGGCCCTTAAGGTCATAGTTATGAGTTCTGTTTTAAAATCTGAGTATCCCAAGACTTCTCCCACTTACTTTATTTTTTCCCTTTTCTTCGCTTTCTGCTACAGACTAAGATGAAGTCCTTTACAGACTTCAGACGTAAATCTTGAGGGATGCTGAATTCCTACCATTCATTGCACTCACTGAACGCTGTGGACACCTGAAGCCATAGAATCATAGAATCATAGAACATCCTGAATTGGATGGGGTCCACAAAGATTATTGAGTCCAACTCCTGTCCCTGTGTAGGACAACCCCAAAATTCACACCATGGGTCTGAGGGTGTTGTCCAAATGGTTCCTGAATATTGTCAGGCTTGGCACTGTGACTACTTCCCCAGGGAGCCTGTTCCAGTGCTCCACCACCCTCTGGGTGAAGAACCTTCTCCTAATATCCAGCCTAAACCTCCCCTGGCACATCTTCCTGCCATTCCCTCGGGTTCTATCATTGGTCACCAGAGAGAAGAGGTCAGCACATGTCCTTCCTCTTCCCCTTGTGAGGAAGCTGTAGACCACGATCAGGTCTCCCCTCAGTCTCCTCTTCTCCAGGCTGAATAAACCAAGTGACTTTAACTGCTCCTCATACGGCTTCCCCTTTAAACCCTTCAGCAACTTCGTGGCCCTCCTCTGGACACTGTCTAGTTACTTTGTATCCCTAATACTCTGTGGCACCCAAAACTGTACAGAGTACCCAAGGTGAGGCCACACCAGTGCAGAGTAGAGCAGGACAATCACCTCCCTCGACCAGCTGCAATGCAGTGCCTGATGCACCCCAGGACACGGTTGGCCCTCTTGGCTGCCAGGGCACACTGTTGGCTCATGTTCAACTTGCCATCGACCAGAATGCCCAGATCCCTCTCCACGGGGCTGCTCTCCAGCCTCTCATTCCCCAGTCTGTACATACATCCAGGGTTGCCATGCCCCAGGTGCAAAATCCAGTACTTGCTCTTGTTAAACTTAATGTGCTTGGTGATTACCCAGCTCTCCAGTCTGTCCAGATCTCTCTGCAGGGCCTCTCTGCCCTCAAAAGTGTCAACAGCTCCTCCCAATTTTGTGTCATCAGTAATCTTAATTAGTATTCCTGCCAGTCCTGCATCCAAGTCATTTATGAAGACATTAAAGAGTACTGGCCCTAAAATGGATTCCTGTAGAACACTGCTAGTGACCACCCACCAGCCCAATGTAACCCCATTTACTATGACCCTTTGAGCCCGACCCATCAGCCAATTGCTCACCTATTGCATTATGTGTTTATCCAGCTGTATGCTGGACGTAAGTCACTCATGAACTATCTGTTACAGAAGAAATGCTGACATGGATTTAATAAAAAGCTAACTCTGAGATTCCTCATGGGTCCTGGAGAAGAAGTCTGTGATGGATCACCACACCATTCTAAGAAGACACATATAAACCTTAAGAAGAGGAGGATGCTGAATCCATCTTTAGGTGGAGTCAGCACTACATTCCAGAAGACAGACTGTGCTTTTTCTACCTGGATGCCCTTGACAACACATCAATGTACCCTGTGCAACATACCCAACTCAATGTCCAGATATGAAAACAGAAGAAATGAATTAGATTTTGTTTCTTATGCAGAGAAGCAGCTACAGCTAAAAAAGTCATTAATCCAAAATTAAATGCAACTGAGTAAATAACATTCCTATTCTCTCTTCTTCCAAGGAAAGAATGCCTCCTATAATAACCTCTGTCCAAGATAAATGAATGCATTGAAGCTCTTAACTACTCTTTGATGGACTACAAATGGACACAATGCAGGACAATATTTGAACAGTAATGATTTGTCCTTTTTTCTTCAAGTGTAAGCTGATTGCAAAGGTTTCAGGACCATAGATTAAATAGCTGAAGGGGTCATGAATCTTAATACCTTCTAAATCAGAGAGATCTGCAACTTACATGCTCTGACTGGAATGTGTATGGAATGTATAAATATTAATAGGTCTGGAAAGGGCTCAGCAGACAAGCTGTCTAAAATTTCACAGTGGGAGACTGGAGATTGAGGCTGCTCTGTACAGATCAGCTGAGAAGCTCCTACCTGAAAATGAACTGTCAGCATGTGTGTAAATACCGTTTCCTGAAGTAATATTTAATTTTCTGAGCTGCCCTGGTATAGAGGCACTGTATGCATTGATCTCTAATGCCACAAGGTTATTTGATATGATGAACATGCATGCTAGGACAAATGCCAGTGTTAGGGAAAGGAAGAATATTGTGTGCCATGTGCCTGAATCTTGTGCTAATGATTATTCTGCTAAGACAACTTGCTCGTAGGAACAATCATGAAGTTCATTGCTGTGACTGCATTAGAACAGAAAAACAAAAGTTTGAGGTACAGCTCAAAATAGTAAAGCTTAGAAGTAAATGTCGGAGTAAAATTCTTCACCTGTCTTTAGCTTTGGTTGGTCTTATGAATGCACTTATGGACAATAATTACAAAGATGAATCTATGTCTTAGTTCTCATGACACAGGTGGAAACTGGGGCCTTTCTTGGCATAAAGCAAAATATTTCTTTGAGGTTTTCCCATTTCCATACAACATAGATTTCACCCTTATGATTAAAATTACTTTCTGACTGAAACAATAGTTTATTTTCTGCTTCATTGCTGTACATTGCTGTGTACGAGCCTGCATGAAAGTCATGAAAGTTGTACATGAGAATGAGGGCAGGATCCATAAAATATACAGAGCAGGGATATGACTCTGAACCACACTAGGATCAAGAATATATTTTTTTTTAATTTGTTTTTATTTTTCATGTTTCTTTGAATTGTGGAATATATTGAGTCTCAGGTGCTTCCCAACTGTTACTAAAACACAAGAAACTTAAACTAAAACCACTGCAAACAGAAGGGATTCCCTTCATTTGTCAGTTCTTGCTCCCATTTATCCCTTTCCCTTACCTCTTTATCTCAAAGACCCCCTCAATGGCCTCATGCTAATGACTCTATCATCATTATCAGCTGCAATGGTAAGAGCTCATCTTACAGCCTTCCTCCTGCCATCCATAACCACCGGCTCCCAGTTTCCAGGTGGTCTGATAGTGTCTGTCCTTGTCCCCTCTATGTGCCCTGCATACCTCCTTATTTTTCCTTTTTCTAGGGACTCTCATGAGCACATGCCCTGTATGGAGTAAGGATACAATATTCCCACCACTCCTGCGAAATCAAATTTCTGTATAAAAAGCATCACCTATAACAAGTGGAAGATATGAATTCAAGTCATCAAATGAGAATACAAATAATTTGTTTTGAGTCTTTTCCCCATTAGAAACAAAACAGGAAAAGCTAATTTATTTCTCAAATGTGTTGCAATATTGGCAAAACAACGTCTTCTGACTGTAAAACTCCATGATGAGTTTCTGTCTGCCTAGTTTTAACCATATTTTTGTATCAGCTTTCCTGTCTGTCAACAACCTTACAACTAAAAGGAGAAAATCCCTCTATTTACTCCATTTTCACTAGGACACAATGGTAAATGGGGGTTATCCACGCCTCAAAGACCAACACTGGCATAATTAGGCCAAATAATGTTGTGCCTCACTAAATGCAGATACTTTCACTGTGTTTCTCCAATCAAAGGTTCTACATCAGGGCACATTTGATTCTTTGGGCAGTTTGTAGCACTATTAAAAATAAAAAACTAGTACTGATCATTCAGTAATCTGAACATACTCATATCACCTGTCTAGACAAGCACTACCCCGTAAATACCTCATAAAGCACTTTTTTCCCATTTGATTAAGCATAATGAAACAAATCTCTGTGAGGACTTCCTTCTCTAAAGGGAAGAGATATTATTTTCATTCTAAAATTTATGAAAAGAAAATAGACACAATTTGGATAAGTAAGCAGCACCTGAATTGCTAGTCATCTCTCTGATTCTCTTCTCAGGAAACAGGAAAAACAAAAATTTGACTTTTCTCAATAAGTCCACATGTTATCAGATGTTCCTTTGTGTTGAGAAAACTTTTCATAAAATGCCATCAGATGATCCTGGGAGGTAACATTGAAACAGCTTTATGATCAAAAACGAGAATTGGAGCAGCCATTATTTGCACTATGTGTTGACATGGCTGCACTACAGCAGATAGTTCTCAAGGGAAGGAATTTTCTATGTTATCTGCTTTTCTCCTTGCTATTGCTCCTTGATTCTTCAGTCTCCCCTTTTGTCATCAGCTTTTCACATTCATTCCTCATTACCTCCAGCTCTCCAAGCCTCCACCTTACTCCTTTCTGTTTCCTGGATGTTTTTCAATTCATACTCCATTCTGGTGGTTTGGGTTTTTTTTTTTTTTCATGTCATCAATTTCTTGTCTGTGTTTACAGGTAGAGAACAAAAGTGGCACCGACTTTCCATGTTGCCAAATTGTTTCTGACCAGCTAGGAATTATGGCATTTCCATTGCGGCCAGTCTCTCTGAGGTTACAAATATGTAAAGGAAAAAGGGCAGTCTGTGATCTCAATCTTAACAATCAGAAATTCAGACAAAATAGTCAGAAACTATGGTGAGTTACTGAATGAAAGCAGAAGTCCTTAGACATGAAGAAGTCACAGGCAAATTGCATCAGAAAAGTGCTAAATTCAAAAGTTTTCCAAAGAAATTGATTATCTTTCAAGCCACAGTAGGAATCTTCACAGATACAGCAAACAGGGATGCTCCACTAATGAAAAAATAAATAAGAACCGCACAAGGAGTCTTGTAAGTGCTGTGAAAGACTTTTTTTTCTGAAAGTGCAAAATATGAGATGAGGTATGGTGAGGTCATAGAAGGGGGTGAGTACTACCACCACTTCAGCCTAGTAGATTTATGTTTCAAAAAGCACGAAGGAAAATGCTCACTCCCAAGAAGTCACAGGCAGTGGACACAAGTAGTCAGTCTAGGTGCTCTTATGTTAGATCTGATCCTAATTTCTATGACTGGAAATGTTATGATTATATTCCTTTCATTATTCTGTCACTTATACTTCTAAAAATTTTTCATGGCCCAGATCTTGTTTTGTAAATACTTTTGTTTTCTTTGTCACTTGTTTTTTAATTCCTTCATTTCATTCCTGAGAAGTCTTAGCATTACATGCTATTTTCCCAGCTATTGAGAAAGAAGGTCTGTCAAGGGACAACTGAATGCATTTTAAACAAATGCCAAAAGATATATGCAAATGTTGGTATGCTTAGGGTTGTTTGTTTTTGGGTTTTTTGTGGGGTTTGGTTTTTTTTTAAGGTGTTAAAAATTCATACTTAAATTGAAATTAAAAAAAAACCTTATTTGAATCCTCTAACTGGCATTTCATTGTGTAGATAATGAATTTATTCTTTTGTATGCATTCTTACAAGGCTATTCTTAAGCACCTTTTTACATTAACATGTCAGCACTTTCCTCTCAAAATATCTTAATCTTCAAATTGAATAGACTTAATGAACCAAGGATTCATGGATCACCTGGTGAAATAAAATTCAAAGAATGGACAAATCCATCAAGAAAGAACACAACTGTGTTTCAACTGTGATTAAAAAGCATAAGCTATTCCAATAAATTCTTCACAGTAGAATATACACAAGAATGAATGAATAAGCAATGTCATAAATATTTGAAGTATTCCAATTTCCACTCTTAAAACAAATAAAATATATCTCTTTTTTTTTAGATTTCTTTTTTAACATTATGTGAGTTCCATTTAACTATTTTTTTTTCAGCTATTAATAATTTCCTTAACATAGTTGTGGGTAATTTGTTAGTACTGGTCCAAAGTCTTCCTTTATCCTTTTGTGGCATAGAAAAGGAAGGGATTACAGTCTCCAGTGTTTTGGCCAGTGATCTCCATGGTGGGTGTTCTCATGACTAATTTTTTTTGGTTTTGACTAACAGTTGTTCGGTCCATGTACTGTTCTCTATTTCAGAGAAAAGAAAGCTCCAAGGGAAGCCTGGCAGACTGTAAACATTCCTGCAGGCACAAATTTTTTGTGTCTTTATAACAGGAAAAAAGAAGGAGGAGGAAGAGACACACTGATTAGTCCTCAATGTGCTAAATCAGGTAGACTTGGCACCTAAGAACTGATGACCTCATTCAACTCACCACCACCAAATCCCTTTAAATCTGTTCAATTAAGTATACATCCTCTATTTTTGGCTTGCCACTGGTAAATCTCACGAGATAAGATCAACCACATATCCCTATTTTTTAAGGGGAAACTCAGTTTTGGAAAACTGGATTTTGAAATAATGGATTAGCTGCAGGATAGAGTTATCTGGTGTTCTGAACTGAGGCAGGCAACAGGCAAAACCTTCATAACTCTCAACTGTTCAGTCTCAATAGGGTAATTCAAAACTCATTTTATATTTCAGTTTTGAAGTGCATGTGAAGAAACTCTTGTGAATTTGACTATGCTTGCAAATACATGAGATGCAGCGATGGAAATCTTATGCAGACAGTATCTTTGGTGTTATGACTTCTATATAAGTCTAACAGAGAGGTTAATGAAGTTTCCATGATTCAAGTTTGAAATGCACCAAGAAAAGCACTAAAATTTCAAACATCATTAATTGTGAACTTAGGTTTCCAGTTCAGGTTGGTGCCCAATTTTAATGATGTATTAATCTAATGCATTTCTTCCTCTCCAAAAAATCACCTTTTCAACCTTTCTCTAATTAAAATGAAGAGTACCAGTTGAATATCATTTAAATTTCACCAGTATTTATTTGTACTAGACACAATTTCACCGAGTGGCTTCCAGGAGCTGAAAATGGATTTGATTTTTAAGTTCCAGACTTGGTTCTATATCAAAGCATTGTGTATGTAATAACATGTCTGTTTTCAATGCCTATTCAGATTAATTTATTTCTGTTAATTGCTGGTTACCTATCAATAGGCCTAAGAGGAAGCATGCTTACGGAATCATCCTGTCAATGGGGAGAAAAATATCTTGTTAAAAGTGGCCCACCCTTAGAAGACTCAATAATTGACACTGAAAACTGAAGTCAAATGCAAATCATAATACATAATCCAAGTCACAACAGAGAGACAGGACTTTCTTTCGTTCAAGGGAATGGGTAATAATAACAAGAAACTAATTAAGTTGTAACAAAGAGGGGTTTTGTGTTGTAGTGAGGAAGAGAGTTTCAGAATTAAAGACCCAGTTTTTCATCTGATCACAAAGATCCTCTGCACAAATATATTTTTCTAATCCCCAGGCTCTGAAAGAACCTTTTCCCCAACTACCAGAAATCATTAGCCAGATAAAAATCTTTGCCACCCTCATTTTATATCCTACAATGACATTTATTTAAATATAAAATGATGGAATGGAATAGTCAACTGAAAAGCTAGGCTTGAACTAACACAAAGGAAACAGCTACATTTAATTAGAAATACTTCTATATATAAAGTGGATTTAGGTAATGTATAAGTTTTCTTTAGAAAATACAATGTCATATCAGTACTAAAAAAGAAAGAGAAGTATAGAATTTTATAATCTGTATCATATTGAGCAACTCATAATGCTTCAGAACTAGAAGCAACAGGAGTATTCAAGCCTCTTCACAATAACAATGGTCTGAGTAAACATAATAGAACCACTGGATATTTCTGATACATACTTTAAAAAGGAAAAAGGTGATCAATTACCTCAGTTATCTTGTTTATAACAACAGCCGTAGAGAGGCATTACTGTTGTTAAGAATGAACACAAAGCCTGTACATGTGTGCCTCGCCCTCACAGTTGTCCTCACTACTAGACATACACAAACTGCAGATGAATATTAATAATTAAAAGTGAGTGCACACAATGCCAGCAAGCTGGCACAGGAATTGTACATCAGAGACAGGCCTATTCTGCACACCACGGTCATTGCTGTGTGCCCCAAAGTCATTGCACATTTCCCTACTACATTTTCTTAGAGTGTAATTCAATACAAAGAGATTAAGTAGCTATTTTTTGTGTAGGGTATTATTAATTTAGGCACCAAGGAACTGACTGTATTTGTAAAAAACACAATATATGGGAATAAAATTACTTAGAAGTAGTTGCTGGCAGTGCAGAGAATGTACTAGGCACTGTACAGAGCTTGACTAAGCACTATTACCTTTCCTGAAAAGAAATCATAATAGCAAGAAAAAACAAATAAACATTAAGAATCACAACTATTTCCAGAAAGAAATCTTCCAAGTTTGTGCCAGGCTTGTATTTGTCAATGTTCAGCAGTTTCTGGACAAGCATCAGTTTATTAATGAAAGCATTTGCAAAACTTGTTGAATAAATGGTATTTATAAGAAATTATGATCTATGGGAAGATTCAAACTGACTTTGTTGTAATATCTGTTTTTCCAAGAGCTAATTGTAAAAGGGCCAAAGCTTTTTAGATAAAAAAAGGAAACTTTTTGAAAAAACTTTCTTCACAAGAGCTAGTTTTCAGCCAATTTCCTTCCTTTGCTTAGAGTTGCCAGATACAGAAACACTGTGACCTAGGTGACCATATCAGCCATCAAAGTGAAAAACTTGTATACTATCTGTAGACTAAAATTTACACTGATAGGTAAATGCTAATGAAGATAATACTAGAAATTGTGATAGTTTACTGTGCTTGACTTTTCTATCTAAAAGAGTAATGGTCCGAATTGTTCTCCGGTGGCAGAATTTAATTTGTAGAGTGTTTGGGAGGAAGCATTGCAGAGATACTAAAGTTCACTCTGAATGTGCAATGACTTTTATCATGAAATGTGGCTAATATGTGAGTTTCTGTGCAAGCAAATAGCCTGCAAACATGAGCATAGTGTGGGTAATGGAGTACGGTATGTAGATCGCTGGAATAAATCAAACAAGTTGGGGCAGGAACTATAAATTGTACCCTGATGCGATGATGAGACCAAATAATCTCTGCTGAGGTCTCTGGTCAAATAGCACATCATGGGTACAGTAATAAAGACTGTTCTGGGGATACCAACTGTCTGTAGGGGTTGTACTCTATGCAGCCCTTTTTGGGTCTGCTACCTAGGGATCTTTCACAAGGCATTGTGTTTTCTTTGTGACCACAACTTTAGACCAACAGCAGGCTGCAGTGACTCTTTGGAAAAATGCCTTGTTTTCATGAAGAGAGCAGATCAGGAATTTGGGACTTGGATACTTTCTACCTTTAGAAACTTGTTTGTCAAAGCAATGACAGTCACAAGCACAGCAAGTTCAATCAGATTCACCGTGCTTCTGGCTTGAATATTTCTAGTTCTTATAAACCCAAACATCTAAAGTAGAGATGTAATCGCGACTTGTAGCTATTTTTTTCTGTTTCAACAACACAAGAGATTATCCACACTGTGCTGGGAGATTAGTACTCTTTGTCTAACCTAAATTTCCTGGTAGTTAGGTATTCCTCCAGTAACTGTTGGGCATGCCTCTGAATGTATACCTCTTTCTCTTGCTTCCTTGCTGGGAAAGAAGAGGGTGTTAATTACCTGTATTCCTAAATCCTTACACTTCTTAGCTCACCCTTCCCTCCAACTTGCCTCCTCAAAATTTCAGCACATCTTGTTTTAGAAAGAGTTTGGAGTTCTTCATAAAATCTATAACCTCATTGCTTTTTGAAAAAAGCTTCTGGATCATGTAAGAAGTTTTGCACCATGTGTGTGACCATGTAACAGTTTATGGATTGCGTAAGGTTACTTTAAAGGTAGCAAATGTGACCATTAGCACTTGCTAATTGTAATGGTAGCAATTTATACACCACACCAACTTTTATCCAATCCTTGATTACGTATAAAAAAGTTAACACTTTTTCTAAGTGATCAGTCATTTAACTCTTCTTGCAGCAGGCCAGCAGTCTGTGCTTTGGTCATGTCTTTTCCAACACAACCCAGGCCTGATTCATTCTTAACCAAGTTCAACCTGGAACCAAGTGATCACATGGAGACTGGTACCTTTCCACAGAAAAAAAAAATTATCAAAGATGAGCAATTCTCTGGCTCAAGGGTGTGCATGGATATAGTGGATCCTCGTGCAGCCCTCCAGGGAAACCTGTGTGCTCAATTACCTCTCTGGAATGCCTGCACACCAATGCATGCAGCATGGGGAATAAACAGGAGGAACTAGAGATCTGCATGCGGTCACAGGGCCACGATCTCATTGCAGATACAGAGACATGGTGGGTTAGCTCACATGACTGGAATGCTATCATGGATGGCTACATATTTTTTAGGAAAGATGTGCCAATGAGGCAAGGTGGGAGAGTTGCTCTTTATGTGAAGGAGCAACTGGAATGTATTGAGCTCTGCCTAGGTGTGGCGGAAGAACGAGTAGAGAGCTTATGGGTAAAAATTAAGGGGCAGACAAATATGGGTGACACTGTCATGGGCGTTTGCTACATGCTGCCAGATCAGGAAGAGGAAGTCAATGAGAACTTCTACAGACAGCTGGAAGTAGCCTCACAATCGCAGGCCCTGGTTCTCACAGGGGACTTCAATCACCCTGATATTTGCTGGAAAAGCAACACGGCAAGGCGTGCACAATCCGGGAGGTTCCTGGAGAGCATCAAGGATAACTTTTTGATGCAGGTGATGGAGGAGCCAACAAGGTAAGATGTGCTGCTGGACCTTATACTAACAAACAAAGAAGGTCTGGTTGAGCATGTGAGGGTTGGGGTAGCCTTGGCTGCAATGACCATGAGATGGTGGAGTTCAGGATCCTGCATTTTAGAAGCAGGGCGACAAGTAGGATTACAACCCTGGACTTCAGGAGAGCTAACTTTGGCCTCTTCAAAGACCTGCTTGGAGGAGTCTCATGGGTTAGGGCTCTAGAAGGTAGGGGGGCCCAAGAGAGCTGGTCAATATTCAAGTACCACTTCCTCCAAGCTCAAGATCAGTGCATCCCTGTGAGGAAGAAGTCAAGCAAAGGAGCCAGGAGACCCGCATAGATAAGCAAAGAGCTTCTAGAAGAACTCAAATGGCAGAAGGAGATTTACAGTATGTGGAAAAAGAGACTGGCCACTTGGGAGGAATATAGGAACATTGTCAGGGTATGCAGAGACGCAACAAGGAAAGCCAAGGCCCACTTGGAAGTAAATCTGGCAAGGGATCTCAAAAGTAACAAGAAGGGCTTCTTCAAATACATCAGCAGTAAAAGGAAGACTGGGGAAATTGTGGGCCCGCTGCCGAACAAGGTGGGTGCCCTGGTGACACATGATGCAGAGAAGGCAGAGTTCCTGAATGCCTTCTTTGCTTCAGTCTTTACTGCTAAGGCTGGCCCTCAGGCATCTCAGCCCCCAGAGGTGAGAGAGAAAATCTAGAGAAAAGAAGACTTCCCCTTGGTTGAGGAGGATTGGGTTACAGATCATTTAGGCAAACTGGATGCTCACAAATCCATGGGCCCCGATGGGATGCACCCATGAGTGCTGAGGGAGGTGGTGGATGCTGTCGCTAAGCCACTGTCCATCATCTTTGAAGGGTCATGGAGGATGGGAGAGGTGCCCGAGGACTGGAGAGTAGCCAATGTCACTCCAATCTTCAAAAAGGGAAAGAAGGAGGACCCAGGAAACTATAGGCCAGTCAGCCTCACCTTCATCCCTGGAAAGGTGATGGAACTGTTCATCCTGGAGGTCATCTCCAGGCATGAGGAGGAAAAGAAGGTTATCAGAAGTAGTCAACATGGATTCACCAAGGGAAGATCAACCTGCTAGCCTTCTACGATGGCATGACTGGCTGGGTAGATGAAGGAGGAGTAGTGGATGTTGTTTACTTTGACTTCAGCAAGACTTTTGACTGTCTCCCATAACATCCTCATAGGTAAGCTTAGGAAGTGTGGGTTAGATGAGAGGACAGTGAGGTGGATAGAGAACTGGCTGAACGGCAGAGCTCGGAGGGTTGTGATCAATGGTGCAGTCTGGTTGGTGGCCTGTAACTAGCGGTGTTCCCTAGGGGTCTGTGCTGGGTCCAGTCCTGTTCAACATATTCATCAATGACCTGGACGAAGGGACTAAGTGTACCCTCAGCAAGTTTGCTGATGGTACAAAACTGGGAGGAGTGGCCGATACAGCAGAAGGCTGTGCTGCCATTCAGCAAGACCTGGACAGGCTGGAGAGCTGTGCCAAGGGGAACTTAATGAAATTCAACAAGAACAAGTGTAGGGCCCTGCACCTGGGCAGGAACAACCCCTTGCACCAGTACTGGTTGGGGGTTGACCTGCTGGAAAGCAGCTCCATTGAGAAGGACCTGGAAGTGCTGGTGGACAGCAAGTTGACCATGAGCCAGCAATGTGCCCTTGTGGCCAAGGCAGCCAACGATATCCTGGAGTGCATAAAAAGGGGTGTGGCCAGCAGGTCGACGGAGCTTATCCTCCCCTTCTATTCCACCCTAGTGAGGCCACATCTGGAGTACTGTGTCCAGTTCTAGGCTCCCCAGTTCAAGAAAGACAGGCAACTACTGGAGAGAGTCCAGCGGAGAGATATGAAAATTAACAGGGGACCGGAGCATCTCTGTTATGAGGAAAGGCTGAGAAACCTGGGTTTGTTTAGCCTGGAGAAGAGAGGACTGAGGGGGGATCTTATCAATGCTTATAAATGGGTGTCAAGAGGATGGGCACGACTCTTGACTCTTTTCAGTGGTGCCCAATGACAGGACAGGGGGTAATGGGTACAAATTGGAACACAGGAAGTTCCACTTGAATATGAGGAAAAACTTCTTTACTGTGAGGGTGACAGAGCAGTGGAACAGGCTGCCCAGAGAGGTTGTGGAGTCTCCTCTGGAAATATTCAAAACCTAGCTGGATGTGGTCTTGTGCAGGTGTACCTGCTCAAGCAGGGGGTTGGATAAGCTGATCTCCAGATGTGCCTTCCAACCCCTACCATTCTGTGATTCTGTGATTCTGTGAATTTCAAGAGTGATTTTTCTTTCTCCAGAGGAGAGAGTCAACTGTTGCACTAACTGTATTAATTAAATTACCATTGACTCTGTGTTAATGGAAGAGAGTACAGATTGCAAGAGGTAATGCTAAGAGGGAATGATAGCCCTCCTTAGCTTTCTCCAGCAAATCAGCCTGTCCAATACAAACTAAAACTACTGCAGGTCATAATAACCGCATATTATTCCCACTCTGCCCTTGCGTACATGACTACAGAAAGCATAGCACAGGTACTCTGGCTATGTACACTGCTGTAGACTCTTTTACACAACGAAAAAGAACTAGAAGATCAGTGTAAACTTTTCTATTTCTACATACTCCTGATTCCCAGTGTCTTTCATATCACATTGTTAACATCAGCCTCTGCACAACCTGCCTGTTTGCAAATGTTTGCTTCATTCTTTTTAAGGGTTTTTTTGCTACGTTCTTCCACTTGGGCCTGATTTTCTTGGGAAGAGGATAGGAGACCCAAAATGGCTGTAGCTCCTATTCCCTCTAGGTATAAGCTTGTGTAATTGTCCCCACAACTAGAGAGTAGAGTGCCCGTATTGTGTCATTTACATCTGGTTCTTCCCCATAGACATAAAATTATCTTCAGACAAAAAGTCTTCTTCTAGTGTGTAAGCAGCCACTGTCCCTTGTATCTTTTCCAGGCATTTTGATTTTGACTGCTCTGTTGTCCTGAGACAAAAATAATTTTAACTTACCCTAGTTTAAAGAATGGCATAAATATACAGAATGGGCATGATTTGTTTTAGAGGGAAGAATCCTGTAATTGCTTTTTATTTTGTATGTTAAATGTAGCACTGTTTAGAGGGAGGAAGACTGGAGGATGTTGCCTGGGTATGAATGCAAGGGCCATCATATTTATTATTTATACACAAGTGAAAAAATGGGACTATTCTGGTTCAATATTTATACATTTCAAGGCCTAAACCACTTTCATAGAAATTCGTAAGTGTTATGTCTGGTTGCTAATACCTACATCTCAGTAGATGTGTGACATAGGTCTTTACTTTTTAATAAAATATAACTCACTACTGTTAGGAAATTGTCAGCTTTTATTGAAATATTTTTGTCTTGCCTACATTATTTTTAAGTGTGAGAGATTACATGGGGTTCTACAATGCACTGACAGGCTAGAGCTGGCTAGGCTGCTTCTCTCTTACAGTATTGTACATTTTTTTCAACTGGCAGTTCTGCGGGACAAAGTTTACGAACATAAGAAAAATGTGTTTTCACGTTAATACTTAAACTTATGATCCTGCTTAGAGACCTGAATACCAACTACCATGACTGATAGTGTTAATACCATCAACAGTATAAAATATATGAGTGATTTGGTTTCATATACATCCCTTTACTTGCTTTTTCCTTCTCTTCCAGCCAGGGACCCCACTGTTTTATCATGCTAACTGTCCATAGTCAAGAGCTGGATGCGTGCCCCTCCTCAGCACTGCTCCCCTCTTTCTAGGCATACCAGAAAAGGAACCACAAGCTACTCCAGAAGGTCTCTAATCCATGCAATGAAAGATCAAGACTACTGGATATACCAACAGAAGTGAAGTAAGAGATATGGCTGTTGCACACATGAACAAGCTTGTTATAATTCTTATCCCAAACTGCCTGTAACACCCTCTGGAGATCTATAAACCCACTGTATGATGCTGTCTGTTATCTTCTGTTTCCTGAAGCCAGAGGTGGACCACAGTCACTCTGAGGAATAACTCACTGTGGAAGGTTTCTGGTTCAAGAGAAGTCTAGGGGGAAGGTATGGAAAAGAAGGAGGAGGGAGGGGAGAAATATTCCCTAAACTAACTAAAAATAAAATAATATCAGCATGTCAGTGAAACATATTCTTTAAACTAGGCTGTTCATTAAAGTATTTCTTTTACATCAGTTTTTCCAAGCATGTTAAATGTCAAGTGCAAGTTTCTGTCTAAGGATTTGTTCTTTAAAAATGGTATACTAGTTACTCATAGGCAGCAGTGACATATTTAGTTTCTTTCTTGATCAAGGACCCAATCAATAAAATACACTTTCAGTGTACGCAGTTTTAAAATTACTCTTTGAATAATGTCTGTTTTAAAAGATTGATTACAAAAATTTTATGTTAAAAAGAATTAAAAAATCTGAATCTTGTTTTTAACAAGCAAATAAAAAAACCTAGATACTTAATTTATGACAAGATAAAATTAAAAAACATTAAAAAAAGAAAATAGTCCTGATATTACTGCAATCTCATGTAAAATTTCTTGCTCTGAGTAAATGAGGTTATAAGTTTTAGCAGAGATGATCTAATGGCTCACTGGTATTAAGAAGGGCAGGCAATCCATGCCCCACTCCCTGCCTGATTTTTTCTGTCCTACTCATTCCAGGCTTTATATTTATTTCTATCTTCTCTCTCATGCCAGATCTGGCTCTCCTCTGACCCATTATGAACTGGTTCAGCTCACAAAATCACAGAAAGCAAATTGCACATGTACAAAAAAAAAAGAGATTCTGTGCAAGGTTAACTTAGATTATGATACTTATATTGCAAGACTGTAAACTAAGGACTGACATTAGGTCAGAATTCATTTTCTCCAAGGATTTTTTGGGAAAAAAAAATCTAATATATTTCAAACAAAATATATTTTTTATTTCCACTTGAATTTGACATCCTTGTTACCCTCTCTGGCATCACAATGGTAGAGCATCCACAAGTAGCTGTTAGTGGATTTAGTTACATAGAGGTTCCAAAGCTAGATATGACTAGTAATAGTAATAGCCAAGCAGCTGTCAGTTAACAGCTGATCAATTTTTGCTGTATTCAGGATTAAATCACCTCTGATTAAGCCATCTCTATGTCAGACCATGAAGGATGTGGTTCACTTGTCTTCAGCTTCAGCCATTTGAAAGCTAGGAAACTTTCCTAAACAAGTCATCTAGGCTCCCCTCTCAATTGTGTCAAGACGTAAACTTTTCCTATTCAGCATGTTCAAATATAAGTGTTTTTCAGAGGTGTGATGAAACATTTTCCCAACATGTCCTTTCTCTTTCCATGGTCTGTAAGGAAAATGGAGATTAGCACTCAGGTAGAAACCTCGCATGGAGACCAGAGGTCATATGACAAGATAATGTAAAGGATAACCAAAACAAATGAGAGTACACTTGGAAGTTATGTATGCAGAGGAATAATTGGGTCAACCCACTTTAAATTAGTGTTTAAAACAAAACAAAACAAAACAAAAAACAAACACTGAGACAAAATAATCCCGGTGGTTTCTTCATTACCTTAATGTATTTCTCCTCCTCAACAGACGAGTTACAACATCTTAGCATCCCCAATACTTCAGTGATCTATTTGCTCAATGTCATCATAAGAAGTGGAAGATAACTCTTGAATTAAAAATTATTTTTTGCTGCTCCGAGGAAACCGAAATTTTAATCAAAGCTATGCTCAAAAGCTGGTTGATCTTAATGACTCCATTTAAACAACAATTATTGTGGAAGAATAAAGTCCTCCAAAAATGAATCTGAGATCTGACTGATTATGGAGGATATCTACTGTTAATGTCACTGGAATAAAGAAACAGTCTCCTCTTTGCATAATAACTGAACAAGAATTGGAGTTTAATATAGATATATAGACTTGTATAGTTCTGTTATGTTCACTACCAGTTATGACATACTTGAAAAAAAAATTCAGAAAAATACAAATTTAACAATTTGTTCATTGTAGTAAAAACTGCAGTTTAAAATTTCCTTCATCAGCAGAGATATTTTTACAGGATATCCTATTTAATTATCTTTGAGATAATGTAAAGAGAAATGTAAAGAGAATAACTATTCTGTCCATTTATGGAAGAAAACACAGGTACCTGAGGAAGAGAGAGACTTTAAAAGTCTTTTGCCTTCAAGAAAAAGCAAGATAAATGCAAAAAAAAAGGTCATGAAGAGAAACCAAATGCATTGATCCCAAATATTACTTAGTTTTTCATTGCTATAGGAGTATACACAGATGCAATTTTATTAGCCAGTCTTCCATCTGACAAACTAGTACATCAGTTTCTGCTGTTTGAAGGCTTTAAGATGGCTGTGATCATAAGCTTATGTTGTTAAAACTAGAATCAGATTGTTGAAACAAAATGGTACTACTTCCAGAGAAGGGAAAAAGAGAGCTGAGAGAAGAAATAGATGTGAGGTGGGAGAGGGGAAAGGATGAAGGGAGGAAAAGATGAGACTTAGCCTCTCAGTTCCACTTTGTTTTTACAAAGCCAGGAGTGCAGTGTGTTGCTAAGCAGGACTGCTTTTTTCAGGACATCGTTTTCAAAGGAACACAAGAGAAAGCAACACATTATTTCATTCACCAATTAACTGCAGTTTCCAGTATCCTGATTTTGGTCTATTACTTTCCTTCCCCATTCTCCTCCTGTTTTCTCAACATGTTTTCAAGGCTCTAGATGATATTAATGCAATTTTTAGTTTGTGCTAATTCAGTACTCTCCCTTTTGTACTTTTTCTAATAATGATTAAAAAAAAACCCAAACAAAACAAACAATGCTACTGGGGTCTGAGTAGTTTTTCTACTTCGGTTAATGGAGGTAAAATAGGAGATAAACAAGTAATAGTTACTGGCAGAACTGTACATAATACCTCCAAATGGACTCTTCTCTGCAAAGTACCTGTGCGAAACATTCGGAAATGGATTACGAATCACCCAGTGAGATTCTAGTCATGTTTATAACATGCCTGGCCAGATTTCCTAAGCTCAGTGACAGATTCTGCCTGTTGGCTCTGAAAACACCAGATCAAAACTTAGCTGAATTTTTTCTGAACTCAACAAGCTGTATATTAAACCCCAATAATATCATGCAAAGGATCCCTAAGACCAGCAGCATTTGCTAGAAGCCCCATTTACCCTTGATACATAACCACTTTCACAGCTACTATCTTTATTATTAGTTTAATTATTTAATTTAAATAATAATTAATAATAATTTATTTAAAACTTAAATAAGTGTTATTAATGCAGAATTTTTACCCTGGCTCATAATTTATCCCTGAAAAAATACTTTTATCAGAAATGCTAAGAATTTCAGTGCTGATAAAATGAAATACATGCAGCCTAGATGCAGACAGACCACAATGAACCCTTCTGCTTCTACTTTTTCACCCTATATGAACATGTACAGGTCTTCCTCTATGGCCGTCCAGGCTCATTCTTTGTCACTCAGAGCTTATCTCCTGAACAGGGATTTTTTTCAGCTCACTTTAGTATCTTAATTGGGCAGGCAGGTATGGTGGAGCCCCTCTTTCCTTCATGCTAAAATATACCCATATTTTCCCTACTGCTGTCTAGAACTTGCTGAGTGGGTTTTTTTCCCTAGCCTCAGTTGGCTCTCTGTGAAGTATTTCCTTTTTATTATTCTCTTTGGGGACTTTTTTGTCCCCAGGCCCTCTTCCTGGAGACAATTCAACCTGCAAACTACTCTTTCAACTACAGTTAATATTATAAATTACAAGGTACCTTGTCAAACACTCAGTGATTAAGATTAAATGCTCTATGATGGTTATATATGGGAGGTCTTGTCAGGAAAGATAGAGAAATTTCCTGACCATAGTCTTCCCTGTAATGGTGTCCCCCTTTGATTATTGAATGGCCTGACTTTTGTTGCTGCATTTTGTCAATACTTTTATTCTTCTTGACTGCAAAGGGCAAGCGTTAGTATGGTCAGAAATTAACTAACAGAATGATTTTCTATCTGAAAAGCTGACTTATTTGAATTATGTTTTTACTGACCACAATTTTGACAGGTGATTTATTCATAAGGAGGAAAATATTTTAAAAAGGCCTTTAATAAGAAGGGAGCAACCTTTTCAGAATGTAACATAAGTCCAAAGTCACCTGATGCCATACAGTTGGACTTAGGCTTGCGAAGTACCACATTCCCAAAGGTGCCTAAAATGCATTCAAAGGTCCACAAAAGGTGCCTTTCAGGCATCATATGATGCCTATGTACAGGCAATGAATTTGGTCTTCAGAGGAGTTTTGAGATCTCTTTAACTAAGACAATCTAGGCACTGATAAACATTAAGTGAACTTTTCTATGAAGGGTGTTTTGACAGAAGTCTCAATGAGTAGGAAATCTTCCTCCTTTTGAGATCCCTAGGAAGTGGTCACCCACACCTATTTTGCCTTCAAGGTTTTGAGAGGTGCAGAGGGAAAGAAGAATCAAGCGTTTTGTTGCCCCAAAGTTAAAATGTGCAGATTTTAAGGAGCAAGCTGCCTCATCTAATTTAATACAAACTGTATAGAGGAAAGGTAACAGGGGAAAATTGTTTTTATATAATGTGGAAGCTCAACAAGGTAGCCTAAGTATTTTCACAATTTGAATTTTACAGTTTCATGTTGGTGTAGGTCAAGAAAGAAACATTGCAGTCTTGAGCAAGAAAAGTGCCCTCAAAAGGAACAAAACTGTACAAGAAATAACACTTATAAAACAGTTGTTCCTCAAAAATAATGCAGTGTGAAAACAAATCTATAGTATTGTGTTGGAAAGATAGGGGTTGGTTAGTGTGGTATGATGCAGCATCACTGATTTATTCAAAATTGTGGAGAGGGTCAGATCCCACATTGCAGCTGAGAGCTGTAAGCATTAAAGTCATGATAGTCATGACTGCTTTAGCTGATCTCTTTCTGTCTCCAGAAGCATGAATTCTACAACAGCAGAAGACATAGGTCATAAGTTGTATGCATAACAGTTTGTAACTTGGCAGCTTTCTCTGGGCTGGGGGGATCCCACCTCCTGAGTATGTCTATTATCATGATGTGACTGAGCACTGTGAACCACCTTCTCAGAGGTAAAAGTGAACTTGTCCTCTCTACCCACAATGATGATGTGCCCAGGTGTAGGAGAAGACATCAGGCTGTAGATCCTAGTTTCCCAGGATTGATAAGCTCAGCCCTCAGTGACACTGTTAAGGAAACCATAGAATTGCAGATGAAGCTTGTCCTTCTGTTCTCCTTACAAACTGGCTTAGATGTCCTTCAGTAAGTTATTGGGTTGCTGTGAATCTCATCCTTACTAAAAACCTGTCCTCTGTGCAGCTGAAACCCTTGTCTCAAAATTCTGACTTTGACTTCTGGGTCAGGTATCCAGCCCCTATCTGTGTGCTGCTAAGCATCACAGTGTTTAAATGGCATAGTAGATCTGGACAACTATATTTATTATTTTAACACTTTTCAGGGGTTGATTGGCATGTTTTATTCTACAAGGTCTTTAGTCTAAATATAGGTCCAAATTTCCATTAAATGTTTTCTGTTCTTACTCTGTATAATAAAACCTATTTAGTTAGTTGATTTTTATAGAAGCCCTTTGAAAGACTTGGGCTGCTTAATATGTCACTTCACAAATATTTAGTCCACAATGTGAAGGAAATCAATATTTTAATATCTAAAAAGTCCACGAACTGTTCCACAAGTCTGTTTTGCAAATTGCACTAGCACAAAGTGTTTGAAAGGAAAGCAAATAATAGTTTTCAAAGGAATGTTTATGCAGAATATGGGTCCAAGCAGGAAATAGTTCTCTGAGAATACATTTACGATGTGACTTTCCCAAATTTAGTTTTGATTTGGAATTTCAAGGACCCTGAAGAAGACGAAGTGTCTCCCAGAATTCAGGCAGAACTACACAATTGTCTGTGTAAGCACTGTTGTCCTGTATCTCACCTGGGAAGACTCCCCTGTCTGCTCTCTCCACCATCAAACCCCAGACAAATCACACAGCATTAAATTCTTGTGTAAAATTTACACAATGAAATATGTAAATTCTATTTCTGCCATCGAATATCAGCTCCCTAACCCAACCCTGCCCAGCCCAGTCCAGCTCAGTCAAGCCCAGCCTAACCTAACCTAACCTAGCCTAACTTTCCGGTTCTTCTGCAGCCTGAGGCTTTGGCCTTAAATATAGGGCTTGTTGAAGGCATTAAGTGATGCTTAAACTGGAATGAAAGCATGTTTCAGATAAAATCAAAGACTTTGTATTGAAAAGGCTGAGGCTGGATTACATGCTAAATTCTGCTTGCAGTGTTGTGGCTGAGGGACAAAACCACTCTAAGAAATAATTTCTTAAATGGCTGCTAGTGTCACTTGAGCTCATTTGTCATCACTCTTAGAAAATGATCTAAACAAGCTTTATTGACAATTAGCCTAACAGTTTCCTGGAGAGACAAAACTATTGTCAGGGAAGACAGGATTGAATTTAAAACTGTGGGCAGATGCGCTGTTCTGTAGGATGTTTCTTCAAGTATTATTCCCTTCCCTGCAAGACAGTAAAAAAACAAAAAACAACACCCAGAGTACGTAACAGTCTGTAAACAATTACTAGAGTCCAAACCACAGACAATCTCCAGAATGCAAAATAAGGGGATATGCATAATTAAGAAAGTTGAGAAACTCTTTAGAGGGAAAGAACAAATGCAATTGCTGGTTAGATTTCAAATTAGCTCTATGATTAATATAAAACTATGCTTAAGTAATATCCTTAATATTATTTAAACCGATAAAGACTAGGATGTTTTAATTGGGTTCATAATGAAAAGGCTAACAGCCCTTTAACTACAGTGAGAACTTGCCAAGATATAATATTTTAGTGTAAACATAAGATTCCTTGCTATGCTTAGGGATTAAATGGAACAGCTAGAAATTTTCAACCCCATTCAGGAACCATTAACTGTAACACCACTGCTAAGTAGTAAAAGAAAAAAAAACATTTCAATGGCTCTCTGGCAGCCTAAGAATTCTTTTCCTAAATTTCTGTCAATTAAGCCAGTAGAAACTGTTGTAAAACTATGAGAGAGGTTACTTTATTTCTGAAGCATGCTAAGAATATGATTAGAGAGTTTTATCTGTGATATAGCTATGCAGAATTCAAACAATCTGGCATCAACCTGGGAAAATTCACATGGCGGTCATCTAATGGGAAGTAATCAGTCTAAAAGGACTTGCACAGGCTACATGCAAGCATGCAGGGGTGTATAAACATACGGGTGCAAAGGTTCTCTTTGTGGAAGATTACCATGCTATTTCAGTGAAAAAGATGGTGAAGTTTTCAAAGGCAGTGAAAAAAGAAGTCACGCTCTTTTAAAAGAACTGTCATTTGGTTTTGTTTTGTTTTAAAGAAAATAATGCAATTTTATGAAATGTTCATGTTTTCCTTAGTTATATGTTCTGATATTTCTTAGATGACAGTAGAGACAATGTTTAGTGTATCTATATACTATTATAAACAAATAAATCTACATTTGCTAGAACAAAGAAGCACTTGAATTTTCTAGTTGTAGACTCCTGCTTTCACTAAGAGGTAGTAACAAGGCTTTTTTTGTACTACTTGAAATATCACTGCTTCTAGTTTGCATTACTATCCCCCTTTGCATGATTTTATTTTTTAACTACCTGTTTATTTTATGCAATGCATGAATTACCTCTTTCTGCCAGCAGTTGTACCATTTCACCAACCTTCTATTCTTCTTTATGTCTTTTCCATTTTGCTCTTCCATATGGCCTAACTCTATTTTGTTCTTCTTTCCTCCTCTAAATGGCAATTTTTAGACAGTAGCTGTAGGAGTTTTTCAGGTTGGAAACTGGTTGCCCAGAAAAGCTGTGGAAACCTGTCTTTGAAGTTATTCAACACATCACCAGATATGGCCCTGAGCAACCTGCTCTGATTATGCAGTTGGATCCAATTTTGTAATTGCACTGTGTTGATCAGGAGGTTGGACCAGGCGGCCTCCAGAGTTTCCCTCTGGTGAAGAAGGCTTCCTGAGGTTTGTAATGGATTGTGGTCAAGTCTGAATAGTTACAGGAGTGACAGCTCCCCTCCAGAGGGTCTGTTGGTGTGGTCCCTTCACTGAAATAGAAGACACTAATCATTCACAACCATGACAAGATGATCACATTTGATCTGCTAGTTTATACTGAAAATTAATCCACAGTTACTAGTACATTTTCATTCTGTAATAACACTGGCTGTTTTGGAAGTGCATGGGCTTCAACAGGTTTAAAATTTACACTTTTTAATGGAAACTAAGAAAAGGACTTTTTTTTTCAATATAGTCTGCTTTGGTGTTCTGTAAGATATTGGCTCTTCTGTTTAGAAAAGCTGGCTATGTAATACTGTTTACAGATGTATTTAAAAGTACACAAATTATGTTTCTTTTTATGATGCAGCATAAATAAAAGTTATGCAACTGGTGGCTCTCCTTAAAAATTCTAATTTAGCTTTAGGAAGTTAGCTGTAAATTGTAATTTACCATCTGCTCACCATATACCTACCACTTCTGGAAAAGATAAATTGAATTATTTGCCTTACCTAATGCAGAAACATGCAAAGCCCCAGTTATACTTATTAAGAAAGATTTGCTAACTCTTTAGAAAAGACTCATGAGTAATTTCTAAGTATCAGTACAATATATACAGAAACATTAAAAACTGTTCTAACACTTTTGTTTATGATATGAAATATCTTGTTGCTTCCATAGCAAAAAAAATCTTGCAAGTGCTAAATTTTAATTATATTTAGTGAAGAGATGAAATTAGAAAAAGAAAAAAAAACCATAAATTTTACTGAAAAAAGTTAACACTAGTAAGTCAGCAGAAAGAATCTAGATTAATTAATGAAAACTACCTTTTTTGAAAATTCTTTGTCTCAGGTAGTAGAGGATGTAGCAAAGGACTAATAAGGCTTTAACTTACAATGTCTCTATAGCATAAAACTGAGCTACAGATGGCTCCTTATGCACATTCTTTAATTCAAATAGATCAGTAGCAACTTCAGCAAAAGCCAGGCTATCTTAATGCTCTGTCTAGTAAATGTCCTGTACACATTACTCACAGGTGACTAGGTGCAAACGGAATTGAAATCAAGGCACAGGAAGGGGGCAGAAATGAGTTCCATATGAATGAAATTCAAAGTCCACAGCCTTCACTGAGCTGCTACAACCTCCTGGAACCTCTTTCCACTCAAGTTCCACAGGCCTCCATGAGGGCTTTAAAGCCATGACATGGGGCTCTCATCAGCTCCCCATATTGTTTATCCTTAGAAATGCCCACGTAATTGGATTTAATGTGATATGGATATTTTATTTGGGGAAAACCCCAAATATGCAGTACAGTGCACTCCAGCACATATCTATATGCCAAGGGATTCCACGCTGGCCAAGCCAATCTTCCCCATCTGCATTTGACAAATTACATGAATAGTGTTAAACAAACAGGATAACCAGATTTTTTTCCTGCAAAGGCCCTGATTTTGCTGTGATGAAGCTGTCTGTGTGAATATTTGAAAAAAAGGACCTAGGTCTGAGAAGTTCAGCCAATTTCCAGCCTCAGCCAGCTGACACACAACACGGATTTGGACTTGGACTTGGGGTTCTGTCCCTGAGCTTACTGCAAAGATTGAGCCCCTCAGCACCCACATATGATCGAAGTCTGGTGAGACTCAAGAAATGGGATTTGTCTGCCTAACACTCCTGACGGGCCCACACCTCCAGGATTAGACGTTCCTGGCAGTGCCAATCTTTTAAATCCTAGCTTTTTGTTTTGTGTACTCATTCAACACGTGGAAAAGCTGAATTAAATATTCCTCATGGAAGTGTTCAACATGGCATTTATTACCTCCTGGGAAAATGCCTTAATAATTAGGCTGTAGGATAATGGCAAGAGAAGGGAGACCACTCTATGTGGTTGAAGACAGCATGGTACAGATTTAGTTTCATTATTTACTGTGTTTTTGCTAATTTTTAGACATGTTCCTGGCTTGTTACCCTGGCAATTACCTCATGGTCTTGTCCCATTCCATAATGATGCTTGGGAAGCTCAAAGAGAATTGCTGTCTCCATCCTTTTCCTCTCCTGTGTTCAAAACAAAATAAGAAATAGCTCTATCTTCAAGCAGATTGCAATAGAAGTAAGCTGGCTAGAAGACAAGATCTTGCAGGAAAGGGAGTAGAAAGAAGTGGTGCGGTGTGCACTGTGAAATTTGGAAATATTGCCAGTCTCATGACTTCTTTGAGTTTCTTTCTTTCATTCTCCTTCAGTAGAACTTATTTTGAGAAAGTATTACTTGGAATGACAGAGTGCAGAGGGAAGGGAAGAACAGGAACAAGTTTAATGATAGCAGAAGGAGAGAACATGTCCCAGTAAAATCTATGAAAGGCTGTCAGACACTGACAGCTTCATCACTAGAGCTGGCAGGGATTTTTCAAGCAGAAACCAATTTAATCAGGAAATGTCAATTTCTTGAACAAGGACTTTTCTCCATGCATGTTTTTCTTTTACACGAGTTCAATGGACCCTAGTTTGAACAGTCTTCTAGTAGGGCGCTTGGCAACCTGAGGACATTTGGCTCCAGAGCAAGGACTAGCAACTGGTCCTGTCTCTGAGCAGCTAGTTTGTTGGGTCAGTTTTTCTGTTGGGGCACCCAGGGTAAGGAGCAATACTTGAAATTTCTCAGTGGAGCTTATTTGGAGTTTCTCTGCTTTACTACTTCACACCACTGAAAGGCCGTGGGAAGACTTGGAAGACTATTAAGCATTGCCCAGTTCTATACATTGGTGTGTAAAGATAAAAGTCATCCAGACCCTCTCCTTTTAGGATGGTTTACTGGGGACTCCTCCCAAGTTTTACTACTCAGGTTTACATGTCATGACACCACATCAGTCAAACACTTGTGCATGTTTAATTTCTGGTCCCACTCCAGTGAAACAAAAAAGTTGACATGCATCGTCCCATAACAGATGGAGTAAACTCTATGGTTTCCCTTAGAATCGTAGAATCATTTAGATTGGAAAAGACCTTTAAGATCATCAAGTCCAACCACCAACTTAATACTGCCAAGTCCACTACTAAGCCATGTCCCTAAGCATCACATCTACATGTGATAAACCAGTCCTCTCGTCATTGTTCTGCAGACTGTATTTTGCCTGCAAATCCACTGCATCTTGCATGCATACAAGTGTATGTGCATGCATGTGCATATGTATGTATATGCTGCAGTTTGATCATCATACAAATACCTTTTCTATTTGTAGACCAGACTAGATTAATTTTCTGTGCCATTTGAATATTCTAATGAATACTGTGCTGTGCCTTGCTGTTAAAATTAAATTTCCTTTCTTGGGAGAACTGGCATACTTGAACCCTAGGAGATTTTAGCACTATCCATATTTGCTGGGGAGTGTTCTGTTCTCTGGAAATCCACAGCACTGAATACTTCAATGCAGGAATCAACCTCCCTTTTGTCTGGGATAAAATATTTCTTCTACCACTAGGGGACAATGTTGCTCTTCATTTAATAGATTAATTCTGGTGGCAGTGGTGAAGCATTTTATGTTATCTTTAGGAAACTTAAGAGAAGTGTTAAAAATGGTTTCTTTAATACAAAAGAACACTTTTCCTCAGCATCTATAGTACTTTCACAATGCATGCTCTCATTTGAAATAATCAAAATATTTCTATTTTAAAGAAGAACCAAACTCAGGGTTTATTAGTGTGAAACTCACTTTATCAGTGCACTGTTAAATGTGAAATTATATTAAGTATCCACTCCTATTTTGGCACACAGAAATTAGTTTGATTTATTTCTCTGTTTTGGTGGGGTTTTTTTAAATATTTTTTTTCTTTTCCTTTGGGATAGAAAGATGTTTGGTTGAAGAGCTCATTAGTAAAGAAGAATTAAGATCAATTAATAATGCAGTCAGATGTGCATATACACTGCATGAACCATTCCTCTCTGTGCCCTGCTCTGAGACACTAATTTGTTGTTGAAGCTCCAACATGCATAGAGTTACAGAAATGCATAGTTTCTGGTAAGTGAGACGCATGAGAATTTGAAAAGAATATACAATGATCCTAAGAAAAAAAAATCTGAGAAAGGCAGCAGGAATACAAAATGATTTTGCTTTTAATATTAGTCATTTTCCAAATATGTATAATTATCAAGGCAAGCAGCTTTACTGTAATAGAGAAAAATACTACGAAATCTCAATAGATAATATACATCTAACTATGTCTGAATTAAAAAAGCAAATAAAAAACCCAAATTAAAGTAAATCCAATGTATTAACCCTCTTTTTTCTGCCACTATCTTCAATTATCCTTTTACTACTATGTTTTACATAAAACACATCCAATCCACAGTTTTCAGCTAGCTCAACAATGTTAAAAGGGAATACTTAGTGCGACTGAGTCACATAATACCAGTTTCACTCACAGCAAATGTTTTATGTGTCATAATTACTGGCTGTTTCATTATTCCTTATGTCAGTAATACAAGTAGAGTATTTTTACCACCATCACCTTTAAAAATCATAATTGTCAAATATTCACCTACTTTCCTTGATTACAGTGTTCTGTAGTAACATCATTTAGATCTGCAGCAAGTAATTAGGGGTACAGATTAGTGTGGTTCTTATCTGAAACACACCTCATCAGCAGAATTGCCCTGCATTTTCTCTGCATTTTCCCTCAGTAGTCCTGAGTCTTTGACCAGACAGTCTCCACTTAGCTGTAGTGGAGACGACCTGCACAGGTCTCAGGGGATGCTCAGATCCTCTAATGCAGATACCCAGTCTCTTTACACAGGCTCCTAAGAAACCTGGATCTAAAACCTATCAGAAATCAGTAGAGCTGGCCAAAGTTCTTCAGACAAAATTATAATCTTCAGAAAATATTAACTTAACCAAGTTAAAGCTAACAGAGATTTCTATTGGTTTTGATGATAAGTTTTTTCTTAAACCAGGAAAAGATTTGGATCAAAATCAGGCAATGAAACCTAGGATAACCCTCAACCCAATTGTTAGGTTAGGACACTGGAGAGAGAAGTGCAAGGCCCTGAAATAAAACAGACACCACAGTGATTAAAGCCAGGCTATTACATAGTGTTTGTTAGTAGCTCATCTGTGTGTGTTTATCATTTCTTATCAAAGCCTTTGAGAGGATTTGCTTTTAGTTGTATTTAGTTATTTTAATGTGTGGAGGAAAACACATTATCCTAGTTATAAATGGGGACAACAGAGTCAAGATGAAATAGTTCCTGAAACACACTTAGAAATTGTGCAACAGAGCTTGAAAACAATGCAGATCACCAAAATAACAACCTGCTTTCACATCGACTAATCCAAAAGAAAGTAAAACTTCAACTTTTTCAAAAAGCACCCTGATGTTATTTGAGTCATTGGCAACCTACGTTCAGGCATAGAGCCCAGTCCTCTGCCAGTGTGGATCTGCTTGATGCCACCACCAGTTGAATTCTGCTGCTTTACACCATCTTTCTGTAGCACTTTCTGAATCTGAATATAAGATTATTAACAGAGTAACAAAACAGTGTGGTAAACCTACCCGGTAATTCAGAATCACTTGTAAGTGATGAGATTGAAAAGACTGGTGACAGTGTAATTGAGATGGCTGCTTCAAAAGCTTTCCAGTAACTGATTTTGCTTTCTACCTATGAAATGCTGCTTCCATGGTCACCAACATATGGTGCTGGCCTTTACTTATATTAATAATGACTACATTCTCTAGTTATAGAAAATATTTCATTTTACCCTTGAGATCCATCTAAAACACTGGACATTTAACAAACAAACAAAACAGAGAACAAGAGTCCAGCTCCTATTGCTCTAAGTGCCATTTGGTAATGCTAATTCTAAGAGCAAATCAGAGTTTTTAATTCTCCCGTTTAAAATAAAATGATCCTTGATGACAAAAAGGTTAATTTGGAAGGCAAAAAGATCCTCTGCTTAAATACAAATGCTAGAAATGTGATTTTAAATATGAAGACAGGACACTGATCAAATAGTTTGAGAAGAATCATTTTGACATCTGACCAACAAAAACCAGTGTCTTTTAAAACAAGGAGCAGAGAGCAGTCTTGCGAGCAGTAGCCTATGGGGAAGCAACTGGTGATTTAAGGCTCAGTCATGGAAGATGTTTAACACTGTGGTTTCAATCGTACTATCTGGAAAGCTGTCATAGAGCATAGTATCAAATGTGAGCAGGAGTTCTGGCAGGTAGAATTCATGGTGCTCCAAACTCAATGAGAAAGTAGGCAACCTTTTATGTAGCTTTCAGAACAGAAATAAGCTACTATGTCCTTGTGGCTATCAATAAGGAAGAATGTCAGTATGTGGGGGCACAGTTCAGTCTCATCTATTCAAGTCACACAAGATGCATTCAGATTAGTGAGATGCACGACAATGAAAATTAGAAAGAAACAAGATAAATAAATAAATAAATAAATATATAAATAGCTAAAATGTAAAATTGCGATATGCTTCTTTAGACTCTAATATTAGTTGAAGTTACATCTATTTCTGTCTTTTGATTTTGTCATCTCTGTTTTGCCAGTTATGAAAACAGATGGTGGGGTTGTCATTTTCAAAATAAATCATAATTTGACCTCTAGGAAGCTCTGCATATGAGCTACAGATGACAACTTAGCACCAGCTGATTCTGACTCCTGCGGAATGGATATGGAAGAACAGGCACTAGCTGGCCATTGTAACTCATAAATGATCTTCTCAGTCAAGATTCTTTCTAGGTCTTTTCCTAAAAAAGGGTTGCATATTGTGGCCTGATAGTAAAAGAAGTGTGTGCAGAGGCAAGTAAAATGGTGGTTGCCAAATAAATTAACCAATTGTTAACAAATTTTCATGCGCAGAGTTTAGTGCTGAAGTTTAGAAACAGTTTCTAAACAAAAAATCATAATTTACGTGAAAATGTGAATCCAAAAGTATCTCTAATAAAGCTTTCCATGCTGAAAGCAGAAAATTTAATTTTGCCCAGGGGCCAAATGTTGATTTGAAAACTGTACTCTGTTGTTACCTAATCCTGGAGGTGCTTAAATTTACCAGCTGGGTCCTTCATCTGTTTTAAAAAGCAAAAGGCTCTTCAAGCTGTTTCTGGAAGTGCCTGAAACCACTCCAATTCTGAGCAACTCAGGACTTTACTCTTATCTGAGCCTGGTCAAACTAGGGATAAAAGTCCTAAGTTTAGATGTCTTCAATGTACAGACATTACGTCTGTGCAAACCAGTGGGAAAAATGCTTTCTAATAGGACAGATTTTATAATCTCTTCAGAACCAATGGAAAGAAATAAGCATTTCTGCTGCAGGATTCAACTGATCTGTTTTCAATGTCTATATCAGAAGATGAATCACGTCCCAGATGAGCCCGAGTGGCTGTCTGTGCTGTAGACATATAAAATAGATTAGATGAATCTTGCCAAATTAGTTTTTGCTGAAGTCCCCTAAGGATTTTGATCTGATAAATGACCTCTCAGTGTGTTTAATACACATCTAAAGAATCAAGGTCCCTACAAACATGTTTAGGTGGCTGTTTTTCACATACTAGCTTAATCATTGGATTGTTTATGCAGGGAACGGGAGACCAGCCCAAAATGCACCTCGGCTCTGCGTGATTCAGCCACCTGCACGTTCTTACAAGAAAGTCTAAATCTTCATGCTATAAGTAGTGCTGACTGATGGAAAGACTCTCAATTCCCATTTTAAGGAAAGTTTCAGTGCAGAAAAGAATTTGAACTTAATTTAGGCAAAATGAGCAGAAGTCTAACTTGCGGTTGGGGTAATTTTCATGTTGTGGTACCTTTCATGTTTTCTATAACATGTGGCTGGGCCACTTCACATTTATTCTGTTTTTTTGCTGCCAAGAAAGTTTCTGTATTTCATACCAAAAGAATCATTGCGTAAAATATGTAAAATTGCCATGGGAGTAGTTATCAGAGCCCAGGCTCTGGGTATGGGCCAATTTTTGCTCTGTTTCCAGTTTCAAGAAACTTGTGTTCCTTTCCAGAGCAATGATACCCCTTTCAACAGAAGGAGTGAAAAGCTGGACTCCAGCTCTAAGAGCAGACAGTGATGGTTACACAAAGCTACCTGGAGACAGGAATTGCATTCCCCTCAGACATGTGTATCATGTGCCTCCATCTTTTCATTCTTATGTCTTGACCTGGTCTTGATCCTAGCTGATTCTCCTTTTTTGTTTTCAAACAGATATAACATACATGTAGCACAGGAACACTTATTAAATCTCTGCACCGCCAAGTGTAATTTTCCCTGCAGTGGCTGCAGAACTCCATACGCATTACAACATGAGTCTCACTAAAGAAAAGACACCATTATTTCTCAGCAACAACACCGCAACAGATTTACCTTTCCACCCCAGCTTATATATTGCTACTCCTTTTTCTCTGCACTACTTCAACCAGAACATCTACATCATGTTTCAAGTGCATGTTCAAACCTAAAACTGTCTTATGTCTGTGAGGCTTGGGTTATCCTTGAGCCTATCAATAGGCAAGATCCTCTTGAAAGCTGACCTGTATGCATCCGGGCTCTGATGTAATGGGCAGTCTGTGTCTGCCACCCCATGCTCCACCTGCTTTTGTGCTCTTGTCACAAGACGGTTTTCCGGCAGAGATGGGATCCATCCTACAAGTGTCCTGAAGCTACATGCTGTAAGAACAGGTGAGATTTTTCAAAAGTCTGTCTCAAGCTGCTACTACAATTGCACTCTACTCCAGTGACCAGAAAGCACCTTGGTTTCAGTCTACTCCCCTGCCTGGCCACGTGAAGGGTAGCCCTTAGCAGAAAAAAAGAAAGAAATGAAGCTTCCTCCTATTCCAGTTCATACCACAGCCCCTGAGTAAGAGCAGAGTTGAGCCCACAGTCCCACCCTGAACACTACATTTCTTTGAAGCTGTGGAAGTCTGGCTCCTCACTCCCTTCTTGGGTTTTCGACCCCTTTCACACAGGGCTAACAAAATCAGATACAGTCATTGCAATAAAATCAGATATTTTGGGCCTTATGCTATTTATCCTTCCCCCAGTGCCTGTCTCTCAAGACCTTCCTTTTCTTCTCATTTAGGCAGTCTGGTTATATATACCCTCTCTAAATGAAAATCTCACCCATGCCCTCTCTAATGTCACCTGCAGCATTTTTCTTTTCTGTAAAGGGCCCAGCCTTTTTTCTACAAAAGCTAGTGCTTCCAGATGTCATAGAAATCTTCCAAGGGAAAGGTTTGCAGTTGTATCAATTCCAGAAAGCCTGATGTAAAAAAAAGCCCAATTCCAATAACAGGGGCAGTAGAGAAGTGAGTTACAGCTGGTCCTGACTCTGCCCCAGCAGGGCATCACTTGGCAGCTTTTTACATAAAGGTGAAAATAAAACCAAGAAATTGTTTCCTGCCTGACCTTTCCCTCATGTTACCATCTAAACCTCTTTTTCCTTCTGCCATAAGAAATTCAGTAGCACTGAAATATTAAAATAAAATCATCCATTTGCGTGAATAATTGTGAAGATTGTAATCTTCAATTATTCAAAGTTATTCAATTTAATTTTTAAATTCAAACCATTTGGACAAGGAGGATAGGACAGCAGAGTATTTTCCATTTTGTTGTTCTCTTTCACTTCCTAAAGGAACTGAATATACACAAGTCTTATAATTGCAGTAAAAGTGATTACATGATTAAAAATGTAAGGGTCTGGTTTATGCTAAGACTTTTGCTAGAAAGAAGTGGTTTTCATGAATATTAAAATATGCACTAGTTAGAATAACAAAAGTAACAACAAAATCAACACCAATAATAATAACATCAATCAACTTTTTCCTGTGACAAATCCTTTTTTGAAATTACTGATTTTTTTTTTAAATCCACCCCAAAATGCTGTTCTTTAGAAAATATTCAATTATGAAATTCTAGAGAAAATCTTACTGGGAGGGATGAGGTTGGTATTTTTAATATGAGAAAGGAGAACTAATTATTATGCATTAATGGTATTTTGGTTTTTATTTTCCCCCTAAATATGCAAAAAGTGAATTTTTTTTTGAACTTTTGAGATTGCTAGGTGGAGTTCTGTAATTTCTTCCCCCCTCATCCATTTATCTTTCTTTTCTTTTTCTTTCTTTCTTTCCTTCTCTTTCTTTTCTTCTCTCTCTCATTTTCTCTCTTTCTCTTCATCTATTTCTTATTTCTTCAGTATGTTATCTTTATGCTATTTTCACCTTAAGTAAAGGTGAAAGTAAGACAGAAAAAACATGATCATTTGTTTACTATAAAAAAGGATTGTTTTTGTGAAAAATTATTTTTTTCATTCCAAAATATTTAAGATAATATGACCACATATTTCAGTGAGCTTATGTCATAACTGTAACAGTTACTGTAACAGTAACTCCTAATTCAATTCATTGACTATAGCTTTCCAGTGCTACCTCACAACTCATACTTAAGTTTCAAACCCTGAGAAAATATGCATTATTTAAATGTATAATATATTTACTCTCTTCACTGCACTGTAAAGTTCACATGATTTATTGCTGAGTGTGTTTCTTTAAAGATATGTTTGGTATTGTTACAGTAACCTCATTTTTTATTGAATACCGGAGTGAATAACTATGTAAAACCTGCATGATTTGTTGGCATTAAAGCTAAGGCTGCTCCAGGCACTGTTAACTTATGCATCATCCTTTACTTAATTTCTCTGTTTTGTTTTAATTTATAAACTGTCTCTGAGATGGAATGCACATTTTTCATGTAGGTTTACTTCGCTGGTATTAAGAACCTATCTTACTCTCCTGAGTATACGGCTTACTTTATAATAGGTGCAGAGGAACAGAGTTTATTAAATTGCAGTAATACACTTTGCATGTTTCATAAGTGCACAAGAATTCAATTTAAACAAGGTTTTTAATTTTGTGTAACTCATGCCTAAAATGACATTTGTGCTGGCTTGCCAGATATAAAATAATCAGTCTGCTGGTCAACTTTCTTAATTGTGTCCTTTTATTTCCTTTCAAGACTTTGCCATCTTAGAGGTTTTGTACGGAACCAGACTATCACTTAAGTCCATGGACTCTCCTTAAAAATAAACTACCTGATTTCATTGGTAGTTTTTCAGCTCAACCAATCTATCAGATGTCTTCTCTTTTTTTCAGCCAGCTTATAGGTGTTGTCCAAGATTTTAAGTCTGCCCTGCAGTTCTAATTTGCGGATGAGAAGAGAAAGCCAGAGGGTGAGTCACAGCATGGGGATCCTGAAAGCTAGTTGGAGGTGTCCCAGATGAAGGTTTAGACTACATTAGGGGATAGTTGTATCCATCTTCTCTACAAGGACATAAATTTCCTTGCTGAGGGACGCAGTTGATTTGAGTCAAGCCTGAGTGTGACCAGTCCACAAAAGCCATGTGGATCACTGGTAGGTTCGGAAGTCAGTGGAAATTTCACACCGAACTCACATGGTCGTTGTAACGTCCTTAAATGAGTTCTAAGGCTGCTAGAAACTGCATCACAGGCACAAGGCTATTACTGCTAGCATAGTCATAGCAAGCTGAATTGCCTTTTCCTCTCTTTTATGCCCACTAAATCGTGATTGATGGCAACACAGCTGTTAAATCCTTAGAAGTGGTCTGTTCTCCACAAAATGATGGGTTTCACCTGGGGAGGGAGGAAAACCACAACAAAAACCAACAAAACACCAAAGAAAAAAAACCCCACCAGACTCTGAGTGTGTAATTAATATTGGGTTTGATTCTTGTTCGGTGAGAAAAGTTACATGTAGTCATGTAACTAATAAGACAGGTATGTTATCTTTTCTGATAAGAGAGAAATATACATATTTCTGGTAGAAGTTAGTGATGTCTTTTCTGACGCCTGTGTTACTGACCGAGCATTTGAATGCCAGAGTTACCAAGTATCTTTTTCTATCAGAAATTTCCTAAGATGCTTGACTCAAAATTGTCACACTTGTTTATAACTAGGGACAGAAGGGCAGCGAGGTTGGAGTGAAAGAACCAGGTTTTTGTTATTAGAAGTCTAATAATATCTCCTTAGACTTAAAAAGTGATATTGAAGTGTCTTCCTAAAAGAAGTTACTTCTTATTTGCAAATATAAAATTATCTGTTTGCTA
The DNA here is from genome assembly GCA_031468815.1 of Morus bassanus. Classification (NCBI taxonomy): domain Eukaryota; kingdom Metazoa; phylum Chordata; class Aves; order Suliformes; family Sulidae; genus Morus; species Morus bassanus. Next base: position 49,823,295 of record CM062571.1, on the reverse strand, counting down.
GTCACCACATTTTAATCCTGTGCTTTGATTATCTTTCAAGATTTTATTGTGTTAAAGATCTTGTACAGAACCATCTAATTCCATGAACACCATTGAACGTTAAGCTAGCTGTCTAGATTTTTAAGATGGTTTGTCAAAAATGTAGCATTATAGCAAAAGTAATGTACTGGGTGAGGCTATAATTTTGGACTGCAGATAAGAACATTACAATTCAGGCTTACACAAACACATTGATTAGAAAATTTTTATTCTTCATTGTGTAGCAGGCAGTCCAGCTAGTTTAAGATGTATAATTTCAAAATTGAGGGAAATTATAAATGAAGTTGACTGAGAGAGATTTCAAAAATAACAGGAGTAAGAATTAGGAATTTTTTATTAAAATGAAGACAAAATCTCAAAAGTTCATAATAAAAAAAGGGGGCAATTCCCCAATTCTAACTAAATAAACAAACAATTAGAAAAAATTAATTAACAGGAAGAAAGAGTAATCAATATAAATCAGTCTACCTGAAGAATAAGTTTTGAGAAGAAAACCTGAAATTATTGGGAAGAATTTATAGGGGATGAGAGAAATTAAAGGAGGTGCCTTTAAACAAAATCTGGTACCATGTGGTGCTGGTTTAGGCTGGGATAGAGTTAGTTTTCTTCATAGTAGCTTGCATGGGGCTATGTTTTGGATTTGTGCTGGAAACAGTGTTGGTAACACAGGGATGTTTTTGTTACTGCTGAGCAGTGCTTACACAGAGCCAAGGCCTTTTCTGCTTCTCACCCCACCCCACCAGCGAGTAGACTGGGGGTGCTCAAGAAGCTGGGAGGGGACACAGCTGGGACAGCTGACCCCAACTGACCAAAGGGAAATTCCATACCATATGACATTGTGGTAAACATATAGAGCTGAGGGAAGAAGGAAGGGGGCGATGTTCGAAGAAATGGTACTTGTCTTCCCAAGTAACCATTACGCGTGATGGAGCCCTGCTTTCCTGGAGATGGCTGAACACTTGCCTGCCGATGAGAAGGAGTGAATGAATTCTTTGTTTTGTTCTGTTTGCATGAGTGGCTTTTGCTTTACCTATTAAACTGTTTTTATCTCAACCCATGAGTTTTCTCACTTTTACTCTTCTGATTCTCTTCCCCCATCCCACGGCACGGGGAGTGAGCAAGTGGCTGTGTGGGGCTTAGTTGCCTGCTGGGGTTAAACCATGACACATATACCAACTACTACATGGAGATAATAAAAATATTAATGATGGGTTTCTGTGTTTGGGAAAAAAAAAGAATGAGATACTTGTACCCGTACATACGATCAAGCATTTTGCTCTCCATGGGTAACTTCAGGAGGTGTTAAACAGCTTCTAGAATTGAAATTTTTTTTAATTAGAAGGCCTAAATGTCTTGCACCCAAGAATCTTAGAAGAGCTGGATGAGATCGGTTGTTCTATAATATTCTTGTTTTCTTAATAAGATTTAGTGTATCAGAAAACTCTGGAAGATTTTTTCCTAATGTTCATGCAGTAAGTGTAAAGATTCATGTAACTGTAAGGTACTTAATGATGTAAATCTGATATGAGTTTAAATTATAAAGAGTTAAAGAATAAGAATTGCTGCCAGCAGTGTGGTAGTTTTCTAAAGAAAATATATCTTGGCAAACATTTCATTTTCTGATAAGGATGTAAGTTTGCTTGCTAAAAGTTTCTCCATAACCATAATAGATTTTGTATATACTGCCTAAGATTCTGATTAATTACTGCTATATAACATCAATAAAGCATGTGTTAACATTGATTTAAACATGGAGGACTGACATATCTCAGGAAATTGTTCTTAATGAGGAATTGTTGTTGGAAATACTATTTCTAGTGAGATACCACAGCAATCAGAAGTGTGCCTAGCTTTTCATAGTTTTTTCTTTATATGGCAGTAAATACATAAATTACTGCTGAGGGAAGTGAGGAATCCTTGTGTGGATCTCATGGGCTTTAAATCAGGCCTCTGTACTCACAGCTGCGAACTGCCACATTCTCTATTTCCACCCATGTGGCACTTCTCATCTGCTATTCCATCTGGATTTTCATTACCATTAAAGGTGTTTTCTTTGTCAACCATCTTGACCATTGGAAAACCTAATCATTATTTCTTCCATATGCTAGCTGAATCCCAGCCTTTAAATGTTCTTCAATTTTATTAGATCTTCACAGAGTTGTAAACCAACTACACTATATTCTCCATAAACACAAATAAAAATTTTTTATCTTTAGGTACCTTTATCAGAGCCCAAAGACTTCTATGTATACAATTTTATACGTCATTACAAATATGTACTTAGGTGTGCTGATTTTGGATCTTAATAACTTGTAAATAACATGCTTTTAGCTTTGACATATAACATTAAGATCTAACTTTAGTATCCACTAGTTTAACATCACTTGCTTTTTAACTGTAGTTCAATCTTTAAATATATATTAGCATGCCTTTTCCACCTAAACAGTTAAGCTCATATTTTTCATAAGAGTTTTAAACAAAAAATAATTTATTGCTTACTTCATGTGGTACTTCTTCTTTCTAAATCCACATTTCACTTCTTGAACCACAAGTAAAGATCGGTGACTAACATTTTGGTATTATAATCCTTAAATAAGGATCAGTTTATCACTGAAAAATATGAACTTCAGGTTAAGTTTTCTTGTTGACTTAGCATGCATGCAATTTTCATTGAGAGGGGTTATGCAAGCACCTCCACAGGAGAACTGATCTGTTTTTGTTATTCAAATTCATCTTCAGTCATTCTCCTGTGTTTATTCCTCCAGTGTTTCCAATCTTGTCTTGGTCTACACTTTCTACTTTCTACTCTGCTCTAATTCTTTCCACATGTAGCTCATATAGATAACTTCTGCTGCAGCAGACATGCATAACAGTTAATTGACTGTTACTTTGTCTGGGATCTCAGGAGTGAATTAATTAGGCACTCACTACAGCTTCAAGGAATGGCTGGTGTATTTCCATTACTTGGACAATTAACGCAAAGGAGTGGTTTCTACTATGCTCTGCTGTAACAGTTCAATATTTGGTTTATCTTCCATTTGGAAAGTTCCCCTTTTCCTTTAGATGCTACTCATTTCCATGCTGTTGAACCACGACAGATTTGCTAGAGACTCAGTCTAAGCATGACCTTAATCTCTTTGCAACTTGCAAGGTTCTGCCTCCTACAGAACATTTACAACCTTCAGTAGAATTAGGACAGCATTTTCCTTTTCAGACCAAAAGTGGGAAGCTGAATTCCTCATCATTCATATGCGGGTCTGGACTGTACCAGTTAAAATTCCAAATTGAAACTGTTTTATAATACATCTGTACACTGTGAAATAAAATACCATTCAATCAGGGATGGATTTATGGTGGGACAGAGCAGAGGAACCTTCCTTTCTTCACTTCCACTTTTTAGCATGAAATGTGCTCCAGTTCACATGAGGGAGAAACACCACACAGCCATCCCCACCCCTGCTTCTCTCAGTGCCTTAGAATAGCAATATGGATGCAAAAGTAATTTTATTTAAGGCACAGGAATAATTCTGAGACATTTGCTTAAAATCTGAAAGTGCCTAATCAGTTCTGACTTTCTGATTTACTAAAATATTAAACCTCATGAAAGAGTAGCACATAAGGCATACTGCCAATAGTTTTGCAGTACTTCCAGCTAACAAGCAGCAGGCAAGAAGATGTGTATTCCTTGCATTGCTCTCATTTTCCTCTATGTTTTCTTATTTCAGCAATATAATTTTGTAGGTATAATCTTTAGGGAAATTTGTGGCAACATAATCAAGATTATAATTAATAGAAGAAGACTTTACAAACAAATAAGAAATTCTAACTGGTGATAAGAACTTTAAAACCAATGTAAGTTGCTGATTTTTTTATAATTTTGGAATGACAAATGGCTTGACAGTAAGTCCATGCAATTAACCATTACTCTAATTAAAGTTTGCAAGAGTGGGGACGTTCTGACTGCTGGGCAGGCTCGGGAAACAAGGAACGCATTGCTTGGTCTATAAGGGCAAGCTGATTTCCATGTCTCTGTAAAAAAGCCCTGTTAAACTAATTTCAAGGCAAGACTGTAAACCCAAAGCATTAGGCAGAAAGAATGTTTTGTAAAGAGCTGCTGTAAAAGCATGAAACATAAATTTATTTATTCAATCAGAAAAGCCGTATAAAAACTTAACAAGACTGATACTCAGTTTCTCCAGTCAAGCACATTGCTTTCCATTAGTGCTTCTGTTGGTAAATAGTTAGGGCCTCATACTCCTTCTGTGAAGTCATTAACTACATTGCTGTCCTGAGAGCAGTACTGGGTCACAAGGAATTGCAGCTTGTGACCCAGTACTTTTTTGTAATAGCGGAAATATGAACTTTGCTGTACTAACGGCAGAAGGCATCTGGTCTAACAGCTAGCTAGGCATCTTACCTGCAGGCCAGATTTAAACCTCTTCAAAAGCTACAAAAAAATAACAAAAAAGACAGTTTGACATGTTATCTTCCAGTAGATGATATATGCCTTGTTTTTCTGGGCTTTCAGATGACTCACATCAACTCCAATCAAATGTACACAGAAGTTGTGTGCATATACACAAATACAGATTTGAACCAGTATCTTCCATGTGGATGGGGAGTGAATAAAGTGTACTTCTGAGTTGAATTTTTCTGTTTCCTTTATTAGAAAGAAGCTCAATAACACTTTGTTTTCATCTGGGTATGGAACAGAAAACACTGAAACTGGAAAAGCTTTGTGATAGAGGCAAGCATTTCTTGATGAGTTCTCCATATGCCACTTCCATCTCTCCAGATGCCTTTGTACTGTGCTCTATACAGGCATACCTAGCTGAATTTTAATGGCCCCTGAATCAGCAGTGTCTTGGAGGGCAAACTGGATGAACTAATAGACTTCTTTGCTCATAAATGGCAGCAAAATATTCTAAACTTCCTCTTTTTCTGCTGTGTTAAATTGTATCATGTCTTAGCATAACACAACACAGCATGAAGGATTACACTTTGACTGGATATCATTCAGCCTCTATTGAGCTGGTGTCCTATCTTCCCCCTTTTCAGCTCCAGCCTCCCTGCCCAGACACACATCACATTTTGTATGTCCTCTGATAGAGCATCTGGCATGGGAATTTTTTCATCTCTGTTATGTCTGTTACCTTTTTGCTTTTCCCACTCACTTCCACCCTCCCACTTTCTCTTAAGCTACCAGTCACCCACCAATTTTAATTCAAACCAGCCTTCATTTATGTTCTTCCTTTATTTTTGTCTTCCAATATGGCATTGTGTGGTTTGGTTCCTGCTGTGATGTCCCGTGTCTTTTAGTGGCTGCTACTTCTTCCTCCTGGCTGTCGCAGCCCCTTCCTCCTGCCTCAGCCGTTCTGGCTCCCTCCATGTTATGCCTCCCCTCAGATCGCCCCAAGCTGCTCTCTGCCATTTCCACTCCACTGAAACAGCCCTTACCAAGGTCAGCTGTGACCCCTTCTCTCTCTAGACCTCCTTTCTACTCTCATCCATCTCAGTCTATTGGCTACATTCAGCAAAATCTACCATTTTCCCTGCTTTAATCCTGCATGGCACTTCGTTTTCCTAGCTCCTCTCTAAACACCCTTCAACTGTACTATACAATTGCCTTCTCCTCTCCTCTCTTGCACTTAACACTGAAGCCCCATGGGGCTTCACTTGCATTCATTCTATTTCTTTTTCCCTTCTGTATATTATTCTTTATCTTGGATGGTGTCATTCAAAAAAATCAGCCTCTCTATCCTCATCTTTCTTATACTTGAGTTCATGTCAATATATGCATGCATATACATGTTTATGTAATGGCTATAACAACATTGTTTCACTTCCACATTGAAAAGTGAGATCTCCCTCTCTTTCCCTGCGTGCATTCTTTGCTCTCCTTTACACTCCCCATTCTTAGATGGGGCTTCAAAAATTCAGAACTGATTTCCAGCTCTCGTTATCCCTCTCTAGTTTTTCAGCAGAAATCATGGGTGAGATCTCTCTTTTCTCTTCTGATGTTCCCTACCAAAAACATCTGGGTATCCCAGTGTGCTCACCTCTTACTTAAATTGCCACAATGTTCTTTCATCTTGCACCTTCATCTAGGATGCTACTGTAAAATTTCTGTGGTTGCCCATTTCCATTTTGTCCATTCCCACCACTTTCTCCTACTTTTCATTTCTTATTCTCTTTAGGCCTGTTGAGTACCATGCCACTACTCTTCCTGATTCCAGTTTACTGTCTCTTAAGCTATACATAAAGTAACAAAATTGACTGTATATTTTGTTCTCCACATGCCCTTTTTTTGTGTATCTTGTCCTCTCTAGAATGATTAGTACGCCTGCACATCCATATCCCTCTAATGCACTTCTGGTATACATCAGGGCTCACAAGAAAGACTCTGGGAGACATCAGGACTGATGTAAACCTTTACAACTTATTTCTCTTTGCCATCAGCGAGCTCTGTACAACAGTGGTCGAATTAATCCATGTCTAGTGTTTGTACACATTTGATTTCCCTAGGACAGCAGGTTTTTTTCCTCTGCCTTATATGAAACCAAGCATATTGTCAGACTTCGGCAGATAAAAATAAGACAATAAAATGCAAAATGGAATACAATCCCTAGTTTTTCTCAAAGTATTCAGTGATAAAGAAAAGGTCTACTGCGTTTTTTTCCTCATGAGAATACCAGGCAGCTTGATTATTTCCTCAATTAACAGAAGAAATAGAAGGATGTATTTCACTTTGTTCTGGGTAAAAGAGCAGCACTCAGAGGTGCTGCTTCTCAGGGAGGGTGGGCATGCTGCAGTGAACAGTGAGGTAGTACTTCTGCTGTACTGAATAGAAGATCATCAAGGGAAAGAGAACACTGCAACACCAGTGACAGTGAATAAAGCTGAGTATGCAAATCAGTCAAGGGTATGCAACTCCTTCCTATTACTTTCTTCAGAATCCTCAGGTTTATTACCAAACACATCACGGTGGTAGCCATGGGAACGCTCTTACAGTTGTATCTAGTTTGCCAGGCAAGGATAGGACTTTGCAATCCCACAGGATGCTGTTCAAAGTATTTTATAGATTTTTTTGACCACATTTCATTTTTGCCAACGTATGTACTGTAGCATAACTGTCAAGGTTTATTTTGCGATACCTTAAAGATTTTCACTAAAATTTTGCATAATCATGTTAATACAGGTTTTAAAGAAAAGCCATAATACAACCAGAATACAACATATTTTACTATGGCAATTTGTTCCATTTCATTTTTTATTTACATTCCCTTTCCCCAATCATCTCTTACAAGTGTAAAATGCCTTTCACCTGTAAAATATGTATGAGGCCAATGGTGAGACCAAGATAACATATTTTTTGTTTGCACAGCTGAAATCTGCAGTCCAGAACAAAACATGATTCACTTTTCCCTCCAAGATTAGTGTATGTCATTATGTGAACTGGCAAGCTTGGCTTGTCCCGGTAATCCCTGCACATTTAGATTACTTCATGCCAAGGATGCTGAGAAGGGGGAAGGTGTGTGTGGGAAAGCAGGGAGAGGAGGAAATATATGCAGATGAACCAGGTTCCACCCTCACTCAATCCCAGCTCAGAGTGGTTGTGCAGCAGATGTTATACAAAATGCCAATGTTTTGTGATGTGAGAAGCCAGGATCTCCTCTCATTCATCACATTCTGGTTGCATAAATATTGCCTGGAGATAGGATTCCCTCCCCAGTTTTGGCCCTGATGTAAGAACGAAATACCTTTCAGGGCAATTTGATTTGGTTCTTTCACAGATGTGCTTATGCCATGAATTGAGGGAGGACAAAAGCTTTTACTAAAAAAAATGAGCAGGTCCATCCTCATTCTTACCATCAGCCATTGAAATGGGAACATAAACAAAATGTCCCTATCTCATTTTGCAGAGATATTGTTGCTGAAAAAAATCAGCTCCCAGTATTTGGTTTTATTTCTGATTTCCTGACTCATGCAAAACTAATTATTCTCATTTTAGCCTGTGGTAAATTAGGCCACTATTTCCAGAATACATAATAACAATTAGAAATTGCTTTGTACTTTGTAGGCTTATTGTACCAGATGTTGTTGCCTGACAATGTTACAAAAATCAAGTGTTTAACTGTCAGCATTGCTGCAACCTTGGAAAAGTTCTTTGATGCTTTTTCTAGCTTTGAGAGACAAGACCATAAAAACACTGGAAAGAAAATGCCTGTGTGCCAATCCATAGCAGTACCAACAAAAAGTGGTAATACTGAATTTGGGAAAATTTTGTGACCTCTTTTTGTCTTCAGGGAAGGGACTTTTTCCTTAAAGTAGCAGAAACTTCCCTGAAACTCATTCTGACTCCATCTGTTTTCCTATGACAGTCCCAGCTCTTAGAAAACACACAGATACTGTTTTATAGCTCAGAAAGGAATGTGCCAGACCAAGTTTTCATTACTTGATCTTACAGTGCTTCAGTAAAGCACACCAACCAGAGCTGCCAAGAATGGCTCTGGGCTTGGGTAGTTTGCAGCATTGGAGGGAACAGAAAGAATGAGAAACCAAAGTGTCCAGTCTGATGTCAGTAGGATGTAGGGAAATAAAAGAGAAAAAAACTAAAGTGCTGCAGAGGAAATAAATTTTATGAAAATAATTAGAAGGAAAGCTATAGACGTGGCAAGCAGAGGGGAATATTGGAACATGAATGGCTTCAGGCTGAGTAACATTCGCAGCAGAGGGCTTCAGCAGAAAGGGTTGGAAACATCCACTTGCTACTGAAGTGCACATACATACAGGTGCAACTCTGAATGCTCTATAGTAAAAGGAGAGACAGCTACAAAAAATCAATATTTCTATAAACAAAATAGCAGTAGCCTATCAAGGAAGCTCAGTTATTATGATCCAAATTACTTTGGAAGGATCCTGGCCAGGTGTGACTAATCACAGAATTGGAGGGGTGGGAAGTCTAACCCCACTGCTCAGAGCCCGGGCAACTAGGAGGGGGTTGCTCAGGACTGTGTCCATTTGGGGTTTGAATATCTACAAGAATGGAGACTCCACAACCTCTCTGAGCAATCTGCTTCTGTATAATGACTACCCCCAAAATAAAAAAGTTTTTCCATATGTTTGCTTGAATTTTCTGTATTTCAAGTTGTGCCCGTCACCTTTTGACCTTTCTCTTGACACCAGCAGAGAAGAGTCTGGGGGAGTTCTCACATTAGATATTTATATACATTGGTAAGATCCCCCTGTAGCCTTCTCTTCTCCAGGCTGAACAGTCCCAGCACTCTCAGCCCCTCCTCATATGAAAGGTTCTCCAGTCAGCTTCATCCCCCTTTGCTGGACTATCTTCAGTATGTCCATGTCTCTCTTCTACTGGGGAGCCAAGCCCTGGACCCAGCGCTTGAGGTATGTCTTACCAGTGCTAAGTAGAGGAGCAGTATCACCTCCCTCAACCTGCTCTCAGTGTCATACTATAGTCAATACTATAGTATCAGTACTATAGTTCTGTTTTAGTTAGATGGCAATTTAAAAGCTAAGAAGTTCTCTCTCTCTCCTCCTTTGCAATGACACTGACAACTTCAGAGAACTCAGTAAAAGCTTGTTTTTCTGAAATTTTTAATGGATATTCTTTTGACATTGCAGAACATTTCTTCTAGAGAGGCAGTCATCACTTAGAACTATTTAAGCTTGTATTGCCTAATTAATAAGAATAAATGCAGGCAAGGATTATCGACACCAATAATCAAGCACTGCCTGTAATGAGATAAAGAACATTTTGAATCTATTGGCCAATGCCCTGTGATGTCCATAGTATTGATCAAACATCCATTTTCTGAGCATCTGATAAGCAAGAGTGCTTCCCATGATCAAGATAACTGAAAATACAGCCTGTGATCTTCATGGTAAGGAGGATTAAGGGTGAGCTGCCCTGCAAAAGACAGGGAGCCAAAAGCCTTGGCAACAGCAGGACAAGCAGGGCTATGCCTCACCAGCATGGGACCCAGTCCCACCTTGCCTGAAGATGGAGAGCAGAGTGGGGCTGGCATAGCCCTGAGATAGCCAGACACACTGGTCATGACACAGCAAGTCTGAGGTCCAGCCAGGAGAGACAGGCCAGGCACAAGGCTGGGCACAGCATGCCTGCAAGGAACTCAGGCAAGGACCATGGGTGGTGTAAATGCAGCTCCTGACTCATGGGCAAAGGGTGCACAGACGGAGAGTGAGAGCGATGCTTGTCCCAGCTCCTTCTCACAACAGAGCTGCTTTCATGACAGTAAGCTGCAAGGTGACACATCTGCACCAGGTGAGAGTGGATCCTGAACTCCTGAACACAGGCAGCCCAAACCCTGGGATGGGGGTGTGTGGTGTGGGGGGGTTGGAAGCTGCAGACAAGGAATATGCAGAAAAACATTACAGGACAATCACAACCTGTTGATGCACAGTTTATCCATATTATTTACTAAGCCAACAAATATTTACTTGATGGTGTCTCGGTCTATTGTCAAATACAGCAGCGGGTTAAATTTCACCCCTGTGTCTGTAGTTCATGATGGAAGGAAAGCAGTGGTATGAATTTCCTATTTAAACGTACTCAGTGGAGTTACCTTCTGCGAGCTGATCCTTACTCACACAAAGCTCTTGTTAACACCAGTAGAAATTTTCTTTGGGAGCCTACAGCAGCAGTATGTGCGACATGCTGAAGTGTTTCATTCATGCTAGTGAATCCTTCTATTTAGTAAAACACTTACATCCCCTGTATTGATTCAAGTTATCCATCTGCCTGCTGTGTTTCTTTGTCTCTAATGGGAGTCTGATTTAGAGTTGATTTCTTTTCTGTAACAAACGTGTATGGTGTATTACAGATTTAACTATGATGTTTATCCCTTACAGCAGAGCTGGCATTTGATTCTCATGCAACTAGATCCTTCCGTTCTGCAATAGAAGACACTGAAGTTCAAGAGAGTTTTTAAGCTCACTTTTCCACCATTTTCAAAGACTGTCAAGTGTAAGTCTTATTCATTTTTTGTGACTCAGGAAGTTTGTTAATAATTTTAATTACAATTTTACCTTGTTGATACATAGAAATATAAAAAGTTTAGGTTTGTCCATTATTTTAAATTTGGAATATACTGGAAATACATTTTTCTCTTTTAATTTATTCTTACAGCAGGGTAATGGTCTGGTGTAGATGTGGAGCTCTTTGGTACAAAAACTGTGTTTTTAAGGCTTGATGGATGCTTCAGAAAAGGTAAATTTTAATTGGTGGTGAACATTTAGCTTGCATATATATTTTGTGTTTGAATTGGAAATACTCTTTCTTTGTTGATCCTGGTAGGTACTGTGGCAACCACAAGGTACTATTCCTCATGATGAACTGGTCATTTGCCTTTATGGGATCTGTATCTCAGTAATTATCATTAGAGTTCACTAGACAAACAGTTAATATATTTACACAGTCAAAAAGGAAGATGCTCTTTTGAGAAGATGTCTGGCAAAGTCCAGCAGCTGCAATACGTAAAAGCAGCGACAATTTATTTAAAATGTTATTTTGAGGAAGCACCTCCCTTTGACCAGCAAGGAGTTAACATTGCAGCAGAAAGACAATAAGCTGACAATGAGCATAAAGAAGAACTCTTTCTAATGTACCTCTTTATTTACCTTTTCTGACTCTTGTCCTTTCAGGTTAATAGTAAATTGTACTGAATATTCATTTATGAAATATTGTTTTAAAATTCACAGAAAATTGTCATTATAGCAAGAACCATATTTGCTGACAATAAGATATACACTACCTACAATGTCTATGTTTCTTTTCTTAAAGGAATACATTTTGAAGTGCAATCCTAAACATACCAAAAATAATGACAGGAAATAAGATAAAACATAATTCTTTCTGGTTTTCATCTCTTTTATTACAATTTTAGATGAAATTTGATCTTATTAAATGCATGTTGTGCATAAATTAATGAAGTTCAGTAGGACACAGAGCTTTGTAAAGGGATAGGGAAATATTTTTGCCATAAATACTAGTGAATGTAAGAAAACACCTTATATTCATCTGAAAATTTAAGATATGGTACAACAGACCTGAACCTTAATATTTGCTTTTTCATCTGTTTCATTTACTCAGAAGATCAAAATACTGAAGGTACAGTTTATTTCAAGATCAAGATATCTGAAAGAGGATATCTGAATACAGATTTATTCATGGGAGTTGGTTCCCTAAGTTCCCACTGCAATCAGTGGAGATCTAGAATTCAGAACATAGGTACCACCTAAAGGTCACTGTGTGGTGACACCTGAGACACTCTCATGTGTCCCTAACACCACACAGGGGTGGCAGATCTGTGGGAGACCTGTGCTTTTGTTAGAGGCCAGATGGGCATATCCTAGCACTACTTGGATGGCACCTGGCTGCTGAGTGTGGGCAACTGAACTCAGCTCCATCGCCACAGCCTGTAGTGGGAGTTTAGACACCTAACTCACATATGGGTACCTATCTAGATATTTTAATCCAGAACCAAATCCCATCCAAAAAGCCAGAGAAAAGCTGCATGCATAAATTTCCACAACAAAAGCATGTGTGTATTTTCTGCCCGTTAAATGGTATGTGTCGTGACACATACAGATATCACATTTGTCCAGAAGTTAAATAGTGCAATGTCAGATGAAACTTATTCTGTACCATATGATGGAAGATTGTTTTCAGTGTGGTATAACTGCATTTCCACAGTGTCAGATAAAAACAAAAATCTGTGACTACTGCAAAGCAGCCTAATTTGTGCCTGATGTGCTCCATGATGCATGTTGTGCAAACTCCATCATCATCAGGCAAAGTAATTTTTCAAATCTGTTTGCATGTGTAAAATAATTCACATCTGCCTATGATCACATCTCCCAGCATTAGGACCCTCAGCAATTACATGCATGTCAACTTGCCTAGCACCTCTTCTGCTCAGGGCCTAAAAGACTGTATTTTCTTCCTACACTGAACATATGCATGACACTGTATTAAACTTCACCAGACTATGAGAGTGCTTATATAAGAAATTCTTGAAAATATTTATGGGAAAGAAAATGTGTGTGGTGTAAATGCATAATCCATCTTCATATCAAGGGTAGATGTGTGTAAATAGTGCTCAAAAAACATCACAGACACAACAAATGGTACATTTTGCAAAACTTTATTGCATTCTGTGAAACCATCAGCATTTCTAAGAATTCAGCAGTGTGGGAATCCATATACTGATTTCTCAATATACTGTCTAAGGTTTGCAATGTCCAGGAATGTTTAACTACACACGTCCACCTCTAGAATCTAAACAGATGACATGCAGCTAAAATCTACACAGTTAGAGGAATTTCTACTTACAGCCCAAAGTTTAGGAGCGGCTGATAGGTTCAGAAATGCCTCACACATCAGTACTGATTTTTGCTTTTCAGGTCTGCTCACATATACATGTTTAGATTGGTTTGTGTTGTTGATAAGGTTTTGTATTTCAATATGCTCATATAACAGAATAAATGCATGACATATGCATATTATGTATAGTTCCAAGGTACTTGTGTACTTCTTTAATTAATAGAGCAATCTAGTAACAGCACAGATCGCCCTAATGGTTTTGTGGAGGAGATTAAGCTGTCTGAGATCTCTATGGTCAGCTACAAATTCTGGCACCAAACTGCTGTAAAAGCTATGCATTCAGACTTCTCTGCCCAAGTAAGAGCTGCACAGTTGCTACTTGTTTCTCAGTCCTGCAGAATGGCCTGGCATGGTGGCAAAATTTCTGTACTTTTCAACTGTACTAGCAAATTGTATAAAAAGTTTTACTCTTCTCTGAGAATCTCAGCTAGCTGAAAATCCTGATTCACAGAAACAAATACATCATCCTACCCAAAGAAGAATGAAAATGACCTTGATTTTAAACTGCCTATGTTTATATTCATTTAATTAAATAAATAATTTTCTGACTTTTTACTGCTACACACTCTTCCAGAATATTGAGTTCTCCTGGGACGGGAAATAGTATTAGATCTGACAGTCAAACTGACATCCATTTTTGGCCCTCTTACACCTGATTTGAGATTTAATTTAATTCAGTTGACCTCTCCCTTTTTGATTTACTATATAATTTTGATAACGAGGAAAAAGAAAAGGCACAGATTGAAGTATTTGACTAGGTAAAAAAGCAGCAAATTTTGTTTTACAGTTTTTGATATGTTCTAGGTCAGTTCCCTTTTAACTGCCTTGGCAAAAGTAAGACCTACTTGTATTCTGTAATTGTCTAGATAACATCTGATAGGAAACATTTTTGCCAGTAATTAGCAGTTCAGATGGCCTACAGGATGAGGAAAAGCTTTTTTTTTGTATACCTCAAGTGGGAAGATAGTGACTTTCTGCAGTTCAGTGTGTCAATAGCTTGCTGTCAGTGATTTCTGTGATACATAGCAGTGATGGTAAATCTGCCAAGGTGAGCTTTGTAAAACCACTCTCAGTGCTGTCCCAGGGGTGACGGTCAAACTCCTCACTATGGAGACTGACACAGAAAAACCCCTGCCATTTGACATGAAAGAATAAATCTGTGACCAAACCTAGGGTGCCCTGTCTTGAGTCACGATCTTCTGAAGCATTATCGTCAGGTTGCTGAGCTACTGTGCTGGCTGGGTGAGTCTGCTTTCCTCTGCTGAAAACATGTCTTGGCATCCAAGCAAGTGTGACTCAGTGACACTAGCAGTCAAAGTACGTGCTAAGTGGCCTTTGTGCATTGACTTGAGGATTTGTACCCTTACTAAACACAGAGCACATTGCTTTGTTTTCTTTCCAGGAATCCTACAGTGATTCATTCCTAATAAACAAAAGACAGATTTACTGGCCCTGTTTGTGAGACTAAAGATCATGTTCATAATGATGTTCCTATAGTTTCTTCATAAATGCAAGATACCTTTCAAAACCCTGTTTTTCTTCCTTGTTTAGACTTCCTTCTTTTTATGGTAGGGAATTAAAGTCTAGTTTCCCTCAGATCCAACTGAGCTGGCATTCAAAGGCTGTTCATGTCCTATGGAGGATGCCCTTTTTAAAGATAAAGTAATTCAGAACTTGAAGAATGAGAATAGAGATACTGCTGGCATGTAAAAGTTGCTCTCTGTGGTTCAAAACCTGGGGGAAAACTGTCTTTACAAGTGCAGTGTGCAATGCCTGGCACTGATATGTGTTATATTCACCTGAGGATAAATACACATAAATGAGTAAATAAACAGTCCTGGTTCCTAGCTCTTTGTTCTGCCTTCTTGCCCTGAACTTTAAGGCAGCCCATTCAGATAAATAAAGAACAGTCCTAGTTACCAGCTCTCCATTTGCTTTTCTCAACCTGAATTTTAAGGCTGGGTTTGGGAAAGAGAGGGCGTTTGCAATTTTCTCAGAATGCCTGAGGCCATTGTGGGCTGAGGGCATGTGGTGAATGTTATGTTCTTTACTTTTCAAGATGATATTCCATCTTTACAGTTACATTCAACGTGAATCATATCGATTCAATTACAAAGTCACCTTAAAAGCATTAGTACTGCACTGACCACCTCCGCGAGTCTGAAACATTCCAGATTGCCAATAGAAGTCCCAATTTATTACTGAATACCTGCGTGAGGCTGCAGCAATGCAATTTCTCTACCCAAGTTTTATCATTTGCACAGCTCCTGAAAACCAATACATTCGCAGAGTATTAATCCAGTTAACTAGACAAGGTAAGCGTTTTTTAAATTAGTGGGATTTGCCAAGAAAGTTGATATTCCCTTATCCAATTATTTATTCTTAATAGCTCACAAGGATCCATTCTGATATAAACTATCTAATTTTCAAAAGTATTTTAGAAGTGGAGGAAGCAACCTAATGTAGCAGAAGAGTTTTTAGTTCAGGTCTTGATAAAAGAAATTCCAGAGAGTTAATAGAAAAGAAAAGTGATTCTGTCTTCCCGTAGTGCACAAACCATAGTCTTTCATTTTATATGTGCTGGAATAAAAAAATGCATTAACTGATGTGAACGTGTTCCTGCTCTGTTCTATCATACATCAAATTGTTCCTGTGTTTCCTAACCAGATTTAGTAACACTGAAAACAAAATTTTCTTCAAGGGACTAGTAGTTTTTTTAACAGAATAATAAATTTGCCCTCCAAAAATGCATTTTGGATTTGATAAAAATTATTTATAAACTCACGTTGTTTACATCAAACACCTGTACCTGAAAAAAAAGCAGAGGAAATTAGTCAGGAAACAATACAACTTAAAGAAATGTTTAATAGTTCCACAGTTAAAATTAAACTGTTCCTTTATTTTAATTGTGGATGTAAATATAGTGTTCTTTTTCCATTTACAAAACAGCAAAAAGTTTTCACTTTGCTCCATTATGAAATAAAATTCCTCTCTCTACAGCTTTTCTATGCTATTAAGACTTGAATTGGCCTTTTGTCCTGTTCTGATGAACGTAAGAGAACCCAAATCATATTATCTACATGAAATCAAAACATATGCTGCAGAAAATAAAAATGAATATTCTTTTAGGAATAAAGAATACAGAGTTGGGATAATTTTAAATTCTTGCAAAAGTCAGAAACCAGAGGAAAAAGAATTCAATCTCGTTCTCCTTGATATCTTTCTTACTGGACACTCAGTTTTTCTCTGCCTGTCTTGCATTTCCAGGCAAAATATATTTTTACTTTTACTGCATAAATAAATCCTTCTTTGAGAAAGAGTCTATCATTTGTATTTTTATAATTCTATAGCATTCTTGAATTTCAGTCTATGCAAACATTCTACAAGACAACACTTTTATTGTGAGGTTGGTCAAACACTGGAGCAGGCTGCCCAGAGAGGTTCTGGAGCCTCCAGCTCTGAAGATGTTTGAAACCCTAACTGTCCTGGGCAGCCTGCTCCAGCTGACCTGGCTCTGAGCAGAGGGGTTGGTCTAGACCATCTTCAGATGGTCTGCCAGCCTCAGCCATTCTGTGATTCTAAGATACTCAAAGTTCCTCTTACAGTGGACAAATATCCAATGAATGTCTGGATGTTAGGCAGAAATAGCATCTGTGTGGCTGCGTACAAACCTCTCCACCTGAAAAGCAATCCTGAGCCAAAAAGATGGGTTTGTCTCATAGTATCTCAAGGTGTAAGTAGTACAACTCAAGGCTGTCTGCCATAGCATAAGAAATCTGAACTGCTGTATTATTTCTAGAATATAAGCTTGGAAATCTGAAAACACCAATGTCCTATTTATTGTCTCTGTAGTTCTGGGTTATGTTCTTAGTTAAGATTCTAAATTTCTTTGTGGTTCTGGCTTCAAATGTTTATTTAACACTCTCTGAATAATAGTAAGTATGAAAAGCTAATTATTGTGTATAGAGAGCTAACTATTGTCCCTAACTCTTGAGCCTGTATCTATACCAGGAATTAAAATTGGCCCATTCTGTGAACCTAAGGAAAAGTGCCCATGGCATGGCTTATGTCCATATGTTCATATTCTCTCTCACGCTTCCCACAACAGCATAGCCTGGGAAAACTCCAGATCACCCGTCTTTTTTCTCTACCATGTACATAGTCAACGAAAGGTGCATGCATAGTCAACGAAAGGTGCATTCATAGTCAACAAAAGGTGCAAGGAGCTACTGTCTTTTTCCCTGTGGCCTGAGATGAAATGCTCAGGGCAGCAGAACACAGAGCACACCACAGCACTCACATGGTGCCCAAAAGCAGCGTGTGCTTTCTGTAGGCAGCCGGGGCTGTATTTCTCATCACTCTCCTACCCTGATGGGCCAGGGGAATCAGGAGGGCGTGACAAGGCAGTAAGAGGACGATGCACAATTCACTCCAACAGTTCTCCCTGTTTGGCAGTTTTCTTTATTTAATTAAAAGATGTTGATGATTCATTAGAACACCTTCTGTCATTCCTGAGAAGGAAAGTTCCCTGGACTGTTCCAGCATGACTCTTCTCTCAAGGTGGAGTGGTTCAGACCTCATACTGGAGCTACTAACTAAGGAGTAGAAGAGACATAGCCTAACAACCCAGAGGAAATGCTACTCAGACAAAATATATATTGTGATCAACGTAGGGTATTTGGAAGTAAAAATAGCTGTTGTCTATTTGGTTTTTTCTTTTTCATGTATATTTGAAGAACAATATCTTTCAGCTAAATATAAGTGACACCATGATTCAGTAAAAAAGAAATAAAATTTAAATGTCCCAAAACTTCAGCATGCTACTGTATATATTGTGTATATGGCTATATAGACAATAATTTACTGTTGGCTTCTGAATATTCTAGCTGTAAATGAATCTGTTTCAACCTACATAACAACATTAGAAGGTAATGCTAGCACAATGAATTTCTGTAAGCCATATAATTCATCATCCTTTCAAAGAAACCACCTGGCATTCATCCTAGAAAAGGACGATTTTCCTTAAAAAATAAACTCCTGTTTCACTATCTATGTTTACTTAGGTAATCAGCTGCCTTAGGAAATGCAGAACACCAGTGATTATTAGTGGAATGGTCTGATTTTTTCTGTTATCATCTCTGGCTGAATCTGTATGAGGAAATGAAACAGGTCAGGGCATGGATCGAGACGGGGATTGTGACTGCCCACAACTGTTGTAGAGTCTCTGGCAAGGCTTCGGTCTGGGACAGCAAGTGCTGCCAGGACAATGCCTGAGCACACCCGAAGAGACATCCTCAGCTAGGGGTTGTTCCCAAGCAGCAGTATGGATGAGGCTTATTTTTGGACAGGAGGCAAGTTTAATCAAATGAACATGATCTGAGCTGTGCCGTGTGCCATCAGGGCCAGAGAATGGTCCCCTTGCCAGTTTTGGGTAGTAGTATAGATATAACCTCTGTGTAATGCATGTTGCTTTCCCTACAAGTTGTGACAACACAAAATAAGTAGACTTTTCATGTTTTGCTTTAAGTGATCCACATTTCCATTCACAGAATGTTAATGAAAGATCATTCTTCATCCTATTCTCAAGTGCTGATGGAAACCTCAAGTTCACTGATGTATTCAATATCTTGTCAAGTACTAGGAGGAATATAGCAGCAGTATATTTCCCAGATTAAAAAGTTTTTTCATGTGATCTGCTCTAGCACGTCTTGCTAATGTACAGAATGAAGCATTTCATTGTAACAGAAGAAGGGAAAGTATACTTCAAAGAGACTTTTTTTAACTGACTGTCAAACAGTGAAGCTGCATGTTCACACAAAAATGCTGCTGTTAACCTGGAAAAGGAAGTCCCACTGGGGCTACTTAATTGTATAAGGAAGTCAGAAGGCTTTTGTGAAGTGCAACTGAGTCTAAAGGAATGCAACTCACCCACACATCTCTTACAAAAAACATCCTGGGTCACAATAAAAATATGCAGTAAGAAATACTGGGTTGGATGCTTTTTTAAGAAGGCATCACTCCATGAGAATCTGACCCAGTCTGATTCACTTTTGCCTACAAAAGTAACATTATTTCATCCTAATTTCTGAACAAAGAGAGGAAGGAAGTCAAATAATAAATCCATAGTCAAAACATTACACAAATTGGAAGCATTAAATTTTAGCTATCCTTGGATCCAGACAGCATTAAAAAGCAGTTTCTTTAAGACATTTCTGTGTTTCTGAATATGGGTTAAAGTCAGTATATACAATATAAGATCTTCATGTGGCAGAGATTGGTGGCTCCAATGTACAAATTCATCCATGGAAAGACTGGGCTTTTAAGCTAGGATTCTAGGGTAGTCTGTTAGAGTAATTTTCTGTCATAGACATAAACATTGTGTATCACACATTAAATATTGGGCTTATAAATGTACTGTCAAAGTTTTCTTTTGTTTTTACATTTCAAGAAAATTACAGGAAAGCATAATTTTTGGCTCACAACGAAATGTTGCTTTCTCAGAAGAAATTAGCATCCTTTCTAGTGCCTGATTTGAAAGTCCACCAGTCAGTAGAGAGACTGTCTTGCACTTCAATGAACTTTAAATCAATCCTTAGATGAATCACAGTTGCACAGCATTGAAATTCATTTTATTGGTATTTGCTAAGCAACGTCCATCTTCTGAATTTTTTTTTTTTTCCCAAGCCTGTTATTCTGTGCTCAGAGTGCCGTTCACATCAGTAGGAGTTCTGTACATAAATCTGGCAGGAAGTGAGCTCTCCCCTACTTTTTTTTTTTTTTTTTTTTTTGTTAATCAGACAGTGTTTCAGCTTTTTTCTCTATCTCAAATCACCAGTCCCATCCTATAGCTCAGTTCAGTACATATCTATCTTTATATCCTGAACTAATCTACACCTTCCTCTCCTTCCACTCCTGTCTTGGTGTCTAGACACCACTCGCACTCATGACAAGACTGTACCTTTGCTGGCCCTGGTGCATTGAAGACTGGCACAGTGTGGTCTAAAGAGTTTAGGAATCATACTCTCATCAGTCTGTCTTGCCATCACTTTCCTTTTGGCAGTCTCACTTCCAGGAAAGCTTAGTCTGTCCCAACCTCTTGTGTGATTAGCATCTGTTTGTATGCTGGGTATCCTGCTTAAGACAGGATTGTCAAACTAGGTGATCACTCAATTGTTTCTGGTTTGTGATGTTATTAGCCATGTTTTATTTATACTATTCATGCACGCAGAACAATTCCTGGAATCCCTGGCTAAGACTGGAATTCCATCACACTAGATGGTGCAAAATATACATTAAAAATATATATTCTTATCCTACCATCTGACAAGGGGTAATATAAAGGAGGTATCACTGTCTGCATTCTGCAGAACAAGGGATTAAAGTATAAAAAGACGAGGAAAGAGTACAAAGCGGTTGCTCCAGTGTTGGAAATCAGGTGTAAGCTCTGGGAACGCATCTGAAGGATGAAGCAGATGTAGTATCTAGTATCTCTAGATGCATGACACACACAAAGCTATTCTAATAACAAATTGCCCTCTTCTTTGATAACATGAAAAGAAAGACCCCACAACAAGCAGAAATCTCAGTGTGGATTTGGTTCACATGCAACACTCACGCCTAGAGATATTAAAAACATCAGTGGCAACTGTGTCAGAATCCAGATCTCCTATGAGCTAGGTCTGCAGGTTCTGTCAGATGGCATTCCTGCTTCTGCAGCTTGCCAGGGCAGAAGTACACACAACTTTGGATGTGCACAGAGATATATGTCTAGGACACTGGGGTGAGGGGGACCGTTCCAAGAGGATGCATATTTCAGTATGAGCTGATAAAGCAAAGAGAGAGGGCTTCTGTCACAGAAGAACTGGTTATGAGGAGAGAATATTTTTGTAAGCTAGTGACAGCATATACTTAAGGCAGCAAATCAGTCAGCAGATCCCAAAGTAAATAAGATTCACATTTTACATTTGTACTAACACTCATCTGCAGCTTCTTCCTTATCTTCCCTTTCAGACCTACTCTCTCACCTCTCTCCATTATCAAGATGACTATATCTTCATCAGATTTATTGATTTGGATTGTTCAAAGCAGCACGCTTTTTTTCATAACACTGAAAACAGCACAGATTACCATTTGAGAGTTTGGGGCTACTGAATAATTGAAAGCGTAGACTTCCAATTAGGTAAGCCTGAAAGCAAACTGAGTGTTATCTTCTCTCTCTGTGATTGAATTATAAACTACAGATTCACAGAAAATAAATGCTTTTTTTTCTGCCTTAAAATAAATAGCTTTATACCTGTTGCTCAGAAGATGGAGATCTTGGTCAACATCTGCATAAATTACAAGCTGTTATATGACCAAGATTTTAAGAGCTTTTTATTTTGCCTTCTTCAAAACAAAAGTTCATATTACAGTGTCAGGAAGATTCAAAGTAAACTTAGAGGCCATGACAGGTCTTATCACAATGAGCGTAAACTTCCCTTGACTTTTTGCTGTTGTTTCCAAATGCCTTTCTTTTCTTCTTCTTTTTTTTTTTTTAATAGACTTTTCTAACCATAAATGATTTTATTACTATATTCTTCTGTTTCTGCCTTCCTTTAGCTTTTTTAATTTAGCCCCAGGAGATCAAAAGGGTAAAAAATAAGGTAAAATAAAGTAAAAATAAGAGCATATATATATATACACACACACACACACAAACAGGAACATATACATATATTTATACAGATGTGTATAGCAATATTTTCTTTATTTCTGAAATACATCAGAAAAAGCAAAGCTTTTTCTCTTCTGAAGCCATTCCGCATGAGATACTCGGTTTTATTTTTTTCCATAAAAACTGGAAAAAATCAAAACTATGATAATATATTATTGAATATAAACATAAAATTCTCACATTTAGTATTATTGGATGTTTATGTTTTCTCAATATATTAAGTGTCCCCACTCTAACTTATGGCCCCATAAATAAGGTATGAGGGCAGGGGTATCACAGCATGTCCAAAACATTTAAGCTTGTTCAATAAATCTATGGCATAGCTCATGATCCCTTGAGTAAGGTTCCCAGTGAAATTTTGTCCTTACCAGGAGATAGCTACTGAACAGGAGGGAAGAAAATTCAGAAGGTCAGTGTATAAAAAGTACGGAACTATCAGTAGTTACTAAGAGGTTACATAGGTTTTTTTGACTATATTGAATGGTACCAGCTGGCTATCTAGACAGAAATTACCAGAACAATATTTGGACTGGAACAAGTCCTGATGCTCTTTCTAGTCCCTTGGTGGCCAAACCCATGAGAAAGAAAATGTTCTGCTGGGAGATTGGTCCCTATACTGTCTCTTGGGGAAATGACACATTTTTCCTCCCATGGGCTGCAAGACCTATTGCAGTCCTGTGTATCCTTCAGAAGCTGATCCCAGGGGCATCAGTAAGGCAGTCAGAGCTTTCTGTGCACAGAAAATGCTCTATTTATTTCCTTGCATAATAGACCACACTGTCAGGATTTCTGCAGATATCTGAGGCCAAGGGTGAAATTCCACACCTTGGCCTTAGTATGAGGGTCTTCATTCAGCTACTCCGTGTCAATTGATTCTGCACACAAAAGTCCTCTAATCAAGAGAGCACTATACTGGGCATTTTGCTCTTCCAAGCACAGTTTGTTTGTGGCTTGACCAGATCCCAGAATCAAAAGAGGTTATGGTCATGCCATCTCATCTAAAAAAGTTGTCACAGTAAATCTGAAAGTCAAGAGGTAGAACGAGGCTGACAAGGTTCCTGGCAACAAATTGATTTCGTGACCCTTGGGGAGAAGCAGATTGAGATGTCAGCAGGATACAAGGGACCTCATGGGAAAAGCCATTGGAGTCTATAGGAGGTGTCTGCCACTCTGACATCAAACAGCTCATCACCATGAGTGACTGACATAGTTAATGATAATGAAAATGAACTCATTTATGGAATGGCTATCTTGATCACAGCTTGGACAGAATGTAAAACTTCATGTGAGTGACAATATTTTGAAACACAGGGAAATGTCACTTAAATTTACTTCAGTGAAGGCTTGGAATATGCCATCAGGCAAACCAGGAAGAGAAGAGGAGGGGAAAAAATAAAGCTGATAGATGTGATTTAACCTTTAGCTCTGATTTTGCTTGAATGCAAGAAAACAGCTTCTTTAATCTGATATATAATTAAAAGTATGTTGCTTTCCACCCACAACTAAATTCCATTCCAAGCTCCAGCAGAAACACAGCCTCAAAGTCAGCCTGGAACAAAGCAGGCAGCCTCATTGGGAGACACTGAGGAAATAAAATGTCTGTCTCTTGCCCATGACATTTAGCGGTATTTCAAAGCAGGACCACCACTGTTGTTTGATGGCCTCCTAACAGCTTCATGATAGGCCTAAACCTGAGAGGCTCTGCTCTCAGCAAACCTTGTAACACTCTTTCTGCCTTACAAGGCACAGAATGCTGTGTTTACATCCCTTACAAGACAGATAACTTTTTCCTCCTGTTTTATCCCAGCTCACTACCAAAATGTAATGAAAATATCTAGACTCATTTACGCCTACTTTTGTCACCCGCTGCTTGTGCCCTCACTCTCCCCACCCTGTAACACATTGCTCAGACATAGCTGCACCCACAGGCTCTGTGAGTAAAGCAATGAAGGTGAGCCCAGGGGAATCACAAGGCTGTTCTCCAAATGTGCTGCAAACCTAAAGCAAGTGTCTCTGTTAAACACCACATGACCTTTCTCTCTATAATAGCTAATCACATTTTATGCCCTCTTAGTTTGGTGCAGAAGTTTGAACTAGATACTCAGAGGTTTTTCCCAGCTCTATCATACACGTATTTTTTTCTTCTGGATAAATCACGTTTTGTTTTCTCCTGGTAGTTAACAGAAATATAAAGCACTAGAAAATAAACTTAATTTCCAAGCTAATATTACATTAGAAGCAAAGGCATTGAAACAAGAGGTTCAGCACAGCAGCCCAGATTTTCAGATCTGCCTACGGGCTAAATCCTGTAGGTGATAGAGAAGCTTAAGGACGGGCTCAGGTGGAGCTAGTGTTTGCAAATCAAAACTGACATCCAAAATATCCCCAGCACCACCTCAAATGAAGGCTCCCTGTCCAATATGACCCTTTCTCAAGGCACCTGCAGTTCTGTCTCTGAGCTGAACTCGGCCTGCACAATGAGGTGGGCAGCTTCTCCTTGAGCCCCATCAGGAGTCTAAAACTGCTGGAGAAGGGTCTGGTCTGACAGGGTCTCAGAGGGCAAGATCAACACAAACTATTAGGATGGTTCCCCTCACAAAATATGCCTGTTTTCTTTTTAAAAGATCTGCTGGAGCAGTAATTAAGTGGTAACAACATTGTCACCAATAAGGGTGATGAGAAGCTTGTTCAGGAAGTGGGAGACATTGGTTCACTGACCTCCATATTCTGTGCCAGTCTGGCTCATATTTACCCTGCTGTGGTAGGCTCTCCTGGGGGGAACAACACATTCTCCACTGCCAGCAAGAGCTGTGCCTCCTCACAGACAAGGAAAAATTTGTTAAGTAGAGGGAGTGAGTAAACAGATGTGGAGGTGGCAGGCGACCCCCTAACTTCTCCAGCTACGAGCACAGTTGGAAGGCATGGATCTCACCTCTGGTCCATCCTCTTAGAACTGCTTCTGTGTATTTAAGTAAATGCTTTCTCTTATGTGCTTGCTGTTATAATTCTAAAAACTCTATACAGTCTAATGTTTTCTTTTAAAGTTATGTTTTCCAAAGGCTAATTTCCAAAAAACTAATTTCAATGCTCTCCAAGAATATTAGAGAGCTGGCAGGGTATTCCCAGTGTAGAGAAAAGAAGCAAGAACCCTGTGGCAGAAGGAACTGCTCTTTGCAAACTTTTGGTGTCTTCTACAAACTTTTTATCAAGAAGGATGTCAGTTCCCCAACAAAATTTAAGATGTTTCTATAGTAAATTCAGTTGTTTGATTAGGAGCAAATTCTTGACTTACTAGGTTTGCTATTTAGTAGTATGCTTCTGCTAGCATCTGGCAGAAAAAAATAATAGTATAAATAATGAAAACAAGCAGATTAATATGGAAAAAAGAACACTAAAGTAATTTGGAAAATCCTCTATGCCTAGGAAACATTGCTCAAAACCAGCTTTCAGTAATGCCCCCAGAAAAAGACACGTAGATTATTATAGCAGTAGAAGGTCTGACAGCATCATCAAATGATCCAAGCGGTCACCAGTCAGATATGAATGAGGAACTTTCAGAGAAACTCATTCTAGTTCATGAGCATATTGGCCACAAACTTCTACCCACATGCACTTCCATATTTCAGTTAATAATCTTCAGACTGAAAGAAAAGGAATGAGTCAAACAAACGCAGCATAAATTTTTTCCCCCTCGGAATGGAAAAATATAACTTCAACAAGAGAGAAGTATAGCTTCAGATGAAAGCATGGAAGCGTGGGAGCTGTGCTCTGTAATTGGGTTGTGTGGGAATAAATTACCTTGAGTAAAAGAGGATCTGGACCTCTGAAAAGTTTGGAATCTGACTTGGGAATAACACAGAGGTGACAAAGAGCTCAACACTATTAATGAAAATTGGTGTCTTTAAGCAGTTAAGATCAGCAGATACTGTGCTATATTTCAACCTGTTGAGAAAATAGAGGAGAACTGTTGGTGTTCCAGGGAATAAGGACTTCTCAATTCTTTACCAGCACTATGCTTTACTGGAGTATAAAACCGTCTTATTAGTTTGTACTAATTAGTTTGTCCTGCAGCCCATGGAGGACCACAATGGAGAAGATATCCACACTGCAGCCCATGGAGGACCCCATACCAGAGCAAGTGGACATTTCTGCCAGATCCTGTTATAATTCTTGCCTCTCCTTTCCCACTCGTTGCTCCAGGTCAGGCATGACAGGGTCTGTCAGGTTCTGCTCCTGAAGCTTTTCATATTTTGCTGGCTTCTGCTCTGCCTTGCTAGTGGGGCAGCAGCACTCACAGCCCCGTTCTCCAGCCTATCATCAAGGAGGGCTTTCAGAAGGGGTCTCACCAGGCCACTCAGTGGCCTAAAATGGCATGTGCTTCATGAGAAGAGTAACTTTGGAGAACATGGTTGTCTGGCATATCCAAAGCAAATTTTTTAAAAATCAGCTTTTCCAGTACTACCTTCTTCAATTTTGGGCAGATTTTCACAAAGAAATTAAAAATAAATCACACTTCTCATATCCAGACCTTGTACAGGTCAATACATTAAACCATTAAACGATGGAAATAATTCCCATTCTCATAATTTCTCAGCATATATTTATATATACAGATCTGATACTGTTTACAGCTCAAAACTCAAAGTCCAAATTATTTCTTTTCCAACAACACAAATTGTTCTGAAGGAGCAGAAATGGAATGGTGAATTCCAGCTCAAGCACTGAAGTTTGACACAGTGTCGTGGTTTAGCCCCAGTCAGCAACTGGGCACCACACAGCCACTCGCTCACTCCCCCCACCCCAGTGGGATGGGAGAGAGAATCAGAATCAGAAGAGCAAAAGCAAGAAAACTTGTGGGTTGAGATAAGAACAGCTTAATAATTAAAATAAAATAGTAATAGGAATAATAATAATAATAGTAATTATAATAATTATGATGATAATGATGATGATGATGATAATAATAATAATATAAAAAGGAAAGTAATGAAAGAAATGAAATCTGAGGGAAGAGGGGAAAAAAAAACCACAAATGATGCAACTGCTCACCACCCACCAACGGATGCTGCCAGTCCCCAAGCCACGATCGCTGCTTCCCCCGGCCAACTCCCCCAGTTAATATACTGGGCATGATGTCATATGATATGGAATATCCCTTTGGCCAGTTTGGATCAGCTCTCTTGAATGTGCCCCCTCCCCTCCCGGCTTCTTGTGCACCTGGCAGAGCATGGGAACCTGGAAAAGTCCTTGACAAGTGCAAGCACTACCTAGTGACAACTAAAACATCAGTGTGTTATCAACATTATTTTCATACTAAGTCCAAAACACAGCACTATACCAGCTACAGTGAAGAAAATTAACTCTATTCCAGCTACAAACCATGACACACAGGTAATATCTGCTGAACATTTGTTCTTATAAATGTATGCCAACTCTAGCACATATTCTGCTCTATCTTTAGCGAATGTAATACTAGTCTGGATAACTATTTAATCTCTGTATGGTGTCACAGCTTAACAATGGTCTAGTATCTAATCGACAAAGCACAATGAAGACATTGCCATTTAATTGCTCTTAACCAGGCATGTTACAGAAAGAGTTTAAGTATGACCAACAAGAGGCAGGAAAACAGGATTATGCGTCAGTTAGAAAATCTTTCTGGTTTATTATATAATTACCAGTGGTTTGATCCCTATCTGGATCTGTTGAATTCTGTCATTTACCTTTTTCTTTCTTTCTTTCTTATTTTTTTAATCAAGACCAATATATTTTGTGGTTTATATATTTCATATTTATATTTTAAATACATTTTTATATATTTATACGTGTTATATATATCAAGCCCAATATATTTATATATTATATTTTATATTTTATTTTATAGATATGTCCTTTTATTTTCTGCTCTAAAGATCCTTCTTATTTGTACACAGGAACAGAAAGCCTCTTTATTCTTTGGTGTTTTAAACCAAAAATATAATTTTTAGTGCCTTGTGGTCCCTGTAGCCAAAACAACTAAGCCAAAATTTGCCTTAATGAAGCGTTATGGCATATAAGAAATCTCTTTGTAAAAAGATTAGTGATATCTGTGTTTGGTGGCTTTTTTTAATCTTTGATATTGTTTTCATTATTGTTTACTTTTGCAGTAAAATATTTTTTAGTGTTTCCATGAAAAACTTTAAATAATAACTATTTTAACATTCCTCTGCAATGTTGTTCTTCCTATTCTGAATCAATCATATTAAATGCATGATCTACTAATATTTTGACTACTTCACAATGAACTGCAGGGTGATAATTTGATTCTTAATTTAAATAGGCATCTGTGTAAGTACCTTTTCTCTAAACTGTGAAAGGCAATTCACCATAATCTTTCTTAATAATATTTTAAACCAAGAAATAAAAGTATGCCATTATTATCTCTTTCTAGATCAGGTCCATTCTAGTAGAGGTTATTGTTACTGTGTAGTTCTCCAGTCTGCTTTATTTTCTCTCATCCTATAATTAGGAAGATGTTATTAACATACCTTTACTGACTTTTCCACACTGAGCTGTTCCTTTAAAATTTCATATTAATTTATGTTTAAAGTTGACCATTGCTAAAAAGAATTATTTTCTTACATGTTATAAACTTGGAAGAGGACTGGATGGTTGTTTAAGAATAAAAAGCTAATAACACAGTGTGGGAGTTAGGACATAAAGCAAACCCCAAGATTCCTATCTCTCTGCCTGTTTTAATTCTTGAACAGAATTTGTGCAGAGAGGAGAGCTG
The DNA here is from genome assembly GCA_031468815.1 of Morus bassanus. Lineage (NCBI taxonomy): Eukaryota > Metazoa > Chordata > Aves > Suliformes > Sulidae > Morus > Morus bassanus. Next base: position 49,794,348 of record CM062571.1, on the reverse strand, counting down.
AAGTATGTAGCTTCTGTATGTGGTTTGTATTTCCTATATGGTATAAACAAAAAACTTGACTTCTGTGTTCAAACCATTTAGTTGGAAAATATCACTAATGTTAATGGAAACCTGAATAAGGACAGCAAATCATACTTGTTATAAATCACAAGTATTTCCTAATGTTGCAAGATAACACATAATTGTTTTTTTCAGTGATCACCATCCTGTAAAACTAGATTTCTGGGAAGACTTCTTAGTTAACAATAGGTAGAAATTGGTTTCCATGTAAGGATGAGTGCAGTCTACACTAAATGAATGGAGGGAGTTGTAAAGCCACGTGTGCTCTGTACCACAGATCCTGCTGACTGACTCCAGTGTGAGGTTGTCCCAGCAAATGTGAACTATCCTGTGCTCCACAGAAGAACAGTAAGGATTTCTCTCTCTTTTTTTTTCCCCTCTCACATTCTAAGTAAGGCAGACCCCAAAACTCTGAAATTTTTTAAAGAGACTGAGACATTTATTTTTAAGGCACTTACCCATGGTTCAGAAAAAAATATTCCAGTAACTATCTGATTCAACGTCAGTGTCCCCAAACCAGTGTCCAGAAACATCCCAGGAGAATACCTCAGTCACTAGAACATCACGTCAACTTCACTGTAGCTCAGTAAGTGTGTATTTACAGAAAATGAAATGGTTCCAATAAAAGATACAAAGAAAACCTCTTTAATATCTTGGGATGTGGAAAGCTACACTTCAAACCCCTGGAATGAGCTAGGCACAGTGGGGCTCTTGAGTTATAGGTGCATATATCCCTAGCATATGTCAAAACCACTTGGCTGTTGAGTAGCTGCATGGATGGTTTCACAATCTTGGCTTTCCATCTTGGTCTCGATATAGGACCACCCTGCCTGAATGTTCAAACAGCTGTAGCAATCTCCTACCTGCAGTCATAAATGTCAATAAACCATATCCAGCCCATCATGCACAGCTGAATGACTTCTTGTTCTTACTCTATTCATGGCTGGATAGCTAAGAAGCTCAGATATGTAGATGCCACATTTTAGGTAAACATACTTTATACATAAATTTAAAGAAACTCAGTTTTACTTCTCAAGACCTCCTAATAGTAGCAATATAAAAAGTTTACCACCTGTTTCTTAAATATCACAACAGTCAGCAGAAAATGATCTGAAGAATTCAGTGAACAGCTGGTGAGGGAAAGCCCACTGAAAATTCCTGAGAACAGAATCAGGAAAGAACACATGTAAAAACATAGAATAAACTAGCAATGCAAGCATATCCTTAGAAAACCAGGCCATAGAAAACAATTACCATTAAAACCTCTATATAACAGGAAGAGATGAAGCATGGTTTGTTATTACTAAAAGGTAAAATATATGTCATACAGACGGCTAAAAGTGTTAAAATAAAACATCTTCTAGAATCAAGTAAGTCCAAGTAACATACCATACAAGATCATTTCTCATTACAGCCTGTTAAATATGGAAAAGAACCAGAGCATGGGAACTGAAAACCTTTTATAGAAGTACACCTAAAATTCAGGCAGATTATCAGTAAGCCTCAGCCACCTGTTACTAATTATTTTAACTTCAGGTTCTTAAGCAAACACAGATGCAGCAAAAGTAATCACTTGAGAAAAAGAAATGCTCAAGCAGAATGTAGAAAAAATCCTTATCTATTACACTTCCCTTATAGCACCCATCCTGAGAGATAATTATTTTTGAATGGAACAATTAATTAGGTCTTTTCATACTGAGGGAAATTACTCCATAATGAGGTTTAATGTCTTAGAACTGAGGTGGAATTTATTAAAAAATAAATAAAAGCTTTCTCCAAGGCAAAAGGTAATACACAGGATGGGTAGGGGTGCTATGTTTTGAAGGGCATTCTCACCACAAATTTTTAGCATGCAGGCAAAGCAAATGGAATAGTTATGTGGGGAAAAATGGATTGCAGATGACAGCTGAGAAAAAACTAAACCATAGGCTTTAAACATTAAAACAACTGCTTAATAAACCCTAATACACTTTAAAATTCTATGTGGTGTATCAGGTTTATATACCAGCCTATTGGGGAAAAAGGAGAGCTTTGCCCCTGTGCATCACTGATCTGTGCCACATTTCAGAAACATTTTCACTCCCTGGTGAAAATTTTAAGCAAGCAAAGTGTGGACGCTTTGCCATGACTTCTCATCAGGCAAGCCAGGAATATTAACAACATGTAGAATGGTAATCATGTGCCATGTCCTTTTCTTGTGCTACATGAAGTAACACCTCACTCCAGCACAGAGAGGGAAGTTTTGCTAGATCTTCTACTGCTACTCCAGAGTAATCCCGAGCAGCTGCTTTGCACTACATAAATCTCAATATGTGTATCAGGTCTTTGTGAAGGGTAAAGAAAAGTCATCATGAAAGAACAAAGTACAAAGGTGATCAATGAAAATGTAAACTTAAATAAAACCAAAACAACCCATACAAATGGTATTTCAGTACAAATCAGAATAGCAGAATCTCATAATAATGCACTCCGGGAAATAAAAGAAGATACATAGTCAATGAAATAGATTTGAAATGCTAAAGGTCTGAACACATTGTGGATGAAATCCACTTTTGTGCAGAGCAGCAGTGAAAGGCTGATGTGCCAGCAAGCAGAGCACAACATTTAGCTGGTGCTGCAGAGGGCTGAATTTCATTCAGAATGTTTTGGATTTTGGGAATACATCCAAGACCACCAGTGTATATCTTTATAGAGTAGCTATATTACTTCACTACTAGTGTTCAGCCTCAACTACCTAGGATATGAAGAATGCACAGTTTATTCATTATGACATTAAAAAATACATATTTTAACAGCTTGAAAAAGCCCCACAGGTAATTCTAACATGAACAGATCAAAAAGCAGTCATGGACAGTGAACACCAAATTTGATTGCTATTTATACATACATAAAAATCAAGGAGTCTCTATTTTACTTATCTTAAAAGAATAGCTTTAGTAATTAGCATAAAATAATATTTAAATCTAGATAAAGGTAATTCTTTGCACTCATATGAGTCTTAACCACTCTCACAAATCAGTTGGGAAATGTAAAAAAACTTAAAAGTAGAAGGAAGACTTTGAAAAGCAGCTGTCATTAGGATGGTCTCCAATCACAGCCCCAGCACTAATGTTCCAGTAGGTTTGAGCAAGGGCCAGGGGGAGAAGAGAAGTGAAATCAGCTGAATAGAAATCACAGGGGAAATTATCTTAGTTAAACAATAGCCAAAATCCCTAATTAGAATGTATCCACAGACACTAGAGCTCATACACTTCATTAAAGAGGGACCTGGGATATTCAGTAAGCAAAAGTCTTCAGTTTCTTAGTTGTGTATTTTGTATGGATACAAGAATCTGCAAAGGGGAATTTATAGGTAGGTAAATAGATTGTGGAGGATACATACCATCCTTTAACTATTTCTTGGGAGTTTTATGGTAAAAACAGATGAAAAGCGGATACAGCCTTAAAGTCGGGAGACTTGCAATCAACTAGTGTGGTGTCCCTAATTTTATGCCATGCACAGTTAATCTTTCATCATCTCACAAAGAGTTTAAACACTTTTTTTTATCAGAGGAAAGTGAGGGCAAGTTTAAAAGTCTTGGGGTACTTAGAAACCTAAGTAGAAATCTGACAAATATCTCTTGAAAAAAGAATTATTTGTCAGAACTGACATTTCATTAGGAGTGCATAGTAAAATAAAAGCTCATCCATATTTTGCTTAGACAGATTTTTATTATGAAGTCTCTCATGTCTTGCTCTTGGAACATCCAACCATTAACACAAAGGAAGAAGAAATTCTGGTGGTAGGAAAGAATCCCTCCCGTAAAGATTGAAAAATTGTAAAACAAAAATATTAGGCAGTGTAGTAAACCGAAGAATGGTATAACATTTTTATCAGCTTCATTTCAGCTCACGTCAAGATGCAAAAACTTCCATAGGTCAAACAAATAATTTTTCATACTACATGACAGAAGCAGAAGGGAATTACAATTTCCCTCTGCAGATTGATAGACTTTCTACTGAACATTCCACTAGCTCAGCTAAAGTTCATCTTACTTATGGATAAAACAGAAAATATTGGAACTTCTTTGAAACATGAAACATCTAAAGCTAACAATGCACATCCAGGGAGCAAATGTTCTCAAAATGAAATATGTGTATAGTAGCATTACATGCTTAAGTTGTTACAATTGGCTAATGGGTTTTTTTCTGCTGATTTTCCAAATCTGATTTTCTTATAAATATCAGATGCTTAGTTGGTTGATGTCTTCAGACAATTATGGTCTTTGTAGAAATCCAGAATAACTAAGCAAGCAGGTTCAATGTCAACCGAGAGCAGGTATTAGTCAGGTTATGTTCTGATTTGTGTTAGTCCCTGAATTATAATTATCCTTTGCATTACTATTGCACTTAAAGGTCTTTTCTGTTAGCAGTAATACTAAACCCTATACAAAATGTTGAGTAAATAATCTTGAAACCTAAAAATACTGGGAGGTAGGAAATTAGAAGTTGTATACGTTTCATTTAAAAACCAGGAGACTAAAATTCAGTGGCTTTACACAAAAAAAACCTGTGTCAGAACTGGATTCCGGACTCACATATTCCAAGGTATTTTTATCGCATGTGAAAACCCTTCATCATTAATGTTACACAACTTGTTACAGGATTAATGTTTTAATGCACTTTGCAAGTAGAAACTCAGGCTCTGCAGGTTACTTACTGTTATGGACTGTATTTCCACCTGAGTGCAGGAAAAAACCCAACAGTCATGAATACTGCATGCTTATTCTAATGCAAACACATGGAACAGAAAGACAGGTGGTTTTGTCCCCTTTATTTGGCTTTTGTTTCTCCCTGGAAAGTAGATACAATTTTTTTTCTGGGACACAATTTTAGAAGCAAATTAAATGCCTTTAAATGGGGAAAAATATTTAGGCTTTAGAGAAGCACAGCATGAGGGCTAAATATCACCAACATCAAACAAAGAGAAATAAAGGAATTGCAGCAGGTACAGATCTAAGGTAGAGAAGTACATCAGGCTGCAGAACCCGAGATCAAATACTCCCGATTTTCCTTTTACCCTTTGGGGTCGTGTCTCTGATAAATAATTCACAGACTGCAGTGCAAAGTAGTTTGCATACTGACAAGATTAAAAAGAATGCTTTGTCTGGGTTAAATTTACAATCTGAAACCTTCCTTTAAAATGTCAAGCAGGTAATTAATTTAAGATGGTTTGCCAAGCAGAATCTCTGACCCTGTCAGAATAATTTCATTTCTTGAGGGTGAAGGGGATATTACATTTATCTTTGTGGAGTCTCTGGTCTGTTTTCTTCTTCCCTGCTCCTCTTTTCTTGCCATTTATTACCTGTTTCATAACGTCACACTGAAGCAAAAATTAGCTCCACAATATTTTCCTCATTAATTTGTGATGATAAAGCAAACATTGGCTGCAAATTGCCAATGAATAGGGAATAGAGTACAAGTCAGACCTCTTGACTTGAACAGAAGATCAGCATTTTCCGCAGAGAGAGCTCTCCCCTGCCTGAGCATTCAGACAAGCATTTTGAGTAGCAGTGGGAAATGCATAAATTCAACAGCATGAAGATTCACATTTGGCATAGCAAAACATCCTGTCCCACGTGTGCACAGTAGTGTGCTTTCTTATGAATGAATGCCTAAATGCATGACAATCAGCAGGATTTTTACATCTGTTCTTCAAGACAGGTTTACTGGTGTAAAATTTTATTAGAAATTCTGTCACCTCAGCTAATCCCTATAGGCAATGTGAAAGAGATTAAACAATGCAGTAACGCTATTTGGAGGCTTAATTCTAAGTTTGTGTGGTTAGGTGGGAGAAAGGGGGGTTGGAAAACAGAAAGATGCCAAAAAAGGAAATATAATTAACTTTCCAGAATGCATACTGAATTTTCTCTTAGAAACAGATTGTGACATTGTATACTAATTGGTTAAAACAAATGCTATTCCAACTAACTAATCAAGACACAGTAAGGTGATTTTGATTTTCTTCAAGAGGAAGAGGTCACACCAAGCTTGGCTTCTTCTGAAATCCAAGGAAAATGTAAATCAAATATCTATAAATTGCAAGTATAAATCCCAAGATGTATGGCTAAATTTTTATGCAAATTCATATTAGAGATATGCTGAAGTACTTGAAATTGGACTGCTTAGCTGTTCTCCATGCTGACTGAGCTTTTGAAGTTTACTATTATTTATCTTTCATGTGGCTACCCGATATACGCTTTTTCTCTTCTAGATATTTCCTGTGTCCAACCAAGTAATGAATCAGCCTATTTATAAATGCTTTTCCTTCAGGAATCAGTGCAGAAAAGTGAAAATAAAACAGGAATCTTCTGCATTCTGTACAGAAACCTTTAAGTGGACAACAAGAGTAGGAAACTTTCCATATTGGAAGGCAACAATTTTCAGTGTCCCTTCTGAGAAGGGACATTGTGACCCCTCAAATGCCATTGTTCCCTCAGTGTTTCAACTGATGCCCCACATACACCCTAGCAAGCTTATATTGGCTCAGAGGGGCTACTCAGACTCTTCATCAGTAAACAGAGACCACATCAGGTGAATGAAGGTAAAACCTGTTTGATTTTTCAAACATTGCTAATCCTCAGTCCCCAAATTGCACAGCAACAAAAGAAAGCTTTTTGAAAAACCACGTTATGGGTATTTTACCATGTTATGTCTTTCACTGGCCAATGTTTCTGCTGATCTTAGTCTCCTCCTGAAAAGCTCTCTTTAGTCATTAACTTTCGGGTAACTCAACCAAGTTTCCACTGGGCCAGATTTCATTCCTGCAGTTGAAAATACAGTCATTTCCTTCCTGGCCAGACATTATCCATATGGGAAAAGAAAGGATGGAGCTGGACGCAAGGCCAGAACATGATATGCTGATGAGAGTTTTTATTTGATTTCAGACAAGTGAAGACAAAAGTATCTGCAGCAACTTTTTCAGCTTGATTCATCTGAGTCTCCCTTATGGCTATAAACCGTACATGTAAAATGTGGTCTATAGATGGGAAAAGGATAAATGTCATGGTGCTAACTCCCTAGCAATGAGACTACTTATTGTTCCATTGAAATGAGTAGAGCTCTGCCTAGCATTTCAATAGAAATTACATTTTGTAACCTTAGATCTATGATAGGAACAGCTTGAATTAGCACTATTTATAGTTGGTGTTTCCAGAAATCATAAACAAATGATAGATGAAGAAAAAAACCTTTTTTTTGTTGTGTGAATTGTCATATTGACAGCTTAAACTCATTCACGAGCAACTGATGATAACTAGTCCAGAAAACAAATGTAGTTAATCAAAAACCAAACTGAATATATTGGTCTATTAGTAAGTTTTGTGAATAACATGAACATACATAGCCCAGTCTGTAATTACTGTTTACAGAACATTTAACATTCTCATGTAAAAGCAGCTGAATTATTTGTTATGTCAAAACATCTAGGATAAAATAAAACAGTTTTCCCCATGAGTGAAAAGGTAGGTACCCTATGAATTTTAATATGTTGTCAAATATTCTGACAACAAATTATGAACAGAACTTCTACGATGTTAATAAAAGAACAGCTCCTGGGGGACTGGAAACCGAGAAATTATATTCAAGGTATGAAAGACAGTAAATGTATTAATACTATTACAAATACATTCTCAAGTTTTTTTACTTCTTTACATTAGTATGACTTTTCTAGTTTTCAGACTTTCAGACAAGAATACTAAAAGTATTCTTGGAAATGCTTGGAAACTACTTTCCACTACTTTGTTGTGATGCATAGTTTTCTTATCATACAATTTCATTTGCAATACATCCTTTCAATAAGGATATCCAATAATGTCCTTTTCCATAACAGCAATGACTTTTATCTCTACAAATCCACAACAGTGCCTTCACTACAAGCTTATCAACAACATGAGACCAAGTTGAACACATTCCTTTTCATACAGAGTTTTGATCTAAGTAAATGCTGTGCTTAAAAACTATGTTGTTTGGAGAAAGTTAACTGCATCAGAAAGATGCTCCATTCTCCTTTCATCCTACTGGTGCATTCAGAGTTGAGGGCAAAGCAAGGAAAAGGAGGAGGGAAGCATGTTTCAGCTTTCACGCTAGCATCACAGACCTCCTCTCCCTTCCTGATGCTGAAGCTTTGTAAAGTTAATAATCTCTTGAAGGCTTGGCACTTCAAATTAAATAGTAAAACTACCAAAAATTTTGATGGTATTTCAGGTGAGGAGGAGCCTTGCAAGACAGGTAACAGAACTATAATTGATTAGATTAACAGACTGGACAAATCACAAGGTAATGTGCTGTAGGAGCTACTATGCACTATGTTAAAGACATGCTAGATGGGTAAATCATCCTTGTCTTCTCTGAAGCTTATAGAAATCCATGCTATGCTCATAGATTTTGTGTCAGTAAAACTGTGAGCATGTATTATTTCACATACAGAGTTCATAAAATCTGGAAAAAAGAGAGATATCTAAATTCTACATAGTCTATGTATTTCCTCACAGTTTATATCCAATATATTCTTACAAAATTATTAGTTTTACTATCCATATGCAAAGAGTTACTCTCACTATATTTAGTTTGGACCACAGTACAGGTATAAAAAGATGTTTAGAGAATACCACAGAAGCTTTAGCAAAGATCTTCAATAAAAATGCAATTAGAGATTTAAAGACAGCCACTCTATTTTAACGTGTTTAATGTTATTAGGGAATGCTAAATGAGATTTTGCTGAAAAAAGAGAGAAAATAAAAAATTTACTAATAAATACAAAATTGGACAATTTAGGCAAGCCACTTTTGAGATTTTCTTTTCAAAATTTATTAGTACCTTAATGATGAAACAATATCATTCATTCATATGTAAAAAAGTGACTCAAATATTCTCCTCTGTCCAAGTATCATGCCAAATCTAGCTATAAATAGTTGTTCTGTTACAAAAGAAAGTTATATGTTGTTAAAGAACAGGTTGTATCATGATTGACGTATTTATATATTTTTCCCCCTATAGTCCTCTTTACTATTTGTCTCACACTGTCTACAGATTTTCACCTATTAATTATCACTTCTGTAATATTTGAGATGTCCAAATAATGTGTAATATCTGACTTCCTCAATAAACTAGAGCTTACTGAATAAAACATTCTAATTAGATTTGGACCATGCCTCACAGCTGGAGACATACTTTGGCCAAAGAAAGCAAAGAAAAAAATGATATTTCAGAAGATAAATCCAGAGGTTTTCAAAAGTAGAAGTTAAAAATAAAACTCTTCTCCCAACTTTTTTAAACTCTCCCAGATAATTTTCATTTTACCAAAGAATGTGCAAATGGAAAACAAAAAAGGTAGACAGACACACAGGAAATCAAATTTAAGTTTATTAAAAGAACTGTGAGACTTCAACTTTTTGACCACCATCCTACTTTCACAAGCCAGGCAAAGGTAAAGTGAAGGAGTAACATCATAAAGAGACTGCTCTAGACTTTGCACAGGGAACTCTGTCTTTGGACAAGAGGGAATTCCTGCAGGAGTGTTCCAGTACACAGCTTTTATCATTCCTTTTTCTGCCAAAACCACAGAAGCCCATAAAAGAAGAGTTTATTAAGGCAGACACCTATACAGGGGAACATTTTATTTAATTTGGACCTGGGTTGATTCTGGTGAATTTGGCCAGGCTGACAAGCTAATCCCTCTAGCCAGGAATGTGCCTGCCCTGTGTTCTTGAGGCAGCTTTTTTTTCTTATTCAGTACAGCTGGGCCATGTAGCTTGCTATTCCCATGCTTTTTTGGAAGAAGAGTTAGCAGCTCATTTGGATTTCCTGTCATTTTGCTAGTTACCCTAGAGTAATAAATAGGCCAGATCTTTCTTTTTGGTAATATCTTATCCAGCTAAACCCACATGATTATCACTGGCTTCAGTGTGCTATCCCTTCTATGCTGAGTGAAAGCACGTTTGCCTCTAAAAAGCATTGTAAGCTCTTATCTCAATGACTGTGGACCCTGTTTCAAAGAATTTCTTCTTCTCTGTACTTACAGTGCTCAATATAACCTCTTTCTCAATTTTTAGGAAGGCTTCCATTGATATTAGTGAGAGTCGGCTCAAACCTAAAGAACAATTGCACAGCTGTTGGTCAGCTGAAATTTCCCATTTATTAAGGTAATATATATTGGGGGGGGGGGAGTTGAGATTACAGACCGTAAGTTTAGCTGTTCTATTCCTGGTCTTTTTGCTGAGACAAGGTGAGGCTTTACTGGTTTTCATTACTGTGTTTTAAGTGGTGCAGCTGCTCTCTCACTATGAACTAGGCTGAAATAATTAAATTCTGTCACTGAGACCAATGAATGAGAGTAAATTAGCAACAGTGACCTTCTACTGCAGCTAAAATGGGTCACTGAATTTGAAGCAAAAATCTGCTGAGAAAATACAAGTGATAAACTTGTATTTAGCCTTCTTAGCCCCCAACCACATAGTAAATAAACAATGCAATTCTCTTTCTCGGTCATTGACATTTGGAGGAAACCTACAATCCTTGAAAAGCCTATTCTGCATCTTAATAACAATAATGTCAGATTTAAAGCAAAAGGCATAGAGACACTAACTGCAAACCAGCTTTTGGATCTGTGAAGAACAAACCTTTTTCATTTGCTTCATTGCTTTGTTAAGCACTTGCAATTCTCAGAACAGACCTTCAGAAGGCATTTCTCTGGATTGTCACTAAATTCTGTCAGCTCCTGCAATGACAGAAGCCTCTGGTATTGTGAGTATGATTAGGTGCAGAGGAATCTAAGGAAACAATCAGCAACCACTCAGCTTTCTTCACGCCCTTGCAATGCTGCAGCTAGAGAGAAGTTAAATTCTGACAGCTGATTTCACAGAGTTTTACCCAAAGCAGGACATATCGCCCCTACTAGGGATATCAAATCCTTGACCTCCTCTTCCTTTACCTCCTTTACTTTTGATTTAGAAGATTAGAAACACTATAAAAAATACAATCTTCTCAAATGCCTTGACAAACACATTGCAAAAAATCATATAGAGGGAATAAAACCATTCTGCTTAGCACATAAATAGACAATCCACTATAAGGCAGATTATTTGGAAATCTCCAGCCCTCACAATTTTATCTCTTTTTGAGGAGAGAGGTTCTTATATAGAACAAAATTTCAGCTTCCACATGAATATGTTTTCCCCTGTCATTTATTATTATCATATTTTTATTATTTTTATTGTTGTCATTGTTGTTATTTTCCTTCCTATGCCAGATACACTCTTCAAATATTCCATCCCTAAGAATAATATTTAGACAGCAGATGGTGATAACTGACTGTACCCAAGACTGCAGGATAAAGATAACAGCCTTTTAGTTATGTCAATAGTATTTGCACTTGTCTTCAAAAATCACGGAATAATGGCATATCTATCAATCTCCTGAGCTGTTTGCTTTGGAAAGGGAACTAGGATGTACTCTCAGTACAAAACTTAAACTGCACTCTGTTCAGGGTGTGCTGTGAGTTGATTCCTAAGACAGAGCTGCATTTCTGCATATTTCCATGGACTTGTGTCACAACCAGAGATCTGTAGTTTAAAAAGCTTGAAGTTTTGATATGGGGTGCCATAGCTTAAACTCCAACTATCTAGAATGCTGCCTTTGCATGATACAGCCAGTATTTTCTACCATATTTTCTATTGTCAGTCAATGACATTTATCACAACCAGCAACAGTTTATAGGACTTGCAAAATGAGGGTTGCAGAACTTCCCTCAGTATTCACCATCTTATAACTTAAACTGCTTAATCATTAGAGAAGAAAAGCACTTTATGTACATGTATAGGTGTATGTGTATGTGTATGTACCAATACAGCTTGTTTGCCCCAAAAGTCCTGAAATGATAGAGTGCAACTCTGGGAAAGAGGCCTGGCAGATCAGGACCCTTTGTGATGTTTAACAGAATGTTATGGGATGGGAACACAGAAGCAAGGCTATAGCTGAAGCCTTAAGCATTTTATTAAGCCACACTGCTCCCTCTGTCATCATCTGTCCTGCTGAGTCTGCTCAATACATTGGTCTGAAGCAGCTAAGGACTGACTTAGCAAAACTGCTATGAAGAAAGACCTGCTTTGCTAGAAAGAAAGAAAGATCTAGAATAGAAGGTCATTGCTGACACTGGTACCTTGGATTTAGCTTTTCAGGAAGAAACTTAGAACTTCAGGGTATCACTGACAGGATTGAGTGCCCTCTATTTTAGTCTCAGAAGGTATTGCTGACTAAGGCTAGAACTGAAAAAAATAATAATTTTATAAAAAAGAGTTTTGATAAAAGGTTTCACATCTAAACCTAATGGTTGTACCCTTAACTAAACAAGTGGAAAATGTCTTCCTTCAAACTGTCAAATTATTAGCATCACCTTTTCTTGTCATCTTCAAGGTGCAACCTAAGAAGTGTTTTAGATTGTTAAATGTTTGATTCCAACTCAAGGAGTTGGAGCATCTGCCATATGAGGCGAGGCTGAGAGAGCTGGGATTGTTCAGCCCGGAGAAGGGAAGGCTCCAGGGGCATCTTATCAATGTGTCTAAATACCGGGGGCGGGGGGGCAGGGATGGAGCAAAGAAGGTGGAGCTGTAAAGGTGCCCACAAGAGTCAGTGGGCATAAAATGAAATATAGAAAATTCCATTTAAAATGAGGGTGATCATTACACTGGAAGAAGTTGCCTAGAGGTGCTGTGGACTCTCCATCTTTGGAAATATTTGAAACATGATTGTACATGTCCCTGAGCAACCTGCTCTAGCTGATCCTGCTTTGACCAGGGGGTTGGACTATGTGATCTCCAGAGGTCCCTTGCAGCTTCAGCTATTCTATTGTTGTTTGGGGGAAAAAGGAATGGATGATGTGCTGGAGAACTCTTAGATCTAAACTGAACATCTCCTTCATGTTTTATTCAGAAGTAGCATCCATTCCTTATCAAACTTGGGGAAGTTGGAGCACACTCAGGAAATTCAGCAGAGTCCAGGTTCATTGGGGAGTGATGCCAGTGTGGGAAGAGAGTTAACTGCTCTCAGCACCTCTGACACTGAGCAAGACTTCCAATTCTCTGACTCTGCATCTCACTGTAAACACTTCAGAGCAAGGGTGTTCTTATTATACATGCTGGGCTTGAATATGCTACTTTAGCACAAACAGTATATAACAACCTTCAGTCCTCAGGGGCATACAGAAGTCAGGCAGGCAGGTGTTTGTACCATTCTTTTGACCCATTCTGCGGAGAATGTACGGCTCCTCAGAACATACTTTGGTTATAGATGACATTACCCTTCGGTCAGAAAAAATGACTTTAGATTTTATCTGCATACCCAAGCTGGTTTCCAACAAGCTTATTTGGATATTGATGACAGTGTGCCTGTGAAAGTATGGGCAACAGAAGTCATACATACTTCTGGGATCCTCAGTAGATATCTGAACTGTTGGCTTGTGCTTAATTCCTGTGGTAGGGGTTGCCATCGTGGCCTTGGCAGCACTATCAGCAGCTTCTGGAGGGAGAGGCAGCCTGTTTCGCAGGCAGAAGGAAGGTGTAAAGAATGTGGTACCCCCAGTGCAAAGAGGTAGTGCTGCTTTTCCCCAGCAGGAGCAGGGTTTACAGCTTTCACAGGCCAGACTTTTTAAAGTGTGGGTTGCACTGTTCTCCAGACACCTGATGAGTGCCTGAAGCCTGTTCTTTCACACTCAGGTACACTGCAGACTTCTTCTAGTCCCCACTTTCATCACTTAATAGCTGCACTGAATGAACACTGACAAAGTATTGTGCTTGCTATCAATGCCAGTTTTGAAGTGAATGCGAAAAGGCTAAAACAGCTTCAAATAGTTACAGAAAATTAAAATGTCTATTACTAATCAGTTAAAATTTCAGTGAACATGAGTTTCATATACTTTTCTTTATAACAAAAAGGAGTCTTATTAATATTCTGAGAATTTTTGTGTAACCTCCAGATGTAGTTATCATGGCTGGTACCTGAATTTTCTCGGAGATCTCCTGCTTTTGTAATTCAAAAGCACTACCTTCAGCAGTTCAGAGTACATAGGCTTTAATGAGACAGCATGCCAGGGGTTAGAGAAAGACCTATAACTCAGAGAAAGGTATATAAAACTAACATACTGTTTGTGGTTTGCAAAACCACAAAGGGAGCTGCTGCTGTAGGGGTAGAAACAATGACATCAAAAACAGCATGTAAGTTATAGTTTCATTTGTTACCCAGGCTTTTCTTTTGCTTTTATAGGTCATCATCACATTGGCTGCATTTTAAATATCACTGCTTTTCATTTTCAAGCAGTAACATAACATTAAATAAATACTGGCAGGATCTACATGGCACAGCTATTTCCCAGCATGATTTTGTGCAGCTCAGCAAGTAATTTCACCTGCTGAGGGAACTCAGCAAAGCAACCAGGCAATCTCATAAGGCTACTAAATCAGTGTAAACAAAGTTGTATTTAGACTGGACCAGAGAATGGTCTCAAGTTCATAAGCATAGGAATTTGCAGCTTATACTTCTTAATAGCAAATTTAATACTAGCTGAGTTTGGCACAACCACAAAATTCTTGTCAAGCCATTCTGGCTTTTTGTTTGTTTGCTTGTTTTAGACGAGATACTAAGAGGCTACAGGAATATTCATTTTCTGGAAAATGCTGTACAGAGAATGTAAGAAATAGCATATTTCATAGGAACGATTTATGATTGTTGATTCTTTCTTGGTGGTGTTGTCTTGCTTTTTAAACAAGTAGCTTGGAAATGGATAAAACACCTTTAAATTCCAAATAGTAAAAAATAAATAAAAAATAAAATAAAATAAAATAAAATAAAATAAAATAAAATAAAATAAAATATTAACAACAACATCCCCCAAAAATACAGACTCCCAAACTCTTCAGGTTTTGCCAGTGTGTCCCTGATGTGTCTGACCTGCCTGTTTCTCTATCGCTGTCCAGTGGGTCCTGGTGCCCACCCAGGTGCTGCTGGAACGGTACACCCCGCTGAGAGGGGCGCCGCCGAGGGCACTGCCACCCCTTGCTGCCAGCCAGGCCGCCTTGCTGCATGGGAGTGCCATGGTGAGGAAAAGCAAAACAGCAGCCACCACAGAGCTTCGCCCTCCGGTCACTGTTGAACAAGTTGGAGGTTTGCTATTTTATTTCATTGTTATGCACTGAAATTGATCTTTTTTGGACTCAGAAGAAACACAAACTGTTCCAAAAAAGTGATTTTACTCAGTATGTGTGATTTTCATGCATAGGTATGTTTTCAGCTTTGCACAAGCTGCAATATAAACAGTGAGCTCTGAAGGACCAATCCCTGCCTTACAATAAAATCTCAACAGGCACCAGCAATCATGTTTTGACAAAATTAAAGTACAGTTCCAGGTAAAAGCTTTTACTGAACATGCATTTTAAATATTTTCCGGGCTGCAGGTGGGCAAAGGTTTTAGTGCATTTCAAGAACATGGTAAATACTTCTTCAACTAATAACTGTGTGCCCTTTTTTTAATAGTGACTTTCTGAATTTGTTTGCTTGAAGTGGATCAGAGATTTTGGAAAACTAACCCCAGAGTGAGTACAAGGGAGAAAGAAAATGTCTAAAGATACATTAAAGTAAACAGTTGATCAAAATGGCTCAGTATTTCCCCACATAGAAATGTGTGTCCTGCTTGTATGTCAGTGCATATTTGTATGTCAGTGCGTATTTGTCATTTTACTTTATCGTTTTCTTTTTTAAATGTGGAATGATATGTGTGTTTATACTGATATGGTCTTGCCTTGATTTTCCACTGTATCTGAGCTTTATTTCATTTTTCTGATAAAGACTGGTGGCAAACAGCCATTTGCAATTCCCTGATCCATGACCCGTGACTGATCAGTCTCAGTGCATGTTAAAGCAGGGATGGTTCTGCTCTAATTTATACTGGGCTAAGGCCTCTATCACACTCCTGTCACTCTTAAACATCCACTCTGACCCATCACCATATGTTCCTTCTCTGTGCTGTGGGTGAGAAGATGAGATTGAGTAAAGTACAAGTTTGGCATATCCACCAGATTTACTCCAAAGCTTCTATGCAAGGAAATATTCTCCAACAAGGATCTTCAGACAATGTAATGTCACTTTACACCATGTTAAGTGGGATTACCAGAGCAGAAAATGTGTGTATACTTATTTTTTGCATAATTACATATGTACGGATACATATATAGACAGAAAGTGTCTTTCAATGTTAAGGTCTACATGTCCAAAACAGAGTTTAAAACATTTACTTTGATGTTCAGCACAAATAAAATGACATAAAATATGCTCCTTGCCATTGTCCTTTGGCTGGTGCTATGTTTTTATGTGCTTAAATCATCAGGGCAGCACAGTATAAAGTTGATGATATAGTGCTGAAAAAACCCAACTGTGTCAATATGAATCTACCCCAGCAAAGCAATGTTTCTTAGACCTCTTAATGTAGGATTGTGAGTCAAAGTGACAATTGACAAACATTCAATAAGAGGTCAAAAAACAACCATGCAGACAGATTTGTTGAGGGCTTATGTTATCTATTTTTGATAAGTGAAACAATTGGCCTAAATTATGTCACCTGAGGCTTTTCACGAAGAGCAGTCATAGAGTTGAAAAAGATTACAATGATTTTTTTTTTCCTTTATGCCCTTCCAGGAGAACTTGCTGCACAGTTTCAAAAGCAAATACAATATCAAAAGACAGTTAGAGTGAAATAAAGATAAAATCTCTCTTTGTTTTACTTAGGTTTAAATAAATTCATCCAAGAGCTAATATGATTGTGTAGCATATGCAGTTAGGTCGTCCAATTAATTAACGTATCTTATTGAGGGAAAGAGAAGTCAGGTTTGTAAACACAGGTTAAAGTGACAGTGTAAAACAAAGTGAAACACAAAGCTGTTCACTACTTATACCGAGTGATTTGCAGGTGTATATACACAAAATGCTTTAAGAATGCCTCTTTTCTCTAAAGAATATTTAAGACACAGATGCCTGTGGATAAATTCCTTAATTTTCAGACCATATACATGTTAGGGATGGAACCTGGTCCTTATTTTCACATTTGCTGTGTCCATGTTGGTAAACATCACTTCCCTTGTCTTTTTCAAGAAGGCACACTTTTCCTTTATCCTCAAAAAGGGTTTTCCTTATTGCATTGCATGCAGACAAGATCCTTGGAGGCACTTGATTTCTGTGGGAGTTAGGTAGCTGAATATTCCTCTAGTCTTGGACCGGGGTATGCTGTTCACAAGGAAGAGGAGTTTTGGGCAGTGATAACCTATGTGGGTCAGTGATCCTGAAGTGTGAGAAATTGCTCTAGGAGTTGTGGCTGCCACACTGGGAAGGAGGGAGGGAGGGAGGAAAACACTGGCTGAACCTCCTGGAAACCTGTCATCAAAGCAGTTGTCCTCATCCATATTCCCCCAGAGTTAACAAGGAAAATATAAATCCCAGTTCCTACAAGTATAGAACAGAGAACATTAACTGTAAGTATTGCCTATCTATCCTAAATTCATGGTGACACTGTTTACCCCTGCTTTTGCCCTTCATGCTGAATGAACACATCAGCCTAGGCAGGGGCAAGGAGCATCTCCTCATCTTTCACTGGCATCAAACAACAAGAAATAAGAGGTTTTTAGGCTAAATATTCTTTGCCCCATCTTTCCTTCTTAGTTAAACATCTTTCTCTCAGTTACCTTGAAAGAAAGGCAAAATGATGGATTTTATTGTGTCTCACAACAATACAGTAGAGGTGTAAATGGAGATGACCCCCACCCCACAATTTTAATGTGAAGTTGATGCTGAAAGTTAAAACAATGGCAAAGGTGGTGGAGGAATGATAATGTTAGCTGGCAGTGGCCTATGTAAGCATAAACCAGCATGAATTATTCTCATTATAATGTAGGAGAGTATACCCTGCATATCCACCATATATATGGGGCATGACAAGTCACTCCTTGCCTTTAATTTCCTAGTTTTATGTCCTCACTCTGAGAATCATTATTTTCAAACATACTTACAGTGCTGTTGAATCTTCACCCCAAAGTCGTCAACAATTTTTTCTATAATAATTTGGAATAAAAAAGAATTTAGGCATTGTTTTTTTCAGACTAAATATATGCAGTATTTATTATATTTAAAAGGTGCTGTAAATGCAATGATAAGATTACAGGCATAATGGATTTAAGGGAAAAAAAGTGGTCTTAAAGCACTCTCCCATCTTTGCCTCAGGGGATAATAACACAGCTTAACTCTAGGGGCTTCAGACTGGGTAGGGAATGCAAAGTAGAGCAATGGAAGGATTGCAGCTATGCAAACCGAGCAGGATCTAATTGAATTCCTAGCAGATGGGAAATAATTAAATCATTTATTATCACTTCACAATTAGTTAACTCACAGGTATACCTCAGACAATAAAAAGATTTTATCCAACCTTCTGTTAGGGATTTAAAGTTTTTGTCATCTCACCTTCTCTGGATCTGTTACTTCATGGCTCAGTTTAATCAACAGCAAGCTTGTCAACATGAAATGATCTCTCTGGTTATTTAAAAAACAAAAATACAAGTACAAACAAACTGCTTGAGTATCATACTACATACAGACAGTACCTATTTTGAAGATATTCATTCATACACAGGCTTCTGCTTTCACTTGACATTTAAAAATGTCTAGGTGATCTGAAATAAATGTTTGGGGATTTTATGCAAACTGTTATAACACAAAATAACCTGATTTGCAGATGAGGACATGATCTGCCTTTGGAATAGTGGCAGTCTGTTTCAACCAGCTGCATTCGTTATGATTTCTTACTGTCTTTCATACATTGCCCAAAGGCTCAATTCACAGAAGAATTTGGGCACAGGACTGCTAAGCCCTGCAGGTTGTCCCCATTAGGCAACTCAATGTCTGGTGGACACATGTCTGGGTCAGGCATTCAGGCTGTGCACAACACTCAGGAAGAGCTTGGACCTTCATAGTGGGATGCAAAAGAGAGGAGAATAATCCTTCAGAGTTCATGGAAATGCCAAGGAAAGGCAGGAATTTGAAGTGTGGTGTGCTTCGAAGACACAAGCCTAGCTCCCTGAGGCAGGGAGGCACCCAGCGCTGCATAGTATTCACAGATGGAAATGTACCCATGAAGGAATGCTTGCAACAGACTCATCCCAACTGCATAGCACCCAGATTCACCTCCCTCCTAAACCTGAAAGAATATAAAACCTCAGTGTGTATATTGAAACGTCACAGTTTCAATATACGCTGGGTGCTCTCAGAGTCATTGTCGTGGTTTAACCCCAGCCAGCACCCAGCTGCTTGCTCACTCAACTTGCTGGTGGGATGGGGGAGAGAATCAGAAGACTACAAGTGACAAAACTTGTGGGTTGAGATAAAAACAGTTTAATAGGTAAAGCAAAAGCCGCATGTGTAAGCAAAGCAAAAAAAGGAATTCACTCACTCCTTCCCATCAGCAGTCAGGTGTTCGGCCATCTCCAGGAAAGCAGGGCTCCATCATGCATAACGGTTATTTGGGAAGACAAACACCATCACTCTGAACATTCCTCCCTTCCTTCTTCTTCCCCCAGCTTTATATGCTGACCATAATGTTGTATGGTATGGAACATCCCTTTGGTCATTTGGGGTCAGCTGTCCTGGCTGTGTCCCCTCCCAGCTTCTTGTGCACTCAGCAGAGCATGGGAAGCTGAAAAGTCCTTGACTAGTGTAAGCACTACTTAGCAATTAAAACATCTCCACATTATCAATGCTGTTTCCAGCACAAATCGAAAACATAACCCCATACTAGCTACTGTGAAGAAGATTAACTCTACCCCAGCCAAAACCAGCACAACCATCTTTTGATGTTATTTATTCTAATATATATTGTTGTGCTAAGGAAAATGGACTAGTCAGCCTGGGAGGTGAGAGATGTAGGTTCAAAACCCCTCAAGCAGAGAAGAGAATTAAAACTACTCTCCTAATTATGAGTGTACATGTTCTACCCCATAGACAAAGGGGAGCTAGCCGGCTATCTGCTCAGAACTTAAACAGCTGTGGATAAACTCAGAAGGAGTCACTTAGGCATTTGAAAGATTAATTGGTGGTTGAAGAATCACAGAAATGCTGAGGCTGGAAGGTACCTCTGGGAGCTGTCTATTCCGAGCCCCCTGCTCAAGCAGGTTCAGCTACAGCAAGCTGTGCAGGATAAAGTCCAGCTGATTTTTGAGTATCTCCAAGGATGGAGACTCCACAACCTCTCTGAGCATCCCGTGCCAGTGCCTAGCCACTGTCATGGTGAAAAAAATGTTTTCTTATATTCACATGGAATGTCTTTCAACTTGCCTCTTGTCCTGGATTCAGTTATCTACTGAATTCAAGTGACTCCAGGGGTAGCAAATGGCTAAATGGCGGTTGAATGAACCTGTATTCCAGTCTTAGAATCTTCCTGTAAACCTTTCTTAAAAATAAAGTATTTCTTGTAGATCTCTGCACTCTCCAGCAGAAAAGTGGCTTCCTGAAACAGCTGCAGATGACAACTGTTTCCAAGTCTTTTACTATCTTACATTTATGAAATTCCCAGAACACTTCATAGGCTCCAGTCTCTTCGGATTATTAATGTCTCCGCATGAAGATTTTGTCTGTCATTTATATAAGCCAGAATTTCAGCCTCCTCTGTATATAGATAAGCTATAAACAGTAATATGAACAGTTTCTTTAGAAGTCTGACTTCAATTTAATCATAACAATTATATTAACTGTGAGTCTGACTGTATATATGCAAAAAGGGTAATTTGAATTATGAAAAAAGGGTAAATTGCTAAAGGCTTTGGAATAAATGTGATATGTTCCTTATACCATATTTTAGTCTCCTACGGGGAAAAATAGGCCAAATATCTAATAATCTAATTGTCATTACTTAACCTCATTGAGATCAAGGGTTTAACTGCTTCATTTAAAAAGCTACAACTTGGAATTACAATTCTTTATGAAACCAGGCAGGTAAACTGTTAAAGTCTGTTTTCACTTGCATGGTTTCATGTTACCAAATAGATGCACAAAGTCTAGGAGAAAACCTTAGGGCTTTGAGGCTATATATTAATTACAATTTTCTCCAAAGTCATTACTGGTATTGCTTAACTCCTATTGTTTTGAGATTATTGTTATGAATCTAATTTTCAACTAGAATATTTATGAGAGGTTTGTATTCTGTTACATAAGTACAGAACTGAAACTGTTATGGACCAAGCATTGTGGCCTGGAGGAATGGAGAGCTGGAGCTATTTTTCTTGATGGCTATTGTTAAGGTTTGTGACTGTGAGAGAGACACAGGTTCAGGAAGCAAGGCAAAAAAGGCACTGGGACACAGTCTGAGAAAACAGTGTGATGCAACTCTAAGAATAAATACATGTAAAACCTTCTGTGTTAAGTAACAACTGAAAAGATTTTTAAATTGGGCAATGATCTCTTTCCTTGCCTGTTTTCCTGATTCAGCTCAGAACATTTTGTTTGTAGTATATCAAAGAAACACTCAGTTACATTGCCATATGCTCATGATGGAGATGATATATAGTAAGCTAAAATCTGATTATTATAACGACTAGTAGCATGCTGTACTGTAAGAAAGGAAGCTTGTTTGTGTCATGGACTGTCCAACAGAAGTTCATGAAACCAAACAGCTTTTCGTTTAATTCTAATTTCAACTTGGGGTGGTTTTTTGTTTTTGTTTTTGGTTTTTTTTTTTGGTTGGTTGGTTGGTTGGTTTTTTTTTCCAATAATTGATTTCATGCATCAGCTAGATATACAGCAACACATCTCAGATCAGCTGTCTCAGACCTGTGACACCTACTTCAGAAGTTTCAAAGCAATCACTTGAAAACATGGCTGTAAATGAATTTCACCTACAATTCAGAATTCATTGACCTCATTGGAGTTTGCAGATCATGAATAATATAGGAATACAAACAAGCTGTCCTGAAACCAGCTTTCTAATTCAGCTGTTTACAAACGTGCAATTCAGGTTGTTCACATCTCTCTAACCTCCTGCCCCAGAGAACAGGAACAGAACATTAAAGTGCCTGGAAACACACAGAGGCTCATGAGTCTAACCATCTTGCCCAAGTGATGCGTACCATGTGCTTACCAAGACCTTAAAGATGAACCTGAGTCAATACGTTTTCCACTGGTGAGAGCCAGAGGCATCCTTAGTTTGACCATTTTATTAGTAAGGGGTGATGTGTAGTCATGTACCACAATCTATTATTGTGGCAACAAAATCCAAGTCCAAAATAGAGAGAAAAGAATTAATCCAATTTTAATTATAACTGAAGTATATCAATAAATAAGAATAAGAGAATGAAACTGCAACCATATGAGAAAATATCTTACTGACCCCAGAAGGCTTACCTATCTGAATAGACACTGTAAAATATAAGAACATGGTACTTGTCATTTGGAATTGCTGTTTTCTTACTAGATTTTCAGGGAAACGTCAAGCCTGTTGGTAGGCTTCCACCATCTCCTTATGCAACACAATAGCACCTCAGAGACAGTACCTTCACAAAGTAGCAGATTCCTGCTAAAAGTCCAGCTACAGGCTTCACCATGATCATGCTTTTGTATCTTTTCATAGTGTAAGGGGGGGACCCTCTGTGAACAGAATATTTCAGATGAGATGCTTTTTTTTTTTCCAGTTGCAAAAACTTTGCAAAATTAAACACATTTAGCACCTTTGGGAAAAAACAGCTCAGGAAACATCTTGAAATCACTGTTTCCTTGCTGAGAATCAATATTAGTGTATGTGTCTGTGTGTCTGTGTATTAATTTATACTGCAGTTTTAAACAACACTACAAGTATTTCATCCATCTAAGCATAGAATAATAAATTAATTCATACATGTTTAATATTATTTTAATTAATTTTTCAACTCTCTAAACAACAAAGCTTCTTTCACAAATGAATAAAAGATAATTCTCCATAGAAACTTTTCACTCTTGTTTTTAGAAGAATTTTAACACTTCTTTTTTTTTACATAGGAGCTATAAAGCTAAAGGTCTTTTTAGAGTGCTTTTAACACTCTTTTTTGAGCTAGATCTTGGACCTGATGCTGTTATAAAGTCAGATTCATCTTCTGAACCTGAACTATCAAGACACTTGTATTAAACTTCTCCAACTGGTAAAAGTACAAAGTTTAAAGAGGTATTGATGGGGATGGGAGTGCTCATAAAATGTCTTTGTATTGTGAACCATGTTCCTACATCATCAAGTGACTCATTAATATAAATTTCATCATTTCTGAGTCTGATTAGTATTCAGATGATCAAACTCCAAGTAAGACTAGACTAAGAATCTCAAACAAGGAAAATAAAGCCCACTCCCTTCTCTCCTCCACAATAACAAAATTCCAAAGAAAAAGAACTACTAAGCTGGGAGGAGGCTCTCAATTCTCTCTCATGTTTTCAAATGGATAAGTTCCTATAACTCCTTTTTTTTCTTTTTCTTATAAGCTGTCTGTTTCAGATCATAGGCAAAGTCGATCCCCTAAACAATCAAAATCATTGATAAATCAGCTGATCCTCTTTCAAATGTTGTTAAACTCCCAAGTCCATTTAAATTCCTTGTCAGATAGTTGCAGTCCATAAATATTACATAAAGGATATGATTTTTTCACCCCACATTGATCTAGTACAATATGCGTGTGATTTCAGTTTCATTCCACTAATAGATGGTCTTTTCTTTGGATGAATTAATCTTATTCATTTTATGTTTTCTCAAATATTAAGAAAATAAACATATCTTTTAGTCTATTTGTACAGATCACAAAGCACTGAGTAATTTTTAAACTTTCATTTTGATTTTCATTTTGGTTTTAATCTCACTATTTTGTGTGATCATAATGCTGGCCATATTGAGGATCACATCAACACACTGATGAGTAGCTTTTGTTCTCTGTTCCCCCAATGTGTTCACACTAAATAACTACAGTCTGTCATGCTGCCAGTCCCACAGAGAGTTTAAAGTACTGCATCAACGCATTATCCTGTTCCATGAAAAGGATGGGAGACCAAAATTGCATAATTATATTCATGCTGGAAGGCTTTTCTCGGGGGTGAAATACAGATCCTGCACATGGAAAATGTTCTGATCTTGGAAAAGAGCTATTTGCTAACAGAAAGTGACAGTTCACACAGCTTGCCTGTCCCAGTAGGATGGCCCTTTGTTTATTCAAGGCAGCCAAAGAAACTTGCCTATGAACAGATGAAGGGAAGAACTTTAAGCTACATGTACACACATGATGAAAGGTTGAGCAGCAGGTGTTAGAGCAGAATAACATTAGCTTCATTATTGTGAAAGTTTGGTATGACTGCTAATTGCACAAATGTTATATCACTTTCTAAGGGACTCAGGAAAACTTTCACAAGTTTAGGGAAGAAGAGTGAAAGCCAGATGCTCTAGTGACCTACTGGAATGAAATATTGAGTAGGGAGAAATAATTCTGTTATTATTGGGAGTATAACAATTTTGTTAGTAGAAATAATTTATTTTTTAGCTTACCTGACATAGCAGGAAAAAATAGTCATACTTTTCTTGTTTGAAATACCCGTATGAAGTCTGTGATTGTAAGTTTTTCTTTCTTATTCAGATATAGCCGTTAATTTAATACTATTTTACCTCTGCCTTCAAACTGTATTTCTGTATGTGAAGCCACCACGTATTCAAACGCTATGAATTATTAAGACTAATTACAACATAACAAACTGACAGGTTAACTACAGTGTTTAGGCATCTGGAAGAGGGCTTGAATGGCCTAGACTAAGGCCACTCTTCGTAGGCATGTTTTGGTTCCGGATATCTCTGGCTCCAGAACTCTTTCTTACTTCCCAAAGTAAGAGCAAATCTAGAAAAGGCCAAAAAGGAGACCAATTTGTTGCCAAGCTTATAATTCAGCCTGTCAGACATTTCAGCTATTAATACAGTGTTTAAAAGTGAAGCTGTAGCTCTGTGTGATGTGATCTATTGGCTAAATAGGAGCTATGACATTTTGCAAAAGCCAAAAGAGGTAATTATGATGCTAAGAGCTTTTAGATTGGAAGCTGGGAGGCAATAATAAAACCAAATAGAGGATGAATCATCACAGCCTCTATTGTTTACCATTCAGGGAAAGACCACAGATTTTGCTTTTATTGGAAAAACTCTAGTTTTAGTACTTTCTTAAAAGCAGGATCAATTCTCCATTAAATGCAATCCATAGAAGTATGGAGGCATTTCTTGGATTTCTTTTAATTATATATTTATAAACATAAGAAATTCTATGGCAAAAAAATCCTATTTTGTTCCTTTTCCATGCCAGAACAAACAGAATATAAAGTTATCTGTAGAGACACAGACCAATGTTATTTCTTTAGTTTTTAACCTCACTCTAGCCCAAAAGAAAAGGAGGAAAACTTTCTTATTTTATTTGAGAATATTCTTGTACAGTACCATATTGTGAATGAAGAGTCTATATCATCATTTGATCATTCATCTTCCTAGGAGGCTACCCTTCATTAGTTTAGAAAAGAAAAAAAAAAAAAAAAAAAAGAAAATATTATCTTTGGTTAATAAATAGCCATATTAATCTGGCTGGAAGGCAGAGCTTTCATTTTCTCAGTCAATACATCATGGTACCCCTGGGGTTTTGCTTTAATCAGATAATTTTATTTATGCAAGCAAGATTAACACATCAGGCTTTGCAGGAGTGAGAAGAATTCTTGATTCATCCACATTCCCTGTTACAGGGATTCGATTCTAAACTATACAGTCCTGTACGTCATAATGATCTTGGAATACAAAACTCTCTTGCTATCTACATGTTGTTGTTTTTTCTCACAAAGTAGAAGGAAGACGTCTAGAAATGCCCAGGATCATTTTTTACCACAGACAAGAACACAGTTGTAATTTCTATGTATGTGTGTGTGTGTTATGTCAATTTATTGAACTGCTCCAGCAGATAAGTTTCAAGAAGTATTTCAAATTCTTTTTGTAAACATTTTATTCATTATTTCCCAACCAGTTCTACATCAATGCTTAGTTGTGGTAAAAAAAAAAACAGAAAAAAAACCCCAAAAACCCCCAACCAACCAACCAAACAACCGGTTCAAAAACCAAAAAAACCTGCAAATTTATCTTAAATTTATTGAAAGCCCAAACTTTTTCTGTTGTGAATTATAATTACATAATCATGTATTTACTAACAGCCTGAAATATTCTCTGAACACATCCAAAGATACTTATTTCATCTCCCCTGTATCTAAAAAGAAGAGAATGGAAAAATATAAGTTAAGGGGAAACCAGATCTTATATACCCTAGAGGAAACGTTCCCGTGTTCAGCTTGGGTAAATATTTTTCTGAATCTCTCTTCTGTCTATAACTGACTAATCAAAGCACAGGAGGATTCCATGGATTACAACAGTGTGAAAGCAGTTTCAGTGGTGGGAAAGACAGCAGCACAAAAGAATCTGAAACCATCACTAGGACTTCTTAAATTGAGACTGCTTGTGATGAACATGCCACACACCCAGCAGCAAAGAACCTACTTCAGAGAGGAGTCAGCTACCTGTTAACTAGCACTACTCTGGAAGGTTTATTCATAAATTATGATTATTTTTATCTTTGTTCTGCCTCAACCTCCTCATGTACCATTCTGTATCACACGTGCTTTCCAGTCCTTGTGACACAAGTTGGTGCCAGCATTCCTCAATACCTATACATTACCAAAACAAACAAACATGTCCACTCCACTTACAGGTCACAAACTGTAAAACTATGAATTGTGTTTCCTTGGGGGAGACAAAACATATGAGGTCCCCCTTCTCTTCCCAGTAAATTTAATAAGAATCAAAATCAATGTACAACTGAATTTTAAAAATAAATTTGTTAGCTTATCTCTGGCTTATTGTGCCTTGTGCTGGCTGGAGGCCAGAAATAGGAACAATCTGTGCTGTACAGAAAGACTGAGTCCTTAATCAATATGGAATATTTCCATAGCCTCTCAGTATGATAAAAATCAGGTAATCAATTATTTTGTCATAAACTTTGCCTGTTGTAACCATGATTAAAATATTCCTGAAAAATTGCTGTGTACTGATCAAAAATTGTAGAAGGCTTTTGCAAACTGAACAACAAAAATCACTGTTAAAATAATAAAACCCTGTCATACAGACCCACAAAAGCAGAACTCATCAGAGCTAAGGGGAATATGTTAATCAAAGAATAACAAAATGAAAGGTGATCTTACTCTGCCTTTAACAAACCCTTCTGTATGTGTACTGAAGCTTACATTGTTAGTTATAATCTTTCAGCTGGAAGGGGGATTGTCCTTGCAATTATGTTTCTAAGTCAGAATAGACATGGGATTGAAAATATGCTCTTGGAAATGACAATGTTGTAAAATGCTATATTCTGTGAAAATTGCTCCATTAACTCCTTTTTTAACAGGCTACT
The DNA here is from genome assembly GCA_031468815.1 of Morus bassanus. NCBI lineage: Eukaryota > Metazoa > Chordata > Aves > Suliformes > Sulidae > Morus > Morus bassanus. The sequence continues at coordinate 49,766,752 of CM062571.1, read as the reverse complement.
TCTGGTACTTCATTCAAAATGAACAAAACTCATGGATGCAGCTAAAATTGCGGACAGCAAACTAGAGTTGCCATGCAATAGCATAAAATGTCAGGTTGCCTAAGAGATTCCTTCCAAAAAACATTCAAAAAAGGATAAGAAAAAAAAGTAAGTTATTTTGAAGCTCTGGACTTGCTTCTCAGGGTTTTTTAATTCAGATCCAGTTAATCGTTTGTATTATGTTGGTCGTCACAACCGTAATATAATTTTTAAGGAAGGGGGCTTAAGACATTAGCATGAAAAACAGGAAAGCTGAGTTGAGAAAGGACTGTGCATCATGGAAGAGAAAGATGAGGTGGAAAGAAAGATCAAAAATATGTCAAAAGTGTCTACAATAAAGTGCTACCTACATGTTTCATACCAGATGGAGGGCACAGAAAACTCTCCAAAGAAGATATTAACTTACCCCAAGCATGCAAAACACACCTTTAAGAGGGTTCTGTCACTAAGTCCTGTAGTCTAATGCATGTAGTTCAGCTCGTGAAATGTAAAGTCCTTGTGCTGCTACAGAAATAGATGTAACAAAGAGGACTTGAAGAACATGGTCTCTTCTCCCAAGTTACTATTGATAGGATGTGAGAAAACGGTTTAAAGCTGCACCAGGGAGGTTTAGATTGGATATTAGGAAAATTTCTTCACTGAAAGAGTGGTCAGGCATTGCAACAGGCTGCCCAGAGAGGTGGTGGAGTCACCATCCCTGGAGGAGTACAAAAAACGCGTAGATGTGGCATTTCGGGACATGGTTTAGGAGACACGGTAGTGTTGGGTTGATGGTTGGACTTGATGATCCTAGAGGTCTTTACCAACCTTAAAGAGTCTATGATTCTATGACTCTATGAACTTTTTTAATGCGCAAGGGTTTCTTCCTGTTGTATAGGTCTGGTCTCACTCACCAACACTCAGGTCCCTTCATATCATGAGCAAACATCATGCACATTCTCCCTCAGGCAAAGTTGGTACTGGCCTTCATGACTTTATTCCTTTCCCAATGAGGGCTTGACTGAACACTCATGTGCCCCCTGACAGATCATGATCCCCACAGATATTAATGGAGGTTTAAAATGTTAAAATTATTGTTAGTGTAATTTCTTTCCTGTTCCTACATAAAGATGGTTACATCAGAGAACCAGTTAATTTTCACCACCCTTATTCCCCATTAGCAGTGAAGGGGCCTCCAAAAGAACTAAGGTAGTGGGGCTCACCCACTCTCTTCCCAACCTGCTTTTTGCCCTAGACATCTAATGAACTGTTCTCTTTTGCCTTGTGACACAGAGATGTGATAGCAATGGCCCTGGCAGCAGAGGAGAGATGAGGAGATCACAGTCCAGGGATGTTCTGCTTTGTGTTCACACACATTATCAGATTCTTGCATAGTCTGAGGGCTGCAGAGTACTGACTGTGGGTTGGATACTCTCTGAGATCTCAAAAGAGGGTGATCTTCCCAACTCCTCCCTAGTGCTCACAGCATTATTTCCTCCTGGAAATCCTAAGCGATGTTAGTCTTCATTTAACAGCCCTTACTCTTTGCATCTGTCCTTGCTAGCTCCAGAATCAGTGGTTCAGAGTGCATGCTAATGTATGACTATCTGCTCTTTCCAGTTTGCTCCATTTGTGTCATGCATAGTCTCAGCATCACAGGGGACAACTGAGCTGCACTCCTGATGAAAATTCTGATTTTGAGGTAAACAGTTTTGAAGAAAACACTACACCATATATACCCTGAAGAAAATTAAATTTAGTACCTACATACTGCACTTAAAATATTCACCAGACATTAATAATCCATGAGAATATATTCAAATCTATGTAAAATAATATTACCTTGTCTCAGAAATTATGCCTAGATACAGATACCACGAAGTGCTGAAATTTCAGAAGCAGCAAAAATACACTGCTACCATCTAAGGCATTGTAGCCTGTACCCAAACTGAAGCACAAGCAGAACTCCCAGGTAAAACTAAGACATCTATATTCTGTGGTGTGCTTGCACAGAACTGGAGATGAAACTGCTGCATGTGTTTTTTATTTGGACTCTAAATCTTGCTAAATAGGGCACAGTTACACAAATCCAATGTGGACACTCAGTCTCAGAACATATGTCTATTTATAAATAAATTACTCACAGTGAAGGACCCGATATATTTTACTTTGATTTTCTTTTGGTTTGTCTAAATAATTAATTATGCCTCTCTTCATTACAAGTTTTTCACATGAACCATTTTATTTCTTCTGAAAATGTTTTCATACAAGAAATATATTTCACTGCCTTTCTAATTTAATTCCCCAAGAACCACATTCTTTCTAAGTAATTTCTTATGTTCTTTCTTTCACAGCCTAAAAGACTTTGCCTGAGCATGTTTTCCATCATTGTTGGTTTTTGTTTTCTTGGCTCAAAGTATTAGATCCTAGGCAGAGCCAACTAGAAATGGTTTGGACTCAAATTTGGGAGGGAGTGATGGGACACAGAAAAGAATAGCAGACAAATAGTAAGGAAAATATTTTCTCATAAAGTTACATATTTATATGCATATATAAAATTTATATAACAGTCTTAAAGGCATAAACTTGCTAACAGCTAAAAATCAACCCCATGAATAAATTAATACCCTAAATAGACTGTAAATGAAAAATGTTTCTATTCTGCTGTTGTATCAACAAACTGCCAATATTAGGGCCTGTGGGAATTTGCTTTACCTGAAATTTCAGAGTGGTGGATGGAAAAACTGTGACAATAAAAACCCAGCTGCCCTCCTAAGAAGTGTTATGTCAGTTTTTGCCAGAGTTTTGTCACAGATATACAAGGACTTAGAAGGGTTAAAAAGCACCATCTGTAACGGAATATCTTTTATCTCTAGGAAAAATGCCATTCAAAGCTCCAGAGGCCACCCAGAAACTAACATCTGGAAAACAAAAGTAGTTCCCCCGTTTAGTTCTGAGCTCATCAGTTTCATCTTTGCTTATATGTGACCTCATCACTGGGTGAAATACTGGAAGTGTGTTGCTTGCCTCCCAGTTTCCTTATCACAGACTTCCTCATCAGATTCTAATGATAAAGACAAAAGAAAAAGCAACTTCCATAACTCAGCACCAGTTCCTCTCCATCTTTACCAAGCAGGTGAGACCTGGGATGAGAACAAATGAGGTAGCTATATGGGTCTGTACAGCTGTACAACAACATAAATATATGAGAACAAAGCTACTTTAAAGCAAAAGCAAGGCTATTCTTTCATTATTATCTAGGACTTGAGGATGTTAAAGATAGTGATTCCTTGAAGACCATGAGAAGAGTTGGCAAGCAGCTCAGACACCTCCTTTGGGATGCACAGTCATCCTCCTTTTTGTGCCCTGAGCTTCTCAGACTGTTCAGCTGCTGCCTGATGCCCTTGGTTTCTGTCCTAGGTTTCCCATGCTGCTTCTGACAAATGTTTGCAACCTTGCCCAGCAGATGAAGGGCAAGAGTGGGTATCTAATCTGAGATATACACTAGTGCAATGCTTCAACATAGAGACTGAATTTAAGTTGACATCCTGATGTGAAGGATGAACATAAACTTAGATTCTGCTTCCTGCCTCTTTACTGAGAGCTCTGAGTTTCTCTTTAAGCACCGTTATCACTGATGTTACTGTGACTTTTTCAGAGAAGAGGGAAATGGAAAACTGCTAGATATTGGAAGGATGGGGGCTAGGGGCTGAGCTGAAAAACTGTTCCAGTTCTCATGAAAATCACCAAGATCTAGACTGTCATAAAAACTTGCCTCAGACAAGCCAGCCCAGCTTCAGGCAAGAGTCTGGGACCCTCGTCCTTATCCGTGAAGAATATCACCCTTCAGAGAAAGTTGGCATATATGTTCAACAGAGGTAGAAGTACAAAATCAAGCTAGGCATAGACCACAGCCACATATTATTTTGACTGCCGAACCTGCTAGTGCCTTGGGTCCTTGAATCGCTTTGGAGGATGCTGATTGTTGATACACAAAACTGGGCTTTGATACACCCAAGACCTTCCTCATTTTTAGCCATACAAAATTAAACTTTGCTTATGTTGTTCAAAAGCCTTGAGCACACCCTTCTAGCAAGTGTTCCCATTCCCACCTACTATCTGTTGTGATGTAACATTATTTTCTCTCCATTCCATTGCAAAATATTACATTTCTTGTGCCTAACTACATTTCTCTTCACCAAGGGAAATAAACACCTGATCAAGAATTTGACTTTTGTTCTCCAGAAGGCCGAGCAGGGGATTCAGAGACTTAGTCCTTGGTCCTCTGAGTAGTTTTCTACCATGCCCTGTACAGCAGCCATGCTTTGATAGATGTTACACTGCTATTCTTGTTTCACTGACACCTTACTAAACTTGTGATTGAAAAGGATGATCTTAGTATGAGATTAGATTTTTGTCTTGTATGTGTATGTATTGTAGATTGCAGACCTCTCCTGAACTGGGGAAATTTAAAGACACTCATCCAGTATCCCAAGAACAGTTCCAAATATTTATCCAAGTAACTCACTCCATGGCTGCTTTCCCTACCTTCACTGTGAACATATATCTTTTTCTTCTCCCAAGTCAAGAGGACATTTTCCTGGCAACAAGAATAGGATCTAAACAAGATTTAGCTAATTGCAGTAAATGGTGTTCTGGAGTTTTCCTTTCTTTCCTTTTTTTTTTTTTTTTTTTTTTTTTTGTTTTGTTTTTTTGTTTGTTTGTTTGTTTGTTTGTTTGTTTTGTTTTTCTTTTTTTCTGCTTTATTTTTGTCTACTTTTGGATGACCTGTGTGATACTATTGTTACGAGAGAGATACTAAGAAACTAAATCTCACTTTTCTATATTTCACTGAAAGCAAAGATAGATATTAGGGAACTGTGGACTACATTTGCTGTGTTTCTTATAGTATACTTTAATCCTTTGATATTTCTTCTTTTTTCTCCTCTGTTATTTTGTAATGTGACAGGCGTGGCTCTCATGGGAATGTATTTGAAAAGAATGCCTGTAAAATGTCAGAGTAAAAATAATGATAAAAACTTTACAAACACTTCTAAGGAACTGTGTTCTCTTGGATAACACTGACTGTCAATTTATGCTGCGTAATTTGTGCTGAATCACTGTGTACATTACTGTGCCAAAAGGAGGCAACATGTCTGTCATTGCAAAGGAGACTGTTATTTGGATGCTGATATGCTGACTGCCTACACACTCAGCCAATATAAAAGTCATGTGCTCCGTGATTAAAGGAGGTGATCCTTGAGAAAGTCAATTACATGCTACTATTAGAATGAACAGCTGGCAATCTGAAAGCATAATATTAAAAAAAGTTATTACCCTAATCTGCTCTGGAAAATGGACCATAGTACAGAGTCAAACAAATATGTCGAAACCTATTCAGATGGATTCAGTTACAGTACTTAGTGCCTGGGGTTTCAAATTCAAGGAGAAACCTAGAAAACTGATCATAATTTAGGGTCATAATAAAATTTTACTCTGTTCACAACATCCACCTTATAACCTCTGTACTGGGGAAATCATTCCCATTTTCAAAAGCAACACACATTCCTTCACAAAACATTACTGATTTGCAATATTCTTCAAATCCCATGATTTTTAAGTGGTTCTTTCCATTCAAGTCAGTGGAAAGTTACCTAGGCAAGGACTGAATTAAAACGTCAAAGTCACAAACTTCTCATCCTAAATAGTCCTGAATAGTGCAATATTTTGAGAGAAATCTGGCTGACATTGAGAGGTCTCCTTTAAGTTAAATTATGTCTTCCTGGCGATGTTTACCTTTCCATCAGTATAATGCAGCTTGATCACATCCCTTTTTGAAATGAGAGGCAAGTATCCCATTTACTCTAATGTTACAGAATCGTGTCCCTAAAGAACTTAAACTAGCAAAACACCAAAGCCGGGAATTTGCTTTACTCATGATTGCCACAGGTGTTTATCTGAATCCCTACCATGGGGCCTGTAACATAAAAGGCAAGACATTATGTAACACCAGACAACAACAAAAATATATAATTCTTAAAAAATAGGCTATCTTGTACAATTATGAAATAGAAAAGTATTCTGCCAAATTGTTCTTGATTTGAGCGAGGTGACACTTACTGTAGACATAGTGTTATCACCGCCACTGCACGTAGATTAAGTACAGATTTATTATCTGGATATGCTATCAACAAAAAGATGGCTTTGCTAGTTTGCTATCACTAGTCTGAAATCAAAGTCTCATGTCCTGAAATTATCAAAAGGCTCTTTTGATTTTGCTGGGTGCCTAAGCGGCTGTTAGCTCTAAAGGATCTCTTCAGAGTGCCAGATGTCCTGGGAACCATGAATGTGCAGGTCCATATGCACAAGACAGGTCCGGCATTTCATGCTGATGCTCTATCACGTCCTCGGGCAGAGCAGATTCACTGGGCAAGTAATGTGGGGCCTGACCTTACTGCATGTGCAGCACGTGGTCTCTCTGCATACAAGCACAAGGCAAGTCAGACCAGTGCCAGGGACTGCACTGGCTGTAGCATGGGAAATCAGAGCTTGGTCCTAGCAGTAAGATAGTGTTGGCTAGAAAACTTGGGAAGAGCAACAAGAGTCAGTCTGGACTTCAGCTTATAGTGGGACAGACTCAGAACAACTTACACCGGTTTGGAAAGCTCACCTAAACTCAGCTTATGAGCATCACTGCAGCTCACAAATGCATCCTAGCTAGAAACAGGCAACAACTTTGGTTGGAAAGGATCTCTGGAGGTCATCTGGTCCAGCTCCCTGCTCAAAGCTTCCACCTTCTACCCAAACTTCAAATTTAGATCCAACTTCAGAGATCTTTCTAGGCTAGTGATGTGTGGAAAAGGGTAAGGACATACAGAGAAAGAATTCTCATCCAACCCAGTTGCCTAAACATAAAATGTATAGTGGCGTATGAGAGACCTATTGTAACCTACCAGTCAGGAGTGTCTATGACTCAGGGGTCAGCATTATGTGTGACATTTGATTGACTTTAGAGGGGGAAAAAAATCCTCTCTTGGTTTGTAAAGAAGAACACTAAAGACATAGAAGATAAGTAAAATAAAACCAGAGAGCTGAAATTTTTGGCTTAAGTAGTAGTAGTCACTAGCTGAAGGTCTCCAGGGAAAAACACTTACACAAAGAGGTATGAAAACCTGACAGAAAAAACAAAAAACAGAGCTGGAAGATGGTAATTCAGCAAGGTGGAACATCAGACCAAGTGCCATGGAGGCTGTTAATTCCCCACCTGACTGATGAGTGCCTGATGCCTGTCCAGCAAAATTCATCAAGATTCTGTCATACAGATGCTAAGAATACCGATGTTAAGCTTACGACTATAGTCCAGCTGTTTGCTCTGTGTGTTAACCAATAAATAAGATCATTGTTATTTACTCATAGATTGTGTATGAACCTTTTTGCAAATGTTGGCACATAGTAAAATGCCCAGTAGAGAAAGGGTTATATGCTTGACACAAGAAAATTCTCTTTGGGTTGTAGTATTTGCTACCTCCATGTGAACATTTTGAAAAACTGGGAAGTCTCAAAAGGCATGAGATGCCAATGAATAGGCAACTAAATCAAGGCATGAATTTCTGTTGCTAACACAGAGATTAATAGTATTTGGTAGCACTGTGGATATGAAAGAAAAGAAAGATTTTGTCATAAATCAGTATGAGGTTCCTCACAAAGTCTTTAACCAGGGGCTGGCATCTTTACCAGACAGATATCTCCTTTTTCACTTGAGGTTAATTTGATAAGTGGTTTCCAATGTGCAGGGTTTGTGATGTATGTGCCTGGATGGGGGCAGACAGATGCTGTCTCATTTTGCCAGTATTTAAAGTGAACAGAGATGTACCATCTTTGACCCAGGAGCCATATGGCTACAGTGCCATGTCTCAATGGCAATCCATAAACCTTCCAGACTGTGAGGAGGAATCTGCTTCTGTTTACATCCCTCTCTGTGGACACATCCTACATACAATATGAGACATATTGTACACTGTAAAATATGGACAACAAAGACAGCAGGGTTTTCTCTTCTCTATACCTTCTCAGAGCCTGACAAATACCCTTAAAACAAAGCAGAAGCCAACCAAGGAAAGACACCTGCAAATTTTCTGCCTATCTGTGTCAGCAGATGTTAACATTGTGTTTGTTTCTTGTCAGTTTCATACATACCTATACAGAACTGCTGTAACACAGCAATAACTATTTATTTAGAGTCATAGGGACCTCCCACAGAGAAATCTGTTGAGTGTCACAATCAGATAACAGCCCCATGCAAGTCACTAGCTCTATGCTCATTAGGTTGGACTTCTGTCTTCAAGGACATCTACAAATACAGTATAACAGGAAAAATTCACTATGCTCTGTGCCACTGAAAGACAATAAATAAATAAGTGCATCAAAGATTTTGTCTGAATGTTATTTTAGCTTTTCCTACCCTACTGCATGTAGAACTGAGAGGGGAAAAAAAATCCCAAGTGACCAAATTTAAGAATTTGTGATATTAATATTTTATTTTCTTTTGCATTCAATAATAAAATATTTTTGAAAGATCTTTTTTCTAAAGTTCCATTAAAAACAATTATTTTCTCTGACAACAATAACACTTGAAAATCCATAGTACAAAATAATAATAAAAAAGTATCAACCCTTGTCAGCAGAACAAACCCCAAAGGCCAGATGATGGACAGGTTATGAAAATATTTTGTACTCACACTCATGCCTTTATATAATATGAGTTACAGAATGGAATCTGAAGTGATTTGCTTGGTATCCTTTTCTTATAACCACTGTCTGTCACTGATAAGAGACAGAAATATCAGATGCTTGTGACAGTATAATTCCACCTACAGACATCATATTTTGAATTACTGGAAAAAAGACTTCTGAAGTATTTTTCTTTCATGTTATTTTTGTAATTCACTTCCTATGAAATCAATTGTCTTATTGATAAAAGTATAAATCTAAGTACGAACATGAAGAAGGTTCTCCTTCATGTGTGACTGGATGCAGTCTGTTGTTATTAAACCTTTTAATAATTAAATACAAGAAGTTATATTAAAATAATATTTAGGTCCTTGACTTAAGCTTAGAAAAAACAAGAACAGTAGCAATAAAGACATCCGCACAGTCCTTCTCTCACCTAATATTATTTCTTGTTGACCACATCTCAGAAGAATGAATGACTGATTAGCCTTATATATGCATTATTAGGACTAGCAGGATGGATTATAGAAGGCAATTCTCAATGGACACTGAATTTCTTTCTCTTTTTCTGCATATTGTCTTGTTTTGTTCTGTTTTGTTTTAATTTTGATTATCTGATCTGAAGAATCAGATTTGGGAACAGTTGCGCATCTACGAATTTCACCGGCTAAACATATACCTGAATGTGCATGGGTAGTATCTATTAGTACACATTAGTACTCAGATTATGCTGGTAGCAGTACTACTTCAAAAAACGTTCCTATCTTTTGTATGAAGATTTACCTCCTGATTCCCAAAGTGGATTTAGAAGACTGATGCTGGTCTGCAGAGCTCTAATGTGAAGTCTGCACGTGTCTGCGAGACAACATTGAGCCAGACTTTTAGAAGGGCTCTCAGAGAAAATTTTGAAGATGATGGTTCAAAGTAATCACACAAATGATGGAAAGTAATCTGACTTCAGCATCTCTGTTGGCTGCAGAAGACCACTCAGAAGGGATAAACACAGACCTCTGACTCCTGCTCATGTCTTTTGGCCAGTATCTTCAGAAAGGGGCATCTGCAAACGACAGTTTTAGTGATCTCTGAATGGTGTTAATAGTAGAAATAAAATATTTTGTGTTAGGTCAGAGTGCTGATGTGTAGAAATGAGACACTCTTGCCTGGTAGCTGGAAAACAAATCTGCCCTTTGGCCTACAATGCAGTAACTTGTTACCACCAAATATTTCTTTTGATAAAGAAAAAATAAGTTACCGTTTGGACCTTGACACTTTATGAGGGCTTCCAGGAGTCATATCTCATCAGGAGAGCTGACATGTTATGACACACTGACAGAAACGTCCAACAAAACATAGTTTTTGCAGAATTTGGACTCTGATCACATAACTAGTACTTTTTTTTTTTTTCCTTCTTCTTGAGCTGTCCCTGCAGAGCTGATAAATGTACAAGTCTGTCTGAACACCTCATCTGGAGAGTAATCCAGACACACACAACTCTATATGGGATGGATGTCTAATCCAAGTTGCTGACTGGAGCTGCAATAAAATGCTCACAACTTTCTGCAATTGTGTACTGCTTAAAAATAGCTTAGGCTAGCTTTTAGATATTTAGTAGGTATTCCTCAGACATGTAAGCCTGCAGATCTCTCCACACAACTTAAAGTCTTTTTAATGTTAACTTATTTTTCAAAGTCAGCACTCCTGTACTGTGTATAAAAAATATTCTTTTCTTTGATTTTAAGAGCAGTTTAGTTTATTGCAACATCTTCCAGTACTGCCAATGCCTATTCAGTTGCATGCTATCAGTAAGGTGAGGGTTATTCAAACAAGAAATCAAAATGATACCTCCTTAGTAGCAAATATCAGGATACTGTTTGGTAATCATGATATTTTTTACTAATATCTGAGGTCAGGTTTACAGTCATCTCAAAATGTTTGAAACCTTAGACAAAGTACAAGCACCTGTCAAATCTTGATGTTCTCACTAATCAGAAATATCAGCAATGTTATCACTTTCCCAGATAAATTCAGGATAGTAAGAAAATATATTCTTAAGAGAAAATATATTCTTAAGACTGTTGCATATCTATTCTGTGCAACTCAGCACCATGTAGCACAGCTGGTAAATGAGTTTAAGAGATTTCTGTGCCTAACAGATGAAACCTGAAGTGAAGCCAACAGGAATGAAAGTTTTCAAAGCATTATTAAATACCTGGAATGTTATCTTTAGCCATAATTTTTAAGAATTATGTACTTGTCAGAACTTTACAATGAAAATTAGTATAAAAAAGCTATAAAGATTATTTTGATCCTGTTTTCTCAGCATATTAAAATAACTCTCCTGTAGGACTAGTGGGTGACCCATTCAGCAGATGGGTGAACTACAGAAGTCAGAATTTCAGTTCAGTTTGTCTATGCATACAAGACTTGGGATGTAAGCACTGAACTTCATCCAAATATTTTTAAGAATGAGCCTGAAAAAACAGTTTGGAAAATCTGACAGTGAAAGTTTTCTCCCAAGATACCAAGGCCTTTCTGTTTCCATTAAAATAAGAGCTTCTCCCAAAATATCTTGGCACTTTTAAGACTAGCAGAAAGAGGACCAGGAATTGTAGGGATATGTGAAGTTGAAAGTAAGTGGGAAACAAAAGTGGTCTAATTACTTTTGAACCATAATAAGGCATGGAGTCTGTTCAGGTTTGGAGTGAAGTTTTGAATCATTCATCTCTTTATCTGGCTGGTGAGCCCATATCTATAGTAATGGAAACTGCATATAGTGTGTTCCTGGTGTGATCTCAGAAGGATCATATAGAAATAACATCATTTCCCAGCTGGCTATTGCAATAGCTGTGCTTATGCGGCTTGAAATTTATTTGTTTTCACCACAGTGTACTGCAAGGACAGAGGCAAACTGTTGTTCAACGTCAGGTCTTTCAGGGTAGTGCACCTTTCGAAGAAATTTCTTACAATTTAGTAATTCTAATGCAGAATATTTTTCCTACAGGAATTATCTTACACATTTTTTGAATGAGATTTCACCTTATTTCTAACCTCTTCGCATCCCCACCAAAAAGTTGAAAGGATTCAGAAAAAAGCTCACAAATTTCAAAAAAATAGAGGGAATAACCTTTTGGGATGCAACTGGGAGAATAATTATTCCCTGCTGATATAAAATCTGGCTATAAGCTGCTGTCATTACAGCTGGGTTTTGTAAAGGTGTAACTTTGTATACAGTCTCCACATAATGGCATACTTTTGAGAAACGAGAAACTTGTGGTGAACATCAGGAAGAACTTCTTGGGCACTGAATTAGAAGTATGGTCTAGCAGAATCTTTATTTGAATTTCTGTACAGTCTACATGATATATACATCCACCTATACATCTACTGAACATCTCTAAATTACTAACGTTCTTGGGGTATAGGTCTGCTGCAGCACGTGATTTTAAAACTCTCTGGTTTTGCCTTCCATTATAGAGGGAAGAATGCCTACGATCCCAATGGCAATCCAGAGGTATTGACTTGATTTTCAGGCTGGTGTAATGTTGGTAAACTGTAGTTGAGGTTAAATACTGGCAACGTTACTGTTTGATGGAAGGGTTGCTTGCCAGGTCAGGAATGGAAATTAAATCTTCCTTATATCCAACAGAGAAAAGGGATTCTGTGTTTAGAGGGACAGGTAGGGAGTGGAAGGCAGGGGAAGGGGATAAACAGGGCCGAGTGTGTGTACCTGTCTCCCAGCTCAGGTTAGAGCTGCCTGGAGAAGGAAGACCTGTGTGGTTCACTTCTGTTAGGAAGAACACAGACCAAAGAGGTAGCTTCAGGGGGTTTCAGCAGAGCACTATTGTGCCCTTTCTCAGCAGAACTTTACGGGTTAGCTTAACTCTCCCTTTATCAGTAATTTGTCTCCATATGTATTTTGGCAAGGGGCAAAAACATTCTTCTCCGTGAAAAAACTAAGCTGTTTTGGGGAAATAGTTGGCTAAGGCAACATAGATTGAGTAGAAGTCTCCTCAAATCTATGTTGTGGGAAGGACAAGAAAAGAGGTCAGAAAATGAGGAAGAATAAATCCATGCTCACATTTCCCAATATGTAGGACAATTTGAACTCCCCTTTTGCATGAAGAGCATATGAAAATATACACAAGTACTAACAAAACAGCATAGTCACGTTTAACTTAATATTTACTATGCACTAGGCGAAAAGCATGGCTTTGAAAATAAGATCATTAAAATAAAAAATAAAAAAGATATCATGCTTACAGCTTTTTGAAAGACAATGGACTACTTATTTAATAAACCTGAAAACATACAATGGGCAATATAAAATGAATACAAAATTAAATCAAGCAGGTACATTCATCACTGACAATAGAATAAATGGTCCCAAGCACCAAACATTTATTTTAATGACCCAAGGCAGCATAAGGATAATGACATAAGATAAAGAACACAGTGAAAAGTTTTTGATATTTTTCTGTAGCCCATAGCACAAGGGCAAACAGGCACTGGAGTATAGTAACACTTAACTTGACACTTTTTTGACTGTGATGGAGAACTAGGGTAGGAGGGTGGTTATCCTCGTAACAAGTTAATTGCAAATCCATTTATTTTAGGTGGCCAGTCTGGTTTTATTGTGTCAGTATTGGCAGGACAACATGTTGTTTTGATTTTAACTTTTTAGTGCCCTTCATTATATAACACAGTTAGTATAAAAAAAAATCCAAGATATTGACTTGAAAACTCATTTTAAATTGTAAAGTATTTAATACAAAAACTGTTAAGACAGGACACTGTAATATGTTTTTTTTAAGTCTTCCTCTAAAACAAAAGTTTAGCAAAATCGGCATAGAGCATTTTGGTGCAGCTCTGTTTTCTGATGTGGTTTTCTGCTGAAAATTTTCCAAGCAGCTCTAGATAAGCATCAGCCTTTTACAGAGGCTGATCTTACAGAACTACATTTTCTTTAAAAACTCTGCCTCTTAAAATACTATTTTTAAATGCCTTAATAAGTTTAACATGAGAGAGCAGGTCCAGAGAAGGGTGTTCTGCTCCTTGAATTCTTTCTGCTGCTTTGCTCTCAGTTGTCCCTCCCTCTGTTCACAGGGTATTAAACACTTATCTGGACTGACTATGGGCAAACTCAAGAAGAAGAAAACAGTAGATAATCCAGCAGAGAAATAACTGATCAGCAACTAGAGAGCCTGAAAACAAGTATTAACATCCAGAAAAACCAAACTGTAAAAATTAAATACATAATAAAGAATTTGTTAAGATTTGGAAAGGCAATTTAAAGCCATCTTAGCTTCTTTTGTCCCAATAAAACAGATTTTAGAGCTCATGTATAGTAAATAAATCTGGATCACATGGTGTTATTTAAGTTCTGAAAAGACATAAGAAGCATAAGAATATAAATGTTAATCTCATGGACTGCTTCTCAGCAACTGGTATTATTTCTAGTGTTCAATTTCCTTGTAAAATGCTTGTTTCTTTATTTTTGCCTCATTGATTAATGTATTTCTTCAGAATTTAATAGAATTTCCTAAATTCTATAAAGCAGGCATAAGCAATTAAGGGTGATCTTTAAAAGAATCCTGGAGTTTAAAATGTGTTTTCCTCAGTATATATGTAGTGGACTAGCATTCAAGAATGAAAACTCTTACTAACCTGCTGATTTCAGTAATTACCTAAGTCAGAATTCCCTCTAATTTCATCGAATCATAGAATCATAGAAGGGTTTGGGTCAGAAGGGACCTTTAGAGATCATCTAGTTCACCCCTCCTGCCATGAGCAGGAACATCTTTCACTAGATTGGGTTGGTCAAAGCCCCATCCAACTTGCAGTATCCCCGAATCCTTCTCTGCTCTCAGTCAGTTCATCCCCCAATCTATATTGATTTTGGGAATTGCCCTGTTCCAGGTGCAAGACTGTGCACTTGGCCTTGTTGAACTTCATGAGGTTTGCAGAGGCCCACTCCTCAAGCCTCAATTTCATACTATTGATTTAAGTTCTGAATTTGGGAGTTTAATTATGTTTCTGAATGTTAGTTTAGGAGGTAAGGGCAGTAATCACAGATTGTGGTCCTGAGCTATTGTCGTGATAGTTCATCTGTCTATGATAGCTAATCCTACAGGCCCTCTCTGGGAAGAAAACTGGTACAGGGTTTACAGAAATGGACATAGACTCAAATAATAGCACAAATAATAGAGCAAGAGCTCTACATTGTCTTTCTTCGGCTTTTCAACCGCATAGCACATTGTCTTTCCAGACGAAAAATGTCTAGACTGGGGCAATTGCAAAAGTAAATATGAGAAGGAGTATTATTAAATATGTACCATTTATATTAATTATTAGATATAGTTAGACATTATCTTAAGAGACTAATGTCATATTCTGTCCTCATTGAAACTCGGTATCTTCCCACTAATTATAACCATGCCTAAAAGTAGAGAAGGGACAGTGATTTGAGAAATTGTTCCCAGTTTTCTGTTGTCCTTCCTCTGTGATCTCTAGAAAGGCTCATGAGCTCATAGGTTCATGAGCTGAGTATGCTGCTCCCATGTGGGGATCAAGAAATGTACATTTTCTACCAGATGCAGTATCCTTGGTGCCTTCTACCCCAATTGATCCTGCACCCTTCCACCTACAGCTATTCCCATTGCCCTTGTGAATGGCAAGCAGACAGGATGACCAGAGGACCTGGTTGCATAAGCACCAGTGTTGTGACTCCTGGCAGAAGGGTAAATGGTCTCTCTGGGCAACTGATCTCAGCCTGAGTGCAGCCTGCTTGTAAAAGCTGGACAGATAGCTCATGCTGTGCCTTGGCGGAGACCTGGGGGATTCGCAGCTCCTTTGGAAGTAGTTGGTTTTGGGTTTTTTTAAAGCTAAAATCTAGAGGCAGTCTTTCTACTTCATATCCTCACCTGTAAAAAAGGGATACTTACTCCACCTCAGAAAGACTGCATATAAAGACACTGCAAATTGAGACAGGGTACCTCTACTGTAAGTTAGACATTTAAATGGTCAGATCAGTCATTCCCTGGCTGAGCCTATTTCTCTCCACTGGGTATAAAGGGATTCTAGCATGACTAGCTCAGGCTTAAACATCTATCTTTCTGACATTTAACTTAGGCAAGTGACTCCTGGGCCAAGGATGCTAAAAAATCATGGTAATGAGTCACAGTACATAACTAGGAAAGAGAAATTTCATCCAAGTTGCACCAAAGGGCACATTTTAACCTAAATAATTTCTTTCAGATTTGAGCTGCAACTTCTGTTCTGTTTGGTCAGAATACAGCATCATCAGAGTACAGAAGTGGACATTGAACAAACAGGGAATTAAGAGCAGATTTGATGCCAAGTTCACTGAAGTCTCTGAATTGTGAAAAGAAATATTCATCTCTGCTTCCTTCCCATTTTTTTTCTCATTTCTATTTCTTTTTCATATACTGTTTCTTATATTATAATAAATAATTATTTTTACTTAGTTACAAGACATTCTGTATTGTTCTTTGAAAAGTAAACGCAAGAAGTTAATAATAATTGCATTATTCAGAGGAAAATATTGGTTTGAAAAGTCTGTGAGGAAAAACACAAGTAAAGGTTATTTGTAGACATGGACGAACATGCATTCTTTTCTATATATTTTATAACCCAATACCACAAACTTTGAAAAATTTTTACTTACTAATTGTGTAAGTCATAAATTATTTCTTCAGGGGAAATGTTGTCAATTGTGACATATTAGATAAGCTGAGGTGAAAACTGCAGGCTGACCAAGCTCAACATTTTCCTCATCAGACTGTTCTTATTCTTTAGTGCTTATTGCTCTATATTACGAGAATGAGGAAGCAGCTGTGGAAATAAAATGGGTCACAGAAGTATTTCGACCGGGGACAAGGGAACTTAACGTCTCATGTGCAGTGAGAACCACCAGGCTGCGGGTGGGGTGGAAGCAACCTTTAACTGGATTTTTTTTTTTTTCTTGTGCAGAAGGAGGAGACATGTTAAATTTGTGCGAAGATTAAAGGAGTGGGTTATTCAATGTCTTGAGTGGAAAGACAGAACCTGGGGCACAAAGACAGAATCCAACAGAAATTTCATATAATTCTCAAGTACTGCAAGGTTTAATTGAAGGGAATGTCCTGTCAAATCCAACCTCTTGATAGGTTTCAATTTAAGGATCACATTCATGATTTAATATAAAAATGATTTTTAAGTAAAGCACTCCCTGTTTTTATCACATATATAAAATGATCTGAGAGATTTAGTGAGGTTGGGGAAAAAAGCTATTTAAGTTAGAGGACAATGTTGTCACAAGAAGAAATTGATGTAAACTAGATAGAAATCAATTTAAGCTAAAAATGAGATGGATTCTATCCATCAAAGCAGTTACATTCTAAGCTAGCCTTCTGGGAGAACAGAGGCAAAAATCCTAGCCAGTTTAACAGCAATGCTTTTTAAAAAGGATTATATGATGCCATTGTCTATGGTGGAGATTAGACTAAATGACCCAAGAGGCCCTATACCCGTTTCTGCTGTCTGATGTTCTTAAATACAGTAGTGCATGCATGCTGAATTCCAAGTGGAACTGCTCTTTTTTAACCAGTGGTACAATTAAATGTCTATATTTTTCTTTTTTTTCTATTTCCAAGGAAAAGCTAAAGAACTTACTTTGGGGAGCCAACTGAAACAACAACAAGGAAAACGTCTGGTGTGCTGATATGAAGATATATGTGTGTGGTTTCACACAGTAATATGTAGTTTTAGGTGGTGGAAGGCTTTAGGTTGTCATGTTAAATGTGATGGTATTGATTAAAGATAACAAGTGGAAAAATGTACTTCAACCTTCATGTGTTCAGGATGCTAGTTTCTTGCTGCTATAAAACAAATGAAAGATTTGGCTAGTTCTTGTAGACCCGAAATATTAGAGAAAAGCTTTCCAGTGCTAATTGATGGATTCTACCTCTGGACTCCAGTCCCTCTCATTAAGCCATCTATCACTGTATGTCATGGACATGACTTCCTATAGCACTTTAAATGCTAGCCTTGTAATCATTTCCCTTATTCCCCTGACATACCTGATCTGACAGCTGTAGCTTTCCTTTTACTCCCCACTAAGGTTGTGAACAGTGCTAAGGGGAACATAGCTGGGTGCTGTGAAGCCTTGGCAGGCAAAGGCTCCAATAGGAGCATCTTACAGTTACCCTGATATCAAACCCTACTGATGGAATCCCAAGCTGGGTTTGATTGCTGTGCAAAATTCAGCTGGGCTGAGATAGGAAAGCTAATCAAAATAATTCAGCTTTGGAAATAATATGCCTCCTCCCATCTTTGACATTCCCTTGACAGATGACGCAAATGAGCAGTGGCCTCTGAATTGTGAAATAGCTCATTAGCAGCCCCAGATGGCATTATTTGTGCATACAGTGCTGCATGTTGCACTCTTACAGCTTGTCGTCTCAGAGTTAAATTCTGCACAGAAGGCACATAGTTGTATTGAAGAATATGGAATGCCCTGACAAAAAATGTAATGGCTTCTCTCTGAATGCTGGATAAATTAGTTAATTGAAAGGAGTTAAAAGTTAATAAAAATTGTTCCTCTAAGAAACAGTATAACTCCTGGCAGATGATTTAATATTCTTGATTAATACTTAATAACAGAATAGTGCATACACTTCAACTTTTACTTACAGTTAAAATTCACTGAATTGTAGAACACAAGCTGCATCTGAAGCATATTTTTAGTATTACTGCTTATTACTTTTCCTGCTACTTTTCATAATTGAAATTTCTGAAATTTTGTAATCTTTCCAGCCACAGGGTTAAAATAATAATACAAATATTAACTTTACAGCCTTTATTTTTTTTAAATACTAATCTAGGTATTCTTCTTTTCTACTTTTGGATTTTGAAAACTTCATGATACTTTTTTTCTCTATAAACATAAGGCATGAGAAATAGATTTTTTTTAATGAAAGCACAGATTCTCAAAAAATTTTAAATACCAATAAATATCATAAATGAATAAATGAGGTCTAACTCTAAAACTACTTAGATACACTTCAACTAATTTGGGATCAAAATCACTAGCACATCTTAGTCATAAGCTTATTGCACATATTTATTCTACAAGGTCACCACTAAAATACAGCGAAATAACTGTTCATATAGACTATTACTGAACTCAACAGAACAGTATAAGTTTAGTTAGTTATATGTGCAAAATTGCCTCAGTATTTCAACATAGCTAGCACACAAATCTGTACAAAACAAATTTTCTGAATAAAATTGCAAAACTTCAACATATTTTTGTATTATTATAAGGTTATCTTAAGAAGTCTTTTATTAAGAAAAGCATTTGATGCAAAATTTGGTTTCCTTCTACATATTTTTCAGATTTCTTCATAAGACACAGGACCTCCTCAGCCTTCTCCCTCTCTGGTTAGGCACTCATGTGGTGGTCCAAGTCCTTCCCGTTTAAATTAAAGCAGGATTTGACTATCAACTTTTCCAATATGATGGGTGCATGATGTAATCAGGAGAATATCTGGATTGCCATCTGATGTTTTTTCTACCCATAGACACCCTTCTGAATTCAAATATTCTTTTCAGAACAGTTTCAGACTCAAAAAATTGACGTTTTCCAGTTAAAAAAAAGTGACAAGCCCAATGTGATTATTCCATAGGCAGGCCAAATGTGCTAAATTATGCACATATAGAGAGTATAGTGTTGGTCATATATTTCAGTCCACAGTTTGTAGGCTGTTAAAAAAATTAAAAGGAAAAAGCTGATCAGAGAATAACTGCTTTAAAAATATAAAATCCATAAATGCATACAGAAGCATTAAGTATTATACTTTTTATAGACACAAATATTCTACCATAATGTAAATTTAGACTTTCTAGAGATCCTACACTGCACATAATTTCCCCACTGGAAAGATGATGCTAAAGAACACATGACAAGTTTTTAGATATTATCACTGAGTACACATAACATTTTGTAACATTGAAGAACTCAGTCAGAGTGAGACTGATAGAACTGATTCATTTTCAAGTAACTGTAATTACAAATTTACCCTCTTGTAACTTTAATTTGGAAACAGATTAGCATCCCATATTTAATTTAACTGTAAATTCCAATAAATTTATCACATTTGATTTATTCTTTTTAAAAAAAGTTTTTTACTTGAATGATAAAAGGATATAAAACTCATATTTTCTTATGAATCAAGAGATGTAAGAGAATGCTTTGCTAGAAAAAAAAAATCCATGCATCAGAGTTACATTTCTTACTGATTTACAGACAGATTTTGTCAACCTGAATTTCTTCTAAGCAAAAAGGTGCTACTGTGCTAATTGCAGACCTTGGTGAATGTCTGCCTTTGCAAACAAAAACTCCTGATTTCATATAAATAGTTTGCCTTAAACTTCTACTGTTCCAAGTTTCCGGTACTCCTTACCAGTCAAAAAGCAAATATTTTAATGTACAGTTATTAGACTTAATAAAAGTGCAGTGAGAAAGTACAGGGTGATAAATATTTTAGTTCATTGTATTTTCTGCAGAATATTAAATGTTACATTATTTATTGGGGGAAAAAAAAGAAGCACCAATTGTTTAAATGAAGCCTGAGAAAATCCCAAAGACATTTGTTGTGCTTAAGTGCTTTATTTTTGCATTATTGCTTGAAAATGTTCTTGAGTTTGCTTCTGTAAGTGCTTATCATGAACATCTGTTTCTATGAAGTTACAAGCTCTATTTTAAATTGCAAATGCCTGGCAGTATGACATCTAATATTTGGGGGGCAGGGGGGCAGAGGTGAAGTGCCCTTGCAGTGCACTGGAAAGATCAACATAGCTTTTCTGGCTTAGCTACTAAGAGTGTCAATAGTAGAGACTGTGTTTTTAAATGAAACATTAAAAGACTGGTTCAGTTTAAAATATTCTTTAAAGCATCTTGGATCCAAAGTACCCATCAACATTAAGCATTCTGAAGGGGAAGCTTCATGAGATGGCTGACACCATCTGAAAGTTTGTCCAACCAAACTTTTTTCATCCTCCCTTCACCTGTGCTCACTTCCCTCCCTTGCCAACCTGTTTCCTCTGTTACATTGGCTTTCTAAGTTTGCTGGTCCTTTCTTCACTGAACAAATTTAGCTCATTAATCCTGAGGAAAACTGATCCTTTTTTATTTATGTATTGCTAGGGCAGCTTTCTTCTTGGTTAGTGAATTGAATCCTATTATTGAGAACTAACTGACCATTTAACAGTTAATTTTAACCCATGAGCCTCCAGGCAGTAGGAACTGCCACAATAGTGGCATCCTGAACTAGAGCTAACCTCCATTAGCATATCTTCAGGCATCTGACCTAACCAAACCCTTCCCTGAGAGCTAGGATGTTGGGTGAAAGGGTAAACCAGGATGAAACAAACACCTATCCTTCCTCTCCTCTTCAGGTTGCTTCTCTCATGTCAAGTAAGTTTGAACGAGTTTAGGTACCAAGCTCAGACCTGCCAAAGTTCACAGGTAAGCTTTTAATTAAATATGTAAGGCTGCAAGCTGCAGTCACTCAAGAGCAGCTCCTTTTTCTGTACCGTGTTGCTCTTCCAGAGCAGCAGTAAGGAAGATGGCTGGGAAATACCCACTTCAGCCAACGCAGGTCGGTTCACAAAAGCATATCAGCTGACATTTTTTGCTCTAAACATGGTCTAAGATTCCTTTCTAATTAATAAAATAACAGTACCCTCTTCTGCTCATTAAATATGTGATGAAAAATGAAAAATAACTCATTGGGAAAACAATAGCTAATCTGTCACAAATAGCAGGCTTTTCTTAAAAGAGATTTTGGCAATAGAATATCAAAAGCTTTGCAGTAAGTACTGCTAGCAGCTTGCATTTCATTATTATTCTCATTTTACAGCACCAGAAGTACTGTAGCTATGTATAGTACAAAGGGAACATGGTCATTGTCTAAAGGTGCTCTGCAGTCTCAAGATAGCAATAAAAACATCAAGAAAAATGTAATTAAATTTTACTCTAGTCCTGTATTTTGAATTGTGTAGGACAGATTTTTGGGAAGTAGGTATGCTTGCAGACTCTCTCTCATTACCACCACCTGGTATATGATGCATATTTTGAGGGGGTTGTATGATAAGGGAATTGCCATTACCCTGAGCAACTCCTTCTCCATCCATATCATACCTACCACAAAGTGATGTTATTGGAATCATGGCCACTTCCTGACCATGCCTGGCAAACACCATTTGATGCTAAAGAAATAAACACTATGATGAGTAGCATCTTTCAGACACATGAAGCACATTTCAAATTGTAAAAGATGGGATGTTATTTTGTTCAGGATATAAAAATCAATATCAGTATTGTTTGTATCACAAAGACCGTAAAGAGATCCCTGCAGAGATCAGAACTGCAGCATGTCTGGAAGACTGTGCATACAAAGGCAAGACCCATCCTAACAAACACATAAATATATGGAGTAGGTAAAATCCACATTCTCATGAAACAGAGGTGCAAAGGTGGGATTCATGTCCCTTAACTTTAGCTGTGCAAGAATTAGGTGTCTTCTCTGAGGCAGTTACTTGAATTCTCTTTATGGTCAGGAGGGATGGGTGGAATCCCTCCAAGGGTGAGTTAGTACATAGTAAAATGAATCTCCAACACAGGTGGAATATTTCACCCTATGGAGGTATCTGCTCTCTTCATTGTTTGTAAAGAAAGCCTAGTTTGCTAGCTTAGACTAGACAATTTGTGAACAACTAAGTGAAGTGAGCAGTGCACGAGTCAAAATAAAAGGTCACAGAGAGGGTTCCTGCAGGAACAGAACTACATGCTGTGCCATATCCACGGTATCCGATACATGCACAGTAGAGTTTTTAAAAAACAAAAAACCAAAACAAACCTAAAATAAAGCATTGCCAAGTACTCTTTCAGTTAACATGGTGTGACAAATAACAAAGGTTTCACAATGCAAAGCCACATAAATATCTTAAATCTATAAGCTCTAGTACTTTTGTAGTTGTCTTCATTGAGCTACCCATGGTCACTGCTATTGCATGCACGCAGAATCTCACCTGGAAATTAAGTCAACCTCCTCAATTGCAAACTATTGATCAAAGTCACTGTAGAGTAAATGTCCAAGAGGGAATTTCTTTAACACCAGCAAATGCCTAAGGGGCATTATTGGTCTATGCGTTCCCTTCTCAAGATATTTTGTGTGTGGAAAAGGGTGATACTGTAATGCTGATTCACAGCACGGACACTGGATGAAGATCCAGGTAGGTTTGTCCCAAGACTGCCTGAAATTGCACAGAACATGGACCTAGCCCTGAGAATCCTGCAATGAAATTGATGTAGTTGGAGCCTTCTGACTGTTATTTCCTCAACTAACACTATGTGATTGACTGGCCTCTGATTCCTCAATTTCTTGGAAAATCTAAAAATCCCACTATGTTTGGTCAAGCTGCTAAAATTCATAGCAACAGCTCAGTGAACTGAAAACTAAAGAAAAAAAATCCCACATTTCTAGAGTGGATCAAGTATTTTAATGGTGTCAAGATTCCAACCTTTTTTTATGAAAGACGGCAGGAGAAAGCAAAGGCCACAGGAGAATGCTGAATCTGCGCTCTTAATCGCTGAAAATGTTTCCAGAGAGAAACCTGTGTTCGCATCTTCTTGTAAGCTCCGCTGAGCCGTGGAGTGCAGCACTGAAGACTGCACATCCTTTATCTTAACTGTGTGTGCTATGCAGTTAGTAACAGAATGCATTACTGATGCACAGCAAATGTTCTGCTCTGTGTTAATCCTTGCCAAACAAAAGAATACAAAGCCAATATCCTTCCTTGCAAGAATCATTAATTTTCTCTATGGGACCAGGTAAAAGAAATATAGGTCTCCAGTCAAAACTCAACCTAAATACACTGATCTATAAAAAGGCATCTATGAAGGTGTCCAAGGTTTTAACTGAGCAGAGAGAGGACTGTCTGAGGAAAAGAATGAAAAAGTACTGTCTCTCTTACACAATGAAGTCTCAAAATCCCAACAGTGAAAAAGAGACAAAAAGGCTGCAAAAAGCACAAGACTCTGCGAAGAAACAAGACAAAAACCTTAGAGTTTAAGTGCCAACAGAAAGAGGGTAGGAACTGTGAAGAAATATGTTATCCTCTGTTGCAATTTCCTCTTGGGTTCTAGGGGACATAATTTGTGCATTCTTAGTAAATAAAGATTATGCCCCAAAGAAATAACTATCAATTTTTCCTCCTAGAGGAAATAGCCCATAGAACCCTAAATTCTGGCTAACCACATGGGTTAGACAAAACAAACAGACAAACCTCTGAAGAACTCAAATAAACATGAACAAATTATTATAGTTCTTATGTACATATAACATAGTAATAATATAGATCTGTAACATGGCTGCCTTTGCTAAAAGACAAGTTGTCAATTAATTGAAGCATAAGAGTGAATAGGATTTAGAAAATTGCCTGCTTTATGCTTCCCCTGTACCAAAAAGTAGGTAACCAGAGTACTAGAGGATAAAATCCACTTGCTATGGAAGATAATTATTTAAGCAAGAACACTGTGTGGTCCTAAAGGCATTGACAGACAAATCACTGGAACACACATTTGAAAAACCACCAAAAACTGAAAGAACAAAACTACTATTCCATCAGAAAGCTAAATAGCAATTGTTAGTCATGCAAAATATGGCACACTGTTTCAAAACAGGCCATTCTCGTTATCATAAGACAAAAAGAAATTAAAACCATGATAATATTATTTCTGATAGCCCTAAAAGTAAAAGAAGCATAACCGATTGAACCTTTGTTATCCAGAGACAGTGCGCATCTGGGCTATCAAACTGTAAAACATGTTTCAATGCCTCTATCATCAAAAATCTCTGTACAATCAGCTGAATCTGAGCAATCTTTCCCCTTATGTCTGTATTTCAACTCCTTGCAGTATGGGCATGAAATGAGAGGATGCACAATAATTAACTACTGTAATTTGTGTGCCTCTCTCTAATAAGACAGGAAAGTAGCTCTCTGTATTACAGCAGCTTTCAATACCAATTCAGTATTTCTGTGAAAAGTTTTCCAGAACATAGGAATCATTTAACAAAGCTTCCTCTATTTTGGTTAGGAACGTACGTGCCACTGGTCTTCTCCAGCACATATTGCTTTCAAACTTATTTGGAGGAAGGCTTTATAGTCAATAAAGCAATGTTCTTCTCATTACTGTGAGGTTTGTAGGGCGCCTGTCCTTGGTAAGATCTCTAGTGGGATAAAGCTGCAAAAAAGGGCCATCTGCCTTCAACAGTCCTTCTGATGACAGTGCTAGTAAAGTATGCTGTTACCATTAGCGGCCAGCTGGCCTCTTACATCATTATACATTACAAATGTTTTACAGCAAGACAATATAACATCAAATGACATTTTTAAAAAAACATAGCATGCTTTGAATTGTAAAAGCATCCTTACAGAGCGGGATTGGCTATAATCCTCAAGGCAGCCTATCCAGGTTCATATTTGTTTATGCAAGCCCTTTAATTCCAACTTTGGGTATATTTCCTCTTTCAAAAAATTTAATGGTTCCTTTTATGCATGAAACAAAATGCTGATGAAACAAAAATATCTAACAGAAATTATATTTTGGAATTGAATTTAAGAATTACTGCTCACAGAATTTGGTTCTTTGAGTCTTATTTTTGTTTAATGAAATATTAATCTTTGTTTATGTGTCCTGATATGATAAACCTGTATACAACAAAGGAGAAGTAATCCTTGTAACATTAGAAGTTGACAGGCATTATCTTACACTGTCTACTAAAAAAATCACATCTATCTCAAACAAAAAGGAAATATACTGTCATTTTCATTTTTTGCTTCGGAATATTAGACAGCTAATTTGTAATCACAGCAAAGAAAGCCCTATCAGATAAGCAGTGGGAAACTGGCCTTTGGGAAATTCCATAAGAAAGTTTTAAGTAATAGAAGAAATACAAGGAATATGCTAATTTCTCCTCCCCGCCCAAAAAAAAATATTCTTTTTTTTTTTTCAACAAAGAAATTTTCAAGAAAAAAATGTCTTTGAGATCAGCTGATCTGCAACCATATCAATAAAACCTGACTGAAAGAAAACCCCATAAAATGAGAGAGATCATTCCCCTCAAAAAGTGTAAGTAAAATTGGTTTTATATTGTTTTGGAAGAAATGAAAAATTAATCTTGAGATACCATTTTTTTTTGAAATTATAGTGTTGCTGCCCTAGGGAGAAAAGAAGACAATGGTTAAGGAGACAAGAAAATTGAACTTATTTAATTTATTTTGTAACTTACTGAATTTATGTTGTAATTGTTGACAAAAAAAATGAAATTTGGTGATTCTAGAAGGAAACCCTGACTGGGAAACAAACTAAGATTTTCTTAATATTCAGGAAAAGAAATCCTACTTTGCACTAAAGAAATGTTAGAATTGTGCAGAGATGAGACATGGACTCAATATTTTAGCAAAGCTCTCTTTAAATTCTGAATAGGTGGCTCATGACAAGTTTGTGAACAATATTATTTTTTAAGAGAAGACAGTCATTCATGGCTACTCAAACAATTGAGTCATCCTTGAGTGTCCTGTAAGTACATAAGCCATTGTGCTGCCAACAGCTTTGAATATTGGAGGCTGCTTTCCCCTTATAAATGACACTGAAGTGCCTTGAGGAACAGGTGTCTCTATGTAAGACATTCATGGGCAAATACATGCAGCCACTTTACTCCATTGTGATGAATTTTAGAGGTCATTGTTATTTATTTCTTTTCAGAAGAGCCTGTAATGCAGTAGGTACTGTTCAAATATTTATAAAGGCACATTCACAGCTTATTTGTTTTTCTATTCTAAAAATCTCTACAGTTCTATGTCTGGAAATCAAGGCAGATGCAACAAAGCCAGCTTTTTGAAAAATATCCTAGCCGGGCAGAGAATTAATTTTATTGTTACTTTTGCTTTGTTGTTTAAATAATGCTCTCACTGCTAAAGAGAAAAATAGAGGTTGAAATGGAAGGAGGGATACCTCTGGTAAGAAGAAAATTACCAAGAAATACTAATATTCCAGAGATTCCTTGAAAAGTCTACAAAACCCTCACTTATAAGGGCACAGAAAAATATAGTCCATTAAGAGTCAAACAACCAATTAGGACATAAGTATTCTGGAAATGCTGTGAAATGATGGTGGGGTGTTTTCCATTTTTTGATAGAATATAGCTGATGGGGAATTCAGGACTTTCACTGTGCTTACATGAAGCAAAACCAGCCCTGGAGTCATATTCAGTATGTCATGTTGGACAAAACCAGACCACAAGCCTGAGCTCTGCCACACACTTGTTGCAGCACCTGTGTGAATTTCAAGCGAGAATTTTTCAGTCCTCCAGGCATGCATTCAACCTTACCTTCAAAGCAAATACAGTTTTGTTTTGTGGTGAATGTTGAAGATTCTTTAAAAGCCATGGAACTGTGGCAGTCCTGAGGAAATGCCCCAGTTTTGCTCGTTTGTGGTCCTGGTCAATGGCAATAGGAGAGCAAACTGCTCCCTGTGCTCCCGTCGCATTGTAATAGGAGGAGGTTTGAGCAATAGTAGTCCCTTGTATGCCTTTGTCCTCAAAAAACAAGTTTATTTTCATTGGAGTACATGTGAGTAGTGATTCAATTTCATAATATATACACCACAGGAAACTGTCCTCCTCTGATATGTTTTAGTCCTACTCCCCATAAGTTTTTTTTCTTTTTTTTTTGTTTAGTTTTTATTACTGAACTGAATCAGCTCGCAAATAGGGAACAGATAAGGTCCAGTGCTGTATGTGAGGAAGAAGTGGCAATGAATGGGGATGAGGGGGTGGGACCATTTATTTCTCCTATTCATATTCATCATCCTACTTATTCTTTAGGTTTCTAGACTTTTAATCAAAGAGGAGCTTGGCCTTCCTTCTCTGTCATATGAACCACAGATTATGGAAGCTGACCCAGAAATTTCTGAATCAAGTATTAGTTTCTTATTGATTTAGTGTATGTGCAACTGATATGCTAAAGATATCTAGCACTGATTGAAATATGTCAAGTGTTAAAATGAAATTATTCTGGCATTAAGTGTATGCTCTCTGCTCCTGGTGTGAATTTACCATCAGCTTTCAGCATTAGACTTCAGGTTTTTTGCCTTGTTAGACTGTAGTACTCTATGCTTTTCACATAACTGCACATCACCCAGTGATGCAGATTTCTCTGTAAAACTGACCTGTTCATGTGAGTATCCAGCTGCTGGTGGAAAGAAAGCTGCCTTCACATACTTTATAAGGGATGTTTTGATGGTTTCTGCAGGCCTTTAACAAAGATATTAATTGCATTTGAACCAGTTACAGACCCAGACAAAACCCCTTAGAAATCTCCTTTGTTGGTGATTACTTTTTGTGAGATCTCCAGTTAGTATAATTTGTCTAAATGTGATTTTTTTTTCATGTTAATACTCAATGGAAGGCTGTGTTGTTCTAATGAAAATTTCTTACTGGAGTCAGTTATTTCAAAGCAGTTGTCTAGTAACCAAACTCATAATCTCATAAATATGTATTTAAAAGCTAGTTATAATAGAAACATAAAGAATCCTAATATTGTCCAATTTGATTCTGTAAGGTATTCATCATGTTTATGAGCATACTCATGAAAAACACTGAATGCTTTTTCTTCCTGGGGATACACATATCTGTCTCAGATCAGAAGCATTTGGAAAGGGTGCTTGTTTGATTACGTTAGCATAAGAGCTTGCTTACAAACTTTTGTGCTGCAAACCAACTGTAAGCCTAAACAGTGCATGTGCTTGCCATGCCAAATGGCAAAGGTTTGTAGTTGTTTGAATTCTAATGAAAATCTTGCAAATAAATCCAATGTACCACCAGCAACTCCTGAATGGATCAGAATATGTTTCTGCAGTGTGAGATGTCTCTGCAACATACACTACTGAAGAAATGGAGGAGAAAACATTTGGAAAGCTACTTCTTTTGAAGTTAAGCGTGACTTCAGCACTGCTTTTTGCTGAACTTTGGTTTTAGTTACGTTTTCAATGACAATATTGCACTTCAAAACGTGTGTGTTCCCTTTTACTTATACCCCTTTATGGCATTTAAAAGAAGAGACTGACACAACTTGACACAATGACTTTCAGACCCTTATGGAAACTGATATCTTTTAAATCAGAAAAACAAAAACATTGCAGGGTGCTGACAAAAACGAAGTAAAAAAGGAAAGAAACAGATTCACATCACTACCCACTCCAAATAACCTATATTAACCATCTAAAACTTTTTAGATATGAGTTTGCAACAAGTCATATACCTGTCAAAATCCCATCTTGAAGCATTTATAGTTAATATGAACATATTGATGCAATATTAAATGTAACCAGACAGATAAGTAGAATATGAGAAGTTACAATCTCCAAATTCAGGAAATTGTTCTTTCCAGGAGACATGGGTCATCTGTTGAAAGTACAGAACAGTAAACCTGGGAAAGTCTGTAAGAAGGGGATGATCTCTTCTACCACTGGGAGACAGCGGTACATGCAAATTCCCTGATTTTTCAGAACATTGAAATTAGCTGATTTAGTTGAGAGTCAAAAATGGTCAGAGGCAAGAGAAGAAGAGGTACAAGACAGAAGACATGGAGAAGTACCTGTGGAGGAAAGAGAGGAGAAAGAATATCCTATGAAGAGCAATGGCAAATATAGCTAGAGGCTTAAGGCCTATGAGAGGGATAGAAATGAAAAGATCTTTTTTTTTTTTTTTTTTTTTTGCAGGACATGCTTTTCCAAAGACAGAAAAACATCTAGGACATGCTGGGTGATTTCATACAAGCTCTGCAAAGCTCTATGGTAGAATCCTCTGCTTTTTCCTCTTACTTTTCACCATAAATAAACAAATAAATAAATCTGTGCAGGTTGCAAAGGAGGGTAACCCCTCAAACACCTTCCAGACATCTTGCATCTCAAAGTCGTTACAGGTTATGAATCACATACAGCATAGAGATCATCACCCCAGGTTTCTTGTTCCGCACAGGTATGGTAGCTTTGTAATGATATTCATGCACCTCCCTTTTCTACAAGTTGTAATGGTACTGTTAAAGGTAGATATCTCCTTTGTGTGACAGCTTCAGGTAGATAGGCACAAACCCATATCTCTGAGCAGTGCATGGGGAAATTATGGTCAGTGTCTATGCCAGTAAATCAAACAAGCTGAGGCAAATTATCCTGCCCTAATGACAACTGCCTTGACAGGGCTGTAGCCATACAGCCACAATCTCTTACCTTCCCCCTGAAAAACTGTAAACATCCAAATGGCCCCCACTGTTCTTAAATGCCAAGTTGTGCCCAAAAATTTCTCACTCAAAAACTGTGCCAAGGTTTGTGCTGTGTCACTGTAAGAACAGTTTGGGGCCATTACTTAGCCTGAATCTTCATTCTGTTTAGGTTACCAGAGCAGATATGACTGTAGGATACTTTAAGGCCACTCAGGAAAACCCTGGTCCAAATTCAAAAACCAAGGTGTCACAGTATTAAAGTAAATTAAACATAAATGATGAGGCTACTTGTGAGGGAAGAAGAGAGATTTGTACACATCACTTAGTCTGGCTGTTAGCACCACTAGTTTAGATCAATAAAATCTATTCTCTTATTACATCTGTGGCTAGCCTTACATCTTCCCTTTCCAGAAGGAAAAAAATGTGCTATCTTTTATACTGCATCTCAGCTCTCTATCAGTCCCTGGGCTGGTTTCCTTGCCTTGTAGATCTCTGAAGAGAGATGGCTGCAGACTTTGGTTACTCTAGTACTCCAGTCAGCACTTTCCCACAATGTCGTTTGGGTCTGTGGCTCCTCTGCAGCCCTCTTTTCCTGTCTTCCTGTTGAGGAAGCTCAGGATGTCTATCATGTTTTCTACAGGCTGGCCCTCACCAAGCCACAACCTTCCAGAAAATATGCATATCATCACTAGAGATGACAATTTTGGTGCCTGTGCTCTGTCATTATGCACACAGACATTGTCTTGTGGCTAGGAAGGCATTGAAGTCATGTCATTCTTTATCATAATATACATTTTGCATTTGCTGTCTCGATTTGTTTACGTCAATTCACACTTGCCGTTTTCAGCACGGTATGCTAGGTCCAGAGGCAGTCCAACTTTCAGTCTATACTGCTAGCTCTTTCCTTATCTAATACTGTTTTTGGCACTTGCCTGATCATAATATCTAATTCAATTTATTATCTCTGTTTTTCTTTGTTAGATTAGTTTTCCAATCAGATGAATGCCAGGTCAGGCACCATAGCAGTGGCAGGAGTACAGATCAGCGAAGAGCAGGGAAGGGAAGGAGGATTAAGAAGGATGGGAAGTGGGAAATAGGAACAAGATCTCACCCTTTTGTTTGTGGGGAATTGTTAATTCAGTATTAGGTATTATGCTGTATTATGAAATTGTATTTCTAGGTTCAAGGGAGGACTGCTGTTCCTTGCCTATTAGGTTATTCTGTGTTTCTAAGAATCTTTTTGAAAATTTCAACATATTTTTTTCATAATACCAAAAGACTTTTTGTGTCTTAGGTTCTAAATAATGTGCCTAAATCACTTATTTTTTCAGAATATTTAATCTAGTGGAAATCTAATTGTAACCGTTTACCTGTCATTATCATAGCAGGGATGTCACATCTAACAAATACAGATCTTATGAGATTACATGTCTGAGAGTCATTTTCTGTGGTAATGAAGTTTCTTGACAGTGAGAATAAGAAGCTAAAAACAGTATGCATTTTCTTCTTCAGTGTATACAAACACATGTGTGCCGGTTCTGGACAGGAGAACCACAGTTTCATTAAACTTACCTTCCTGGGTAATAAGGATTAGTAATTTTTTGCCATTTCATTCACATACATTAACAACACTAATGTTTTCAGCTCATAATTTTCTGTATGGCACTTTTCACATTTGGGGATTTTTTCTTTTCCTTGCTATGTCTTCATTTATTTTGTTTAATTTCTATTTTTCTACATTTTTCTTCTTGTCTTCATGAGCTCATCACATTTTATACACGGCACAGCTTTCAGGGACTCCTGAGAGGTAAACACACCTTACATCACTATATCTCCAATACAGACATTTTCATCCAAACTGGTCCTCTAGAATCCATTTATAGTTAATGCAGAGAAACAGGCATATCCTTTAATATAATCTCAGCCATTGTTATAACTGCAATGCCAATACCTATCTCACAAGTAATCAAGATTTCAGTTGTGTTGCAGTTCACATCCCAGCTAAAGATATATCCATCAGGTATTCTTACACATAGTTTCTCTTCTTTTGCAAATTTGTTTGTTTGTTTCTTTCTTTCTTCCTTTCTCTCTGTCCAAGACCTGGACAATGCTTAGTATGTGTTTTCTCCCACACCTTCTGCTGTCTTCCATGTTGCCTCCCTTTGTAGTCTTCTCCTTTGTTTTGTTGACTATTCCTATGATTTTGCTCTTTGGCAACATAGCTGCGTCACACAATCTAGTCTGCCTCTGCTCTGTAGACTGGCAAACTCTCAGAGGTTTTCTACATTTAATTCATGAGTTTCTAACAGTACTTTTTCAGTTGCTGGTCCTCATTTTACCTGACGTCAGATTCCACAATTGTCTACGGACTGCGCATTTGGCTTTACAGACTGAAGTCTGTTATAAAATTCCTCAGGAATGTTCCATCATTTCATTCTTTCACACAAAGTTAACAACTTCCAAAAGTTCATTGTAGGTGTGCAATATGCTTTGGATGTTGTGCCATTTAGTGCCATCCTAGCTTGCTATTCGTGTGTGCTTTATTATTAAAGAATTCTAGGGTCTCTGCATCAGCAATATTAAAATAAAAATCTTCTGGCAGCATACACTTTCATGAAGAGACAGAACTCTCTTTTGAACCTCTTCCAATTTTTGCAGAAGAAAGAGTTTTGTTCTTGATACCAGGTGTTCTTGTATCTGAATAAAGAATGCTCTGGATTGGCATTAGAACTCCGAGGTATTTTCCTTGCAATGGACGATAAACAAAGCAGTGATGAAGGGGACAGAGGCAGGAAGAGTGACCTCCATGTTTAACACCTACCAGCTCAAACTACAGCTGCTTCAAACCAGTATGTTCTATTTCCCTCAGAGAAACTACTCAGGATATCTTTACCATAGTGGCATTTCTTACATCAGTTTGGCTGCTGTGTGAAATGAGAAATAAAAAGATAGGAGCTCTATCACATCTCCAATCCAATGTTCAAATCACAATAGTGTTGAAATTGTTGTCTGAGCCAGAATTTAGCCAGTCAGCTTCCTGGAGACACTGCCTGCTGTCTTGGGCATCAAGACTTCAGCCCTGTCCTAAATCCCTGTGTTAGGAACATACTGTATGTACATCACCAAAAGCTCACAGTTTTGGAAAAGAATAACTGTTTTAGAGCCCCGGCCAGAATGATCTCCATGAGGTCTCTGCCCCCTTTGCTTTGCAACAAAAGAAATTACTACTTGAATATTCTTGTTGACTTAGGTCAAGGTCGGATTTCTGAGGGGAGCTAGAAAGAGTAAGGGTCTTGACACCTATTACCATACCTTGAACCTCCTCTACACCCTCCCCACTACTCTTTTATCATTCAGCTGTTTTCAGCCTTGGGATGGCATCAGAGAAATGTGGCCCCTCAGAGAGCCCAGTTTCAGACAGTGTATCATAGTGTGCAGTAAATGAAATGTGTTCTCTCAATTTGTGTCCTTTCTGTGCTACAGTGTCCCTGCCTGCTGTGCTGTCCTTGAAATGCAATGTGAAATTAGCTCTTGATAGTGCAACATGGCAGAAATCAATAACAGAATTATGCCACCGCATAGGATGGGCTGCTAAATCCTGGCAGCCCCAGCAGCATCTCAATGCACGTCATGATGAACGCTGAACTCTGGAAAAGAGAGGTGTCTCTCTTGTTAACTGCTGTGGTTCTGGCTGATGTGTTCCCAGAATGGCTGAGATATTGGAAAAGAACTGAAACACATCACCTGGTGATTTCTAGCTTTTATAAGTACATTTCCTGACTATGTAAGCAGACTTTAACTCACTGAGAATATAAGCCTCTTCTTTATTACTACACTGAAAACGATCAGATAAAAGCTTCTAGAGATAAATATTTTGGAGTATGTTTGCGTGTTCCTTCAAGGAAACAGAATAATCTGTCTCAGTAGATGAACCTTCAATCAGATTTGATGGCTTTTACATCAATTTACTAGGTAATCTTATTAAAGCCTCAAAGTCTTCTCACTATGATACTTAATGACTTGTCCTGGGAAGAATGTAATACTGTCTAAAAAGATGTGATTAGGATTTGTGGTTCTTTCTGGCTTCGAAATGCTCAAGGTACTTGAATAAAGATGAATTTTATTGATATAGGTAATAGGAAATAATAATTAAATTATTTGATACTTCTGTGTTACTGGAGCCATAGAGAGATATAAAACTTAGTAGAACAGGTTGTTTTCAGGGGAATGAATTCTATAAAAAAGAAATAAATGTTTTATTTGTAATGTAGTGGGTCAAATTCTGTCCTGGCAAGAATCCTTTAAGCCAAATCCCTGACCCTTCTCCAGTAATATTTTGCCATAAAAAAAATGCACAAATCATTTTAACAGGCCTAGGAGAATTTCAAACTACTGCAGAGACTGCAAAATTGGATTGCAATTTTTTAACAAACTGTTCATTTGCTGGAAAACATTAACAAGCTGAAGCCTAAACTGTTGGAGGGAAGGGGTTCCTTTGGACAAATTACTTCAGTATATTATATTATCCAAGTATAGATGTTGCACAACTTTGATAATATTTATTTCTTGAGCTAGTCTTGTCTTCAAGAAGATGAAGGCAGACACTTGCATTTTCTCCATTTCTGGTTTTACCAAGGATTCCAGTTTGATATTCATGGCATTTATTTATGGGTGATTATGTATCTGAGGACCACCTTCAAAGTGTAGTAAAAAACCCCCGAGGGTGCCTGCAAGGGCCTTATTTGTTAACATGTTAAACAGCCATGGTAGGAAGAGGAAAAGGAGAAGATTTCTTCTCCTATTCTCCTGTCTCTTCCCTACCCTCTCTTTCTACACACAGTCCCAGATCACCCCTTTGGCTGATTCGGTATAGCCCTACATTGTAACTCAGCTTCTAGAAGAAAACACAAGAAAACAAGTGGGTGCACCAGCAAATGTTCCCAGGCAGGCAGGAGGCCACTTTGTCAGCCTGACTTCTGCAGCTGCCAGGCTTTGAGGACTTCCTCAAGTGACATGTCCTGTAAAAACAAGACATGAGCAACTCTGTTGGAGTCAGGCAACAGTCAGAAATCCTCTTCAGGAAGAGTATAAAGATACCCTTACTCCTTATTACAACATCAATTTTTTGGTTGCCTTCTCTGAATCCTGTCATTCTGAACTGAGTCCTCCAGTGCTACAATCAACCTTTCTAATTTTTCCTCCCATTTTCCTTCTTATTCCTGACCTAATTGCCATAACACACCCTGAAGTAGCTCCTGATAAGCCTCTCTTCACTGCTGACTCTCTCCTGTTAAGTCAGTCAATGGGGGAGAAGGAGAGGAAAGGAGGTGACATTCTGGCTCCTGCAGCCCCACAGCACTGGGGCCAGCTGTGGCAAGGGCTCTGCTGGCCTGAGACCTGCACTTGAACACACACCTTCCTTCAGGTCTGCCAAAATGCTTTAGCACAGAGCCAACGTCCCAGGGAGAAGGCGGGGATGCATCTAAATTACTACCCTCAGAAAATATCCAAGATGTTTAACTGCAGCAAATCAATTCTGATTATCACCAGGTGGATTTCAGATGGAGATTTGCTCAGCTTTCTGCCAGCCTATCCACCTCCCGGATCCCAAGGCAACCCTGCCAGAAATTCCCATCTCCTGGGAAGCCTACCAGGCACATGGCCAAAGAAGTCCTTTTGACTCTGGCTTCCAGATTCTCCAACTCCCCAGATGTTAAGACTCCTGTGCTGCCCACCAGGAAAGCTTTTGGTGGCACAAGGGATTCATAGCCCTGTTGGCAGGCCGCCAGGGAGGTGAAATTACTAAATACATTGCAATTTACACTTTTCCAAATATTTTTTTTCTTCTCTCCTCAATCTTCTTGGTTAAATTTGAATTAAAATATAGTTGGAAATGCAAATTTCCCAGGGCTGGGAGATTCCAGTTTTTGCACAGATTAAGTTAAAAGCTTAGTTTTGGGATGCCACTTCAAGATATGCATTAGGTTAGCTGTTGTTTAGTTTGGCAGATGGAATGGTGCGAAATCCCCAGCACTGAGATTTTCCAGGGGAAGGAAATGCTGTAGAAAGACTAGAGAGACAGCCAACAAAAACAGAGAGAACTAGAGACAGGAGGGTGAGGAGTTAGAAGACAGAGGAAAAAATCAAGGTGAGAGGGTGACATATTTTTTGAACAGTATAATAAACTACAAATCTTTTGTTTTGTTGTTCTTTTCTTTTCCTACTATAAAACTTGTTATTTTCTCAGTTAGGGAAAAAAAAATCTGAAAAAGACCCCTAAATACATTTAAGACAAGTTTGCAAAAGCTTTACTATATTGAACCAGCTCTAATTAATGTCCCGAGGTGAGTCTGAATGACCCAATGAAGTCTGAATAATAAAAATAATAAAGCTAGAAGTTCAGCTGCTACTCAAAGACAATGACCTTGATTGCTATACAAGCCTCCTTTTGCTATCACTGGGAGAGATACAGCAGTAGATTCACTTTATTCTAGCATGTTGAGTTTATATCCTGCCTCCTGGACAATAATTGAGGAGAGAATCCTGCCTTTTCGTAAAGTAATTTTGACTTTGTTCACATAAATGAATCAAAGGGAAGAAAAGGCTTTTAAACAGAGACTTTATTTGTGCTTGAAAATGAAGGTGTGAGAAACGAGGCAGTGCTTTAAAAATCTGTCTTTGTGCAGTCTTGGGGCCAAATTACAAATTGATTTACATTCTCTCTTAACCTCATGTCAGGAAATCACTTATAATTTGTGCAACTCTTTTTCTCTCTGAACAGTTCCAAGTGCTGTCTCTGATGATGTCACCCCAGTCCCAGTTCTCCAGCTGCAGAGTTCCAGGCAGAAAGAAGCAGATTCAAAATAAATACAGAAAATAAAGCATTCAGACTTTCTTCATTCATCAAAAATCAAGGTAGAGGAGGCTGGAGGGGCCAGGGGATGCAAATATAAACTATTTTTTTTCTCTTTGAATATACCTTAAATGTTTTTATTAAGTGTTTTCTGGTATATTCTATCAAAATACTATTTAAATATGTAGTTCTTAGGGCACAGCTAAGCATTTAATTCCAAGTAATGCTAAATAGGAAAGGAATTTAATCAGTTCGTTTTAAGATACTTGCAGCTCTTTGATATGCATTTGGAAATCTGAAAGTTGGCCAGATCCCGAGTTTGACTATTTAAAGGAAGTTTCATTGATTTCAGCAGAGCTGCACACATTTACACCAAATGAAGACTTGACCTATACTTCCTAATATGTTTTCTGAAAAGCGCTGCAAAGAAAGATCTGGATTTCTCTAAGTAACTGTTCCCTTTTCTTGGCTTAATATTGCACACATGTTTTCTCACTTAAACTTTGCCTCATTTGGCTTTGGTTTTTTATGTAGCCTTTGAAACCATTTCTAATGGAAAAATGCAGCTGTTAGCAAGATTTCCTAAAATGTACATGGAACTAATTTTCCAGGCATTTCTCTCAAGGACTCTGATGTATCTACAGAAGACATTCTGCCAAAAGGATTTTTAATGTAACTGAATGATGAAAAAAAGAACAAAAGAAAAAAAAAGTACAGAGAAAACATCCACTTATAAGGCGAACAAGAAGGAAAAATTTACTTTCAGTAGGTCACATTTACATACTTGCTTTAAAGTAAATCTTGAAACTCTTTCACCAGCAAGGTTATTTTGCAGAAAATCAGTGAATTGTTAGTGTGAATTAAAATAATCAGAGGTAAAAGGGTGCAGTAATGTGACATGATCTAGAATTGTATAAATATCATCACCATGGAATCTGATTTTATACACTGCCTCTCTGCATCATGTTTTCAAAGGCACAAATGACCAAGACTATACAGTGTTCAGCACATGTCTCACTAAGAGTAAGCAAGCACGTCATAAAGAGCTATCTTCTCAGCCTGTATGACAGTACAAGGCAAGGGCAGTCAAAGGAGTTGGTCTACAGAGGAATAGATTCTCAAGATAAGAGGGAGAAAGATTCAGCTCATGTATCCTTCCTGTCGCAGTCTCTTCTCAGACACTGGAGCTGTAAATTTATCCATGTCTACCTCCACACAAATCACAATATGAACCTCAGTTATCACAGATGAAGTTAAATAACAAAATTATTAGGGGAAATAGATATAATTTTAAACAATCCCATTGGAAAGAGACAGCCATGCAGTTAAATTTTAAAACTGCAGACTACTCTTGGCTCTGAACTGGCTCACTACCAACTGGGAATGTGTCTCAAATTCTCTGGGACTGATT
Organism: Morus bassanus; assembly: GCA_031468815.1. Taxonomy (NCBI): domain Eukaryota; kingdom Metazoa; phylum Chordata; class Aves; order Suliformes; family Sulidae; genus Morus; species Morus bassanus. The sequence goes on along the minus strand of CM062571.1, from coordinate 49,728,395 downwards.
CTTTGTTGTCCTTATTCTGCATTGTAATTTACAGCTGTTAAATTTCAAGAAACTGAACAGGAGAGGTTAAACTGGAAGGTTCTAGTCCATTCTGTGGATAAGGTAGAAGTTGCACCATGAAGTACAAATTTGTAGAGAAACATAATTTCTTTTCTTTATTAATCCCAGCAGTAAAATATATTTAAGATACTGTCTGGCCCCTGTAACTGATTTATATAAACACATCATGAATTTTAATCTGTTTATCCTCATAACAACACAGAAAGAAAAGTGTTATTATTCCCATTTTATTGATGAGTAATTGAGAGCACAGTTTCATGTTAATGGAAAACCAATTTGATGTTAAGTGGCTGACAAAAGGTGTGGTCCTATTCCTCCTTCTGCACCAGCTCGCTGTTTCTGCTTCTTCGTTTATGCAAGTCTAAATGCATAAGTCCCTTATGCAGCTAAAGCTGCAGCAAGCTTACCCAGCAAGGTAAGAAGACTGAAGAAATTCTTCTTTAAGCATCATCCAGTCAGTAGATCAATTTAACACCACCCTAAATGCACCTCACCCAATGGCAAGAAACTATTTCAAAATTAAGGATCCAATTTCAGCTTGCCTCAGAATGAGTGGGATATTTGTGACAGAGCAAAAAATTAAATTTGAACTCTCATCTCCTATGCCACTTTTCTAATGACTTGGTTCCTTGTTTTTGCTGTATCTACTTTAGGAATGGTATGATGTGTTTAAAGGGAAGACAAAACATGACAATGAAAATCAGAATTATAAAGGTTAATATACTTTTTTACTAACAGGAATAATTCCACTTATTTCAGGAGTTAGACTGAGATCATAGTTTCATGATACTGGCACTCAAATAAATGAGACCACTTCATGGATTTCATGCCTCCTTCCTGCCTCTGGTGGCCTGCATTCAATAGCCTTTTGCTATTCTGTTTTACCACTGCAACTATTTGAGGGGTCAAGCAGCAAATGGAATCAATGAAATGATCCAGGTTAAAGAAAGACCTTTTTCTATTTTGGAGGTCAGGGAAAGGTTACTTTTAAATTACCACATTTACTGCATAGTCCACAGTCATCTGTGTCAAAATAACTTGGAGGAAGAATAGCAACACTGATCAGGTTGGGAGTTGGAAGGCAGTGGGATGGAAATTGTGTAAGTCATATTTCCATTGAAACCAGAATATTGTGAAATGATGGCTTTATACTATCAGAGGCAGAGGTGGCCAAAAGCATTTTTGGACTGTTTTAGATGACTAAAAGCCTAAATATCAACATAAATGTTAAATGGGTATTATGCGTGAATGCATACGGTAATAAAACTTATGATTGTTAGCAATAATGGTTATTTCCAGAATATAATAATAAAATGTAGGGAGAATTATTGAAGAGATTATAGATCAAATAAAAATTACATAATTAGCCAACAACATAGATAGAGAAAAAAAATGTTTGCTGTTAGGTGGTGGCCACATGCTAATAGTGGCTTTCCAGTCATATACTTACCATTCTCCATACAATCTTTCTAAATTACAACAGCTGGATGGCTCTCTAAATACAACAGAGAACAAGTCATAACATGCCACTCTCTTTGAAAGATATATAGAAAGCTCGGATAGTTGAAGTATCAATTAATATCATGTATGTTCTGTACTAATTGTTTTCATGAGTTAAAGATGCTAATTATTACAATCTAATGATCCAATGTTGTTGAAATAAAATAAAATCAATTAAAATATATTAGAGCACAAGCAGCCACATTCATCGGTAACTGATACCATTCTGACTGAACAATGAGAAGTTTTAAGAAACTATGTTTATGTGATGTTTGGCATATGCTTAACACAAACTTAAGCAAAATAAAACACCTCTTCAAGGACTCCTTCATTCCATAAGACAGGGGTTAGAAACATTTCATGGCCACGTCAGCTCTATAAACAAAGACTACCTCATGTTACCTCAAAAAGATATATATACTGTATGGTGTGGCTGGGAACAAGTACTGGGTGTGGGAAGTAACATAAAACTTGTTATTGCCAGAAAGCAAGTATTTCCTTAATCCTCATCCTGAAGTTCATTTCTCTGCATTGAGAATGCAGTGATAAAACCTCCCTGTGTCTTGTCTCCATGAAATCTTTCATCCTGTTCTCAAATTCTTTATAGTTGCCTTGCTATAAAAAACATTTTATTTTAGGGGTAAAGATTTAGCTTGTGTTTACCAAGCAAAGAACTGCAGTGGTTTAAGACATTATCACTGTCCAGTTGTCTGTTACTGCTCCACTGGCTGCTACTGACCCATTAAGAAAACTGAGAGGGAAAGTGTACCTCTACTACTTGGGTTAATGGTGAAGACTCATTCTTCTGCTCCTTTTCTACTTAAAACTTAATTCAGCCGTTTTGCATTATTATATATGTTCTCTTCTCCAAACAGTAGAGCAGAGGGACATTTTAGTATTGTCAAATGAAAACATCTTGTTTCTGAAAGAAATCTCTTGGCAAAAAAAAATTTGCTTTTGTTACACTATACAAAGGTTTGTTTATAAAATGGGCCTTAGTTATTTATGGCAGGTCTGAGAGGAGGCAGGCATTCAGATTAGGAAAGGATGTCATTTGGAAAAAGGTCATATTTATAGATATATAAATATAAATATATAAATTCACCTTGGTAGTGTGAATGCAGAGACAGAATTGGCAGTGTTCCTGATTTGACTGTTTAAATCTCACAGGTAGGAGTGCTTTGTCCACTGGCAAATAAACGTTATGCTCCCTGATTATTTTTCTCAAAGAGTTTGAAATAGAGATGGTTTCTAATTGCATAGATTTCTACTGGTTACAGTGATATAGATTAGTGAATGTTTTAGATGAAAACAAAGACCTTTTTAGGGAGACAGAACAAACCAAAGAATTAGCTATTGACATGGGATCATTATGACAAGAATTAGGCATTGGCAATGGAAGACTTTGGAGATGTTGATGGGGGTGGGGATGGATTCTGCAAGCTTCCTTGCCTGGCAGGTAGTTTACCTGGCAAATAATTCCTCAGGTCTATATGATCTCCAACTTTGTTGTTTACTTTCCCCATGTCCTGTTTAGAACTTATGGGGTTTTTTTCAGTGATGCAGTTTAGATAGTTGCCATACAGATGACGACAACTGATTTAGTCATTTGTACTCCTTTTATAATGAAAGGAAAAAATAGACTCTTACAGCAGATGAGTCATTTGACATGTATTTTATATGTCCACTCTGAAATCTGATGAATCTCATGAGATGCAGGTGTCTGCCTTTGGGCAGATCAATCCTACTCACTGCCTCCAGGTGTTGACTTCAGCTTTCCTTAAGCATACACCCAAGTAGTTTCTGAATTCAGTTCAACATAAAGGGAAAGAAACAGAAGGAAATCATATAATGAGCAGATAAAAAAGTGAGTGAAAACATTAGCAAAGATTTTAGAGGAAGACAAATGTCAATGAAATTATGTGCATTTTAAAATACATACAGCACAAAATGCAAGACACAAAATCCCAGCAGTTCATGACCTCAAAAATTCAGAGCTAGCTGGAATAGAGAACTTAAATTTTACAGCTAGATGCCATAAGGCTTACCTTTTAGGTTCCTCTTCCCTAGATTTGAATAGAAAAAACAGAGTGAGGTAATTAAAATCTAACACTTCTAGGCACTTATGCTTACTGTTATCCTCCATTGAATGGGAAGGATATGGACAGTCTGAAAAAAAATGCAGTTAAACTGGATAGCAGAAAATGCTAAACAGAGGGATGTACCAAAAAGCCACATTTTCTAAAGAGCCCATACACACATATAAGGGTGCAAGAAAATTTCTTCATCTGTTTTGAATCCAGACTTTTCTCCTCAGAGAAGGTGTCTGATCATTCTCATCTTATTAAAGCCCATCTAATTATTCTACAAAGTGCCTGGAGGAGAAAAAAGCACTGCTGGTATCTACAGAATATATAGGGGCTTGGTCTGTCTTACCCTGATTATTTGGGTTTTAGCCAATGACTGTTGTATGTAGAATGACAGAACATTGCTGGGAGCAGAGGCAAGATTGCAGGTCTCCTCCTTCCTAGATGAAAGTTCAAAAATACTGAACAACATATTTAGACTTCCTTCTTTAAACTCTCCTTTTCCCTGTCTATGAGTATTACATTTCCTGCTACACAGGGGTGCAGTGCAACAAAAGGAGGTGGACTGAACCTTCTGAGGAAGTCACTGATTCTAGATGTCTTTTTCTGGGTCAATGTTCTAACCATTACATTATTTAAAAAAAAAAAAAAAAACAAAAAAAAAACAACAACACCATTTTCTCCTCTAGATATATATTTGGAAGAAGTGTAACTGTGTCTACATTTTACTTCATCCTTCATTTTGTTACTGATTGTAATGAGTACATAAAACATATAAACTCCAAGATTTTGTAAAATCCAGGAATGAGGGATTTGAAGATGGTAAAAAATGTGAACCTACACACAAAGATATGGTTTCACCTTCTTACCTTTACACATTTAACCGAGGCACACAAGCTCTGATCCATCTTCCAGGCTTCTCTCCCTAGGCAGCAGAAAGAGACACAGGCATCAAGAGCTACATTATCCTCTAGATTTGAACATTTCTCTTTACAGATGAAAGCCGCTAAATTTTGTGTCTTAGATGCCAAATGTCTAAGTAAGGAAGGGTGAAGATGGGCCCACCCATATCTTAGTTTAGATGCCAAAATCCTTATTTTTAGATCACATTATTTTTTTGGATCCAGTCCTGACATCTCAAAAGAAAATAGACGAAGTAGAAAGAATGAATTAAGAAGAGCAGCAGCCAACAAGGATTTTATTAGTTTACATATACAAGGTTAGGTTCTCCACTGGCATACCCTGAGGCAACTCTTCTATTAGAACTACATTAATATGCATCCACTGAGATCTAACCTTATATTTTCAATAGATTATTCTATTCTTTGAGAAATCTGAGTCTTTGGGCACAACTGTAATAAAAACAGAAAGATGAAAAGAAAACACATTTATACATACATTGTCAGTTGTTGTGTCAGTAGAATCTCCCTTCAACAAAACACATAAGGTGGAAAATCTGAATTATTGAAAGACTTTGTGTCTACTTGGTTAAAGGATGAGCTGCATAGCAAAACACTAGCTCCTTTATCATCTGACTGGATGCACGAGTGATTATGAAGCTCAGTATGTCCCTGATATGCCCTTTCTCCATAGACACTCTTCTGGACTAAATCAATTACTGCTCTCAGCCTCCATGGAAATTTTGTGTGGATAGGTTTGCAGAGGTTTATTTTCCTCTTGGTCTTGAAAGAAAGTAAACCTGTCAAATAAAGCTGGACCATGAACAATAAAGTGTTAATGATTTCTGAACACTTTATCAAAGTGTTAACTGAGAATCACTTTAAAACTTAAAGCACAGAAAACTTGGAACCAGATGACGGCTCCGTCAGCCTTAAAAAATAGTTTCATTCATATGATCTCTGTGAATGACATACCTCTGCACAGCTTTTAAGATGCTATCTGCATTTTTTACTCAAATCTTCATCATTCAACAACTTCCTGTCTTTATTTTTTTAAATGGCCTCCTGATCTGTCCCACCATATCCCTCTGAATTGTCACAATCTTCACCAATATTTTAAATAGATGTGCATTATAATTTTTTGGTAGATAAGATCAGAAACAAGACTTATATTGGTGATTCAGGGAGTGATAAAGGACTGGGAGAACTGGATAACCTCTTGTAGTCCATGCCAGACCTAGGTTTTTACAACAGTGGCCTGTGGTCAAAGATAAACCCATGAGAGTGTGGCATGCCAAGCTTGAGCCTGACAGAAGTTACACTTTCTGAAGAAAAACTCCAGCCTTCTGCAGAATATCTCATTTGACAATGTGAGAACTGACTGCTGGTCTTTTGTTCAGTAGGTCTCTGAGTTCTCTGTTGTTTTACACATACTGTAGTAATCCAGGGGATGAAGTCCAGAAGGCATGTTTATTTGGGCCTAGAGCTGACACATTCCAATTCTGTCCACATAAAGAATAATATATTTGTCACTGTTGTACCCTTTCATCTCCCCAAAAATGGCATAGTGGAGACTTTTCTTCAGGAAAGCTTCAGAGGACTTTTTCTGTACCTTCTCTATTTTCTCCATGGTATGTCAGAGTGCTACCCATCCTCCTCAGGAATTGGTAGCATATATTTCTCTTCTTTTCTTCCCACCTTAAGACTGTAGCTATTTGCTACCCACGCACAGTCTTTTAGGCAGGAGAGGGAATAGCAGTTTGCTGTCGACACTTTTCTCTCCTCTCTGATGATTTGACGAGTCCATATAAGGGAAGAAAACGTTACCTTAATCTCCTTACAGCTGTCTGCATGTGGCATCATTCTGAGCATAGTGTAGCTCATGCATATTTGCAAGCACAAAAAGCTATGAACATTTAGATCTTTCTATTTTGTTTGTGCTTGTTTTATAAAGTTTGCTACAAGGCTGTTCTCAGCTCTCCAGCCATGCACTGGATTCTCTTGAAGGAGAATTGTAAGAACCTCTCTCCTTTTCTTTTTTTTTATGCCTGTCTAGAATTAAAGCAAGTTGGTGAAGGTTGACTGTTTTATTTTACGTTTTAAATTTAAACTGAGTCATGGGTTAACCACATTTCCACACCTGGGATTTGTTTTTCTTGGATTTAGTTTATATCTTTAATAAGTGTTAGAGCAAATGTGCTAAGGAAATACTTTCCAGTTTTACTATTTTTATGTTGTTATACTGAACTTAGTTTCAATTTTTGTTTTGAAGTCAGTTTTATTTTCTTAACAAGTTCCTTTGAAAAGAAAAACTTCAATTTCAGTGCTGGGCTCTTCTCCCCTTCAAGTTGCCTCCTGCCCCCACTTCTTTTAAGTCTGGTGGTAATGAATGAATTCACACGCAGGTGGGCACAGAAAGTTAGCAGATCCTATGGTTTATTTTTAATGTGGTTGGAATGGTGTTCCTTACACTCTCTTCTTGCCAAGCTGAGAGTGAAAGTGTTGGGTGATCTCATCCACAGAAAGGTGTGTCTACATGCTCCCTTTCACAGGTGCAGCAATAGAAATCCTACCCTCTCGGTAACTGAAAACCCATCATGTTTGCTCAGTATATTACAGGCCTGCTTCTGCTCCTTGGGTGAGTGCTGGAATTGGCTCAAAACCAACATCAATTTATTATTGTTGCTTTTTAAGATCAGAGACAACCCAAAATTTTGATTTTTCAATCAAATAATTTTCAAATTATCTTGATTCAAAGTTTCATTTAACATATTAAGGAGGTTCCATGAGGATGACAAAGCCTTTCTCTTCCCAGGGACAATATAATTTCTTGTTTATTTTTATGCAATCTAACAGACATGTAGTTCATGTCTGTGCCATGTCAGTCTTACTTATGACTGTATTGTCAAGAAAATTGTTGTGTCAAGTGTAATTTAAAATTTACCAAATGCCTCCTCTGGGAGGTGCTTACGATTTATGGATCCTACTCAGATGAAAATTATATCTTCCTTATTTTAATCTTATCATTTCTAGGTATAACCTTGTCAAAGATATTAAATAATTCTTGTTCACCACTGATGTTTACACTTATCAAGTACTTATAGCCTTTTATCCAACCTATTATAGTGTTATAACAGAAACAAATTATCCCATAGCTGTTAGGACTGGATAAATAAAGGAAATTTTCAAACAATTATTTATACCCTCTGTATGCAACCCATTTGCATAGCACATTTTGCAAACATCAAGGCAAGCAAAGTTCTGTCTGCATAAATGTGAAATTATTTGGGATTTTAGAGGCAAAACCCATTTCAAGTGGTTGCAGAAGTTAGGTGGTAACCATAATGAGGTCTGGCTCAGCAAGGCTGGTGCAGAAGGAGAAGCAGGGAAGTCACAAACAATACACAACAAATTGCATGCAGCCTACATTCTTCAAGAGAACCAAATCTGCTCAAGTATGACTGGAGACAGTGTGGGGACACCAGCAGTGGGGTTCAAATTAGTTATATTTAACATACATAGTGATACACCTTTGAGCCTTAAAGTGAACCCAACCAGTTGATGGGCCACAGAGCGAGTGCATTGACTGTCATTCTCCCTGTGCTTTGGGGTCATCCTGTTGCCTCACCTGGCAGGGAGAAGTACAAAAAGGGTATCTACTAATTCAAACCTATCCCTACAAGCAGTACGGATGGAATTGTCACAAGGCACCCCATCCAGACTTGGGCATAAGGTCAGCTATCAAAGGCAGCATGGATTCACTACCCACTTTCACAAAGGGCATGTTAGTAGAAAGCTCCCATCAATTACTGAACTTTGCCCAAACTGTTTTGGCCATGCACATAGGCACACATGTAGCACTGGGATGGTTTACTTTCTAATTCATGAAGGCGTGATGTAGTACATATACTTCTCCTGTTCATCTAGGGAAAGCTAGGTTGGAAAATTTTCTTTCTAGTTTTACCTCCAGTCATGTACAAATCTCCTCCCAATATCTTTGGAGAGTATGTTGGATGTGAACCAAAAGCAGGGTTGGAGACAGCCAAGTGGAGAAGCCAGAATCAATACTCAGGAGAGGCGCAAACCTCACAACCCAGAAAGGCAGATTTATATCTCTATAATCAAGGCTTCACTGTGCTCGCTAGTACTCTCTTTCTCTAATCTCCAGCAAAGGCTTTGCTTTGCCATTGGACTCCATTCTGGATGCCAAATCACTGTACCACCCTTGAACTGTAGCTGTGAGACACAATATAGCACTTAACTAATAGCACAGAGCCCAAAAGGTCAAAAGAGAATTGATATTAGCTTAATTTCAATTTTTATGCTTTTGCTTAAGGACAAAGGTAATATAATTTTGGCAGAGAGCCATTATCTTAAATCTGCTAGCGAGCTGGAGGGGGAAAAACCCTCCACAAATACTGCATTTTAAAATGTGAAATAATATGAATAATAGCACATTAAATTTCTGTGTGCCCTGTTTACAGGAACAGGTAGGAGGGAATTAATCAAAGGATATTGTGATCAACTGCACTTCAGTAAAACATCTACCGTGTGAATATATTGGCCTACCTGCCCACCTACCTCTTAACTGAAAGTTTGTATGCAGTGAGGGGGGAGAGAGGAGGAGTAGGGGGAGGAAGTGGAAGCACAAATTGCATGATGGAAAATTGTTTCTGCATGAAATGTGCAGGCCAAAACACCTGCATGATGAGCAGATCATCACCCCAGCACTACAGGGAGATTTATGAGACTTTTAAATACAGCTTTGCTCCAGGCCCTTAATTAACACACAGATTTGTCTGAAAGTAGAACTAAAATCTAATTAAACTTTGCATTTAAAGAGTTTACATTAAAAGCACTGAGCAACTGCAAAGGCAATTTTATGTATTGCCCTTAAAGCAAACACAGTAAGTACATGCTAAAGTAAGGAATGCAGATTCTGTTTTCTTTGTGTAATGCTTCTTTCCTCCATATGCTCACACATACAGAAAATCCATGTAGGTCCCCCAGTATGGCTGTATTCTTGAAATGTGGGAAGGACAGATTCATCTGATCTCTAATTTCAAACATGGCTTCTTATGGCCACCTACTATTTTATAACACTTCTTTGCCACCATTTCTGTTGCTTAACTTAATCTGAAAGCTCACTGACTAGCTTAGTTTTACTGGGGTTCTCTTTATAATCAATGAAATGAGGCACCTCTGTATGGCAGTTCATCCAACTTACATCAGATACTTCTTTTGGGATGACAAAAATCTCTCTATGGAGGTGCCAATCATCTTCTATTCACTGCAGAGAAAATTTAACACAACCATCTTAGATTAGATGTTGCCTTTGAGATGATTAAAGGTTAGTTGAGTTGAATCCCCAGGCAGGAATTATGCACATTCGTATTTAAATCTGTACATTGGGATAATTTGAGGAGATACACTGTAAGGAACAAGTTTGGATGTTTCCAAGGCTAGAAATTTTAATCCAGAGGATCTTATTCTGGACATAGCTTGCTCCGTACTCCAGGGTTTTTCACGTGGAGGAGAATCCAGAAAAATCTTTGCCAGTTCTCACTAAGAGGAGGTGCTTGAGTTGTAAAGATCTGCATGAAAGAATAGCAGATCTGAGTAGTACGGTGGATACAAACATAGGGCTGCAGTTTGGAATGCTGGAACAAAGGCTTCAAGTGGGAACAGCCTAGGAAGGAAGGAGTTAGAAAAACAAGCATCTCTCTGTATAAAGATATACCTGTGCTTTTTGGTAGTCGGTAGGTTTGAAACATGTAAGATGATACACGAGGGCAGGAAACAGGTTGATTTCTGCTGCCCAAAGATGTTGAAGGCATGGCAATGAACTGCAGCTTACTTTAAGTTAGTGAAAATGCACAAGGCATAGCGGAAGAAGCAAGACCCAGCTGTTCTCTTGGGTCTTCTGGATGCTGTTTTTTAGGTGACCTAAATATTCTCTGTTATCTAATATAACTTCTGTAAATACTGGTCTGAATTTGCATCATAAAAAGGCTGCGTACCTTATCACCTAGGTAAGAGAAGAACAAATCTTTTTTTGTCCTTATTTTCTCCTTAGGTGGCAAAGCAAGAAAGGGCTGAGGGGAAGGCAAGCTGTATACTGTCAGTCAGCATTGTTTTCATTTAAATCAGTGGCAAAGGAAGGAGAGACCTTTCAGGTCTTGATGCTACTTGTGAGAGCTGTTAGATTGGTTGCATTTTTAAAAAGAAGTGAGAAGGAAATTTCAAAAGGAAATACTAATGGTGTACAGTCTTACTCTTACGAAGATAGGCTTACATAATAATATGAAATAATAATCCTCTAAATACCTGGAATATATTTTTCAGTGTAAAACTATACCCGGTCCAATTTTTAAAGTTCCTGCGGAAACATATAGAGACATTAGCACAGAAAGTTTTCCATCCAAGGATAGTTTTACTTGTAATTGAGAAGTACTTCTTGGAATTAGCTATTTGCTTGCAGCAGTGCACTTCCTGCATTTAAAAAAAAAAAAAAATTCCAGCCAAGAAAAAGCATTTCCATTACATTAAGTGTATGCAGTGATCATTGGAGTGAGACTCACATTAGGACAGGTGAATTAGTTTTGCCTGCATTTAGACACCTATAAGACAGATGTCTAATTTAAGCTAGTTGTTCAGTCTCCTCCATTACTCCATTTGAGTTCTCTCACTCATCTTTTCTCAGTCTCTATCCCTCCTGTTGACTGTGAAAATAACTAATTTAAAACTAGATGTTTAACTTATAGTCAGCTAAGGTACATATAATGTGTTTCCAGGTCTGTGTATTTCCCTAGCCAACTGCAGAAAAATGCACAGCCTTAGAAATATCATCAATAAATAATGCTAAGGACAAACACGTTGGTGAATAATTGTCATAGTCCTTTTCATGACTTTGCAGCTTTCTTTTTCCTCTGCATTTTTAAATCATCCTAAAAGCTCTACAGAGAACATAAAGGTCACTGTTTTATTATTTTAAATAATACCATTATTTAGAAGTGCCCTTAAGAAAAGAACCTTGTTTTCTTATATCTTTCAGGGTATCCTGTTACATTATATTTTACTTTAGAACAGAATCAAGAAATTTCAGTCATTTTCACAAAATGTGTTAAAATTGCTATTTTGTTTCTTTTTAAAAGTAAGTATTTCTCTGTGGTTTTTTTCTAAGTCTCTGGTGAAAATTGATTAGATAGTTCTGCACTTCAAAAAATTTGGGTGACAAGTTTTGTTGAGAGCCATACATTCTCCAAAAATTTTTATGCTTTGCTAAAACAACCATCCTTCATCAAGAGCATATGTTATATTTTAACCAGATCTACCTATAAACAAACGGGCAGGGAATGCGCTTTATCTGAATAGAGTTTGACAAGAAAAAGAAGGATTTGTGGTTGAAGGCAATAAAAAAAGATATGGATGATTTTAATTAAATTGCCAAAGCTGACAGAGGCTTGTGTATCCTTAGATGAGTCCCTAATTCAGATCCATAACAGCATTCAGTTGGTATTTCATGGACTAGCACAAAGTTCAAAATTTTTATTTAAAAGATCTTTGGTGATTTAGGTGCTTTTGGAAATGTCTGTATAACAGGAAAGTGGGATGATATCATGTGCTAACATCTTTTCATTATTTTAAACAGACTAACACTGTTGCAGTAACAGAGCACAAGCTTCAGCACATGAAAACAACCAAAATACCTGTCCTGGCCCTGGAGACCGTGTGCTCTCGTTGTGAGCTCATTTTAAAACTGTATTGTCCCAGCTCGACTCCTGTTGCTCTCTGACCTAATTAAATAAAGTTTCCAATAAGTAGCAACACATCTTCATGGTAAATATATCCCACATCTTCAGCCTTGGGGAAGCATTTCCTATCCATGTAGCTGTGAGCCTGCATATGTGATATGGTGCGATGAGCCTGAAAGTGCTGATAAGCAGTGGAGTTGAGGCTTTCAGCAAGGCTATGATAAAGGAAAAGGTCTGGGATCCATAAGCTGGAGGACATCATAGATAATACCTGACCTTCCTCTCTCTTCCTTTTGGCTTAATGCTAATTCAAATTGTTTCTTCCCATACTAATGAAGAAGCATAGGGCATGGTTTTGGTAAGAGTGATAATATCTGTCTTTCCTCCCTTTCCTTCCCCAGCACACACTGCCTTCCTCTAGGCAGCACATATGTCCTTTCTACCCAGGAGGAACAAATGATCATTAACAGCCTGGGCCCTAGTTCTCCAGCCAAGGGCCTAAACCCATCTGGCTGGTGGCTTCACTCTGCAAGACGCGTTAGGTGCCTCCGGTGGGTCCAGTTCCCCCTGGCAGCATGGTGGCTGGGATAGAAAGGCTCCTGGGATGGAGTAATGCATCGCAGGGAGGTAGCCAGCCAAATGCAAGTTGATCTGAGGGTCTCAGGGCACAGACCATGAAGTATTCTCTTTAGGGGGTGCTCATGTAAATCAGGAAATGGTAGCACCAGCCTGAATGGAATAAAGCATATGAAACAGCTTTTATGATTTTGGGTAAATGTCTGCATATTAGCTCATTTCCAAATACCAAGAATGTATTTCATTGCCGTTTACCTCAGGATTACCACAGGGTCCAAGTATTCACACAGGCAGTTACAGGGGCCATTTGATACCTGAACTGATCACACATGGTTACCTGTTCATTTGCCCTGTCTTTAGTATAACATCATGATGAAAATTTTTCTTGTTTCATGAGTTTAATATTTATGTTGGATAGCTGCAAGATATAATGAAAATTCTTTTTCACAGCTGTTTTGAACCTGCTTATTTCTGCTCTTCTGAAAGGCAAGAAGACAGAGAGATATGATATCTTGTACGGGAAGGTGAAAAAGAAGGGCAACAGTTAGAGGGAAAATAATGTAAGTGTTCTGCAGATAAAAACAATATGAGAGAAAAGACTGATTTTTTTTTTTCTCTGAAATAAGACCTCCCCAAATCATGCTAATTTATTTATCTAATGACAGGGTAGGTCCCTTGATACTTCTCCTTTATATGTCGTAAGTGCATGTCCACAAGGACCTGTCAGCTTGATTAGAACCCATCAATTAGCTTTAGCAGGCTTTGAATCAACCCTTGCGCTGCTTATTGGCTCTATGTCTCTATCAAATACGTGTAAAGAAGCCTCATGCCAGCAGGGGGTGGATCTGGTCTGGAAACAGGGACAAACCAAGAATGCATCTTAATGCACCAGACATCACCCTGTTTTAATCATTATATTTATTTATAACAGTATAATAGGGAAAGTGCCAAGACATTATCTAATACACGGATGGTGCCGCAACAGCTTTTCATCTTAGTCTGGGAACCATTAGGACATTTTGCTGCATGAATAACACAGTGAATTAAGTCTTCTCCTTGTATCAGCACCATATGTTAATAACAAACATATTTATAATGTTTATTTGAATAGCTTCAAAAGGGGATATTACAACAGATCAGTTGAACTGTAAACACTATTAAAACACTTTTTAAACTTTGTCGCTAATGCCTCTTAGTAGATGGAGAAAAATACTGGCGAGAAATTTCAAAAGTACCAGGGAAAATACATTTCTACATATGAACTTTGAATTTCTAGCTACCCTGATTAGCCTGTGAATTCACTGATGTCAGTAACCTGTATGCTTACAATTCTCTCTTAGACAAGTAACAGCAAATGCTGGGCTGTGTTACTAGTCTGTGGTCTTCCATCAGTAAAAACTTCTATTACAGGGAGCTGCAATGCTGACATAAGTTTCTGGGTGATGTATTAGAGTTACCATAAATACAGCTGATTGTAGCAGTTGCTGTGGCCACAAATTAGGCTAGTAAATCAAATGTAAGGACTCACATTGTTATTTTTGAGAGAAAGATGCAAATTAGCAGATTATTCTATGCAAGTTCACATATCACAGAAAAATGTTAGTGAGTTCAATCCAAGTGACACTCTAGTTTTTTCCATTCTCCTTCTTTGTTAACAGTACTGCCATCAGCATTTTTTTGCCCTTTTTCAAAGAGATTCACCATTCATTTCCAAAGGCAGTGTCAAACAGCAAGTCACCTGTATTTTTTTTGTGTGCTGTTTCCTTTAAATGCATTCTGGAGTGAACCCTGGTAGCTGTTAAGACAGTGATGGGACTACTCAGTGGGAAAGGATATTTAGCCTTCTGCAACACAGGGAGGTGCTGATTTTTTGTATCTGTATCCAGCCAGGTTAGTCAGCAGAAAAGCTGGCTGCACAATAAAAATATTTTCAAAGGTTTCCACAATGGATTAAAAATTAATGCCAGAGGTTCATGCATCCTGAGTTAATCCTTTGAAAGAAAAAATCAGTGATACCAAAGTTTTGATCTAATGCAAGGAAATAAGTAAAGTATATTGGCTGGGATTTACTTGCCTAACACAGGCATCTAATGTCATTTAAAATGTGCTAAGATATGTGAGACAGTTGTGTGTTGCTGGCGTATATGATATAGGATCTATAGGGGACAATTCTTCTACAAAATCAGTTGGAGGTCTGACAGGATACCACAGAACATCTGAAATGGCATTATACTCTTATGCATCAGTAAATGAATCCTACCCAAACTGACAAAACCCCAGTTCCCAGTAAGTACATCTAAATGTCTACGTAGGTTCAACAGTTCCTTTCTGCTTATGTTCCAGAGACATGCCTCCCTCCTTGGCTACTTCCTGCAATTTCAGTCAGTCTGAGAAACTGGGTTCTTTCTGGGTAGTGAAAACCTCCCCACATATGTGACTGGTCTAATTATCTTTCCCAAATTTGAGGCACTAGTTTTTTGAATGAGAACTGTTTCTGGCTACAAGACTGTTAGTCTCAACTTTGTAAAGGAGTCCAGGAATGGGTTTATGGGCTAAGAGCTTGCTTGCTTGTAGAAATTAACTCACTAACCATACTGTTTCACCATGCCTCACACAAGTTGTATATGTGAAGCTCTTTAAAACAGCTGAGCCCTTCTGCAGCTTCTAATCTTCTACAGTGAAGTTTGCGTACCAAAATGGGGAGCCAGCACTGAAGTAATTCAGCTGGGCTTGGCAATTGTGAATGTAGTTGCACAAGTACAATGTTTTCCATCCAAATCCCTGAAATTTCATGACCTAGACATAGACGCTCACTGGCTGTTTCAGTATGTGTTGTATGAACCTGACTCTTAGTACCAATAATATGGCTTAGAAGCCAAACTTCTGAAGTCAGTGCAAACTCAGAGTAACTGTAAAGACATTTTGACATATGAAACTTAAAAACAAGCTGTCTGAAGAGCATTAAAAGAATATAATATTGCAAAGCCAAAGACTCCAGAGGTTAGAAAATACCAGAGTTCGTCTGGTACTGGCCACATAAAATCCTAATTTCTTTTTCTTCAGGTATATATATTATAGTGTGGTGTGTAATTACATTCAAACCTGTCACAGAGTATGAGCTATTTCAGTGCACAGGACAGCACAGGTTCTGAATAAGAATAAAAACACCAGACAGCTACTTGTGCAGTAAGCATTGTCTCTCAGAGACTGAAAATGAAAGAGCAGTGTAAGGCTTTGTTTCACTCTATTGGTTTGCTATTTTCCCAGGCCATAGGTTTTAGTATGTTATACGAGCTATGAAGGTGGGATGGAAATGAAAGTAATCACCAGCTGTAAACTGGATAAGGGGTCCCTAATCAATCCTTGCACCTTGTCTCCTAACAACCCCATTATTGTACTGCACGTGTACTCCCTTTTAATACCTGTAAAGGATCAGTTGTGTGCTCTTTGTCAAAGACGGCTTAAGATTCCTTGAGTACTTTTCTTGGTATCACAGTTTCAGAGTGTGGCAAGAAAAGCTGATACAAAATATTGTGATTACTATTGTATTTCATATGGGCTTTAATCTATATTTTCCCTGCTGCAGATACTTTGCTACTTTAAGAATGTTTCATGTCCTGTATCTCTAAACCAATGGAAGAATATTTCTGAATATGTGGATGACATCAAGCTGCATGGAACAGTTAATTCACTTGAGGGAAGGGATGCCATCCAGAGGGAACCAGACAGGTTTGAGGAATGGGCCCATATGAACCTCATGAGGTTTAACAAGGCCAAGTGCAAGGTCCTGCACCTGGGTCATGGCAACCCATGGTATTAATACAGGGGATGAACTGATCGAGAGCAGCCCTGTGGAGAAGTACTTGGGGATGGTGGTGGATGAAAAAATGGACATGAGCTGACAATGGGCACTTGCAGCCCAGAAAGCCAACCGTATCCTGGGCTGCATCAAAAGAAGCGTGACCAGCAGATCAAGGTGATTCTCCCCCTCTACTGCTCTCTGGTGAGACCCCACCTGGAGTACTGCATCCAGCTCTGGGGTCCCCAAGTACAAGAAAGACATGGATCTGTTAGAGCAGGTCCAGAGGAGGGCCACAGAAATGTTCAGAGGGCTGGAACATCTCTCCTATAAGGAAAGGCTGAGAGAGTTGGGGTTGTTCAGTCTGGATAAGAAAAGGCTCCAGGGAGACCTTATTGTGGCCTTTCAATACATATAAAAGGGGCTAATAAGAAAGATGGAGAGAGACTTTTTACCAAGACCTGTAATGATAAGACGAGGGCTAATGGTTTTAAACTGAAAGAGGGTAGATTTAGACTGGATATAAGGAAGATATGTTTTATGATGAAGGTAGTGAGACACTGGAACAGGTTGCCCAGAGAACTTGTGAATGCCCCATCATTGGAAGTATTCAAGGTCGGGTTTGAACAGGGCTTTGAGCAACCTGATCTAGTTGAAGATGTCCCTGCCCATGGCAGGGGCTTTGGACTAGATGATCTTTAAAGGTACCTTCCAACCCAAACCATTCTGTGATTCTATGTCTAAACCAACCCCTGATTTTTGTCACTCCTTTCCACTTCCCTTTAGAGCAGCAGGAATACATCTGCAAATGGCATCCTTGCTTCAGGGGCATGCAATAGGTAGGTGCTTCAACTAAACCACAGTAAAACAAACATCCATATTAGTTTGCAATCCATGAGTCTTCAGACTGAGACCTGAGTGTGTGAGCTGTGCTACTTACTTGTGACACCTAGCTGTGAATTCTATAGTCCTGCTAGACTCTTGGATCGTTGGAAAGATCAGGTCAAGCTGCGGGGTGTGAGGGGGGGAGTGTCAGTTCCTGAATTTGCCTTTTCCCATGCATGGTTGGACAGGAAAAAACATATGTTGTGACTACAATAGCATTATTCACTTAGCATGGCAGGATCAAATTGCTGTTTTCAAATAACTTTTCCTGTATTAGACATACTAACATGCAGAAAGGAAGAAATAGCTCATATGAGTACTCAGATCATCCTCCAAGATGCAGGAATGGCACCGGTTTTGACTTTTGTTATTTTCTCCAGTCTTATAGCCTCTCATGGACTTTTGGTTTGATTACCAGAATCAAGTTCGAGAGCTCTGGGGAAGTCCACAGGGTACATGGCCAATCTCTACAATGGCAGAGTTTATGCTAAATACAGGTCTTAAATATGATGTTATTTTAATTTTTTTTCATTATATTGTTTGAAGTGGAGCCACTCAGTCTGCCTTGTGCAGTCTGCCAATTTTTAATCATGAACTGAAATTTGAAATGTTTATTTTATTAGAGCAAAAAAGGCCAACATTGAAAGTACAATTATTAATTAAAAAATAATGTTTTAGTTATTTTTCCTCCAAAAATGCAGTCAAATCTTCTGTTCATAAATTTAGAAATGCATGTAACTTATTTATTTTGCTTGTTTCTCTAAGAATGTAAGTGTTTTTTGTAATAAAATCTATATATTATTAGAGACAGAGTATCCAGTAAACATGTTATACCCACAAACAAGATGGATATATGTGCTATTTAACCCATATAAACCCATTATGTCAAAATATTTAACAGCTGCCTGCTCTTCATTTTTGTTCTTCAGTTTAATGGAAATTCCTCCTGCTAAATTCTTTGCTGTGCAGACTTTTTCCATTGCACACTTTTCTGCCATCGCTCTTTAAAAGGATTCTTTTTACCAGTGCTTATTGATATTTAATGATGGGCAAGCCACTAAAAGTTCAAGTCTCGGAATGACCTCATTACTTAATTTTGGCTTCACTCTACTTCCATATTTGAGGTTGAAACAAAAGACAAGTGAGTAAAGAACTCAGTTCACTACACTATGGATCACCACGACCTTGAAAGCTATATTTTTCCTCTTCATGTCCACCACCCATAATGCAAATAGACTGCTTTACTGACTTTGCTTGTTGTTTCCTCAGCAAGATACTTGACTAGGTCTATCTCATCGTATTTTCTGCCACATTTAGGTCTACTGCTTAGACTCTATGAATCACTTTTCTTCAGTAAAGCTGTAATGGTCCTGGCAATTATATGGTAGACTATACTACTGACAAGGCATATTCATTTAAACATCTTAAATATTTTAAGGGATCTCACAGAACTTTGCTACTGCTTGAAAACCATCACTTATCTGATGATATGGAGTATATATCTGCATTATAAACACTTTAAGTTTTGGCTTCCCATAAGAATTTTTCACTCAGGGTTAAGTGCAACCCATTACCTCAGCTTATTGCTATTCTTAACTCAGGGTATGTCTATGGAAGTCACAGACGTAATATACCCTTTGATTTTCTTATGCAATTTCTTCTCAGTCCTTCCAGACCTTGACAAAGAAAACCCAAACACACCAAAAAGAAAAGTCAAGTGCACAGGTAGTATTTTGCAACTGATGCAGAAGACAGAGAAAGATTAATTTATAAGAAGCAACATTCATTTTCATGTGAAAGGTACACCTTTACCAAAAAGCTGGATAGAACAGTGCTTACCATGCCAACATACCTGAGCTAGTACCCAGAGGACTAGATTTTACACCGTACAAAATAACCATACCAGGACATCTTTCTATTCAGGTCATGTGGGGGTAGAAAATGAGGTGTTTCAGAGTAGGGTTTACAGCAGTAAGAGGCAGAGGAAGCATCCACTAGGAGGAAAACAATAAGGAAGGCTGTGCATAGATCTGTGTCGGTATGTATCTATGCCAGTATTTCCCTGGGACTTAGCTACACAGGAGGCACCTTGGGACTTACAGTCCAGCATTCTCTCTTGAGGGAAGTCCTTATGTGCTTCACTCCAGGAAATTAAACAGAGAGAATTCTTCTCTTTTTAATAATTTTATGTAATATCTTAATGGATATTAACATGGGATATTGGCAATGATTTTGTGAACCTCCTCACCACCTTGAGGAAATTCTGACTTAAAGTTCTCACCATACCAGAGGGTGCCTTTACTACTCTGGTAAGTCATGTTCTTCTTCCTTGTGTTGGTTTTGGCTGGGATAGAGTTAATCTTCTTCACAGTAGTTAGTATGGGGCTATGTTTTCGATTTGTGCTGGAAACAGTGTTGATAATGTGGAGATGTTTTAGTTGTTGCTAAGTAGTGCTTACACTAGTCAAGGGCTTTTTCAGATTCCCATGTTCTGCCAGGTGCACAAGAAGCTGGGAGGGGACACAGCCAGGACAGCTGACCCCAAATGACCAAAGGGATATTCCATATCTTATGATGTCATGGTCAGCATATAAAGCTGGGGGAAGAAGAAGGAAGGGAGGAATGTTCAGAATGATGGCGTTTGTCTTCCCAAGTAACCGTTACGTGTGATGGAGCCCTGCTTTCCTGGAGATGGCCGAACAACTGCCTGCCAATGGGAAGGAGTGAGGGAATTCCTTGTTTTGCTTTGCTTAAACATGCGGCTTTTGCTTTACCTATTAAACTGGTTTTATCTCAACCCACAAGTTTTCTCACATTTACTCTTCTGATTCTCTCCCCCATCTCACCAGCGAGGTAAGTGAGCAAGCAGCTGGGTGCTGGCTGGGGTTAAACCATGACATTCCTCCAGTTAAAAGCCTGGCTGCTAGGCACTGAAGAACTTCAGAGCTATTGAGTTAAAAAGGAGGAATGAGGAGCAGACTGCCCCTCACTTTCTGAAAGGAAGGGTGTTGGTTCTTCTCCAGGACAGGATAAAACCAGAAATAATACTGATTTCATAGATCAGAAGCCAGATTTTTCACCTGCCAGCTCAGTACTCTTAAGCAGCAAAATGGGAGAAGCAGAGTCATATTCCACTGTGTTTCATTTCTTTATTCACGCTGGCCCAGGACCATAGTTATTGGCTCTACCACAACCATACTTCACTGAAAGCAATGAATTGCTTCCCTGTCTGGACTGCCTTACTGCTTGGTGATAGGGGCATTACCTGGGAATAAAGTGACGGGAATTTATCTGACAAGGGAACTGAATCCAGATGTCCAGCATTGAGTAACAATAACATTCAGTGTCAAAGGTGTGTGGCTCCTTGTCTTTTAAAACAGACCCTCCATTTCTGTTCCACAAAAATGATTTTAGAAAATATAAGCCCATATCAACTGATTGTCACTGACAAAAAACCCTCCATGTTCTAAATCCTGAGTGGAGAGCAGTGAGACAGGTCTGTGCTTGATATTTCTTAGTGGCTAAGTCTAAACAAGCCTTCATTCTGGGTGGAGGCTTTCCGGTTCTCTGAAGTGCCAGATTTCCTCCTATCAGCTATGCAAGGCATCAGGGTACTTAGCCTGTTTTAATTGCCTTGACAGGCCCCTATATTTTAGGCTTTGCAACCTTTACACACACAGAAAAAAACCTCAGGGTAAGATACCGACGTTAGTGAAAATTTTACAAGAACTAATATTCATTGGAAATCTAACCAGCTGACTATATCTGCTGTAGAACTACACATTATATGGGATGTTAGGGGCAAAATCACCTTTAAACTGCATTTAATTTGTGCAGTTTGCATAAATATATTCCACAATTATGATTCCATTTTTATTAAACAGGCAAGAATAACTTGTCAAAAACAATTCTAAAGGCCTTTGCATGATCCTCTCATGTTTATTATACTCTTGAAAACTGAAGGATATGAAGTACTTAAGTAGACAAGGAAATTCAACTAGAAATTAAGAAGATAATTTAGAAGTCCAATCACAACTCTCTTTTGGGGAGGAAATTAAATGTAAACCTGCTGAACTCATGGGTTTTGATTGATTAAAAAAAAAAAGAATGTGTGTTCTTACTTGCATGATTGATCCAATTGCTTGTTATTGTATAAGTTTCTTTTCATGAAAAAATGTCTTCTTTTTTTTTCATGAATCATGAATGCTCAGCATTCTTGAGCTGTGCTGGAGGCAGTTCAGGCTTGTAAAATAAAATTAGCTGCTAACACCCATTACCAATATGGTTTGCTCCATTTCTGCTGCTTCCTAACCTGGCGACCTGAGAATCCATTCTAGGCTGCAATAGCAGCTTTTCATCCCCTGGTCTGTTCAGGTTCAAAAGCAGAATCACATCCCTCAAGAGAATTTGGGGTAATTCTTGATGCTTCCTTACTTGGGGCCCTACACTGATCCCATTTCTTCTCAGGAACAGGCTGGTGTTCAAAGGTCAGCATGCTAGTTCCTTCTTCTTCCTTTTGCTCCTGTTTCCCAGGTTAAAAAAAAAAACAACAAACCTTTTTCTTGGTTTGAGTTTGTGGTGTTGCCTGTGTATAAAGAATTTTGTTAAATAACTAAGAACAAGTAAGTGCTGGACTCTATGCTGAGGCATGATTTCTACCTTCCTTGAGCTTGTAGAGAGCAATACTTCAACCAGCTTGTAGTGGTCAGTCATTGTAATGATGTAAATAGGCATTTTGTATGTGGAATGAGAAATAATGGGTCTACAATTTTACCTCCTATAATGTGGGCAGAGTCCAAAATTCATGGGTAATGATCTCAAGTATAAAGTATATGGATATCACCCCAAACTTGTTACTAGCTAGTCAGGATTATGCTCTCACGCAAATAACCCAGATGGTTCATTGTTGTTTGCATAATTGTGAACAGACATTGTTGTCAGACAATGAAAATCTTTTGAAGTGCTCTTTTTTTGTCCAAACAATAAATCAAGATCAGGAAAATGGAAAATACTGAAGTGGGAAAAGATAATCTATGGAAAAAAAGACCACAAATTAAAAGATACTTTACTATACTTTTACTTAAGGCAAGCTCCTAAATTGATGTCTGCGTAATGATTTAAATTTCTTATTGATGGAATTTTTAAAAGTAATTTTCCCAACTTCAGTCTTTTGAAATAGGTTGGGTCATTTTCACAGATATTCCAGATGCAAAGACTGTGACATATCAGCACCCCACCAGAGGGAAATTATCCCCAGGCTGCAGAAGTCCCTAGACACAAGTACACCACTCTAATCACAGAGTAGGAAAATTTCATCCAAAAATAAAGTACAAGACAAGGAGTAAAGAAGCAAAGCTGGAGTCTGTGCCACACTGGAAAGGCAACGAAGCAAACTCTGCAACTTAAATCTGTAGGGGGAAAGCCTTAGGTACCAATTGAAAAATGAGCATCACCCTAGAGAGGACAATACACTAAATATGTTCCTCTAGCTGAAGTTCTTCTCAACTGGGATAAAACCTACAATACTTGTAGTTCCCCTCTTCCACATTTTAATGCTTCAGACAGCTGTTCCAGCTGGGAAGACAATGTGAAGTTTTAACTTTGTCCAGTTTCTGAAAAGCTCATAACTTCCTTTAAGTTCTATTCCTTGGAAATTAAATGTATATTTAAATGTTTTGGAACAAATAAATGGAATAATTCCTATATTCCTACAATTCTCTAGTGACTCGTGGTCTCACTAAAGATGCTTCACAAAATCCTTAACTGACATTTTTTTCTTTTGTGACAGTACAGTTCTCTTTAATATTGAACGAGTCCTTCAATAAGATGACCGGTTGAGATGGCCAAACTCAAACACAAACTCCTGGTCAGACTCAACACAGAAAGGAAGCATACAGAGGGTGGAAGCAAGATCGGATAATCTGTGAGGTTGCATTGTCTGAGCACCCAGGGATGAAGTTTAGGAAAGCTAAAGCCCAGATGGAATTGAACCTGCCATGGATGTCAAAGACAACATGAAATGCTTCTATAAGTACACAGGTGACAAAAGGAAGAATAGGGAAAATGAGGGCCCATTGCTGAATCAGACAGGGCATCTGATTACATAGGACATGGCTGAGGTACTGAAAGCCTTCTTTGCTTCAGTCTTTGCTAGCAAGACTGGCCTTCAGGAATCCCAGGTCCCAGAGACCAGCAGGATAATCTGGAGCAAGGAAGATGTGCCCTTGGTGGAAGAGGATTATGTCAAGGAATAGTTAAGCAAGCTGGACACACAAAAGTTCATGGGCCTGTATAGAATGTACACACAAGTGCTGCAGGAGCTGGCAGGTGTCATTTCAAGGCCACTTTCAATAATATTTGATCAATCATGGCAATTCAGAGAAGTGCTCGAAGACTGGAGGAAAGCAAATGTCATTCCTGTCTTTAAGGACAAGAAGGATGACCCAGGGAACTACAGGTTGGTCAACCTCACCTTGATCCCTGAGATGGTGATGGAGAAGCTAATCCTGTAAGCTGTTTCTAGGCACACTAAGGACAAGAATACCATCAGGAGTAGTCAGCATAGATTCACCAAGGGGAAGTCATGCTCGACCAACTTGATAAACTACTATGATGAAATGACTGGCCTGGTGGATGAAGGGAAATCAGTGGATATTGTCTGCCTGGACTTCAGTGAGGCCTTTGACAGCGTTCTTTGACAGAATCCTCATAGAGAAGCTGTTGATGTATGGACTGGAGGAGGAGACAGTGAGGTGGATTGAAAACTGGCTGAATGACCAGACACAGAGGATGATTAACATCTTCGTTAATGACCTGGCTGATAAGGCAGAGTGTACCCTCAGCATGTTTGCAGATGATACAAAATTGGGAGGAGTGGCTCATATGCTAGATGGTCATCCTGTCATCTAGAGGGACCTCAGTAGGCTGGAGAAATGGACTGACAGGGACCTCCTGAAGTTCAACAAGGAGAAGCACAAAGTCCTGCACCTGGGGAGGAACAACCCCATGCACCAGTATATGCTGCAGACACCCAGCTGGAAAGCAGCTTAACAGAAAGGACCTGGGGGTGCTGGTAGATACCAAGTTCAATATAAGCCAGCAATGTGCCCTTGCCACAAAGAAGGCTAGTGGTATCTTGGGATGTATTGCCAGCAGGTCAAGGGAGGTGAACCTTCCCCTCTACTCAGCACTGGTGAGGCCACAGCTGGAGTGCTGTGTCCAGTTTTGGGCTCCCCAGTACAAGAGAGACATGGACATACTGGAGAGAGTCCAGTGAAGGGCCTCAAAGATGTTTAAGGGACTGGAACATCTCTCACATGGGGAAATGCTGAGAGAGCTGAGACAGTTCAGCCTCAAGAAAAGAAGGCTCAGGGGGGATCTTGTCAATATATATAAATACCTGAAGTGAGGGTGCAAAGAAGACAAAGCCAGGGTCTTTTCAGTGGTGTGCAGTGACAGGACAAGAGATGATGGGCACAAACACACACAGGAGGTTTCCTCTGAACTGCAGGAAACACTTTTTTACTAAGAGGGTGACCAAGCACTGGCACAGGTTGCTCAGACAGGTTGTTGTGTCTCCACTCTTGGAGATATTCAAAAGCCATCTGGACATGGTCCTGAGCAACCAGCTGTAGGTGGCCCTGTGTGAGCAGAGGGCATCAACAAGATGACCTTCAGAGGTCCCTTCCAACCTCAGCTATCTGTGATTCTGTGAAATACTGAAAGAAAACAAAAATTAATGAACACACAATAATTGTTAGATGGGAGAAAAGAGGATTACATCTCTCTCTCTTAAAAGACTGCAGTTTTCTCAGCTATTTTAATTACTCAGAATGACTCCAGCAATCCCAAAAAACATAGTATGGCTCCAACAGTTTCTGGCAAATCACCAATATTTGAAATTATACTGTTCCTGCATTGCTGAAATACTGCTATGTTCAGCCTTTCAAGAAATTTTCTGGATGAAGTTAAAGTCATGGATTATCAAGTTATGTATGAAGGCCCTTAGAAATCTACTTGGCTGTGATAACAACCTATTGCATGTGCAGAGTTGGTTTTACCTAACAGTTATTCACCCATCAGTTCATCTGCACTGGAGTTAAAGTTTGCACTTCTAATATCAGCATTCACAAACCTGGATGATCTAGTAAACAGATCATCACAGGACCATCACCCTCCAGGAGCCAGAACAATAAAAATATAACCAGAATCTTCAGGTAAATGCAGGTGAAAATTTTTTTTCACACACACATACAGACATATCAAATTGAAGAAAGGGAAATCTAGGAACACCACCAGAATACTGATGTTGCACTAATGCTACTGAGTGGTTCATTAGAAAGGAAGAACACTGACACATTCCAGATTTAAACAGAAGTATTGCGGTTATAAGGGATTGTTTGTGCATTTCTTGACTGTATTTGAGCTAAAAGAATCATCTTTTGAGCCATTTAGAAACTGCACAAGTTTCTGAAAAAAAAAAAAACGTTTGATAAGGGAACATTTCAATTGCCAAAGAAGAATAATTTATATGTGGGACTGGGACAATTCCTACAGCTCACTAGAAATACCCTGTGTAACTGTAGTCCCTCTTCTTCAAATGAAAAGACCAAGGGATGAAGGCTCAACTCCCAGTGGATGTACACATTTGATTCACACTAAAATAATATTTAGGCCTTAAGCTGATTAAATTCAGGCATCAGGATTACAGGGAAAACCATTTTCACAGTCCACCCATTATGGAGAAATGAGGATGCACATGAAGTTGTCCACCCAATTCCATGGGAATCACTGAAATATTTATATTTGGGTTTCCTTGGTCATTTTTATGTGCCTGTACCTATTGAATTACTACCAGGGCATGACAAGGCCAGTGGCTCCTTGGGGTCCCGTGGGGTCCATCAGGACAGGACCTGGCAGCTTGGGCCTGTCCCACTGCCCCAGCCCAGAGCAGGGCAGCGGGGGGCTGCCAGGGTAGACCAAGCCCCGGCCATCGGACACCTCTGTGGGGATGGGCAGGCCAGGACATGAGTTCACAGGTGGGCCTGGCTCAGCAGGGCCCATGGCTGGGAAGGGCATGTCCTGGGCCATGGGTGGGGGGCAGGGGTAGATCCCAGGGGAAGGGTCATGGACATTCAGGGCTGGCTGTGCATAAAACTGAGGAAGTTAAATGTCATGGCTAGTAAACGACCTCACCAGTAATGCCCCAGACACACACTTCTGCAGGTCAGGATCCATAAAAGCACATTCAGTGCACATTAAAGGCTGCCACAATAGCTCTACTATCCCTAGACTCCCAAGCAACATTTGTAGTGTTGCAGCCACTCCAGCAGCAAACTGGGCTCAGGAGAGTAGGTCCTTCATGCTGGTGAGGCACACTGCAAAATCAGCACTTTGTGCTCATCACAGCCTTGCCGTGACAAAGATCTCTTCCTCTGGTGCTGCCTCTGCAGACACAGTAAATCATTTTCCCCAGCCACTGTTTGTGAGAATGAAGCCAAGGGAAAACTTTAAATTGTTACGGGGGTGACAATTCCTGGCAAAGATGAGTTATAGTACAGTAAAAAGAGCCAAGGAGCTGGTTTATGCGCCATTCTGAACAGTGATGGATATTCTGCACTAAGTTGCATTTAGAAGCTGAAGGGAAAGAAAGCATTTGCCATTTTCTCCTCTTACTCTTTCTTCGTTTGAAAGTATCTCCAAATTAAAACTCATATATAACATGCATGAGGTATGTACCGCACCTATGTTGTACAGTATAGGAAATCTTAGCTTGCATGCATATTTCTTCCATTAGAATTAGTTGAATACTTATTTTTTCTACATTAGCATTTCTTATTTTCAGACTGATTTAAAGCTCCAGAAATATTCAAGCCTGTAGCAAAAGAGGACATGCACATCTTACTAATGCGTTACATTTGCATTAGTAGAGGGGCTCTGGAGACACAGAACAACAGCATGTCTATCTTTATCAGACAACTGAGTGAGCTGGAGGTCCCTTTTTAGTAGATCTGGCTGTTATGATTCTCTTTCTTAAGCCCATAGCCTACTTTACCCATGCTAACCATGACAAATTGTACTCACTTAGACCTAGAAGTTCCCTTCCCAGTTCTTGCTACTTAGACCTAGGAGTTCCCTTCCCAGTTCTTGCTCTAGAACTGTTTGTCATTGGTTTGACAGTATTGTCTTAATTAAAGTCAGACAGTAAGAATGGCACCCAAACAGACTTAGGTATGAATGGGCACGATGAAAGAAAATGCAAAAAACTATGAACTTATTTCTCCCATTTGGCAGGTAGGAAGCTAAAGTGCAGTGATTCAGTGGCTTTATTCTCCACCATATTTTCTACCACGCACCTCCTCACTTGAGCACCATCCAGATCAAGTATTCTAACAACCAGCATAACTTTATCCCTCTGTAGCAAGGCATCTTCCCCTATTTTTATTTACTGTAAAATTATAAAATGCAGTTGAATCTTGGTTACTTGAAATTCAGTGATGCAAAATCATTCCTTATTTGAAACAGATTTCTGTTGCCTGAATACAGTAGTGAACTACTATATCCTTGTTTACCTGAAGTTATGAAAATAGCTAAGGTTACTCATAATTCTAAGGCTAACATAAGAAACACATAGCAAAATTTAAATAGCAATAATAAGTATACCTAGCAAAATTTTTCCCTAATCCTCTGAAGCAAAGTCACTGGACTTTGTTACAGCTAACTCCACACTTTGTCACCCACCCACCCATTCTTTGATATGACAGGTGAAAAACTAATGGCTCATATTTAAAAACTTCTTTCTGGCTGGTGCCACCCACCTTACTTTGCACTTAACATCAAGAAGAGGAGTGAGTGGACTTTAAAATTTATCCAGCAGGAAGTGTAAAATGTGAGGAAAAGTCTTCTAGAGACTTCAACTTAAAGTAATTTACCTGTCCTTGAACAAACTGACTGTAAACCCTCACTTCGAGATTACATTACATAGATAAATTACCTTACATCACATGCACCCAGGGTTTTTGTCTGGTATATGTTTGTGTATTGGTTTTTCTTTTTTAATAAAATCAATCTCTTCTATCTGATTTCAGAAAATTGTAGCAACCCACCTGTGCTGTGAAACAGCTGTACAGTCACAGAGAGGAAGAAAAATGATCAGACAATGTTTTAAGCTACGTGCTGGCTCACTTAATTACTATTGATATAAAGAAAAACATGTTAGTTTTGTCACAAAAATCACAACTTTCTCAAGAAAGGTTCTATGCTCTTTCATGTGCCTTAAAGAGAAAAGTACAAGTGAAAACAAGGCCACAGTAACAGTTATTCCCACAAACACCTGTCAGATTTTGGGATGCAAACACAGATTTGAATTTTGCAGCAGGAGGCTATTTCCAGTTTTAAAGATTATTTCCTTTTGGGACTTTCTTAAATTTTCCACCTCGTCATCTGTAAGTTAGAGCATTGGCTGTTGGTTTTCTTTACCATGTTGCCTTAATTTTAAAGCTCATTAAGCTCATTTCTAGCTTTCCAGTTTACTTTAATTGAACCCTTCCTAAATTTACAACTGTGGATCACTGAAAGAGGACTAAAGAGAAAGGCAGTTGGTGAGTTTGTGTGGTTTTGTTTGTTTTTTTTTTAATATTTCACTTTCTTGATATTCTGATGCAACTGCCCTCCCTTGGATTGTTGCCTCACAAATGCCAGAAAAAGAATATTCCTTTTTCTTTCCCTTCAAGCTCTCAAGAAATTGAATCAGCAAGCCCCAAATACTTAATAACTTTTTGATATCTCTTTCAATCATTTTAAAAAACCCTCACTTGTCACTGACAGTTTTGCCACTGCTGTCAAAGAAGGCAGACCTGACTAACAATTTTTTTTTTTACTCTTTATCCAAAGATAAATTTTACTTTCTATTTCTTTCCTAGTCTGTGTTGAACACACTTTTACCAGTTGGGTAGAGAACCCCTACAGATGATTATTTCATTCTCTAACCTCTAGGAAAATATCTTTACATGTCTTTATATTAGTAACATCAGTAAGATTATTTTGTGAATATGGAATGACCAGTATGACAAGAACACATGGAACAGAGCAGTTTTTGCGACCAGAAGTGCCTGAAACTTCCTCACTCAATAGGGAGCCATTAGCAACAATGAGAACAGTGTCACTTTCAACTAGTATTTTAGTATTTAAGTATCTTCTTTAAATTAGTCACCCAGACTAACAATATAAATAAACTAGTCAACGAGGAGAAACAGGCACTCCCAGAATTTGATTCATTTAATTTTTTTCAGATGTCTTTATTTTGGTTTGATGAATCATGCTTTGGAGATATTTATAAAGGCAGATTTTCACACAAGTCTAGACAAGCAGACCCCTTGTTTTCAGAGGATTAGGTGTAGATGATATAGACTTTATCTTGCTGATTTGAGCAGCTCCTTGAAGCTTTTCTCATGCATCCAGAATCATTATAGGGCCGAATATTATACGTGGAGGCAGATTGACAGGGTGTTTTTTTCTTTCTCTGTAGCAAGTAACATTTTCAACTATTTTCATCTGCTGAATTTTCTCTCACAGCAGTGACCTAGAACAGAGTTTACATCATCAGTCCCTCTTGTTGTTCTGTGTTTGAAATTTTTGTTATGACATTGTTTCTAAATGTCTATAAATGCAGAGACCTTACCATGATGGCATAAGTAGTCATTTCAAGTTTAAAATTTTTAAATTTCTGGGATTTTAGGGGTGATTGACAATTACAAAAAGGAAAATCACAGAATGGTAGGGATTGGAAGGGACCTCTGGAGATCATCTTGTCCAACCCCCTCTGCTTGAGCAGGTACACCTAGAGCTGCTTTCCAGCAGGTCAAAGTGTTACAGATCAGTCTTTAGGGACAAAAAAAGTGGTCAACCAAATGATGACATGTGCAAAAAATATCAATTTAAGCCTGCTGGTTTTGTTGGCATTATCTCATCAAATTGTGTTTTCATAGATAAAATATTTTTTTTCTACTGGGGAAGAAGGAAAGGAGAG
This sequence comes from Morus bassanus, assembly GCA_031468815.1. Taxonomy (NCBI): domain Eukaryota; kingdom Metazoa; phylum Chordata; class Aves; order Suliformes; family Sulidae; genus Morus; species Morus bassanus. The sequence goes on along the minus strand of CM062571.1, from coordinate 49,697,808 downwards.
GAAAAACACAAAACAAGGAAGAGAAAGCTAACAATGGTATGACACATTATGGCCACTCTAAGTGGTCATGATGAAAGAACAGAGACCAGAATCATAACTTTAGGAACCAGAAAGGTGGAATTGTAAGGGCATTAGAGGTTGCTTAGGGTGAGAGAAAACCTTGAGAAAGAATCAAAGTAGAAAGAAAACAGCTAGAGATGACAAAAAGATGACAATCAACATAAAACCATATGTGGGTTCTTTAGAAACGAGTTGGTGGCTCTTACCAAGGCCAGGATTGAACAAGTGGTAGCAATGGACTTGTGAAGAAAGTAGAAAACATTGAGCTTAGACATTTTATGTGTGGTGAGTCAGAAGAATTTAGCGACAGTCAGAATGTGGGAATGCCCGACTTGATTACTGGCTTGAATAAACCTAGTACAATTGCTGGGGATTGCAGGACTGCACCCATAATCATAGGTTCTGTCATCAGGATTATAGTCTAGAAACTGCTTCTCCAAATTAGTCTTGCATTTATGTGGTCATGTTTGTTTTGGCACTGCAATATGCATGCAGTGTACTACATATTGCTGCCTTTAAGTCTTTTTAACAAATACATTATTCGTGGCTTTTCTGAAACATTGTTCTAATTGAGTCCAATTCTTTGTTAAACTGCACACTTCTTTATTACAAGCATATCTAGCCCTGTGATTTATCCATGTTATAATTGTGTGGACAAGTTGTAAAGGACAAAGAAATTCTCATTCTGAAATATTTGATTTATTCCTTTTTATTCCTCTAGGCCTTTCAGTCAGCCAATATGAGATTTGTTGTCTATTTTTGTAGCTCCTGCATTTCATTTTGATGCTCTGAGATGTGTAAAATTGTTGCATTTTAGAATTCTTACTAAATTAAATCGTATTTCTTGTTGTTTTATTGTGACTGGCAATAAGAAGAATATTGGCCATTCCACTTATAGCTAATGACCAAAAAAGAAAACAATTTAAAAACATATATTTAGTACACAACCTGGAGTTCATCTTTAGTCTAAGTCTAATCTGTAGTTAATAAATGATGGTACAGATGCTATTAGAGAACGAAAATATGTATTCAAAACCTGCTAGTATGTTTTTATTTTGTTTTTCCCCAACCATTCTGTTATAAAACATGTTTTTATGGGGTTGTTGTTTTTTTTTTTTAATGGCTAAACTGCATATAACAGCTAATTCCCAAATAGAATAGTTCTCATTTGTTCTGCTTTGCCACATCTTCACCTTTTCTCCTGCCTTCTCCTGAGACCCTTCTCCTTCCCTGCCTTTGCTCATCACCTTGGAATCTTGTTCTGGTCAATGTTATGCCATTTCATTTAGCTAAATTGACTTCAAGGGCAACCAGGTGAGAAGCAGAAATAGCTCATGGAAGCAGCAGATGAAATCCAACAAGAGGGCAAGAGTAGGTGATAGCAACAAAAGTGGGACCTGACCATTTTAGTCAAGGTTTGACCAATTTTGCTTCAGTTGTAGTGTGAAACCGTGGCCAGACTGCCCTCACTGCCTTCTTCCTTGTTTCATAGTGTATATTCCTCAGGATCTTCTGCAACAATATCTTCTTGTGCATGAGTAATCAAATATTTAGAAAATTGGAATACATACAGCCAAGGCATCATTTGGCCAGGGGAGATCTGGTAAAGGGTGTCATGTTTCAGTTAATGTTAATTAATGTATTCAAAATTATTTATGCAAGCATTTACACTGAGAGACCGCTAGCCAAGAATATCAGTAATGCTGTAACTGGGAACTTAGGAGACTTAGTTACAAGTCACTTCTTTTGTAACATCCAAAATAAGTGACTTAACCACAGATATCTTCCTTTTTAAAGATGTCAGAAGATTGCAGGTTTGTCCTATTAGGGGAGGAGAATGGAATAAAAATATCAGAAACATTTAGTGAAACAGAAAAAAGCACCCTACTTTTCTCTATTAATAACACCTACACTACTCATAGTTTATGCCTCGACATCCCAGGTCTTGTGGGTAAAGTTTTCAAGAGCATTCATACATTCATAAACTATGACTTAAACGCTACAGAAACATAAACGCTAAGAGCTGACTGAAAGGGTCTTTAAGCTGTTACTGCTATTTTCAATAACTCTAGAAAGACTGGAATAATTTCAGAAACTGGAAGAAATTTAATGTTGCACCAGTATTTAAAAGGCATAAGCAAGATGACCTGAAGATATTCAGTCAGCCTGATCTTGACCCTAAGTAAAATAGTAGAACAGATGATGAAAGATTACATTGATAAATAATAAAATGTTATTAGTGCCACTGAAACTAGTCTTCTGGAAAATAGATTCTGACACGCTATCATCACTTTTTTGCTGGTGGGATTACAACTTGAGTTGACAAAGGTAGCAATATTAGTGTATATAACCAAAGCTCAGTCAAACCTTTGACTGTGTATCTCAGGATATTTTGATTAAAAGTATAGGATGCTACAAAGTTAACACAGTGAACAGTGCATATATTATCCATTAACTAAGTGACAGGTGTCACAGAAATCATCATCAAGCAGGTGTGCTTTTACTGTGATCCCATAGGTAATGCACTGGTAATATATTTTGAGTTTTTATCAATGACCTGGAAGATAACACAAAAATGTCATTAACAAAGTTTGCAGTTATCAGGAAGTGTTAGAGCTAGGCAAATAATAAAGAAGAAATGTTACTAACAAGGGGCAATCTTGACTGCTTCATAAGCTAGAAGCTTGCAAACAGTATGTGTTTTTATTTGAACAAGCATCAAAATACATATATATAGAGAGAGATATCAAAGAATAGACATAAATGATGCTAACAGGAGAGGAGACACTAACATGGGAAACTAATTCTGGGAAGATCCATGGTAATGATCCTGCTCTGAACTGATCTGAGCTTCACGTGCGATCCTCTGTTTCAAAAGCCTAACAAGACCCTTGAATGTAGTAACAAGGGGGTACTGAGCAAGGGTAAAGAGTCAATAACACTTATATATTTGTCCCAAAGTAAACATTAATGGAATGCTCAAGTAAATTCCTATGCCTGCAGTTCAAGAAGGATTGATATTTGGAAAGAGTTCAGAGAAGGTTTGTGAGAATTATTAGATTATAAGAAAACATGACCCACAGAAAAAAAAAAAAAATCCAGGCAGCCTAATCACTTTATCAAAGATAAAATGAAGGTATGAGGTGATCTTAGTCAACCAATCTTCCCATGTGAGGAAAAAAAAAATAAAAAGGGGTTATTTTAAAGGTCATGGTCTAGCTACAGCAATATCTAATTCAGGCTAGCCTGATGTCCTGTGTCACAGGTCAAGGTAGTTAACCACACTGGTCCTTTTTGAACATGAAATCTATGACTCATGCAGAAATACTTATTTCCAACCAAGCAGAATTACAAGTTGGATCTGACTAATTTAAATATGGTTATATATGGTTATATTGTTGAGACAGTCTTCTGTAAGATACTGTATCTTAAAAGATTTGTCTTGACTGAGATAGGACCTACCAAGCAGGAATGGAAATTGAAAAATTTGTCAGACTATAGGAATAATAAGGCTTAGTTATGGATGACATACCTCAAATATATAGTGCAAAGGACTAACATTTTTTTTCAGAAAGCAGAAGACTATCTATGAAAAAGGTAGTTTTCTGGTTTTTAATCAAACTGACTTTTTTTTTCAGTTAAGGTCTGATACTTGATTCTTTAAGATAATTAGGAGTGAGAAAAGCAGTTCAGTTAGAATATTAAATGAACCACCTCTGTCCCAGATTCCAACCAAATGTGGATAACCATGTGAAGAATGAGGTCAGGGCAAATGCTCCCTTAGTTTAAAGGGAACAACTAATTCATATTCTTAGCTCTGCTCTGAAAAAGTAGAGTAAAAGTAACAGTCACAGGTGCTTCCTGAACTACAGGTGTGGCTGCATGCAGATATACAGAGGCAGCTTTAGAGAGAAATTCAGCATCACTTCTGCAGCAACAGACAAATAGCTAGTCATACTACCTAATAAGCTGCAATCACTGTGCCAAAGAGGATTCATGCTGATGATCAAAATGTTGCAGTGCACAGAAGGGAACAACAGGAGGAAGGACAGTATCACCATCAAATCTTGCTCAGTTACAGGTCATTGCTTAACATCTTCTCTGTCTTAGCATGCTTTGCTTTATGGTTAGAAAAGCTAAATTCAGTTCTTTCAACTGCCTGACCTGTATAAGTGGAGAAACAGTCAGAGATGTCTGCAGAAGGAAGTGCCACAACCATGAAGAGTTGATGATGGCTCTTGTTTAGGTGGAGAGAGGCAAAAGGAAGAAGCAGCTGATAAGCATTCAAACTTTTGAATGCCTCTCTGGTCTGGAAGCAAGACTGGAAATAACTGAAGCAGGATTTCTTGAAAGTTTTCCAGAAGTACTTGGTTTTGGCTGGGTGAGTAGTACAGCAAGAATAACCTTTCTGGTATATTTTGGTATTGCTGTTTCCTGTCTCAGACACAAACAGAATATTGGGTCTTTTTCTCTTCTCTTCTCTTCTCTTCTCTTCTCTTCTCTTCTCTTCTCTTCTCTTCTCTTCTCTTCTCTTCTCTTCTCTTCTCTTCTCTTCTCTTCTCTTCTCTTCTCTTCTCTTCTCTTCTCTTCTCTTCTCTTCTCTTCTTGCTTTTCTGCCCTCTTCTCCTCTCTCTCTCTTCTTTTGACATTTCCAAACAGTTAGGGCTGTGGTTCAGCTAGAGGTTAGGACAAAATCTTGGATCAATCCCATTGCGTTGGTTGAAATAGTCACCAAATGCCCTACATGCTTCCTAAAGAAGACTGCTACACACCAAAGCCCAGGGCTTTACAGAGAAATAAGTGCAGAAAGGAAATGGGAAGCTAATGAATATTATCATTCAGGAAAATATATTTCTCTTTCTCCTTACAACTACTGCATATACAGAAATGCATATGTATACATATGTGTACACACACGCAGCCAGATTCTATCCTCAGCTACGCATACACTGTTCCCATTGAAGCACGGAAGCCACACACATGCATCTGAGGGCAAAATGTGGACCCAACAGCTGGATGTTTTAATGTAGCCACATTAATTACAGAGCTCAATGACCACTGCATACAACTGAAACTCTGACCGCATTGAACAGAAGATCAGCCTTGTAGTGCCGTTCCCAGCTCCTGGACAGCAGACAGCGGTGTCTGAGAGATGAGAAACAACACAGTTTTGAAAATTCTCACCCGTTTATTCTTTCCTTGCACACTAGCATTGGTACGCATCCTTCCTTCACCAAGGACTGATTGTTACATACATGGCCACACACAAAGCCTGCCTGGCAGCCAAAGAGCTCATAAACCAAGCACTGTAATCTACTTTGCTGGCAGTACTTAGTGCTATGGATGCAACTGGGATAGTGGTGTTGCTGACTTGGCGAGACTTTCTTTAGCTGTTTCTGTTAACATTTCAAGGCTTGGCTCCCACAAGGCCGTCCCAGCTGCCTTCTTTCACTGGCTTCAAAGGCCCAAGTGAATTGACTAGTTTTACTTTATTCTGGTATGTACATACACACACACATAGCTGCATTTATTGAGCTGAAAGTGGTCTGTCCATACATATCCTTATCAACAGTCAAGCAAATGAAAATCAATTTCCAACTCATGGTAATAAGAAACAAAATACTTAAAATTATAAAAATTATGTGATGCTATTAAGTACTGGTGAAAAGGATATAACGAAAAATCCGTGACATAAAATGAACACAATAAATGTTCTGTATTTCTGGGTGTTGGATAAGGCCTTAGGAAATGCTCACCTGAAAAAAGGCAATGTGCTTTTTTGGCATAGAAAAGAATCTGACATCATACATTGGATTCTAGCCCCACCTTTGATGCTTTGACAAAAAACACGCATCTTGGCCTGAAAGTCTAGTGGAAATACAGCAGGTTGAATTTTGCTCTCTGTGATTCATTAACTACTTGTTTACCTCTTCCTTTGTTTTAATGCAGAACAAAAAAAAGGTTCTTTCTTTGGGTGCATCCCCTTCTTAAAAATAAAGGAAATACAAATTACTCTTCCCCCAAGAACTGGCACCACTGCACAGCAGTTGAAGAGTTACTTTCTAACTCTGTCATTGATTTTGCTTTATTTGCTTAATGCTGAATACACCTTTGGAAGGTGGAAGACAAGGTGAAAGTGCCTTTAGAATACAAATAATTAGCTTGGCTGATTTCTTTACAGATACAATTAAGAGTCAGAAAGACTGACTACATTTTACCAGCTGGAAATCCTACCCTACAAGGCCAGAAGGGAGTAACACTGCTAGCATCAAGAGGAATGACAAAAGGGAAAGCACAGTTCCTGCAAAAGCATACTACATCAGGGGACACCTGCAGTTAATAACAGCATTTGGGGGTAGTTAATTCAATTGTGCACTAGTTGATTTTGACTTTTCTCCCTGAAAGTATTTTATATATTTATATTTTAAATATTGTTCCTTCTGCATCAAAGATTTGCAAGCTTTTTTGATTTATTGACCCTAAGAAATATCCAGTGAATGCACAGACTCCACTACAGGAGATTCTGTGGCCCCAGGTTGAAAATCTTGCTCTATTTTGTAAATTAAAAATAAATTATAGTCTCGTAATGTACTATGAAGTTAAAAAACATACCACAGAAACAGTAGTATTCCAGTAAGGAAAGAAGCTGTGTTTTTCACAGCAAGGAACAATACCCAGTACAATTAAAGTAACAAAGAAAATAATAAAAGAATGGAGGATAGCTATGAAGTACTTGCAGCTGAGATATTTCCATTTGCTTGATGTAAACCTTGTATTCCAGATGCTCACTTAGCTCTCACCCTTGATCTCTACTCTCTCATGGGTGAGATTCACTCATTCACTTCTGTTCTCTATACTGTTAATGGAAACTGTCATCCCTTGGACCCATCTCTGTGTAGCTAAGGTTCTCTATTTTCTTTTGCCCTCTTAATATAGCACTCAGCCAGTGATGAGTACACCTAGATTCTTCATCTCTTAATACCTCCTTCACTGTTCTTTAGACAAGGTATTTGTGTTTGTTGATTTGGAAAGACAACAAAAAGAAAAACAGAAAAAAAATGAACAGTCTGCCAAGCAAATGGATTTCACAAATCAATTTCTTCTTTGCTGATATTAATTAAATATAATAAAGATTTGTTTAAATAGTGTTACTTTTTAAAGATATAGTTCCTAAATATTTTCTCAGGCATGTCACAGCACAGATTCATTAAATACATTTTCCTCAAAATTACAATTTCCAGGTTACGAGAACCTTTGTTCTGAGGCAGTAATCTTTAGCATTAAAAACCTGATAATGAAGTCGTTTGGTCTCTGATATAGCTGTGCAAAAATAAAAAAAAAATAGTTGCTAACATTTTAACAAAACGTTTAAAAACAATTAAATTTTTTTTTTAAGAAAATGGTGTTTTGAACCAATATATGCAGATAAACCGAATGTATATAGAAATACTGAGAAAATTCACTTTAAAAAGAATATCATCAAGTTTTTAATTTTGTTAGAGGAAGCCAGGTTAAAAATAGCAAAATATTTACAGTTAAATTCTTTTGCTTGCCTTTTTGCCTTACTTTTCTCCATGGAATATGTTTCTGTTGCGGTGATTTCACATGTATATAAACATCCTCTGCTGTAGTTTGGGTAAGTCTGCTGAAGAAATGGCTACGTGTGAGCAGGGCAAAGCCATGTAGAAGTATCCATGTTAACTTTATATGAACTACCTTAGAGTCTTGGGGCAAAGGATTTTCTTTAGTGGGATCAAATGCTGGGATCAAAGTCAGAAAAAACCCACATCACTGTCGTCCAGTACACAGACTAGCTTATTTAGGACTGGTCCCTATAGTTTAGTTTAGCGCCACCTACTCTGAGTTTACATTTAGTGAATGTAAGGCTTCAATGGACAAACCTTGAAGGATAACTTCCTATGGCTTGGTCCAAGTCTGCTCTGTTTAATTTTTGATTCATAATGTGTGAAGTTTGGACTGCATCATATACCTTAATGCAGAAGACAGAACATGTCACTTTTAATAGGACAAAAGGGAGGATACTGCCTGCCTTGCAACCTGGTCAAGAAGCTGAAGGAGCAGATGGCAGAGAGATTTGCTGCACTGACTATCTGCTCTAATCTTACTCTCCAACAGTGATGGGTTCATATTATACCACTTTATGATTTCACTACCTCAACTGCTCCTTTTAGCTAGAAATTCTGCAGCTAGACAGACATTAGGGATTTCCAATTCAATATTTTTTAATATCGCTATTTAAATTAAGTGAAATTTAATTCAGCAATTGAGATGGTCAGGAACAATACAACCAATCCCCTGACATTTCTGAGCAATTGCCAATGTTCTCGCCACCTGTTTAGTCACAGATGCAAGTCTGTACCTAAGATATACCCACAACTATACATACATAGATACATTAACTATTAATCTTAACTCCATAAGAAAAATGGTATGTTTTCTTTTAAATAATTTTTGTGTGTATCTTGCTACCTTTATTCATAATTTTCATTGATTCACTTACATAAATATTTGATGATCATACTCAAGTGTATGATTAAAACTCATATCCGTATTGAAGCATACAGGTCAATATTTGATTCTCATTCACTGCAGAATTGTTAAGGATCCTGAACACACAATATGTGCACCCTTTTCATCAGGAGGCATGCCGTGTTTTGGAACACAATTCTATCACAATATCAAAAAATAGTGCAAGACTTCAACTTCTATAAAATTGCAAGTGAGATTCATCTCAGTGAACTTTTAAGCACTGATGCAGCAGGCAGGTATATCTCAGTTACTCAGCTAGTGTCTTTTTATTGTTGTTGGAGAGAAAAAGGCATTACTAAATCACATTTTATCTGACTTACTTTAAATCTGTGAATCAGGATGAGATGAAGTGCTTTCTAGGAGTAGCTGTTTCTTATAGCAGTCTGCAAAAGAAGACGGGAATCCCCTGTTAAGTATAGATTTCTACAGCACAGATATGTACGCTAGAGACAACTTGAAACCTACCTTTCTTGCCTCTGACTGTAAAGGAGTCTTTTGAAATACAGTCCTTCAGAGAGAGCTATACTGGGCTCTTATATACATAGTTTAGTTTGTTAAGTTTAATTACCAATTTTCCCTGTGATTTCCTTCAATTCATCAGACCTACCTCTTGGCCATATTTTTTTTTTCCTTTGAATAATGCAGATCATGTCCCTCTCTCCTCTTCTCATGAAAAAAAAAAAACCCAAACAAACCACAGTTATATCTCCATATGCAAGGACTAAAGGACACAAAACTAAATATAGTGAATTCTGTGTAGGAGACATTCTATTAATATATGTGGGATAAAGAGCAAGATCGATAGATGAATGAACTTCTTGTATCCATTACCCTTCTTCAGGTATAATCTGTTGCTAGTATGGCATTGACTTGTGATAAGAGTGTCTGCTGCCCAAGTAAGATAGGAGCTGAAAAAGAAAATAAATGAATTTATGTTCTCAAGGCCAATTGCCAGCCCAAAACATATTATGCCAGTACCCAATGGTATGTGAAATGGCTCATGTTAATTCAAAAGAAACCCAGTCCAAAGACCTTTGCCTGTATCTTTTCCAAGCTGCACTTACTAAACCATTCAGATCAAAATAAATAGGAAAATAGATCATAAAGGAATTATAATCCCAAAGGTAGTTGACTGAGGCTCAGATGCTCTTGGCAGCACTACAAATGATGTGCATGTGATCAGCAAAAAACATGGAAAAGATGCAAAGGATAATGACATATTTGGCTATTGTGTTTGTTTTTCTTCTATTTTGTTCATTATGTACAAAATTAGAGGTGGAAGCCACAGCCAGTAAACAACAACTCAATACAAAGTAAAACATAAAGCCTATCTAAATAGATGGCTGAAGTAAACCAGGAACAACAAGGAAAGAAGCAACAATGCAGAAGAGAAGCCTAGGTAGGGGAAAAACTCCAAAACCCAACTAACAAACAAACAAACAACAAAACAAAACAAAGTAAATCAAAACAAAAAACTCCTCATCTTTCCATGGCTATCATCAGTAATGAAAAGATTGAGAAAATAAGTAAAAAAAAAAAAATCAGTCATACCCAGTGTTTAAGTCTTGCATCAGCTTCAAGACAAATTCCTACAAGAAATCTCTGGGAGAATACTGCAGCTTCCCTGGGGTCCTGCTGGCTCCCACCTTCACTTGACTGCTCAGCCGCCCTTGCTGTATCATCACTACCTGCCAAAAATAATGGTAGACCCTGATGAGGAACTGGAGCCAGGTACACGGGATAAGCACATATTAACCTGGGACAAGTGTGGGATGTGGATTTCACCTGCTGTGTCGTGACTGCTAGATGATGGTTCTTGATAAAGGCTATGAGACAGCACATCACAGAATCTGAACGCTTTATAGCATAATTTGGCAATGAAGATAGGTGGAGATAGGTAGTAAGATATTGCTTATCTCGTTTACTCTACATTACAGTGGATTCAAAATCCCATAAAATAGCCTACTATAGCATCATATAAATTACTGTAGCCTGAAAGAGCAAAGATGCAGCATTTCAGATTGCTACAGATACATTGAGACTTACAGAAAGGGTTTCACCTCAACCCTTGCACTACAGTTTCCACTTTGATTAATGGCAGCTGTCTTCCACTATCAGTCCTTTGTAAAACTGATGAAAGCATATACATAATCATTTATGCAGAGTGGAAAATTTGCTGGTCCAACTGGGGAAGAGGTCTATCTTTAGTTACTGTGAACGCTCATGAACACACAGTTGTGGTGCTGAGCACTCCTGGGAGAGGTGGGAAGTCCTGCCCTCTCACTGAGCATTGCTGTGTACAGCTGATCTTGGGGAGGGGCTTGGAAGAAAAGCAGCTTTTCTTCAAAATGATTTGAAAGATGAAAATTTTCCCTCTTGGGGTTTCTTCCTCCTATTCATATGCCAGTTTGAGTAATCACCCCCAAAACAGGCTAGCCATAGTAAGAATTTTTTAGCATTCTTCTAGCCAGAATTTTTTAAGTTGTTGGAAAAAAAAATTTTCTTCCTTAAAAACAAAACCAACATGAATCCTACACAATTACTTTCTGTTTTTAGAGAAAATGTCTCTATAAAGTAGAAAAAATATAAAAAGTCAGAGTTTCTGACAAATAAACAATCTAAAGTTTGTTAAATAATATTTTATGTCACACAAAATTTTAAAGGAAAAATTTCCACCAGTTCCAACTTATGGTTTCTATGTTCATTTTATACCTATCTTTACAAGAATGTTTTGTAGTCCTTAAATTCACACCACCTTTTCCCTGGGCTCTGAAGGAGGACTTAGTGAGTACAGCCTCATACAGAAATGTTAATGTCAGTAAGCTTTTCTGTTTTGATTCTAAGGAGATATCTTGGTAGCTGTGCTTGTGATAGAGTGCCCCCGAAAACTGCCTTTTGCACCAATGAATTAATAAAAAGCCAAACACAAACAGCATTTTGCCTTGTTGTTGTGAACCCCTCAAAATAACAGCCTCAAGAGCTATCACTCAGATGAGCCCAGGAAATATACGGAGGGGTAAGCACCTCAAGTACCTTTCACTATCTACCCTTCCACTTTGTCTTCTGAGTTTCTCTCTTTATTTCAAAGCTTCTCTGTGAGTGCCATACAACAGATTAGAGAGTGAAAACAGTGCAATCATGTTACTCTTAATTCCTTTTGTATTTTAAAGGACTGGGTTTTATCCATCTTTGTTTTCATCATTTCCTCAGCTGGACTAGGTGCCTCTGAAATTTCGTGCACTTCCCTCTGGATTCAAATCCAGCCTGGCCCAATATTAAAAAAAAAAAAAAAAATACAAAGAGAGAGAGAGAGATAGATTTGGGTTCTTTTTTGGCTCTGGTTTTCCACATGACCTTGGACAACTCAGTATACAGTTGTCTAATTTAGTTTCCCCACCACTGTAATTTTTACTTTCCTTTCTCTGATGCGTTGATATCGCAAACTGAAATTACATTAGTGCCAGAAAACCTGTCACAGGACTTTGGCAAACTAACAGAAATGGATGAGAGACTGAATCCCTATAAAAATCCCTTAAAATAGTATTGGGGGCTATTCCAGTTTAGGGAAGATTGCACTACTAGTGCTCGTGACTTCCCTGTTATGCATGTAAAGAGGGAAAATTGCTCTCTAGAACTGACAAAGTCACAAGCTGTAAATTCACTATATAAACAGATAAAATGTTAAAGCATGCTTCTCCTTTCTCAGTATGGATTGCACTTGTAGCTTTCTTTTATCAGCTCAGCACTCCACACACACACACAGAATTAAGGTGATTTTTAAAGACTTATAGGTTAAAACCATAAAGAAACTGTAGTCAATCAATAATTGTAATGTATCCCATCTTTTTCTTTTATCAGCCAAGTGTGAAACACAGGCACAGCCACTGAACATTGGTTTAATTGAATCACAGTTGCTTAAATGCTCTCAAGAGGTGATAAATTAAAAAGTATTATGCATGAAAGAAATAGGTTTCTGCAAGTTGGAGAGGCAATATGTCATGAACCCAGTTACAAATTGTTGGTTATCTACTAACACCAAGTTGCTACCAATAAAAATTATCTGTGAGTATTTTAACAAGGAAGGAAGAATAAACAGAAGATTCTACCTCAGACACGATTTTGTTTTGCTCTTGTCAAATTACTCCCAAGTTAACTGGAGAGCTTGTCAAATTTTATCTTGAAGACAATTATTTCAGTGAATCTAATTAATTTTCTCTTGAATAAGTGTTCCCCAGAAGATCGCTGGTTAGATGATTTTATGGATGTTTTCCAAATTTTGAGATCATGACCTTTTGTTTTCTGCAAATTTTTTTTACAAAAAAATTATTGTCAATTTTTGAAAGGATTGGAATTCAAAATTCAAACTAATGCATTTGTTTCCCAAATCATATGGTACTGGTTATGTAAAGTCAGTGAATATGGTAAAAGGTTTACAGGCTTACCTGCAAAAATCTTTTCCATATTTTAATGCTAATTTTTTTTTCTTAAAAGCTTTTGGGTTAAATCCTGAACTGTCTAAAGCTAGTTGATTTCCACAAGGGCAAGATGTCATATTGAATGTCTTGTAAGTAATTTAGAAAGGCAATGGAAAAACAAGAGGAAAGGTACTTAGAAAATAACCAAAAAAGGGTGTTATGAGGTAAATTTAACAATGTTCCCCAGTTATGATCTCATACTGCCTTTTCCCACTGTACTGGTTTTGGCTGGGATAGAATTAATTTTCTTCATAGTAGCTTTTAGGTTGCTGTGTTTTGGATTTGTGATGAAAACAGTGTTGGTAACACAGGGATGTTTTAGTTATTGCTGAGCAGGGTTTACACAGCGTCAAGGCTTTTGGGCTTCTCACCCCACCCCACCAGCGAGTGGGCTGGGGATGCACAAGAAGCTGGGAGGGGACACAGCTGGGACAGCTGACCCCAGCTGGCCAAAGGGATATTCCATACCATATGACGTCATGCTCAGCATATAAAGCTGGGGGAAGAAGAAGGAAGGGGAGGATGTTAGGAGTTACAGCATTTGTCTTCCCAAGTAACCATTATGCATGATGGGGCCCTGCTTTCCTGGAGATGGCTGAACACCTGCCTGCCGATGGGAAGAAGTGAATGAATTCCTTATTTTGCTTTGTTTGTGCATGCAGCTTTTGCTTTGTCTAATAAAGTGTATTTATCTCAACCCACGAGTTTTCTCACTTTTATCCTTCTAATTCTCTCCCCCATCCCACCGAAGGGAGTGAGCAAGAGGCTGTGTGGTGCTTAGCTGCCTGCTGGGGTTAAACTACGACACCCCCCTAAAATATGAAGCATTAAGACTTCCAGCATATTTGGCCAACAGTCAGGGCAAAGTATGAGAAGGAATTGAGTGCTTATGGAACTGAATGGAAAACCATCCCATGAGCATAACTGTGCTGTATGGAGATACTGTAGAAATACTGTACAGGGCAGAACAGGACCCAGGTGGAAAAACTCCATCCCTTGAGTCAGAGATTGATTAACTCCTCAGATTCCAGCTCAAGCCAGCTCAGAGTACTTCAGCTGCAATCTTATCTGGACTCATTCTTAGCAAACCTCTTAATTAGAAAAAAACCCCAAAACCTCCTTTCATCTTTGCTGACATGCTGGGTTCTGTAGGTGTATTTTTTCCTCTATTTCTTTTCCCCTAGAGGTTTTTCATATCCCTCGCCCCCACTTTTCTCATTTCACATGTGAGTAGAAGTCTTTGCTATGGAAGCAAAGATCATAGACACAGCTTTATTAAAAATAAAGTGTAATAAAGTAATTTCTTTAGAGGCCTGTTGAATAAGTAAATGGAAACTAACAGATACAAACACAACCCAAATAGTCCCAAACTGATAGATGCTCCGAGCTACTACTCCTTCTCCCCTGCCTGCACATGGAGACTGATGCTGTTATAGCTTTTAACACAGATCAGGCTGTGAATTCATCCAGCCAAACGTCTAAATTGCACTTGTGGGATGCCAGTACTTGTTCTGCATCACACAGAGCCACCCACCCAAGGGACCAATGCCTGGCTCCAGATCAAGTGACACAGGGTGGCTTGTGTGCATGCTGCTCAGGACAACCTCTGCTCCAAAACCCTGGCAGCAGCCTTATGGAATAGCTGTAAGCTGGGTTGCCTCCAGGCTCCATTTGACACCTCTGTGAATTTAAGACATTACTTCTGGGGCTTTTTTAAATTTCTTTCTTTCATCCCTCTCCTCGCCCCCCACCCCTTTTTTTTCCAGATATAATGCTCTGAAATGATGTAAGGACTGTGTTACAGACTATCAAGCCAATGGTTGTATGTGGGAGAATGGCTAGCTGAACAAAGGCATACCAACATAGAAATGATTACTTATCAGGATTTTAAGAAATACCGAAAACAGCTAGTCTAGGAGCTAATTAGAGACAAGGATAAGTTACCATTGCTTGTGAGAAAGAATGTGAAAGCAGGGACTCGCGATAAGAAGGTATGCAGGGGAGTCACTAAAGCAGTGGTCTCCCTGGACCTATTGGCCCTGCTTGTGTGCATAGCTCTCACGGGAGCCAAGGCCCTGCTGGTCCTCCTGGCTCCCCTGGTCCCCCTGGTCAGGCTAAGAAAACGGTACATGACCTTTATGCTGTTAACCAATGAGGAGCTTAGCTTTTGCAATATGTATGAGCTAATTAAGAATGCTATAAATTGTGTAACCGAAGGATAATAAATGAAGTCGCTTTATCACTCATATTGAGTGTGCTGCTTCTTCCGCGCCGGCATTTGGCGCCCGAACAGGGACTCCGGCGACCTGATAGCAGAGTCCGGAGGACCAGAGTTCGCGAACAGGGACTCCGGCGACCTGATAGCAGAGTCCGGAGGATCAGAGTTCGGGAACAGGGACCTGAGACGGAGTCCAGGAGCATAATACCGGCGCCTGCACAGGGGGGCTCGTATCGGCAGTGTACGACGGGGAAGGATCCGGCAAACGCAGATCTACTCGGGGACACGACTCTCGCCCACAGCAGACGAGACTACCCAGGAAAGACTGCCACAAGAAGAAGACGTCATGGAATTGGAGGTAGCTCAAAAATTATTATGCCGCTTTTTAGAAAAGCGAGGGGTAGGTCCGTTAAAGGACCTGGATGATTTGAAGGACAGTAAACGAAGCTTGCTGATCACTCATATTGAGCGACTGCTTCTTCCCTCCGTCTTGACGAAATGGCACGACAAATTCGCGCCCGGGAACAGGGACCCCGGCGACCTGATAGCAGAGTCCGGAGGCAGACCCTGGCGCCCCGGCGACCTGATAGCAGAGTCCGGGAATAGACCTCGGCGACCCGATAGCGGAGTCCGAGAGCCACGGTCGACGGAGATTTGGAGCGGTCCTGTAAGCAGCGCAGGAGGCGGAAGGGAGTTTTTCCCCGCGCCCGGGAGCACCTATAGAGGCTGTCCCGCCTGCCACGTGCTGCCGAAGTTTGTAAAGGCTGCAATAGAGCTCTTAAATGAGGTATGAACAAACAAGCGGCGTATAATTTGCTCAGATGCTTTTTAGAAAAGCGGGGCATTAAAGATATAGACTTAAAGAAGGAACTAAATGATCTCTTAGCCTATGGAGAACTTAAGGGGGTTTTTACCGACCCCAACACGGTGTTTGAAGAAGAGGAATGGAGAAAGCTAGGAGATAAACTGTTTGATGCTGTTATTAATGAGGAAAAAGCAGCAAAGAAATTAATGAAGCCGTGGCGAGCAGTAACGAATACTCTGACCATGCATAAGGCAGAGCAGCGCGTTGCCGCCGCCGCCGCTGAAAGGTTGAGCAGCACAGCCCCCACCGGGGGTACCTCTGTACAACCAACGGCCCCAACGGCTCCAGACTGCCCCCTGCCCCCTTCTGTGCGGACTATTGTTATCCCGCAAAGTTCTAGGGAGGCTTGGGACCTGTCTCGTTTAAGCTCCACATTGGAGAGTGAAGGACAGGAGTCTCCGCTGGCGGAGCAGGCAGCACCTGAGGCGATGAGTATTGACCCGATCGCAGATACAGGCCCGGGGCCGGGCACTACTGCTGCTCCACTGCACAGCCATAGGAATAATTCCTTTTTGACCATGCATAAAGCGGAACAGCGAGTTGCCGCCGCCGCCGTCCTGTCATTCGTTACGACTACACCAGCACCGCGGCCTCCGCCAGCCCCTTCTTGGCCCGTCTCCATCACGCCAGCGCCGGCTGCAGCGCATTTGCTTGTTATGAATGGAGCAGGAGACTTGCTGAGGCTCCGTCTGGGCCGGTGGACTGCAGGCTCCTCCTTCGGTACCTGCTGCTTGGCCCTCGCCCCCGCCGCCTCTTCTTCCTCCTCCTCCGAGTCAGAGTACTTGTCCCTGCTGCTGCCGTAGGAGAGGAGCCGATTACCGTTCACGGTCCGGTTCTTCCACCGCTGCTGCTCGCTCTCCTCCTCCTCCTCCTCCTCCTCCCCTCCTTCCTCGTCGCCGTCCCCGGGCTCCCGCACGCCCTGAGCCGCCGCCGGCCTCTTGGGCGGCCGAAATAGCTCAGTTGGGAGAGCGTTAGACTGAAGATCTAAAGGTCCCTGGTTCGATCCCGGCTTTCGGCAAGAAGTGTTTTCAAGCCTGCCGTGGAGGGAAGCACCAGCGATAGCAACAGACGACCATCGGCAGCCACTAGCTGAGAGCCTCTCTTTGGCCGCAGTGAAGAAGCCGCGAACAGGAGCTTTAACCATAGGCACTCCTAGTGTGCCATAAGGACTGTTGCCGTATAGTCAAATGCATTGAGCAAGTAATTGTTTGTGATTAGCAATAGTTGTGCGAAAACGCTGTCCTAGCAACCAGTGATTTAAAAGATGTGGCTGATAGCCCTTGTTGTACTTGGTACCATTGGAATTGATGCCTCAGCGGTACCCTCACTGTCTTTTGATCTTAGGGAAAATGTGTGGGTAACGCTTAGTCGAGCCATAAACACACCACCTCTCCTGTCCTGAGTGACCCCCACAACAGATGGAGCCGCAAGTCATGGCCTAAATGAACTCAGTGGACATTTTGTGGACATTTTTGTACATTTTAAAGATAGTTTACAGGGGTGGTCCGTAGACTAAGGGAATGATAAATGATATCTGTGTATTATATCAAAGGACGGGAAGGGGGGTAGTGGTTAATGAGTTTGTATTGGACAGTGTGGGACCTGATCATGATGTAAATGGTATGGAATAAGGGGTGGATACTGTCCTGGTTTCAGCTGGGATAGAGTTAATTTTTTTTCATAGTAGCTAGTGTGGGGCTATGTTTTGGATTTACGCTGAAAACAGTGCTGATAACGTGGAGATGTTTTCATTGTTGCTAAGTAGTGCTTACAGTAGTCAAGGACTTTTTCAGCTTCCCATGCTCTGCTGGGTGCACAAGAAGAAGAAGTGGGGGGGGACATTTGGAGTGATGGCGTTTGTCTTCCCAAGTAACCGTTACGCGTGATGGAGCCCTGCTTTCCTGGGGATGGCTGAACACCTGCCTGCCCACGGGAAGCAGTGAATTAATTCCTTCTTTTGCTTTGCTTGTGCACGCGGCTTTTGCTTTGCCTATTAAACTGTCTTTATCAAAAAAAAAAAAAAAAAAAAAAAAAAAAAAAAAAAAAAAAAAAAAAAAAAAAAAAAAAAAAAAAAAAGCCTGACCAAAGGATGGAGCTGCTGCATGTAATAAATAGGCCAGTGATAGACTGTCTTATGTGAATAAGGTTAAGTGAAGGAATACTTGTTGCCGGTTGTGAAAGCAAATGCATGATATGGGGGCACTACAGCCAGGCTTGCCTAATCCCGCTATGATACCTGAAGGCTGGCATCTGCTCATCGTAGACTTGAAAGACTGTTTCTTTACCATAGCACTGCATGAGGAAGGCCTAACCAACTGGCTAGGTTTGGGGGGATGGCTTAAGGGGATAGTGCAAAGCTTATTAATGGTATTAATCATTGTCATAATAGGGCTTGTTTTGCTTAGTCTACTTATGTCTTGTATTAAGCGCCTCATTTTACAAGCTACGCACAATATTTGGGTAGCACAAAATAAAAACGGGGGAATTGTGGGAGAATGGCTAGCTGAACAAAGGCATACCAACATAGAAATGATTACTTATCAGGATTTTAAGAAATACCGAAAACAGCTAGTCTAGGAGCTAATTAGAGACAAGGATAAGTTACCATTGCTTGTGAGAAAGAATGTGAAAGCAGGGACTCGCGATAAGAAGGTATGCAGGGGAGTCACTAAAGCAGTGGTCTCCCTGGACCTATTGGCCCTGCTTGTGTGCATAGCTCTCACGGGAGCCAAGGCCCTGCTGGTCCTCCTGGCTCCCCTGGTCCCCCTGGTCAGGCTAAGAAAACGGTACATGACCTTTATGCTGTTAACCAATGAGGAGCTTAGCTTTTGCAATATGTATGAGCTAATTAAGAATGCTATAAATTGTGTAACCGAAGGATAATAAATGAAGTCGCTTTATCACTCATATTGAGTGTGCTGCTTCTTCCGCGCCGGCAGTTGTACATCATGATAACAAGACCATGTGTTGCAAGCCCTGGACCTTGATGTGAAGGCATGTGAGAAGGCTCTGCAGGGAAGAATGGTGGCCCTGCTCCTTCCCCAGCTGACCACTGGGAACAGCCTCGAACAGTGTCATCCACAGAAACACATCTGAATTTCATCCCAGAAGGAACTGGTTGAGCCATTCCAAAAAAAGAGATCTGGCCTGGACAGGGAAACTGAGATGTTAAAAGAGTGAACATATTCTTATAACCCTGCAGGCTTCCAGCCTGGAAATCTCATTTTGCTGTGCAAGTTTACCGAAGCTAAGAGTGAATCTTTCTGATGTATGAAAGACAGGCTTTTATGTATCAGAACATCAGAGATTTCTGTTTCATCAAACAAACTGATAATGATGACATTTCTGAAAATTTGAAGACACTGGTTGGGAAGCACCTTAAAATTTCACTAAGGGAAACTAAAATTGAAAGGTTCAAACTTAAGAAAAAAGCGAAGAAAGTAAAAGAAAAAAATACCTTTTTTCAGTCTGCAGCTATTTCAAAACGGCAACAATTTTTTCAGGATTTATTGATAGGGAACAATATTTTCTGTGGAAAAAAAAAAATTAATCTCTCTTTCCATTCTGTATCTTAAGAAACTCCTTAGCTTTTGTTTATTTATAAATCGTATAGTGGTGGTAGTATAAAGTTATAAGAGTTTCTAGCAGCAAAACATAATTTTCCCATTCAAACTTACAAAATAAATACCTATGTAGAGGGAGATTTTATAACAAAACAGTAAATTAAATACAATACTTCTTCATGTTGTTTGGGCTCACCTCTCAGGATTCATAATCAGGCCTTTGGGGAGTGTGTGGTAAAAACTGTGCCTGTTTTCACATTTGCATGCTTAAACAAAGAGTTTATAGTTATAGCTCCATCCAGTTTAATAATGAAATCCTGTTAGCTGTTAGAACCTCATACATGGGTGAAATATTTCTGAATGTAAGTTAGTGATAAAGTAATCTCTCCACCATGTGTAAGAGCAATGCAAAGCAAAAGCCCAGAAGCGATTCTTGTTAACTCAAGATATTTCCCTAGGTCTCTGTCCCAAGAACATTTCCTTGTCATTAGAGAAACATAGGCACTTCCAAAGGGCCACCTGGACCATGGGCTCAGCCAGCCTCTGCAAGGCAAGGATGACAAAGCTTCCCTTACAGCACTCTTGTCAAGTGTTTCAGGAATGACAAGATGAATTAAAAAGAGTTAAATTTTCTTTCTCAATTTGTACAATTTCTTGTATCTCTAGGTGGTTTTGTGCTCAGCTGATGAGCGGTTTGAACAACCTTTTCAATTAAGGAAGTATTAACAGGAAATTACGCATTCTGTTGTGAGAAAACTAATTCCTTTTAGGCGATACTGGCTGCACAATATGTAAGGACAAAACCCTTCACCAAACACACAAAAGCAAAAACGAAACCACAGCCAAAAGCTACAAGTAAGCACCTATTGAGCTAACACAGATTAATCCCGCAGCTGCAGAGCAAAGCCAACTGCCCTCTTTGTGAAATCATGATGAGTGTGAGGAAGACAGAAGAAAGAAGCATCTGGGATACAAAGCTGGACGTGAGGGCTGAAATAATCTGGAACTTGCAAATGCTCTGCAGGAAATTGTGAAGCTACCTCTGCTTACTGAAAGAATGACCCTCTCAAGGAATAACCTGCTTTCCCCTGCTTGGCCTTAGCTTCATGACAGGACACAGATAGAGACAGAGAGGCATTTGATACATATCTGAGCATGGCAGTGTGGCAACCATTTCCACTTGAGGTTTGTAATTCAGTTGATTATAAACTCAGAGAAAAGACCATGTTTCCTTCATATGCATGTCAGTTGAAAGCAGAAGGGGAATAAACATGAAAAACAAGACCATGAGGTTTTGAAGGGACTTCAACTCTGTGAAAATACATTGACAAAAAATCTTTTCTGCCACATGTGACTAAGATTCAGACTAATGCACCTCTCAGGCCATATGTGGTAGGTGCTAGCTTCAGGGCATTTTCAACCACCTACCTCTTGTTCTGGGATTCATTTCACCCAGCTTTACCACCTAGCAGCTACATATCCACTCCCTGTGGTCATGGAGGTTCCCTGTGAAGGGAGAGAGAATGATCAGCCAATTCTCCTCCTGGAAACGCTGGTCCTAGGAAAGGCCCAGGGGAGTACCAGTGGTTCCTTCTCACTATTGTCACTGAGGAAAGGCTGGATGGGTACACAGATGCCTTACTTTTAGGCAACAGAAGCACCATGAGGTAAATTCCAACAATATGCCAGTTTAGGGTAAAAAGTGTCATCCAGTCATACACTGCCCCTATGGAGAGAAAGGTTCCTGAACCTCTGGATAGCCTGCAGTTGAAATGCTTTGTTGCATTCTTGAATTTAGATGCAGGAGCTATTGCAGCAACAATGTTGGACATGGTGGTGGTCTGAATATGACTTTATTTGCTTAGTTAGTTACTTTCTGGGGAAAGTTTATGCTCTGCTTTTTTCCCTTCACTGCCACCTTCTTTATATATCATTTCAGGTTTAAGGCTAGAATGTTAAATTGCTACAGCATAATTAAAATTGCTCACGTGTTTTAAACAACTAACATTCAGTGCGAACAGAATGGAGATCAGACAAGCTAAAGCATCAGAGTATGTTCTTGCTTTTCATTAAAATTCAAGTTTCTGAGAAATGACACATTTTGAATGATGATCAGATTGATTTATTTCCATTAGTTGTAAGTGCCAATTAATTGCTGGCTGCATTACTGAGAAATTAGATCATTTTAATAGAAAGATCTAAACCCAGCGTTCATTGCACTGTTACCAGCCTCTCCAGTAGTCCTATACTTAACTGCTAGAACACTAATAAAATCTTAATGTAAATAGGAATATTACCATTGACTTCAAACAAGGACAACTTGCACCCAGTGTAACACGACCTGCCTCTGAACAAGCCAGTATCTTTCTGTGATTCTGCTCAACATAAATTAATTTCTTTCCCTCCTCCAACTACATCAGTTCTTGTAGGTCTGCAGAATTTGTTAAAGCTGTATTATAGGTTTGGTGGACCCCATAAGGGGACTTTAATCAAACATAAAGAATACACCCAAATTGATTTATGATGTTCTTCTACTAAGGGTGTTTCAATATTTAACTCAATGTTCAAAATAAAGCTAATTTTTCAAATGATTGCCATTGCTGATTTACAGTGATGTGTGGTCGAATTTATAAATTTAGAAGAAAGAGATGCCAAAAAAGGATACTAAATTGATCAAGGAAAAGACAAGTCATATTCAAAGGGAAGTAGAGTAATTTGGCTTCTTTAGCCCAGCAAGAGAAAGGCTGAGAAGGAATATGCTTGGTCTTCGTAAAAACATTGGTTTTTATATATTGGTACAGTTTCATCTACCTTCAGCTACTGAAAAATGTTATTTCGAAGAGTAAATGCCTGTCCTGAGTGAACCTAGGCTGAAAATCAGAAAGAGATTCCTACCTTTGTGAGCAAGCAGTTTTCAGAAGGCCTTTCTAAATGGATTGAAGGAGGAAAACCCAGATGGCTTCTACGGAAGAACATTTTCTGCAATAATTTATTTGTCATGGTATTGGCAAAACGGACCAAACTCTGACTATGTCTAGTCCTCATGTCCTCCATTCCAATTATGAGCATTTAAAGTTAGAAGAAAAGGGTACCACGTTAATGACCTCGGCTTCAGCATCAGATGCACCACACCTTACAATTAAAAATCTGTTTTCTTGTTTGCAGATTTAAAAACCCATTTGGGGCTTTCTGAAGTCAGCTGAACTGTGCTCATTCTTCTCATTTCCAGTGAGGGACAAACATTGTTGTGACACAGGATTCACTCACCTCACCCTGCATGATCAGGAGTTAGGCTTATAATTTAATCTGGTTGTCTAAGGCTGTCAGCAGAGGTATGGGCAGCCCTGGACAGCAATGCAGCTCCCCCTCAGATGGGTTTCCAAGACAAGCAGGGAGAAGCATCTCCTGAGATGCCTATTGCTTATCCACTGAGTCCAGAGTAAACCAAGACAGTTATCAGAGGCTAGAGGCCCAACTTCCCATCAGCTACAATGAAGTGGGAAGAACTCAGGCCCTAACTACCACCTGCACGAGTTAAAACCTCCACCAAAGCCATCAGACTGCACAGCATGGGCTCTTCATGGTGCACGTGAAGACATGAGTGTCTTTCAGGTGTGTGGGTTCGGTGGTGCTAATACAAGACAATGAAAGTATTTTTCATAATGATCTATGGCAGAGCAGTTTCATTTAACTTGTTCAAAAGATCTCAATATGTGCAGAGTAGACCCTCCTTGTGGGTCCAACTTCCTGTTCTCCTTCCTCCCAGCCCAACCTCCAGCCTACAGGGACAGTTGCAGGGAGGAGCCAGTCAGACTATTTCTGCTGTTTTGTTTGGACTTTCTCAGAGTTTTTTGGTAGCTGATTGTCCCTATTCGTCCCAGCCCATGCACATGTATATGGCCCACTCCTTATATTCCTCACACTCACACTCCTCCCTGGTCACTCTCTTTCTCTTTTCCTATATTTGCTCCCTTCTGCATTTATTGAGTCTTCCCACAATAAGCTCCTGAAAAGACCAAATAAGCCACCACACAATGCCATGTCCATATTTTAGCCCTTGCCTTCTCTGTGCAAGCTGGAGGTCCAAGGCAGGAGCCTCACCAAGTGGGAGCTATTCTTGTGTGGCTTCTCAGCACTGAGACAAAAGTGGGACCAGGAATAGTAGCAGTAACAAGGAGCTACCACTTTACAACTTAAGGGAAATTATTCTAATTTTGGTCACCTTTTGGACCAATTGGTTTTAAGTTATACAGAACCTAAGTTTTAAGTATGCCATTTTGCAACATGCAGGGTAATAATAATTTTTAAAAGTAGGTTGATTTTGAAGTCTGCTGAGAATAGAATTATGAATTTTCCCTTAAATCAAATACTTTGATGGATGAGAGGACCTAGATTTACACGTGCTCTGTTTGGGAAGTGCTGGTATATATACTGATAACCATAAAACAGTAGATAGCAGAAAAAATTAGAATACTTACTGTATAGTCTTCCAATTAAGTTAGCCGATTTATTCTGCAAATTTTAAAGTCTAATAATCCTTGTCAGTTGACAGTTCTGTTGCATATTAGTGAGTAGACTGTATTTGAAATGAATTTAAGAAATGAAAATACGATATACATACATTACCATATTTAAAAAATCACTTGTTTCCAAGCAGCTAAAGACAGAAAGTGCATGAAGAAATTATTAAGGCCAAATACTCATTTTTACCTTTAGCAATACCTAATTTTAAAGTCTGTAACTGTGAAAATAAACATTCTTTTAACACTACTTCTGTGCGCAGCTCAATGTTAGTCACAGTATCTGTTGATTATAAATATTATTGTGTATCATAACTTGGTATTTTGTTCTAAATCATGTTTCTCTAGTTATAATTGAAATAATAGCTAAGAAAGAGGTTCTTAGACTGACCTTATCATTTAGTTGTTAAGCAGTAATAATTCCTAGCACTGACCTGAAGAAGAGGCGATATTCATAAAATCAGTGTTCCCAGAGCCCAGCTTTCCTCTCAGGTAGTTCAGCAGAACCAGTTCATCAAATTCTTTCTAAGATAGCTCCAAATGTTTAGCCCTCAGCTATTGTGTAACAACTCCTGAGTAGTCCTACACTCATGAATTCAAAGGGAGCAGCCAGAAACTATTTATTTTTGGGGGAAGGATGGTTTAACTCCTTGCTAGGCTCAGCGTGTGTTCAAGTGAAGGCCAGTTCCTGCAGGGGAGGCAGAAGGATTGGCATGGTCAGGCAGGCTGGATGGGGGCCACCTCGTCAGCATGGACCATTCGATCGGATTAGCTGTATTACTAAATATGACCTTACCTTTAAGCGGCCTAAGGACAAAAGGGAAAAGGAAATATCCAAATGTCTTGTCTCTCAGAATCGATCCCGCAAGGAAACAGGAAAGCAAAAGATGTTGGGACAATGCACATTCCACTGCGAAGCATCAGCATAGTGCTCCAGCTCACTGCTGATTTCTCTCGAAGGTAATGAAGGGCAGCTCAGCTCAGCCCTCTGAGAAGCAGAAGCTCATAGTAGGTAACTGAAACAGTTCTTTCATCATTATCTGAAGCGCTGCAATGAAGCCTTGCATGGCTTACCAGGGCCAGCTCGTACCCATAGCAGCAACATCCTACTCGCTTCAATTTGTGCACATATTGTCTCTCTAAAACTTTGTTAGCAAGATTATTTTGATTTTAATGAAGGGATTTCTTTTTTTAATTTGCTTCAACTAGCTGAATTAAATTGTGGAAGTAGTGAACCACCTAGGGAACTCTTTAGGAAGAGTGAGTACATGTAACCTCTACTCTCCACCATCTATGTACACGTGTGCACGTGCACGCGCGCGCGCACACACACTTTATTTATGACTTTGTTTCCACCTGCGCTGACATGGCTGGGAATTTACAACAGCATTGAAAAAGTTACAAGCAGTACCTCAGAAATTCCACATTTTACTGAACTGCGTTATTATGGCACATTTGTCAGGCAGCCAAATGCTATGTCAGCCCTGTAATTGATTTACAGCAACATCTGTAAGAATATTTGAGGAAGAGGAGGAAACCAATGTCCATTTTTGAATCCAGTGTTTCAAAGAAACTAATGGTGGTGGGAGATTCACAAACAGAAAACACAGAAATAAACAACATGTTTAAAGGGATATATGCTAAATGTTACAAAAAGGAGGGAAGAAAAAAAAGTGCATTACTTTTCAGACAGGAGAATAACCACAGCCTTTCCAGACATGTTTTAACTTAGCTATATAAAACACCTGGCCCTAAAAAAGCAGACCTTTTCTAATTTTCTTTTTTTTTCCCGAGGAAAATATGAAGCTTAAACAGGAAGCCCACATAGACTCAAAACTCCTTTGTGAAAGACCTCATTAAAAAAAAAAAAAAAGAAAAACCCCACTGAATTTATATAATAGTTACTTTGTAATTGCTATGAACTATATGAACAAATCCCTACTTTTCCATTTAAAAATGTTTTGTGAGGAGAAAAGAGATCCAACACTATTGAAGAGCTGGAAAGGTTTGGGTGGAGGAAAGAGGTAGGAATGACTTTCTCAGATCACTCTCCTCAGCCTCCGCACCTACAATAACTTGCTTTTCTGTTTGCTTATTGAACATTTTCTTTGGAAGACAGTAAGCTGCTGAAGAAAGCAGGGAAGACAGCTGATATATTTGGGAATGCTGAATATGATTGCCATCATCCTGCAACATTGTGCTGTTTAAGTTTTGGGGTTTTTTTTAAAAGCAAATAAAGTTGATCAAACATTATAGACTTTAAGAAGTTTCCTCAGCCGCCTTGCTTGAAAGATGACTGTGTGATGCAGCCTTTTATTTGCACTTCAGTTCACCAGGAGGGATGATTTGGGCAGTGCTCACACAGCTATTGAATCTGAGGTGCTGTCTGAGATCTGCGGGAGCAAGGCATGCCCAGGGTGGGAGTAACCCCTGCCACTGCAGCTCCCCTGGCCGCATCACCTCTGGAGAGTCCACTCGGTGCTTGTTCAGAAGCAAAACCACCTTGGGTTATGCAGAAAGTGCAGGGACCAGCTTCCTACAATTCTCAAAGTGTACAGAGACCGGAACATTTCTAATCACACAGAAAAATATTAAGCCTGACTCTCTACGACTATAGAAACTTGTTGAGTCAGAACCACTAAGAAGAAATCAGGAAGAGAAACATGCTCTGGCAGCAATGGGAATCAATATGCAGGGACCTGCCAAACTTAATTCAAATGGATTTGGGAAGAGGGATGTGCAGTGGGGAGAAAACAAGCAACGGCTCTGCACACACCAGCCTCCGTGCCTGGTCTGTGTTGCTCTGATAACCCAAAGGGTTCTGCACTCTGTGTTCTGGTTCTGAATGGAAAAGTGAGAATTTAAAAATAAAAATTAGAATAATTTTGCAACAACAAGTAATTTCAAAGTGAAAAATCAAAGCATTTCCATTTTTTCAAAATTTTGTTCATGTTCTGATTTAAGCAGTTTAGTAAAACGAGTTCAGTGGCTCAGCATCATGGAGCTTCTTTTTGATTTCATCTTCTCTTTTTTTTTTAAACCTACTTTCAGTGAAAATGCTATTTCAGATCAAACTGCTAGAGTGTGCTGCTTAGTGAAATAACACAGTTGTTACAAGCTACAGAGCAATAAACAAACGTTTTCAAAATGAGGCACTTAAGAACCTCAGTTTACATTAAAGCATAATTTTATTCATTAAGTTAATACAGCTTTCTGATTAATCATATTTTCCATCATCACCATCATTTTGCTACTTTGCCTACTGTGTGGTCACAGTTACATGAAACTTAGTTCATTCTAAGTACTATTTTACACATAGGTTTTTGTCCCCTTGCCAAAATCTGAGAACAGATTAACTTTTCCCTGCTTACAGCAAATACCTACGAGGCTGCTGCGAGCACCCCTGACACTTTCCATTCTTTAGCTTACATGGAAGGCTGTGTAAGCTAATTATGATTGGGGCCGTGTTTCCCCTTTCCTGAGGGAAGGTTAATAGACAATGAAGTTTACGCTAATAAAGAATACGATCAGCGTGTGGCAGAAGCCAGGCTCTGGGCAGTTTGCTGCTGTAGCACTGATCCTTTCTTAATGCTGTTGGCGTACACACCCGCAGCAGGTAGCAGGGCAAGTACAGTTTATTTTAAGCCAAAAATAGCTAGTTTCAGTTATAAGAGCTGGCTTGTTTATATACATCTTCTACCATTTACTCAGATAGTAGCTTCTTCATTGCTGTGCTAGTGAGCCACAGCTGTTAAAAACCATTGAACAAAAACCTAATTTGTTATAATTATTATGTGGTACCAGTGGATCAAATATTTTTTTGTGCGAGCTCTCTGGTTTTTGACTATGTCAGTCAATCATCTACAATATCCTTCTGCATGCAAAAAGGTGAGTCATGAGCTGAGTGAAGGAACTCCTGATGCCAAACGAAGGATCGTCTTTTTGAAAACCAGTTTCAAAAACTCCTCTAACATTTCTAAGAAAAATGTGTGATCTTTTCAGATGCAATTCTGGACGACTCTTTGTCGGCAATAATTCTGCTATATATGACTGAGCATCAGACAAGTTTTTCACCATGTATCTCCAGTCTGAATGTACTCTGCATCCTGCAGAAAATGGCACAGCTGCCCCATCAAGGGCTGATAGCAGGGTAGCTCTTCTTGATAAGCTTACTGAACTCCAAAAGTGGGCCTATGTGAACCTCAAGAGGTCCAACAAGGCCAAGTACAAGGTCCTGCACCTGGGTTGGGGCAACCCCCAGTATCAATAGAGACTGGGGGATGAAGGGGTTGAGAGCAGCCCTGTACAAAAGGACTTGTCGGTACTGGTGGATGAAAAGCTAGACGTGACCCAGCAATATGTGCTTGCAGACAAGAAAGCCGTATCCTGGGCTGCGTCAGAAGTGTGGCCAGCAGGTCGAGGGAGGTGATTCTGCCCGTCTACTCCGCTCTGGTGAAACCCCACCTGGAGTACTGCATCCACCTCTGGAGCCCTCAGCACAGGAAAGACATGGACCTGTTGGAGTGGGTCCAGAGCAGGGCACAAAAATTATCTGAGGGCTGGAGCACCTCTCCTATGAAGAAAGGATGAGAGAGTTGGGGTTGTTCAGCCTGGAGAAGAGAAGGCTCCAGGGAGACCTCATAGCAACCTTCCAGTACCTGAAGGGGGCTTATAAGAAAGATGGAGAGGGACCTTTTAGTAAGGCCTGTAGCGATAGGACAAGTGGTAATGGTTCTAAACTAAAAGAGGATAGATTCAGACTAAATATCTAAGGAAGAAATTTTTTACAATGAGGGTGGTGAAACACTGGAACAGGCTGCCCAGAGACATGGTAGATCCCCATCCCTGGAAACATTCAAGGTCAGGTTGGACGGGGCTCTGAACAACCTCATCTTGTTGAATATGTCTCTGCTCATTGCAGTGGGAGTTGGACTAGATGACCTTTAGAGGTCCCTTCCAACCCAAACTACTCCATGATTCTATGAACTGTGTTATGAGGAAGTAAATGTTAAAACCTGCAGAAGTTGTTCCCTTGGAACAAGAGGATTATTCAAAACCACTTTATGATATGACAGGAACTCCTTCCTTTCTCCCTTACATTCACCTTACGGTATTTCTGTAGCTCTGACTACTTGCCTTACATGTGGTGTGCCAGCACGTTAGAAGCAGGACAGAATTATATATTGCTGTCAAGGACAGGCACATCAAAGAAAATCAGCATGAAACCCCACCATTTGTTGATGAACAGAGGGCAGAGGCCCAAATTCTCCATGTTATAGCAACGCAAAATGGAAGACAACAGCATAAACAAAAGCTAAAGACATCAATATATATTCTTTCATTAGAGTATTTTTCAGTAGATTTCTAAAATAAGTAGACTGGACACCAGGACCAGTGCTAAAGGTAGTTTCTTTAACTGAAGAGGAAGTGATGTGGTTTTGCATCATTTTGCCTCAGAAGAAGCTGAAGCCTCACCCTTAAAGAAGATATTATTTTAAATGGCTATATAACCAATACCTGAATTTTGATTATCCAGCAGTGGACTGAAATCATGTCTCAGCTTCTCCATGCACATCTACAAAGGAAGTGCTGACCATAAACAGGATGCACATTGCTAAGGCAAACGAGGGGGTCTTTAGACCATGTTGCATACAAGTCTTGCAAAGTAAAGGCATCATAGCATACAAAATCTCAAAGCCTGTCTTATAATTCAGGGGATCTTATTACCTCAGTCAACCAAGTAAAACCTTAATTTCCAGTGTCATCAGATTTGAAATTTGCAGGGTTTAAAATTAGTCACAATTCATTTCAGGACATAGTATATACAGGTGCTTAAATTGGAAACTCCTGTATTGCATTTGTTGGTGAACAGCCCATGGTCAACAGTCAAGCTGAATGGGTGTAACAGGAAAGCACTTACTGATGGCTGAGGAAAAGTGATCATGCCGACATGCTATCAGTAGTCCACAATCTAGAGTAATTTATGGTTCTGTTCTCTGCTCTGTGGGAAATAAAATCCTGGATTCAAGTCACAAAGCCTAAATTTGTTTTACAAGCAGTGAACTTAAATTACTACCAACTTCACTCTCAGGTCCTGTTGTCCCATGGCATTCTTGAGTCACATTGATCACAGGCATTCTGACACAGTGGACCCCATGGACCACACGACTCTGGGAAACTATGCATTGCACCAGCAGTATTTAGTCTTGAACATAAACACAGAATAACAAATAGATCTTGTTTCTCATCTACCAGAAAAGGAGATTTTAGATGCAGTAAGACATAACTCTCCAAATGACATGCTCTTTGGTGCATAGCTGCTTTTGGCATTTTAGAGCACAGATGATAAGTGGAATTAAATATACAAAAAGTATTGTGAAGACCACAGGAATGCATGTATTGTATTATAAATATTTTATATCTGTCTCCTCAATTATGCATTTACTGCATATTCATACCAAGAGCTTCCTAAAGCTGTGGCTAGCCTCTCTCCCCATGCTTCCCCTCCTCTCCTCCAGCACCCAGCCACTACTGACGTACTGCCTCCAACTACACTGTGCTGTCTGAACTGAATGCATTTGTCCTAGCCTGTAACCACAGTGACAGGGCAAGCAAAGAAAGAGTAACACGGGTTACCAAAGAGGATCCCTAAAGGACATGGGAGCAGTATTGAGCTACAAGAGAAAAAGCTGCATGGGAAACAGAAGAGGGCTCCTCTGCTTTTCGGTAAGTGATAGGATATGGACAGATATTGTTTCAGTGCAACAACTGAACCCTTATACTTAGGCACAACAACTGTGAGAAGCACTTCTCACCGCACCTAAGTGAGCAAAAGACACTATGGCTTTTATCCTCT
Source organism: Morus bassanus (assembly GCA_031468815.1). Lineage (NCBI taxonomy): Eukaryota > Metazoa > Chordata > Aves > Suliformes > Sulidae > Morus > Morus bassanus. The sequence goes on along the minus strand of CM062571.1, from coordinate 49,666,701 downwards.
GCTGCAACACTTCCCTAAAATGTAATGAAGGAAGGTATCTGGTAAGCTATTCAGCTGAGTAAAATTAGATGTACAAGAACTGCATCTTGTTATGCATTGTTTTCCTTCCTTCACTAAACAGGCTAAGGCTCTCCCCTCCCCTTTACCTTCTTAATATAAAAATTTCACATGGTTGCTAAACTAACATCCAACTAGCCAGACACCTTCTCGATGACAATACAGCAATAGAGACAGTTAGGGAAAAAGGGAGAAGACTTCAGCGAGGCAAAATAATTCTCTGAGACATGCTACATCTGCAACAAGAAGTCTTGCAAGTAGCAAGTAAAATTTCTGCTTACATTTACACTTGAAAAGAAATACAATCCCCAGTTATTGTCCTGGCTTGTAAGGTTGGCAGAACATAAATGTGTGCAGGATAAATCTTCACATTTAATGGATTTTGACTCTTAAGTCTTAGATTTAAGCTTCTTCGAAGCAGTTCAAGGAGTAAGACCTAAGTGTTCAAGAGATCCTCTGAGACTGAAGTAAGATATGTTTGGTGACACTAATGAGTCCTCAGTTGGAAAAGCAGCAATAGTCTTCAGCAGAAAGATTGGGCCTCTTTGCCATTGTGGCACCAACAAGATCCATTTACATTTAAGAAAAAAGAATTCTCAGTTAAAGCATTTGGTCCTGAAATACTGTAGCAGTGTAACAGTAACATAACAGCCTTTGGTTAAGAAACTACACAGGTATCCCCCAGCGTCATCTCAGACACACCATTTAGGTTATTCAGTTATGAAATGATTGCTCCAGTGAGATTCTGGTAAACAGGTAACTATCTAAAATTATTAAAATTATTATTCAGGGCTTGCAGAAACTATACCTCATTAATTGTTTGTAGGAGTTCCTTGGGTAAAACATTTTGTTGTGTAAAGCATTAAGAGGATCATGCCTTTGAAGAACATTTCACAACTTTTAAGTGTGCCAATGACAAGATTCCAGTTGCTGCTGGTCATAAAACTGCAAAAAGTCTGTTCTGTCATTCAGCAACACTTGTCTCTCATCCTAAGACTCCGAGATGCAGTGTAAGCTTTATTCAGTCTTGGCCGCAATTTATTTCCCCATCACATCCAACTTATGATTTAGCTTTCAGCTGTGTAAATACCAAACTACCAGCTCCCTAACGCCTGGATCTTCAGAGGAGGAAAAGAAAAAAATTAAAAAAAAACAAAAAAGAGAGGAATGAAGGAAACACTTGTATGCCTTTAAAACAGATGTTTGGTTACATCATTGGTCTTAAAACAGCTATTAAGACATTGCAAGTATCTTGCAATTTACAGATTGCCACTGTATTTAAGCACAAACAGCTTACTAAACATGAAAACTCATGCTGGCAAAAAAGAGGACTCGTGAGCTTTCATTTCTATTTCTGGGTATTGAAAGCATCAAATAAAATCCTAGTCATTATTATTTTTAGGATGCTAAATGGAACTTGATGGGAAGCATCTAAAATTCAGTCATTGACCCTGAAAGTTTATTTGGGTACAGAGATCCGTGTCCTTGGAAGATTAGGATCTTTATACACTCCAACAGTGAGTCCAAAAAAAAGTATTTAAGGAAGATGAAAATGGAATAAAATGACATTGCCACCGTTCCCAACCTTTTCCTGCTACAGAAAACAAATTTAAAGCTTGTTTTTCATGATGGACCTTTAACATGGAGTCTTAAGCATAAACATTAATTCTGGAATGAAAGATGTACTTACTGTTTTTAACTTTTTTTTTGGTATGTCAAAAGCAATGTCTGGTTACAAACACAATCTATCCTGGCCCCCAGCTCTCCTCCCCGTAAAAATGCTGGGTGGGGGTGGGGGTGGGGGTGTGGGTAGAAAAAGGAGAGTTATTCAGTGAATCAAATTTAAGATTTCTTGTCTTACTGACTTATAGCATGTGCTTAACTCAGGAAAAATTAATCTCTTTCAAAATGCACTTAATTATAATCAAATACCCATATCAATGTCTGTCACCACATCAGCACATCTGGCAACAATGAAGACAAATTAACAATAAGAGTCAGAAAATCCAGCAATATGATCAACTAAAGCACGCAAAATCCATTCTCTACACTTAGACCACCAGTGACTAAGGATGGATTAACTTCCTGTCTCTAATACTGGCGCCTAAATTAAAGGGAAATTGCATCGCAATCTGGGTACCAGGTTTCTGGCTAGAAACAACAAAAAGCCCTTAGCTCAGCTACACCAGGCAGTGAAACCTTTGCTCTAGGTTTAGCCACGATGTCTGTGATGGCCTACTCTAACAGCTGCTTTTAATTTAGTTTAAAAGAAGTGATTTGGCAACCATGTAAGTTTGCACCTTCAAAGCAGACAGATGTAAAAAGCTGGTGTCCTGTAATATTAACCATTTTGGAGTCTCGCTGTTTTAATGCAGTGATGACAGCAGGATTCACAGCTTTTTAACATAGTAGGCATCTGTACACAGAAAAACAAAATAGTGTTTTCACTTAGTTTTAATTACCATTTTATAGTAAGCAATCCTCCTCCTCTGACTTTGTATAGTTAAAGGCATTGGGTTCATTACTGCAAATTTAATCCAGCAAGAATTTACAATTGCTCAACTTGACTGAGCAACTGAATAAAGCACAGATCTCATCTATAACCAGAAAAGGGCAGCTGAATAAGGAATAGAAGCATGAGTTAAACCAAAGAAAACATTAACTTGTACTTGGATTACCTTCTTGTGTTGAGCGTGGAAGTGGTTGCAGAAGCAAAAAGAGGGAGAAAGGGTATGGGAAAGCAAGGACTGGGGCATGCACTGCATATTTGGCAGATGCTTAACACTAAGCCACTTAGAAAAGAGTGATGCTACCAGGCAGACATCCAGTGCATTTTTTTTCCTTTTACTAAATGGCTTGATATAGATTTGTGCATCTACCATGCATATCCTCCACCAGATGCATGCACGCTATTTGCACACAGGCTGTTAGTACTACAGCCTTCTGTGCATGAAAACTGAGAATGTGTGCATGCACATCTGACAGTGGGAATTCACGAAGTGGACGATTTGCATACTTATTTTGGTAGAAAGAGCTTCAACCCACCTTAGCAGCCACCCCTAGTTGTGGCAGGACCACACCCGCTCTTAGAATCTGAACATATTTAACACAGTAAATCCAGAGATACAAGTTTTAGTCAAATAAAGGTGCAGACATGCAACAGAAGGCACCTACATATGCAACACTCCTCTATCTACAAACATAATCCACTCTCTTCATTCTTCATACACTAATGTGGGTCAGAGACCACATGGCAGCATATTTTATTAAAAGTAATGTGCAAATAAGATGCATGATACCTGCAAACAGCATGGAGTTTCCATTTATAAAAAGGTACAAGTAACAGTACAAAATTAGAATGCTTACTACTCATTTCAATAAAATGAAGTCTGACATAGAAATACATATGCTGTATTATTTACACCATTAATTTACAAAAGATATTATTTGCATAAAAAAAGCTATAAAATAATTAGAAATATAGTATTTTTATAAGGAATGTTTTCCCTGTATAAAAACGTAGAGCATTTTGGCAATTATGCTTTATTTGAATAAAAATGCATTTATTTGTTCTGAATTCATAGCATGATGTGGTTTCCTTCTTCCCTTCTTCCTTTCCTTATTCCCTTTTTAAATAGAATTCCACACTGAGGTAGTAGTATGTCAAAGTATTTCTTTGGTTCCAGAAATCAAGGGCAGGTCCAAAAGGAGCTATGTATCCAAATCACAGGATTGGAAAGTAGAAGTCCTAAAGTTTTCAAATGACTGTTTGTAAGTATAAATGCTATTTTCTCCTCTAGAAACTGTCCTTTCCTTCCCATCCTCATCCGCCTCTGCATCAAAGTCCAGTGAGGCACGAGGATTATTATGGGAGGTTTTTGGTTGGCAATTTGCTGGCTGTCTACAACTTGAAAGAGAGTCCAGCTGAGGCCTCCATAAAGGCTTTCCAAATGTTCCTGAAAGACAGTAAATGAGTAAGTAAATACAGAAATACTGACGCTAACAGTTTTGTGCCTCACTAAAGGCTGCATGTTAGAATGCAAACCAAGGATCGACACAAGCAGAAGTTCACTGAAGTGAGATTTTACTGAAATGTTATTTTACCCCTTAAAAGAAACCATCCATGTGATCACAAGCATAAGGCAAGATTCTGCCCACCTGAGACATTAAAAACATTTCCAAAGTAAATGTACAGCCACACACAACTTCATAACTTTTGTTTTCATGACTACTCCCATCCCCCATTCTTTGGGGAGGGTGGTGAGGGAGGAGGTGGGCACACAGACCAAACTGCAAACATAATCACAAGACACTTTCTAATGCAAAGGTCACAACAGTCTCTCTGTTCTCTTCTTCAGCGAATGAATGGCACCATGAAATCTGCCATGCAGTTACAGAATCACAGGGTCACAGAATGGTAGGGGTTGGAAGGGACCTCTGGAGATCATCTTGTCCCACCCCCCTGCTCGAGCAGGTACACCTAGAGCAGGGGGCACAGGAGCGCATCCAGGTGGGTTTTGAATATTTCCAGTGAAGGAGACTCCACAACCTCTCTGGGCAGCCTGTTCCACTGCTCTGTCACCCTCAAAGTAAAGTTCAGCAAAAAGAAAAATAAATTTAAAAACCCAACATGTATAGGGTTATACAACATTCTCCCTCTGTGCAATAAGAATGCTAAAACAATCTTTTTCTGGCTAGCATCTCCCATTAATCATAAAGGTCCTGCCACCCAAATTCTCCATTCACACCTGTTCGTTTCTGCCCACAACTGGCTATAACAAATGTAGCCCAGAGAGAATTTGGCATTTCAGTTGAACCTTTATTAATAACTATCTGGATTCACTAGCTAGAAAATAATTAGTGTGCCTGTCACTTTTCACCATTGGAAAGGTGTTAGCATCAACACCTCTGCAAGAAGGGCCTTCTCTTTTTTCACTGAAGAAAGATACAGCTGTTGCAAGTCATGGTGTCTGTAAGTGACACTCAGAAGACGTATCTTGAGGACAATGTGTCACAGGCTGATTTTGAAGAACTCAGTTTTATTAAGAACTTAACACTACAATCATTAATAAATTTTGCACCTAAAAAGCCATACTTCTAGTTTTCCTTAGTTGCTAGAAGCAAAGGTTTCAAGTAAAACTGTAACCTGAGAAGTTATTAAAAATGGATTTGGACAACATCCATATTTGCACCAATGGTTTGCAGAGCAATTTTGCTCCTAAGACAATATGAAAGGACGTCCCTCACAGCACCAAAGCTACAAATGAATCCTGTCTTAAAAAGAAAAAAAAAATCCAAGCTGTGAACTTTTTGGCTCATGCATCAACAGTGATGTTAATGCCAGCTGTTTTCTTCATTGTCATTGCAGAGGCAAAAGAAGGGTTGAATTTGAAGAAAATTGATGCTGAAGAAGCGAATCCACAACTGAAGACAAGAAATCTATCAAGACTTCTTCCACAGCCACCACCTCCAAGATCTTACCATAGGCTCTTTAAGTGAAGAGTGCTAATGATTATGAAGCATCCAGGGCAATGATGATGAAACTTGGGTGGGGTAGTAGCTCAGAGAACTGACAAAAAAAAGTAGCTCTGCAGAGATTTTTAGGACAGAAAGGGGAATATGAGCCCTCAAGGCTGCATTAACTCCTGGGTGTACACGCATACAGTAGAACTACTTTCTGCAGGAGACATGGTAAAACCCTATCTGCACAGTCCCACCACAGCAATACTGGCAGGCAGCCAGGAAAACGTGTGCAGTCTCAAGGCCTCTGCCAGATGTCATGGCATGCAATGTTTTACAGTCCAAACATCTGGCTGTCGAAGGGGGAAGACTTCAGGGCTTGTACCTCCCTCCCCACCCCCTGAGAACAAAGAGCCCTGTGATGCACGTTTCCCCAGGTCCCCTTGCAGAGCTAGCAGACCAAGGCCCTGACCAACCACACTGACACACCAGCCGAGACAATCCACGGTACCAAGGCTGCACTTGGCGCTCAGATATCACGGGGATGAAAGCTGTACGTGGGTTCATATGTGTTTTAAACCAACGAACCAAACCAACACCCAAGATTTAGGGAGCTTCAAAGGTAAAGCAATGCTTTTCTCCTATCCCCCACCTCTCCGTGCAATCTGGATTAAAATTTTAAACCCTGAATTAAGCTTCAGGAACTCTTTTGTCATACACACCATGAGAAAAGAAGACAAAGGAGGGATAGAGAAGGCATTTTTCCACAGTGCCTTACTTTGAAGGGTAAATAGTTCTGGCTCACTGTGTTATACAATATATACTTATACACTGAAGTCCAAGTCTCTCCACCTGCCCTGAGCCTTCCTGGACCTTTGCCTGTCAGGCAAAACTTCTGGTACACCTGAAGTTTGTTAACGTGTATTTAAGTAAGTACCCTAACATTTATGGAAATCTGCCAGCTGTATGAAGATAAAAGATGAGAATCACACCACTGATGAGATTTTTATGTAAGCATGAGCTAATAAGATCTCCCGGTAATCTAAATATGCTCATTACACAGTTTTACTGTAATCACTTTTCTGTTCCTGAACTTCAAACATTTGGGACATTGTATCTAATGGTTCTTAGAAGCCAGGCTTCCTGAGAAGCAGAAGAGGGCTCACAGGTATACCCAGAGGTGAACCACCTCACTGGATTACCACATTTAACATGAGAACTCCTTCGATGTATGTCAGTTCTGCTTCTGACCAAGCATCAAGATGCTTCCTTTGCAACACAGAACAAGGCCCATCTCCTGGCAGGATCCAGAGGGCACCCTAACTCCAACTGAGTCAGAGTGCACGACTCCAATTGTCCCCATGCACTGCAGTAGAGAGAGAGCGAGCCTACGTGTACAGTTCATTTATGCAAGCCTTTAAAAAGATACTGCAGTACCACAAGTTACTCAGGGAGGAAGAGAGGGAAAGAAAACAAAAAGATAAGAAACACATGCAAAACATCAAGGACAACTCTCAAACTGCCTTTCCTCAGCTACATCTTGTCCCTCCTCTCCTCCTTTCTGAAGTATTTGTATTCCACATGCTGTGTTCTCTTACTAAATTCACAGACATCCACAAAAAGCCCACACAGAACTGCACAAAATTAGTTTTTTCACATTAGCTATATGAGCATCTAAACACTACTACAGAATTACCTATTGTAGGAGTGGGAAAGAAAAAGCTGAGAAATCAGTTTTGCTTACTATTGGAAGTAGGAAACGAGACATACCAGCAGCTTGAATAAAAAGCAATAGGTAGAACATACCCATGAAAGTGCTGTTACTGACAACAGACGAGGGTTCCAAACTTGTGTTTAAATCAAATGTGTCTGAGTTTAGACTTTTGCTTTTTAGTCCACTTCCTTCATTTTGAGTATAAATGGAGTTTATCAATTTGCTACTTGTAGCCTGCATCCCAGTAATGCTAACAGACTGGTCAAAGGGATCTTCCAGTGGAGGTGAGTATTGATAGCATTCCTTTTTCTTTAAATATCCAGACTCATAAGGGTCCAGGCATGCTGTTCTTTGGTCAGGGCTGCAACCTAAAGAAAATGAAGAATTGTTTTTATATAGATTCATCATAGCACAAGATGAAATTAGGACTAAAACTCCCCCCCACCAACTTACTTGCACTGTATGCTTCAAAGGCCTCAGAGCCATATGTGTTTCCTTTTAAATACAAAGTCCCTGAAGTCCCCAGATAGTGGCACAGGAATGGATCTGCAACACCCTCCAAGTCTGTTTCACTGCCATTATCTAGATGGCAAATGCCTTAAAAGCAAAAATTGACGTGTCAGCATATGGTCTTTTCTTAAGCTCCAGCTTATAGTTACTTGAGTAGGTTTTGTTCTTTTAAGAACCCTGTCTGTTCAACTAAATTTCAGTGTATTTAGAGCTTGCTTAAGTTTAACCTAACCTTTTGATGAGAACTCTAATTCAAGTAAGTGTTCAATTAATTAGCTTGACAGAGAACATGTCACACTTTGCATCATTATACAATCCCTGGATAACAGAACAAACCCAATCACAGGGATCAGAACCAGGGACCTCCTTCCTCTAAAGCACTGGAATCCAGGCTTGTGCTCTGTCACATAGCCACCCCTCAGAGCACACAGTGCTAATGCGAAAGTCCTGGGTGGTAGAATATGGGAGAGCCACTGGCTGCTCAAACAGCTCTACTGACTTTCAGCTCAATGGTTCCTGAAAGCTGTGGACATGGTCTGTGGTTCTTGCTCCACAGAGAGGCTGCTCCTCTCACTACCCTACAACTGCACAACTGTCTCACCACTGCCCCATTCCCACCTGCCCCAACTCCTGACTGTATCTTGACCCCAACCCCTTCCCAGCAAGGTGCTTTTTCCTCCCTAACCCAGGTATGGTCTGGATTCTCAGGGATCAGATGTAAAAATATTAAGTACTGCTGCTTTTAACTTGCAGTCACCTTAAATCCTTTATTGACTCTGACCCTAATGACTTTTCTAACAGGAAAGTTTAACCTGTTGTATTACACTAAAGTTACACTGGTATTACCACCCATGCCTACATTCTACTAAAAGCACCCTTTTCAAGCTGTAACAGAGGAAGACATGCTGTTGCAATTCCTTTTGGACACTTATTTTGGAAATGTGATCATCAGTGTAAATTTACCCTTGAGACTAGAGAAAAACTTCATAGTTTAAGCAAAGCCATAACGTCACTTGGATGGACAGAACCAAGTTTCTGTTATCTTGTTGAAACAATCCCAAGCAGTAAATTTCACATTGTCTCTTAAACTTCAAGTGAAGACATTTCTTTAGTGTGATTTCTATTAGTTAGAAAGACAGTAGCCAAACTGCAGCTACTCAAGTAACATGGAAAATCTGCTTAACATTTCACACTTACCATTACTGTCCCTCTGCTGCAAAAAATATCCTCCCACAGAAGACGTGAGGAACTGATGATGACTGCCATTTTCAGAGGAACCATATCCATCCTGCCTTTCAGCCAGTGTCCCCTGGGATGACAGGTAACTTGGGATGTCAGCAGGCAAATTTGTTTCATCTGTGGGGAAGCAAAACACACACAAAAGCCATCAGCACACTTCAGAGTTTGTAGAAGCATTTTTAAACTTGTCAGCAAAGTGCTGAAGGTAACAGGTAACTCACTCTGACTCCGAGTCAAAGCATACAAATGTTCCTTCAATAAAGTAATCGCAAAGCAACCACAAACATTTTTTTCCCTTTCCAAGGCAAATCTTCAGTTTACACACCTGTATTTGTGATGCTGCAATCTTCATTCCTCCTTCTGGTGTGGTAGATGATGACCACCCACACCAAGGAAGTGCCCACCACACAGCAAACCACAGCTATGATCACAATGCCAACTGTGGCCCATCCATCATCATCAAGTGATGGGGCAATGTTTTGAGGAGAATCACAGGTGGGAGTAGGAATTACATTAAGACGGATGTTGCCTCGTTCTGTTCCAAGCGTATTAGACATTTCACAAGTGTATTTCCCAGCATCTTCTACATCTGTGTCCACAATAATTAGTAACTGATTGCCTGCAGCAAAAAAATGTCTTTCTGTTACCACGAGAGGGCTGTCATCCTTAGTCCAGTTCAGTCGGGGTGGAGGGCTACCACCAGCAATACACTGCAAGACTGCAGTTTCACCTTTTGTTACAGTTCGATCCAGCAAAGGCCGCAAAAATGATGGTGTTTCTGAAAAGAAAGCATAAGCCTTATATTCTAAATGACCTTGCAAGAATGGGAGCATGTCCCCTTCCTTCACAGCTCAAGAGGAAAAGCTAAATTAAATGCATCAGCAAGGCCTAATGAAACTTACTCTCATTCTCAGAAAAAACACATTCAAGGAATTTGAACTTAAGAGCCTACAGTTTACTTGTCAATTGATCAGGTCTAGACACTTGATTACCTTAGCAGGTAAAAAGGCCACATCATACATGCTCAAGATTGCAGAAAACTGGATTATAAATGGTTAACAAAACATCAGGAAACAGAAAGTTAAACAAAATCTCCTGTCTCTAAACAAAAACAACAATCCCCTTTTTCCCCCCTGTATATCAGACTTTGTGTACACACTGAGAAACATAACTAACTTATTATTTTGCACCATAATAGTGATTGTGCGGTGGAGTACTTATTTCTAATCTATGTGCCAATACAAATTATTTCAGAGTATTTTTATTTCTATACAGCACTTTCATAACAATGCTATTTTTAACCAGCTGACAATTTTAAAAGCGCTTAGCAATAGTTCTGTTCAAGGAGATTATGCCATTGAGGATTGCCGATGTCTTACCTAGTACTGTTAAGGTTGCATTAGCTGAAATGCTTCCAGCAGTGTTTTGAGCTGTACAGCTATAAACGCCTGTGTCCTCTATCTTTACATCAACAATAAAGAATACGTCATCTTCAGGCATGACATGCATGCGCCTCTTGCGTGCTGCAGGAAAATCTGTTCCACCATCTTTCTGCCAAGCAATCTGTGGGACAGGATGTCCAACTGCAGCACATTCCAAACGTGCCATTGCCCCAGCACGAATGGTTAAGTCCATGGGGATCTTTGTAAATGAAGGCAGCACTAAAGAAAAGTTAGTGATACCAAAATGAATAAATGAAACATACTCTTCCTTTTTTGCCCAGCATATTCTTAACACCCTTCTTGGACCTAAAAGTTTTGAGAAGCATACAACCTAAATTTATCAGTAGCCAGCAAAGAAAAAGGGAGGCAGCTGTGAAGTTTGAGACAATCTAGATCAAAATCTCATTTCTACTAACAGCCCCCTACATGACCTTTCCATAGTACCTTGAAACAAACTATAAACTTACCTCCTGTGAAGAAAAGATTTATATTTTCCAATCTTGCTACAGAGATTTTGTCAGATTTACTATGAATTGGGTCTGTTATTTGTTTTTTCCTATACTATGGTTCAGCACAACGGGGCCAGATGTAAAACTGAATAGTGATCTTCGAACTAGATACATTAAGAAATAATCTCAGCTTATTACGGGATCTTCTAAAAGACGCAGATGATGAGAATGAAAAAACCTATGTTTACATATCTTGATTAAAATCATTCTACTTTAAGTCCACAAGCAAGAAGTAACATACTTACTGTTTACTGTAAGTTTGGCTTTGACAGAGTAGGATGAACCAAAATGATTTGAAATAACACACTGGTATTTCCCTTCATTGCTGAATTCAACATTGCGCAGTCGAAGGATGGTAGTGTACTCCATCACTTCACCACCCTGTGCCCGGAGGTGCGCATAATTCTCCATTTCAGCATCTTGCAGTAATTCATTGTCCTTCTTCCATGCAAAAGTCATCGGGGAATCACTGCTGCTCGCTGCCGAACATACAAAACTCAGATTGGAGCCTTTGATTGCTGACTGGGTTTCTGGCTGGACAGTGATCTGTGGTTTAGGAAAATCATCTGTACAGAAGAGAGAAGGGAGAAAAAGGAAAAGTAACACAGAGGAAGAGGAAAAAAGAAATATATATATATGAGGCCTTTTTATAAAGGGTCTGTAAGCCTTGTTTTATAGGTTTGAGAGAAGTGTCAGATAAGTATTTATGAAATGGATACACAATGCTTTCATTTTAAATTTTGTTAGCCTTAAAGCATTTAAAGATGCCATCTTTATGAGTTTTTTGTGCCAAGTCATCTCTTATTGAAGAGAAAGCACATTTAGAAGCAGACCATGTGTTCAGTTTATTCAACAGCAGTACTGAAGAGGAGAGAACTACCCCCAACATCTGTAAGAACTATTCTGAATGTCAGTCATGAAGCCTACCCTTCACATTTACAACACCTCAGGCTGCTCTGAGTTTTTATTTATTGAAAGCATAGTTCTTCTGCCATCAGAAACTGCAAGTTAAAGTTGAGGGTTTTTCCGAAACCCACAAAACACAACCAGGTACAAAAGTCACCGTTTCAGTGATCTGTGGCTATTTGGTCCACCTTACAAACACAGCAGTGCTGAAAATACCTTAAGCAGGGCAACACACAAGAATTTTGAGAGATTAGTTTCTGGAAGTCCCTAATACTATTGGAAAGTTACCTTAAAAGTGCCATTTTGTGAGTTTACAGAATTAGTTGCCTTCTGAACTATTTATTCTGTCAACTGTGTGTACGTTGCTTGTACAAAAGGAGTGGGCAATGAAACATTTGGTCTCCCAAAAGCAAAAACCTTAGCATACTCTCACCTTTCAAGGTGTCTCCTACCTCCTGACAAAGACACATGACCAAACTTCACAGGCACTGCAGGAAAAGCCCTGGGCCTTAACTACTCTTTACTGCAGACCCTGCCTGCACTGCAGAGTCAGGTTTTACCTAGTCCCTTTGCCTCCTTACGTCTCATCTGTTTGGGAACAACACACCAGAGTCAAAGCGTAATTTCCTTGAAGAACATCCACGCTGCATGTTAGAAAAGAAAATGAGATGTGCAGACAGCCTGAACTTGAGCTGCCTGCACAACACTTGCCCTGTCACAGGAGCATGGCTCGAGACATGCAACATGGATTCCCCAATCTGGGACCCTAAGTATGGGCCTTAAGACTCTCCCAAGCCATTTGGTTTTCATGCTTCATAGCCATGCCTTAAGTCCTCCATGACAACCTATACCATTTGCAAATTGAGTTGATACTTTCACTGATTTTGCACAGGGATAACTAAGGAAAACATTGTAAATACTTAAGTTCGCCTTGTGAAAGGACAGGAGAACATACTTCACTCTGTTTTAGTTATACTGTCAATGGAATAATAAAATATTTAAAAATCTTAATTATTTGGCAGGAAGGGGGAGATGAAAAGGTCACTCAAATAAGCAGATACTACAGAATACAGAAAAACACTCTACGATAAGATTGGCAACGTGTTTTGTCAGAAGAGAAAAATTTGATAGTGTATTTGAATACATGTATTGCAGAAATGTACACACATATATATACACACAGATACATAAACACATATACACACACATTCTCTCTCAGAAATGTACTTCTCATTTTATAGAAGCCACTTTACTATATATAGAAACCACTTGACTACTATGTAACAGAAAACAAGCTATTATCACCTAGATGGTACTCTTTTAGCATCGCTATGTTAAACTGAAGTAATTAATACAGGTCAAAAAAGCATTTATTCTGTTTTTCTTCCACAGTTATCTTTAGTACAGAAATCTCTTATGATTTGTTTCAGCTTGGAAGACATGACCTTAAGAAGCACAAATTACACAGATTTTCTATTTTATATAAATAAATAATATTAATTATATTTACATAGTATTATATGTTTGTATAGTATATAAATAATATTAATTATATATTATATGATTAATATATTGTATTATTTCTATTCTATTTTCACAGAATTGGAACCCTTGCCTAACACGTGCTTTCCTTTAACAAATTTAGGATGACTCCCTTCTATCTCCTAGCTGTTTTCAAAAATGTAACATGACACAATTTGGAGGATTTATACACTCATAAATTATACGTTACAGATTATTTATTTTCATTTCAGACAGGACTTAACACACTCCTCTTGAAAATTCAGTAAAAGCAGAAGTGGCCATTGTAAGCTTTCAAGGCAAGGTGCGTACACCCAAACGCGTAGCGATAGCACACTTTAAAGTTTTAATAAACAGTGAAACACTCATTGATTGTATTAAGAGACTCTAGTTACTTCTGCATGACAATTACTTTATGTATGAAATGTAAAAACTTACTCTTAGTACATCCCTTTTTGCTAATATATCTTAAAGGTTTTGAAATTAATTCATTAAAAATAGCATTCAGCAGCTAAAAGAATGATCATGATCCACCGTGGTTTAACAAATAAGAGATATATACTTAAATCCCTCAATTTAATTTCTTGCCAGAATGAGTTTCTCATAAATAAGAATGTCTACCTCATATATACTCCATTAGCTATTGAGTAATCTACAGTTTCCTGCACTACGTCAACTTCTCCATTCCAGCAGTAGCTAGATTATGCACATTCTACTCATTAATTAACATTAACATATTAAACATTTGACTGCTAATAGGAAAGGAGAAAACAACAGTTTTTTACACTATTTCATATTCTGTGCCTGCTTTCCCACTGAAAAAATGGTATGAGTGGCAACAGTAAAAAACTAAGCAGTCATATTTGCTATGAAAGGAAAGTTATTGAGAAGACAAATATGGTTACTGTTTTGTCTCCAAAGAACGTAAAGTTTGAGTTTTCTTTAGTAAGAAAAATAAAATGTATACCACAAAAATACATGAAATCCAGTTAGCTTTTAATTTCCTGGTATTTTCAAAGTTCCCACGTAATGTATCAAAGTACTCAAACACACATCTTTACTCTGAATGCTTAGCTTCACTTTGGTTTAAACAGAGAACATAACATATAGGTGATAATGAATGTCACTAAACACACAGAGAGAAATTTCAGTTTTAAGGCAGATGCTCTCACCTCAAATTCTCAAGTCTTAAATTATTTTACTAGCATTTACTATCTGGCATACTGAAATACAGAATATCAGTAGCATAACTGTGACAATCAGACATTCTGAAATACAGTTTACATACAGGGAATAACTTACATGGTCCAAATAATTTTTAAAGTAGACAACAAGCACACATAAAAACGATCAGAGCTGAGGCCAGTATGGCTATTCTACCTTCAGATTTTCTCAGCTCCGGAATAACCTCAAGACTGATGAAGTACAAAAATAATTTATGAATAATCAAAACCAAAAACTGCATCTTAAGTCTTCCAAAATATGTTTCACTTAAAAATGCTAGTTAAGTAAACAATATCCATCTTTTAAATCTAGAGACATATATTTACCACCACAAACTATTGAGCTTTCCCTTGCACGCTATGTTATGTACTAAGTAAGCAAGCTGTACATGAAATAAAAGTCAGAAAACCGTCACTCCCCATCTTGTGCAAAGCCACAAGCTTTGAGCGTCTACATAACAGTTTGGGAGCAGAGAAAGAAATATTAACAAATTTTAAATCCTCTCCATTTTATTAGAGAAATCAAAACATATCAAAGAAACCACAACAAAAATCAACGCATTCAGCAAAATCTGTTCTACGGAATGAGGAAGAGAGGCTATACTCACCACAGACAAACCCATCCAGGCTGACAGCAAAAATACTTTTCCCTTTTAGCAGCTGAGGATGGGCACAACTGGCATTTACAAAGCTCTGAAAGTTGTTCTCTGACATCCACTGTGGTAGCCATTTTAACTGGCAGTCACACAAGAGACTCGATGTGTTTAAGTGCCTAAGAAAAAGCAACTGCATTCAAAGCCTGTTTGCTTGTTTTTTCTGTTTGCAATACAGATTTATTGAGCACACGTCAGCAACAAAACTGAATTTTTAGGCTAAATACATATATCACAAGAGAAAGACAGCAGTGTTATTTAGCTCAGATGTGATGACACCATCGTCATGACTCCTACATTCTACAAAGCAGACGTTATCCTGAACTCGCAGCTTCTGCCATGAATATGAGTCGAGGCAGTCAGGCATGCTTCTGGTGTCTTTGGTACAAAACTACGGTCAGCAGTAGGACACACAGAATGGGCACATAGAACAGTCCAGAAGAAGGGAGGCGCTCTGGAAGCTAACATCAAAAAAGTCTGAGACAATTTCATTTCCTCATTTCCATTTCAGTCTGAATTTATCTTGGAGAAGATATTTAAAAAGGGGACTGGGGAGATGAAGAATAGTTGAATGCTGAAATGATCAGCTTACCTAACCTATGCGAATAGCTACATTCACAGAGGGGGGAAAAAAAAAAGCAAAGGGATATTCTGTGAAACATCTAGAATCAGGAGTCAAAGCAGGAGGAGTTCTCAGTTTTGGCTGAAAATTCAGAATCACCCTTAAAAAACATATTAAAAACCACAGTCAGTAATAAAATCTTCAAATCTTGCCTGTTCTTGGAGGAAAAGCAAAATAATTTATGGATTCAGAGAGAGAAACAGCTTTAAAAACAAATGAAGACATACCAATTCTTGATTTTTTTCTTGAAGAAAAGGAAGAGCGTCTCTGTGCTCTTTTTTTCACACTAACACTGCATGGATAAAACCTAGAGATGCCAGCTCACCAGTGCCCATAGAGATGAAACAGGGCATCTTTCACTGAAGTTCCAGGGGCATTCTTGTCGTTCTTAGGAGGCTGAGAAACCACAGCATTTTTTGCTACCCTGATGCAGTGGGTATCTGTCATATTATTTTCAGATTTACTCTCTAGGGGCCTCAGAATAAAATTACTAGATGGGAATTTATACTAAACAATCTTACTTCTGGGAAAGTACTTTCTACCATCTGTCTCCATCTTCCTCAGACATAATGGATGTCTACCAGGTGTTTCAAGAAAAGTACAGAAAAAAAACCCAACAAATCCTGAACAGTTATTTCAGTGAAGTGTTCAGAGTCTGGTCATCTCACACCTTCTGGAGCAGTGTTAGCCTGTCATTCCATCACTTTTGATCACTCTTCAAGTCATCTATATCAATCTCTAATTGTCAGCACAGTGCTCCCACCGCTTCTCTCGTGCCAAATCTAGCAACTGCCCTGCAGTTGGCTGAGTGAGTTCAGCAAACTCATCAAGCAATACAACCAAGGAAGAGGAAAGCAGAAAACCCTTGGCTATGGGTAGAAGCATGGCTGCTGCTTTCTATAGCAGCTGTAGCTACACCAGGCTATGGGTAACATCGAACTGAACTTTGAATGAACCAAATATTGTCTAGATACAAGAAAGAAATATTTTACAGTGTGAACAATAATATGCTGGAACAACCTCCCTAGGGATGTGCTGGAGTCCCCAGCACTGGAGATTTTCAAGACACAACTAGACAGGGTGCTAGATAATCTCATCTAGGCTTCCTTTTCCATGAAAGGTTGGACCAGATGACCTTTTGAGGTCCCTTCCAACCTGGGCTGTTCTATGATTCTGTGAAATATATAAGGCTCCTCGTTACTTTCTCTGTGGCACCCAACATGGAGTAATATCACAAGACAAAGCAGAGAGCCAGCTGCTAGGGTGATACTTGATAGGAGTCTGGAGAACACAAATTAAAAGCTCCAGACAAACTTCAGGCAGTTTCTACTCATAAAGAGCAGCATCGTTTTGTTATTCTTTAGTTTGTTGACAGATTGTTCACAGAACAGCTCAGGACAACACATCTGACTAGAGAAGGCTGATGAATAGAGGAGACATAAGATATATGCAAGAGGAAGAATTAGCTGTGCTCAAAACACAAGGAACAGTGACAGCGTTTTTCTGCATTGATCAACAGAAAGAGAGTAAAAGGACAAAAAACCCCCCAAAACTCACTAAAAGAATACATTCTTCCCAGTGACCACTTCGTGACATCTCTGAAGATCTGCCCCTTTGGTACTACAGGACAGAAGGACCCAATTACAAGCACTGACAACCAGGTCTTTACAAAAGAATTACAGCACTGCATTTCACTGGTCCACTAAGCTTTACTCAGTGATAGCACTGCTGAGCTTATAGCACATTACATGAAAGTCTCCCTATCTAATACCTATTAGAGATCAGCCAATTTAAAATAAAGACTCTAGACACCAAATGTAGCTGAAAATTAACGCCTCCTATCCTACTCTATCTCACTTATATGCAGTCATCACATAAAAAACCAGAACACTGACATACCCTTTTCACGTGACTTCAGAGAGATTGCAGTGGGAGTTCATCACTGCATCAGGCAACATCTTACAAGCCTTTTATTTATATATTTATGTGGATATATATATATTTAATAGAGATGATGTCTTTAGATACAAACTTACAGTTCTTTCAGTTTCTTCATTTGTGAAAATGCATTTCCTTGAACTGACATAATTGCATTGTTACTTAGATCTCTAGAGAAAAAAAGAAAAATAACATTAAAGGAGGAAAGAGCTATTTATTAAACTGAATGTATTTAAGACTCAAGGAATAGTTTGCTACCTTAGCGATACACAAAGGATCCCCTAGCTCACAAACTAAAGAGACAGGGTTAAGGAGTTTTATAGCATGCTTAATACATACCACTTTCTGCATTAATTCTCACATGCAGCATAACTCCAAAATAGAAGAATCTTCTCAAGATCACAGTAGCAACCAGGGTAAGTGTATTTCATTCAAAGTCGCATTGTTAGTCCTACTTTTATTTCAATTAGTCCCAAAAATATTTTTTTCCAATGTTAAATGTTGAGTTAAACATGAATTTCTACTACTTACAGGTGTTCAAGTGCATCCAAACCAGAAAATGCTTTCTTTGTAACAGACCTAATCCTGTTTCCTTGAAGTATCCTGAAAAATATAAGTACATGATGCAAGAAAGATTCAATAAAATGGAAGCATTTTCTGAGCTGAACCATTGCAGTTTTGGCATTTATTTCTGAACTGTGACTAATATTCACCATTCAACCTTCCCAAATGCAGCAAAATGTCTCACCTCTAAAAGATACTCATATATTCCCTTGAGTAAACATCTAAATTTTACAATGGTTTTAGAAGATGTTTAATGTGTACAGTTCAGTGATATGGATTATTCTAAATGTATAGACGTAAGCATCTTTTTATTTCATAGATGTGCATTTGAAAATTTCAATGCAATGAAGCCACTTCCATTGGATGCTGCATTACTTTATCAAAGACTATTCCTGTCACTATGCTTTTGTCATATAATGCACTTATTACTTCCTACTATGGGAAACCCTTATTCTTTGAGAAATGTTTCCATAAATAGTAGTAATATTTAAAATATTCCAGATTAGTTTGACTTGAAAAATCTGGAACTTCTTTATAGGAAAGGAACGTTTTATAGAGAACAAAATGGTAAGGGAGAAAAAAAATCATCTCAGCTATGGAAAATATAACATCATTTTATGTTGGGCTTGTCCCTTGAAACACACATAATATAAACTAAGGAATAGGCTTATTCCTTATAAGCTTAAGGAATGATGAGATACAAACATTGTAGCAATACTCACAGCTTCCTAAGTTTATCTAGGCCAGAGAAGGCACCATTCATATCTTCAATAGTCCATGATATTTCATTGTTTTTCAGATCCCTGTTTAAAGGGGGAAGGGAAATCAAACCACAAGAGGTATTAAAAGAACAAGGTACATACTTCTTCAAAAGCATGTATTATTTAAAACAATTTCTAAAATACCTTTCTAGTAGGTTGTTTTTTGTTTGTTTGGGGGTTTGGTTTGTTTGTTTGTTTGTTTAAGAGAAGCTTTTCCCAATTAGTTATTTAATTTCAATTTTTACTGAGAGACTTTGAACACTATTAGTACTTTTTCCACTGATAATTAAAAAGATCACAAACCCAACAATTTTAAGAATTGCTAGAAAACAAACCCACATTCCCCTACAAGGGTATTCAGATACAGGACTATCATAAGAGAAGGAGCGTCCTAGGAAGGGAAGTGATCAACTGTTTCCCCTTGGAAACAAAATATACTTATGCCTCTGTCAGTTCATAATATTAACACACAGAGAACACATAGATTTACTAATAGAATTGAATCATTTTTACGTCCAACAACATCCATAACTCTAGCTTGATTATCTGTGAAGCATAAAGAGATTAGAGATTTGTGAAGAGAACGGCATGTCAGCAAAGAATCAATAGGGTAGGGCTAGAGGAGAAAAAAAAAACCTAGGGGGAGAAGTCTATCAATTCTTAGACACCTTACAAGTCTCTGACTTCCTCTATTTATGATTTGTATCTCTCTGTATACTTAACAAATATAGCATACACCCCTCTGAATTGCATCTTTGCTAGATGCCCAAAGTGTGAGTATGTGAGCAAAACCCTGAAAGTAAAATGTTAGCACCCTTTTCAAAGCCTAGAGGAACAGGCAACCATTTCATTCATGTGGCTAACAGATGGGTTAATGGTACGCAATTGGAAGATTTTAATGAAGTGGAATATATTTAGATTAATTTACTTTTTTATTCCCCTTCCATTAAGAAATGCTACTTCAAAAAAAATGCTCAAATGCTTAAAGCAATTGCTCAGTCACAACAAGCGTCAGCATCCATAGTAATACACAGTTTTAAGTTTTGTCTTCTTATTTCTACCATGAGGGAAAATGTTGATTCAGTTAAGCCACAACTATGATCCAGATCCCTAAAGCTGTGGGTAGCAGTGCTGCTTGCTGCTTTCGAATGGAGACATGCCTTTCCCATAATAATGCTACTGAAAGTTCGTATCATAATTACCACCATCCATTGTGCACGGCCTTAACGAAAGAGGAAGTTCTCCCTCTCTCAACCATTCTGAAAAAAATCCTACTGTAAGAAAAACATATGCTGATCTGGCAAAGTTAACAAAAGGTTCTTGTATATTTCATAAGGGGAAAAAAAAAAACCCAAAAGAAATCTATAAACACTGAGGGTTTTTCTTAAGGTTTTTGACCTTTAAAAAAAGAGTTTGTCAACTTACAAAGTCTGTAGACTGGAAAGTCCCCGGAAGGCACAATCGGCAATGTAATTTACTTTGTTGTTTCCAATGTACAGTCCAACCAGCACGCTTAAACCAACGAAGCTTGAATCATCTAACCTTGCTAAGTGATTGAACGTCAAATCTCTGCATATTCAAGGAAAAAAAATGTATTTTAACATTTATGCTGCAGCATTTATTACTCAGTTCAACCGAGGTGAATTTTCAGGGGGAGAGAAAGTTTTTTTCTGTACAACTATCACAAAACTACTACACCATTTTTGATCACAGCTTGAGTGTAAGTTACTGCAGAATGAATTTCTTTCATTTGAAAATGACTGTGTTACAGTTTTAGTTCAACTGCCACAGTGAAATTAACCAGTCACAGTTGGCTTCCACTTCTTTCAACAAAATATAACTGTCTCACATACAAAAAAGTTGTTGTCACCTTGGAAACTTTGTTATGAAAAATTCACAGATCGGTGGTAAGAAGCTCATGCTTTGGCATGTACCTGGCTTTCAAAACTGGAATAGAATAAAAGCTACTCACAGCTCACTGAGTTTTTGGCAAAATTCCCAGGCATCAGGACTGATCCTGCTGATGGCATTTTGGCTGAGATGGAGTTGCTGCAGCATCAGCAAGCCATAAAGCCAGCCTTTGGTTACCTCTGTTAAGTTGTTATGGTCCAGCTGCCTACAAACATACACAAACACATACAAACAGATAAAAGACATAAGGTTCAGAAACTCAGTGGCATGTGTGCTTTGCCATGGGTCCACACCTGACTTCATGATACTGGCTAGATAGCTGTTGCCTCTATTTATATTTAGAGTTGTATGCATGCATTCAGAACGTGCTGTCCTACACATTCTCCAATGACTGCTTGCTGCTTTTCAAACCACACTGGAACAATTTAATTCAAAAACATCTTTAAATTTTATCAAGCAATTCTATTCATTTTGCACAATTCTACTTAATGTGTTATCAGCAGAATCTATCAGCAGAAACTTGATACTTACAAGACTTCCATGTTGGTTAATCCCCAGAAAGCACCATCCATGAGCCTAGCAACCCCGTTTCTCTGCAGTTTTAATGATTTCAAAGCTGGAAGTCCTTGGAAAGTAAGCCCATCTATTTTTTTAATTTTGTTGCGATTCAGTTCCCTGCATCAATAAAATTTAGAGTTACAGCAGAGTAAGTTTACCTGCATGCCAACAACCTTTCTTCCCTCTCTGGAAACAAACCTTATTTAAATGCTTTTCTTGCACATAAAACAGAGACAGGATGTAATAAAAATCAAACATTTTACTGTAATATATTACGCTTAACCATGCTAATACTGTTCTGCCTTTCTGATACTGAGGACAAGTACTCGGTAGTTCCTTGATTTTCAGATTTAAAGAATCCTTGTAGTCCTAGAATGTCACAGTTAGTCCTGTTCACAAATTCAAAAGCGAAAGCAAGTTCCTGGTGTTTATCCAGGAGTAGAACTGTAAAGGTTAGCTTGTAATTGCAATCAATAATCAGTCAGAAAGAAAAAGTTAAAATTTTTAGTTGTGATAACCAGGCAAAATTAAAACGTCCTGGGTGATCCCTCTCTTTCTTAATCTGGAGTCAAGCATTCATTACACGTTCCTCCCTCATTCTCCACAATTAGTTATGAACAGGTTCTTCCCTCTTTCTCAAGTGGTCTTGGCACTCATCCTTCTGCCACTACACACACCCCTTGCAGGTCAGAAGCTGGGGACCCATGTGTATCCCGGAAAGGAGTTATAAGGCATAACCAGCTGGAGGGCAAGCTGCAGTGCAGTACTACTCAATATTTTCTGTTCTCCTGCTCTCCACAACACTTTCTTGGCTTTGGTCTTTTTTAACTCCGAACCCTGCACCAACCCCAAGCAGCTTTCCAACTTTCTGAGCTATGTGAAAAGGGAAGTCTAGCCTCACACAGGCACAAAGAACAATGTTAACTGGTTTTATAACAGTAAATTTTAAACTAGCTACCATTTGCTAAATTAACAGTTATCTTTATTAGAAACAATTGATACATAGTATGAATAGGATTAGACAATACTAAGAAAAGGCTCTCATACAATAAGTGATCATCTGCCCCTTCAAGAAGATCTTACATCTATCAACCTGCACCCTACCAAATCAAGAAGAATCTTCTCCTTCCAAAACTTACTTCCCATGGGAGGTAAAGGCTGAAATAATTCTCTCTCCGTAGTTATACCACAATTATTTTTCAGTCTCAGACTTGTAAGAATTCAGCTTTCCTCTCTGATAGCCTGATGTGAACCCTACCTGATAACAGATACCAGATAGAGAACCCTACTCCTCCTTCTGTGTTTAAATGCACGTAAGCGGTGAAGAATTGTTCAGTAAAAACAGCCTTCAGTTACCCCTCCTCTGAACAATTCTTTCAGGTGATAACATAAATTTTTGACCTTAATTGGAGATTAGCTACCAAACATAATTAGGTCAGCCTACCGATTAAATTGTGAGCAAGCAGAACTTTTTTAGGTGGGAATATCACCAACTACCAAAATTTCAGTTGAATCTGAAGATCAGAAAGTCTGCTAAGATCGTTAACAAATCCTGAGCTTTGCAGGACTGTTCTCACACTCTTCTGCTGAGGCCCGAGTCAAACTCTTCCTGCATTTGTATATAGAAAAGACACAGTCACTGTTTCCAGATGTGTCAAGAACCCTAACACTTCACTGCTCTTATAACCTTTCACTTTCAAGGTTAACCCAAGAGAGTTCATAATTATTAACTCCTGACTATCTAATACGGAAAATAATTATACTGGATTTGACAAAGTGCAGTCCTAGCCCATCTTCTTGCCAACTTCCTGCACTCTTTAAGTTTAAAAGATTAAAAAAAAAAAAAGAAAAGATATTTCCCCATCCTCTTCCATATTAAATAACTTTATTATTTATTAGGTAAAACATTTATAGACAGCATTGTGTCAATGAAGCTGATGGAAGTCTATTTACTCAAGCATATTGCTTATTGCCATGCCTTCTGAAAGCAAATAATTCCCTTCATTTCACTGTGAAAGCACAAAATAAATAAGAGACTGCTGTAGTGAACTACATAAGTTTACTTCACTTAGTATTTTTCCAGTGCCTTCTTAAAGGAATACTGCTACTACCCTTTTTCCAGCCTTTTCTTATTTTTCTTTTAATAGGTAAACATGATTTTAAACACAAAGACTACTCACATCTCGCCAATATATGACTAGATTTTTTCAGTACAAAGCTGCAGTTAGTAGGGGTTGTGGTAATGCTTTCTGTGTCTGTCTCACTCTGCCTCTGATTAAATTAAAGGCTAAAGTTCAAGCACTGCCAGTGCTTTGGAAAATCTGAAAACAATTAGTCAATTGTAGATTGCACTTACAGGTGCTGCAGATGGGAGAGTTTAAACATCTTTTGAGGGATTGCTGAAATTTTGTTCCTGTTCAGTTTCAATACTTGAAGTGTGGTAGACAAATTGTCAAAGGTACCAGGCTCCATGGAGGTTATTCGGTTACTGTTAATGTACCTGTTGAAACAATGTCTAGAAGGTTAAATTTACAGTTATTTAATAAATTCTTAATACCAAGTAGTGAAACACAAAGCTCTTGCACTGCCTACTCCTTGATAAATGGAATTTAATTTATCATATTAATTAGAGCTCTTGACAGCTCAGTCTATGGTCGAATAGTATTTCACCACCAACATTCTGCTCCCTCTGCAGGCGTGTATTATTGGGG
This sequence comes from Morus bassanus, assembly GCA_031468815.1. Taxonomy (NCBI): domain Eukaryota; kingdom Metazoa; phylum Chordata; class Aves; order Suliformes; family Sulidae; genus Morus; species Morus bassanus. The sequence continues at coordinate 49,642,402 of CM062571.1, read as the reverse complement.
GAAGATAGCACGTTGCAACCCCGTTACTTTATTCGCACTCAGTATAGCTCTGGCGTTGCAGTATTACTGAACAAGGAATAAGGTAGATTCAGAAAAAGTCCACCAAACTCCATGTAACTCGAGACTAGCACAACCATGGGGAACTTAAGTTGATTTTGTTACATAATTATTTCTCTCAAGAGACATATCTATTTGTTTCACCTCAAGATCATGACCTTCACTTTTTATGAACTAAAGCATCTCACTGCAACAACTCATGTATTCAAGTTAACAGCTTATGTTAAACTCAACAGGTGAAAGTAGGAATAAATATTTAATGCGTGTCTAATTGAAAGAAGATTTAATACCTTAACAAACAGCTGCCAATCTAAGTTTTCCAACAAGTTTTTTGAAAGTAATCTGAAAGAAAAAAAGAAGTAATACTAAGTTTTACTTACAGATACTTGAGCTGTAACGATGGAAATGACGATATTTTTAGCTCTGATATGTTGTTGTTGCTCAAGTCCAAAGTTTCTAGACTCTGAAATGGCTTCAGATGTTCAGACAAGATGTTGGCAATCTTGTTACTGGTCCTGAAATTTAAGGACACTAGTCAGAAGACTGTCATTTCCAGAGTAAACACTTATTAACTACACAAGACTCTGACGAAAGTTAGTTCTTAATTCTCCCACTTGAAAATAATTTTTAGTTAGAGAAAACCAATAAGGTATGTTCTCTAGACATAACATTCATTTCTAGCCATCCCAAATCACGAATTGGAATGCTCTAAATAAATGCATTCATCAACATTTCTTAAAACATATTCCCAGCAAACAAGATGAAAAAAATTGCATTATAATCCAATTAAGGCAATTCATAGCTTTTAAAACAAGACGTAAAACTCTATGATCATCTGTTTCTGAACAGCAGAAATATCTAGTATTTGCATTGAACAGTATGCCACAGCATTGTAATGAAATCAGATTAGAGTTTTCTATTTTAACAAAATTAACATTATAGTAGCTAGACGTTATGTTTTGTTTTTCTGAAAAATCCTACAGCATGAAAATCAGACTGAATTTCCATAAAAACAGAGCTAGATTAGAGGAGATGGATGACAGTGTGCCCCCCAAGAAAGACATTCAATAATTTTGCAATTAGACCTAGTATTTAATCTCTAGATTTTTCTAGTGAGTTTGCAAAGAATAAAGTTTGTGCTTATTACAGCTCATTACAGAAGTTCTGGACTTCATGTCTCGTCAAACTTCGGCTAAGCATCACACCCAGTTCCACAGCAAAAATTCTGCAACTGTTTAAAGACATGGGTATCCTAGTCTACTATAAGGAACACCCCTTCTTTCACTTCCAATGAAATGTTCTTTTTCCAATGATCATATTTCATGTTCGTACCCATCAACCTACCAGTTTTTCCATCCCAGTTGCATAATGTACAGAATCACACACGCACATCAGCAACGTTAACGGGGTTATTCGTTTGGGGCTAATGGTACATAGGGGAAAACAAATCACGACCAATTAAATGAACGTAACCCGAAATGATCCTTGTTACCTTGGGAAGTTCAAGTCAGTTCTGGCTGTGGTACATTCTGTACCTAGTATGATGAATGATCAAAATTTAGGACCTCTCCCCAGCTCCTAGAGATTGCAGGCAAAGGCAATTTCAGTAAAACTATCAACGAGAATGTTGATTCTGGAAGGTGTTTGCCTCTATTGGAAATACTTGCTCTCAATCAAATAGTAAGCCACACATTTAGTGGACACATGGACAACTCTCACATACTCAAGCGGTGTGGGGGGATTACTGCTCAAGACAAAAAAGTCCTGACTCAAAAACTTAACCAGAAGTTAGATTAATGGGCCTTCTGACCACATGTGGGAACGGGTAAGTGATCTTGCAGCCCCTCCAATACTGTGCTTGTATCATGTTTCATTCCTCAGGCTGTCTGGTAGTGGTACACTGCATTTTTTTAACTCTTAGCTGAAAGTATTTATAATAAATGGAAACAAATTACTTTAATAAAAAACAACAACAAACACCACCACCATGTGTCAGTTCCACTGGCCAAATAACACTGTGAGTTAGATAACAGGTCACAGAGCCTTGCCTTTATGCATTAGTTTGTTTATAAGGTAATTACTAACAAGGTATTAAAACTGCCAATTACTTGAGTGACGAATAAAATTTTCCTTGCAGTAAAAGTGTGCTCCAGCAGAAGTCAGCAATTTCCTGAACTGCACGCCTCCTAAATTGCAGTGTGAAAGTGCTCAGTTATAGAGACGGCTTGCACAGTGCTGTCTTTGTGTCAGCACTGCTCCATAAAACAGAAATTCCTCACAACTGGCAGGATAATAGTCCCTGTATTACAAAGTTTAGTTGGACCTAATGGAACCGAATAAAACTCTTATACAGCCTACAGATTAGCACTTAAACTAACTGGCAAATTACCTGACACAAACCAGGTTACAACAAAAACAAACAAACAAAAAAACCCTAGCTTGTTTTTTTCAGGGAATGTTCCTCTTTTTTGGTGATGGTAAGGTCATATTTTGTGGAGAAAGTAACTTCTTTTGTTCACTGAAACAGAGCTACACAGCAAAGTCCTAGCCCATCTCACAGTGAAAATCATACCAGCCCTCATTGCACCTTCCTGCTTACTCATATTTGTAGAAGCTACTCAAATGCAAAATATCTGAACGGTTCATTCCTTATTGCCCCAACCTCCTAGTCCAGTTTTCTATTCAAAAAAATTTAAGTGCCACAATTCACAACTAGAAGGACATTATCCAGCACTGAACATATCCAAATACTTCTACTTTAAGGCCCAACTTAAAATGAGAAAGTTCAATTCTAATTTGATTTTTCTTCACAATCATTGCTTAAGTAAATCAAATCAAAAGAATGTATTGACTTCCTCATAACTGCCAAATCACCATCTAAATTAGTCAAGAAGGATGTGTTTGAAAATGCAAGCCTCTCTTATTGTCAGGGCATACAAGTTCATTCACGGGGGGGGGGGAACACCACCAAACCCCCCCCCTCCAACTTTCCAATGTTACTACTGTGCTGAGACAAAAGGAGCTGCACACACCACACTAGTTTCATTTCACAGACTCTCAAGGGAGATCAGAGCAACAGAGATGCCCTGCAACAAGAGAACCAGCACATCAAGTTCTCACAGAAGCAGACCTGCAGCAATCTGATCACAATTTCTTCATGCGCAAGGAACAGTAGCATGCTGCAGCTTCCTTGGAACTCCTCCTGTTACAGCTAAAGCAGCAGGAGCACCAAGGAACACTGATAAAACCACCAAAAATACCTGCAGAAATTTAAACATGCCTTTTGCAATTTGAGTGCCTATACCCTGACTTGCAGCAAAAAAACCCCCGAACAACCCAGACTGATTTAATTATTTTTACATAAGCCTGTGTGAAAACCAGCTTAAGACAGAATATCAGTTTTTCATTATGGGTATGAGAAACATTAGCTTTCCACCTCAGCATTCATGGCTTTAACCACACCACTAGGCCAAAACATCTATAACAGCCCTATCAATCGTGATCTCAAGATTCACTCTATATAAACAACAGCTACAACATATCTGACATATCAACTTGTACTTTCCTTGCCTCTGGGGAAATATAAAGCAGGACAGCAACTTCCGTATCCATTTTGTTAAGGATCTAGTTAATACCATTTAGACATAATAGTTCTTATGTGCTGAAAAAAACCCCAATTTTTAAAGAGCTGAAATACTACAACTAAGTATCTCTTGATGAAGATTGTCAATTTATATGTAATGTTTTCTAAGTAAGAGAAGTGTCTATGCAAGCTTTGTTACTCTGATCCTATAACATGGAAGACCCAACTCTGAAATAGATTAAGACCTAAAGTCCTATCTTTTGTTTCTATTCAAAATCTCAGCACAAAAAAACATTCTTGCACTTCCTTCTCCAGCATAACTCTTCCAGGTAGATCTTGATCTGCTGTTTTCTGAGAACCTCTTAGTCTTATCTTACACCACGATCCTGACAAGGAGCATGTGTAGGAGTCTGGAGGTGGAGCAACCTGGTAAAAAACAAGTTGTCTAGAAAGACAGTTTTTGAGAGCTCTGTCTGTGCAGCCTGTTCTTCAAAGCTGTTAGATGTAAAATAGCTGTTTTAACATCTGTGTGATTCTGGACTAAGACAGTATCTCCTGTCCCTCAACTAAGCCCTGAGAGGCAGGATATATTGAATTTGCCTCACAAACAGGCAAATGAAATCATAGTAGAGTCTCTTCCTAGAGACTAAGAGGATATATAAAGAGAACAAAAGCACTCTATGAGGGCTAGATATATCTTTCTGCGCAGTGCTGAAGCCAAGACACTGGTGTTTATACACGTTTAGTTTGACCGTCTTCTGTTTGCAAAGCAGACATGATTGTCCACATCCAAGCATGTACTGGGTGGTCTCTTATGTGCCACTAGAGTTCACAGCCTCCTTTTTCACATTTCCTCAAATCTTTGTAGTTGCTTCACCTGTTCTTCCCTCCACTCACCCACTGACATCATACAACTCCTGGCATATCATCTATTGTTTCTTGCACTCCCTCTCCTGCCCCCCCAAACTCCTTTGGACTCTTGTAAGAAACAATGATGTCAAGACACTGAGTGGAAGAAAATTTAAGCAAAAAGAAAAGAAAATTAGTAATAAAGATGAAAGACCAATACTGTCATAAACTTCCTCAGAAAGTGCTGCAAGACCCATGTTTTGTGGCTTTTAGGATAAGGCTGGACAACTTGAAGAAGCACATAACAGAAGAAAGAGTCTCACTAACTCCTACAAGAAGAAAGAGAGAAAAGAGATCTTTTTTTTTCTTCAATTTCTACTCATTTGACTACTAAAATTAGCCAGACCGTAATGAACAATTACATCATTTAAAATACTGTCATTACAGTTTCAAGCTGAACACTACCCTTACAAAAATCCCCTGATGTGAATGGGACTACATGCTCTTCTCACCGTTAGACACCCAACTGCACTGAATTAAGAACCTCCATTTTTCTTTTAATCTTTGCAACTGTTAGATACAGAAATATTTCAAGTGAAACTGTTTTTCTCCAAGACGAAGATGCCAGAAATAGAGCCAGGATTCTGGCCCACTTCCAGTCCTACTGGTAGGTCTAGAAGTCTGATCCCTCCTTCATACACAGGTTTCTCATGTTCCTTGCGGCAAGGAGTTGTTCCTTCTTTTGCAGGTCTCCTTCACTCCAGGATCCATGCCTGTCATTGCTCTTTCAAGCCATATGTCAGCAAATCTCTGCTCTTATTTTTTGTGCTTTTTGTGGTATACAGCATAAAGGAGAAAATGGAAACTCAGAACTCTGTAGACTACTGATACCCTGTCCAAAACTGGAAACCAAAGGTATATTGATTCCTAAATCAAACATAAACTGGGAAAAGGGGAAGAGAAAGATGTAGAATGAAGCAACTCTGGGATCAGTGATGTTTTCATCATCAAAAAGAAGACAGAGGCAAATCCAAAATTCCAAACACGTGATACTTCCACAGCAATTCTCTCCTGATTCCAGTCATAGTACCAATATGTAATTAATTAAACTTTCCTTCCAAACTCTCTTCTTGATACTCTGGAGTCTGTTTCCCATTATGCTTTCCGGCCTTTCCAAAATAATCACAAGTTACTTAGCACGTGATAGCCAAGTAAATGTCTAAGTTCATTACTTTATTTTAAAGAAGGTAAACAAAAGCAATGTAGGCATAGCTATTTCAGCATGAGCTGACAACAGGAATAATAACCCATTGCAGACTTGGTACACTCTGTGACTGTTAGTTAATGCTAAAATCTTCAACAATATGTATGACCTAGATTAAACCCAGCATAATGCCCTGCAATATTATAAATCATATTTCTAATCTGATGTATGGACTCAAGTGAAAACACCTATCCGCTATTGTTACAGAGCCAACCCTCCCTTTTGGAGGGCACAGGCACTCCAGACTGCACACCCTTCTAGATCTACTCCTAATTTCAACTGTTAGTACAAGTTGAGGGATGTTCTCCTGTCCGCTCCTATTTCATTCACGGCACTGAGTCATTACATTTCACTGCTCTATCGCAATAGTCACCTACCGCTTCTCTAATATATAACCCAAGTACTTATGCCTGATCTCTCAACTTCATTCCAACTTTCCTCATTTTCTGCACTGTATGCCCTACAAACTGGCACTTCCTCCTTGGCAAAATTTCCTACCATTCCTCCATTTTGTCACACAGGAACACTGTTCTCTATTTTTCTGATCTATTATGATTCTTTTTAATTCATCTTTTTCTTTAACACTGTTGATCAGAAAATCATGCCAGTTTTTTTCCATTGCAAATAGCTTCTAAAATTTGCATTCTTTTCCATTCTCATTGCAAAAGCATTCGTCTAGGCTCTCACTACTTTATATTTTTGCTACAACAAACTCTGGGTTTCTACATACTTCTTCCCTTTCCCATCATTCAGCCTAAATTGCTGCCATAAAAATCTAGTTTCCATGTCTGCAAGTCTGACTAAGACAGGTTCCTTTTTCAAATTCTTTCATTTTCTTCCTCTTAGCCTCCACACCAAATGTCAAAGACTGCAGGAACTAATTCCAGTAAGTTTCTTCGCTCTAGCTTTTTGCTCGCAACTTCAGCCCAAGTCACACATGGTTTACCACCACTCTCATTTTTGGGACTTTCTCCAAGTAGCCTTACGCCTGAAGCCCAGTCTGGCATTCCTCTATCCTTTCTTTACATCCTTCTTCAAAACAAACTCTTCCAGGCAGCATCCAAATCTTAATCCTTCCCATAATAAAGTGGTAGCTGAAGAGATGACAAGGATGTAAAATATTTGACCAACATTTTCTTAATATTGGGAGCCAGACTTCAGTTTAGTATGCTAGCTTTATAAACACACAATACCACTTTCTCTGGCAAGCATAATAGGAAAAGGCATCCACTCCTACTGAATGTAAGCTTTCATTTTCAGGAGTTGTGTCTAAACTTCTTTCTTGCAACTGCAGTTTTCTAAATGCAAACTGAGACAGCGTTCTCCTGGATTTTACACACAGCTTCCACTCCCGGCCTACTGTGAGATGACAAAGAGCCAGATTTCTCATACCCACCCCTATTCAAAATAATCTTGCAAACAAGGATTATGAAGAACACTTCTATCTTTACAGAAGGCCCTTCGCAGGCGTTGTCCTTATTAAGATACTGCCACACAGTGCAAACTATCACTCTTACATCTACATTGCCAACTGGGGCAAATGTATACTCTATTTTGCATGTTTCCTTCAATTAACTGAATTTTACTTCTCAGGATGACTATTTGAAGCATGGTCCAGGATGCCCATTATTGCAAAACATATTTAAAGATACTTTTCCACATTTTAAACAGAAATGGACACACAATACTAAAATAAAATCTCTTGTAAATAGTATAAGGGATTAATCACCACTTTTCTTCAGTAACTACGTTTGTGCATAAAGTTAGATAGGTTTTAGGCTGTATGTTGATTAATCAAAGCTAGGATGTGACAGTGCATGCTCAAATTTTGGAAGAGTATCTTTTTGGGCACAGAGGTATTTTTTTTAAACCAAGAATGAAAATCAGTGATCAGAATATGCTCTATTATCCCCACCCCCACCCCCAATGAAGAAGGTAAGACTATTTTATTCTTCCTGGTAAGAAGAATGGAAGCAAACACGAAGCTGCCTAAAATACAGATGAATTTACAAATCTGTAGTCACAGGCTCAGCCTCTTATTTAGCAAAGATCTATGAGAAGCCACTTCAACTTAAGAGTTAGTTTACTTAGTTTTAAGAGCTATAAAGAAAAATCCTTTTTTCAGATTACATATTTAAGTTAGGTAGCACGAACAATCCCATTCACCCTGAAAGTAAAGATACTGACACTGCAGTATCATAAGCTCCGCATACTAAAGGTTTGTATCACATCGGAGTTGGCTCTGTATCCACTGCCTGACAGCACAATGCTTTACCAATCTCACGAAACAACCACATTGTAACCAAGTCTTTCATCAACAGGATTTTCTTCAGATAGGAGGACAGCATGCTGTCCACTGAAGAAATTTTACTGATGACCGAAATCAGGATTAATAAGCAACTAAGCAAGGTAGCAGGAAGGAGCTAATACAGGAAGACACAAATCTAAACCTGGGCTCTTCTGATAACTTTAAGAGCTTATTTATGAAGCCTAGTATACACTAAAACTTGCAAATCTTCTTCTCCAATAAATTCCCCACTGCAGCTCTGTGGGTTGATGAGCAACAAGTAGAACCTCCCACTGAGAACACACACTACTGTCTGGACCTGAAAAAACTTTTTAGGCATTTCCTGAGTTTTTGTTTGTTTTCAGTGACCAAAATAATAATTTTTTTTTTTTTAACAAATCATTGTTGATGGCTTAGATAATTTTTTTTGTTTTGTTTTGTTTGGGATTTTTTGTTTCCTTTGATGAGAACGACTTTGCACTTTTTCAGTGCAGCAATTCACTTTTAACTTTTTGGGTTGCTTCTCAGAAGTACTCATTGGACACCAAAGGCCTGAGATGAATAATGAAGTAATCAGAGTCATTTTAGAGTGGCTGATCAGAAAGCGACATTTAAGGCTGGAATAATTTTGCTTACTGTGAGAACTTCTGACCCCTGCAGTCAATTAACACTGGCTACTTTCAAGGCCTTTTGACCTGTTTTATCTCCTGACCAATCTTTTTTGTTAATATTTTTTATTCATTTACCATTTTAAACATCCAGGACATAAGACGTGTCTTCAAAGCCAATGTATTTAAACTCAACATATACCAACAGAAAGACTTTACAAACCCAGTGCTGTAGAAAGCCTTCAGAAGAGTACCTTGTGGATTCAGTCCAGTACCTAACAAACAAGTGGGCGCATTTGGAGAAACCTCCTTAACCTAACAAACAAGTGAGCACATTTTGAGAAACCTCCTTAATACTGGCAACATTTTTCATCATCTCAACTCAAAACTGAATGGCCATGCAATTCCTTGTTTTAACTGCGTTAAAGACTTCCTGAGCAGATGGGCTTGGAGGACCCTCTCAGGGTAGCAGAGGAAAACTTGTACCATGTTGCATATTCTATATGTCTCTTATGAAAAGAGGATTTCACATTCTGAAAAAAGTGGGAACCTAACACAAAACACGTATTAATGTAAAACTTGAAAAACATGACTGAAAAGTGAATCATTCGTGCTCCTTTTATTTCTGCATCACGACTTTTGTATTTTCCATTCTGGCTTTAGTAAGACTGAATATTTGTTTGTGTTCTAGACTAACACGATTGGTCTTTACAACATCAGCTACAAGGATATTTTCATCTAACTCACCTGCACCATAAGTACTAGTGGTTTTAAATAAAATAATTTCCATTCAATAAAATGTAAAATCATAAATTTTAAAAACTGCCATCGCTTAAAGCTAGTCTAACATCAGAATTTCGCTATACATACTAGAGTCTTTGGCATGTGCAGCTTTTCTAGTCCCTACAGACAGCAAGATGATTACTGTGTAACATATCCTGGATATGGGTAATAAACATGCTTTTTAATATTAATTCTAGTTCTACATACACATTTTGATAAGAACAGTAGAATTTAGTTGGAGAGGCAGGATGCTTTCATACTCAAAGTTGTTCTGCCTCTCTAAAGTCACTGCTGCCTTCCATTTTCCACAGTACTCAAGGATACAGTGCACTGATGATGTTGGATGGTGTCTACAATTATGTATTTTTAAAAATTCTGCAAGTAAAGTAGTATGGGTTTCTTATTTAAACTGTGTATCCTTAAACAAAACCTTAAATAATGTTGCAGCATTTGCATATCAGTGCCTTTCTTCCTCACAAAGCACTAATCACACTAAAATTCTGAAGAGTTTTAAAGAAAAACCCCTATGCAAATGGTAACTGGTAGTTAAACACCATGCAGGACTTCTATACAAGGTTATTGTACTTATATTACTTGGTTTCAATCTATTTCTGGATTCAACCTAGGAACAAAACTTTACAGCAATGACAAATGTAAAACACAATACTAGTTTTCTTCTCCTGTACCAACATCACGGATTCTAGCGGATTTTCAGGATAAATAAGGACAGGACTGGTACATCTTGGATAAGGAATGCTAATAGAATGGGAACCAACTTCAGAACCTCTGCTTTTTCTCCTGGAATGAGGGCATTAGTGCCTATTTCTCTACCTGACACAAAAGTGATCCACCGATCTAGAAACAATGAAAAATAATCTGTTTCTTCTCCCAGAACTGCAGAATTTTCCAATATAAAACTACCACAACTGTTTAAAGCAATTCTACATTAATTTAACTGGTTTTACAAGCACTTCAGGAATGCAAATTAGGAAACATCTAACATATTTTAGTTCTAGGAATAGATAAATACAGTATTACTGTGTACGGTGCCTGCACATTATATATTTGGGGTAATCGGTTGTTAAATCCAGTATTATCCCCAAAAGCTTAGGTTGGCAAGCACTTGGTGTAACCTGGCCTCCTGGCTAGAGCCACTGTGCTGACTGGAGAGCTGGAAATCTCTGGCAAATGGCTGAACTTCTTTCTGCCTTGATAAACTCCTCTCTCCTTGCCTCCTCTCACAGAGAACAGAGAAAAGGGCTGGGTGGCTGAGCAAAAATAACACCCTGCAATTTCAACTTCAAATAATTTACTTAAATGGTCAAGCATGCTGAAAGATGCAATCAGACCTTTGCAAGTAACATCACTCACTGGAAGACAGGCATGCCCAAGTACATTGGCCAGATGTTTCAAAAGGAACCTAATTTTAGACATCTAAAAGTTAGTTTAAAATAGTTATCTAGATGGGCTTCAGTAGGCAAGTCATCTGAACTATCTTAGGGAAGACAAATCACTTCATAGAAAGCCTTTTCTTCTCCACTCATCCTGAAGAGGATCTACAGTTAGTAACTCATACTTATGACATCAAACTTTCAAGAATTTGCTCTGTCCAGAACATACTATATCTGTTAGTGTCAGGCAAGCCATCACAGCTTCACAACCTAAGGCCTCCTGACCAGATTTAGCCCAAAGTACCACCTATTTAGTTCACAGCAGTTTCCACATTCCCAGGAGGCTCAGAAGCTCTCCTAAGCTATGTGACAAGACACATAACTCATCACATGAATAAAATCATAGATGCATCTCCAGCCATGTAATGAGAATGTGCCTGCATGTGCTTGTATACTCCTTCACACAGACATAAAGTCTTTCCAAGGTGGTCAGGGGTGCGTGCCTGCCTGATACTTTTCTCTCCCATGATGTTCAACTCTCAACTGGCATCCATAAAAACAAAATGTTGGTATTGTTGTTTCATATTACAGAGAGACTGTGACCATGAGACTGGGAACATCTACTACTGCTCTGGGTATGTTTACCCTGCGTACTTCAACAGTATGTAAATATCTAAGCTAGATAAATATCAATTAGATAGCTAGAAATGAGGTAGCTCCAGAAATGGAAACTACACTAACATGATAATCCACCCATGCTTGTTTATACTGCTCAAAGAATTTAGACATACAATGCTGTATGGAGATACCTGCACTATTATTCACTGTAGACATACCAGCAGTGTAACTTCCTTTGCAGGGCAAGAAAATTCTTGCAGAACAGGTAAAATTCTAAGGCTCCACAGCCGAAGGACAAGTACTTAAGAAGTGAAAAAAATGTTCTTGCAGGAAGAGACTTTCTTCAACAACAAAGATTTTGGCAAGAAAGGAGGGCACCACTTCCACAGCATTACTTGAAGACTCCCTGGAAAAAACAACTGCCTTTTCAACTGACAGTAATGAACCAACGTATGTGTGTCTCATAAGAAATGTAATAAAATCAAGTTTCAGAAGACTAGCACCCTCTTTTCTGCTATTATTTGAAAGTCAGAACAAAGACTCAACAAAGAAACAGTGGTTTGTTTTGGAAAGGCGCCACAAGCTCCTTTCATATAAACGTTTAAAATCCTAAAGAAAGTCATCAGATGTTTCAAGTACAGTTTTTCTTTGAAGAGTGGTTCTAAAAATTATATTCTAATTGTTCCATGTGTGTTCTCTTCGCATGACTTAACTATCATATTAACTTAGTTTAATTCAACCCCTCCAAACAACAAAAAAATAAGTGAATATATTTTTTACTTCTTAAAAAATTAGATTAAATATTTTTCCATCTATGATATCACTATATTACATATATTTTTATGCCAGACAACTGCTGTATGTTTATTCCTCTTTATATTCTTTTCTGTAAAATGAGATTTAATATCTTTACATAAATAACTTCCAACCTGTAAGATGTTTTAAAGAGAAACCTTTGCAAAAGAAGCAATATGTTTTATTTTTTGAACAATGCAATACCACCCACTGATTTTATGTACATTCTATGTACAATTCTATGTACATCCATTTTGATATGGAACAATTGTCTTAACTATTACACACTGACATCACAAGTTAACGTAAAAACCTTTAAATTACTTAATGAATTATTTCTACCATGTTAATCTCAAGGAATCTCTGCTGTGGTCATAGAATAGGTATTAAATCTCAGCTGGAGCACATTTACATTCAGTAATCTCTCAACACCACACAGAAGTAATGGAAATTAGAACAAGAACAAGCTAGCACCCAACCAGACCAACTTTAACTGCGTTGGTAGTATGATAACAGCTTTTAGAAATACTTTTTTTTTTCCTTTTAAGTGTCAGTATATATAGTGCAGAGCACCAATCTAACAAAGGTTTTTCCATGTTTGACCACCTGAGTAAATGAACCAAGTTAGCCACATAAGGATATGGAACAACCAATCCAGCAGTGACTGATTTTCATGTATTCTCTCAAAGGAATACAAAAATCTTTGCACAGCTGCAGAAGGTTGACTTTAGGTTCATCTAAACTAGTTTTAAGTTTCCATAAGAAGGACTAGAGGAGATGCTAAGACAAATTCTCAACTTTCTATTCATGAGAAGTAAGGTAGGAAGATATAAACCACTTTATTATGTCAATATTTCCAACTTTGTGATAAAAAAAAAAACCTTAGCAAGGTAAAAAAAATATATATATATTCTTTAGATCAATTAGATGCTTAAACTACAGAATGGTATGCCAGTGTAAAAATAACATCAACACTAATGCAAAATAGAAGATTTGCTTAAATTCAACAGTTATTTGTCAGACACCATCTGCTTTTTCTTTCATTCTTTTCTGATTCTGATCTGTAAGAAACCACATCAGTATCAAATGTCACTTAGTTCTTATTCAAACAGAGCAGTCCAGACACAGCGGCTGCACCAGCTGACTTAGCTGACCTGGGCCTAGAGTAAAAACAAACCCCTATAAATCACCAGATGTAAGCAATTGAATAGTGATCAATTTAATTAACTGAACAGCTTTCTGAAGTTTACTGTATTGTTTTAACCCTTCAGGCTTCTTCAGGAAAGGTAACTTGCAATTTGTATTCAAGGGCAAGATTTGGCCAGAGGGCTACATATTACTAGCTTTAGACACTTTAGATTCCCATTGATAAAACCCCAATCCCACACATGAAAAACATGTCTTTTCTTTTTTCCAATTAATAGTGTGATAGTTACTGGTTTTGTTAGTAGTTCCTTGAATATTTTAGAGAAATTAGATCACAGGGGAAGGAAAAAAAAAAACAAAACCAAACTGATTTCAAGTGAAATCCTCAGGAATAAAATTTTCTTTAAAGTCAGCTGTTTTGGTTATGGGCCCTATTTGCCTTTTACAACTTTATACCCATATTACAGATGCCACATCAAGTAACCTACTAATTTCTTTCAAACAAAACAATGAACATAGGCATAATTGTGTGTCACAATTATATGTATTAACTGTAGCTGTAAAAAAATTATGCCACACATTAAAACGGGCTCCAAAAGACATTTCAAAGATATTGGCAAATAATCTTCTAACCTAGATACTTGTCCTGAAGCTGTGTCTCAAGGGGATTTCCCCATGTTGCCCACTGAAATTAATGGAATTCTGCCATGATTTAACACAAGTGGGATTTCAGCCAAGACGCATAATGTAAGAGTATAACTCTTGTTTTAAAGTCTGCATTGTACAAGTTTGTATAACGTTTACTAATGTTTGTACAGTGCCTAGCACAACAGGGCTGAGGCTTCTGGGCACTACCACAACATAAATTAATTCTAATGCAGTCTTTGTATCTGAGGGAAGCATGAAAACTACAAGGATTAAGCTCAATTATACACATTTTAAACAACCTGCTAAATAATATGACATAATCAACTTCCTAACCACAAGCTACTCTATTTCCAATTATTTCACTTTAATCTCTGTAATGCACATATTTCCACGAACCCTGTAGAGTTAGTTCCACTAACTAGGGACAAGAGTAAGATCTACTTACAAAGACAGGAGAGTTATATTTGCAGAGACTGGTCCCAGATCTGGAATGATCTCCAGGTCATTGTTGTTCAACTTCCTATTAATATTAGAAAAGGGAGAGTCAGTTTTGATGTTAATCAGAAGTATGTACATTGGATTTGCTAAATTGCTGAACAGTGTCACCCCAAAATTAAAAATTAATTCCAGTTTCACATAATGTAAAATATCAGAACAGCAAACATCTTTGTTGTTCAACCAATTATCCTTAGAGAAATAGCTATGAATTAGCATATACCAACACTGACTGGTTGGTTTGTTTTTTGTTTTTTGGGGTTTTTTTGTTCGGTTTTTTTTAAATTACGACAAATTAACTTACACTTCACGAAGACTATGAAGGTGATCCAAGAGACTGGTCTTGATTGAAGATAATTTGTTGTGACTTAAGTCCCTATGAGGTTACAAAAATAAACAGCCTGTCAGTTTTGCCATGAAATATTGGGTAAAGCAATACAATTTCAATCCAAAATATACTATCATTTGTTTCCAAGTACATAAAAAGGGATTTTTTTTATATTACTAAAATTAAAATAGAAACTCATTTGAGTACACAAGATGTAAATAAGTGTAAATACCTTGATCACTCCTAGCAGTGTCAAAGAAGTTCCTATACCTCTGAACAATTAGAACTGTTCATTGGGGTGCGTGTAAGATCCATGAGAAACATCTTAAGACATTGACTCATATACACCAACAACAACCCCTCTCCCCCATCCCTTCACAACAAAAGATTTGGCTAAAGTAACCTCTTTGCTTTAGCCTGTGCAGGAAAATTCATAAACCAAGACTCATGGCAGTCTTATTCCTTGAGTCAATCATATTATTTGTATCATTTACTCTTCTTACTTCTCTAAAGCAACACACAGATTGTGAGTACACAATGAGGACTGTCCATAAATCTCAAGTCTATTTTCATGCTTTCACACAATTCAGGACTCCATTCCTACATAATCAAAATTAATGGGGACCTTAAACAAGTGATATCAGAAGAAAACAGACACAGGAAGGCCTAATTCTATTCTGGGTTTTAAGACGTCTCCCATTAATACAGCACTTAATCACACTTGAAGAAGTAGCTTCAGCACTTAGCATGTGCCACTCTGTACTGAAGATCCCAAATATATATTGATGCAGTTTATAAGAAATCTTGTTAATGTCTTTGCAGTGTTTGCTACAAAACAAGCCAGGATACCAGGAGTGCAACACATTTTCTTGACCACTGTCAAGAAATTCTTTTCCTTATAGACACCATGCATCTATTTACCATATCTCCTCTTGAACATCCGACAACACCGTAAAACTGAGTCCTAAGAAACTTTTGCTGTAGCCTCAGAAGTACTGGAAACATCACAGAAATAAAAGAATGACCACCTAATAGAAGGCAGAGAAGCTAACTACAGAAATTCAAACTCCCATGTCTATAGAGTTCTGCACAAGTGGTACAGATTCACAACTGATCTTGTAACTTACAGCTAGCCCTGTTGAAGACATCCCCCTTCTCGCTCATCCACCATAAAATGCACCTTCCTGCCCCCATACTACAGCCTGTCACTACCTCACCTGCACCGATTCAGCCATCTGCAAAGCACTCACTGGATATTATAACACTGAGTTTATCCAAGCCAGCAAACAAAACCTGCACTATTTTTAAGGAGTTCTTAAACTCACTCCAGTAAGAGTTTGCAATGCAGACACAAAAAGAATTGCATTGGCACACTTCAGTACTGAGCTGCTGTAGCATCAGGTAAAGGCAAAGAAATTTCTCACACTTCATGACACTTTTACCCATGCTAGTTAAGCACTGAATAGTCATCCAACATGCTTGGGGTCCTCATCAAGCCATGCAGGCACCAAGTGTATTTCAAGTTGAATCTATGAGGAAACTCTGGGATTCCTTACTTTTTCTGGACGACAGCACAGTCACCTACACTGAGCATGCCAAACACAGGCCTGACTGCTACAGATGCGTCTACTCTCTATCTACAGTTCTGGAAGTGAAGAAACCTGATGATCAGCATATCCTTGCTGCACACAGACCAGAACTGGTTTAAATCAAGCCAAGTTCAGGATCTGTGCTAGGTTTTCCACTCTGTGACTAAACCCTGAACAACTGCAAATTCAGAGAACTCTGGTTTCTCTGCACCCACCATTGCTGATCCTTGGACACAGATGTAATGCTGCAACCCAGCCAGGTACCTAGGCTTCTTCAACAGCACATGGGGATGGTAAAACCATATTTTAGACTCCCCCAGCTATTTGGTACTTTATGCAGTCAGTACTTGTTCAATGTTGCCAGGACAATTCTGTCGTCCCTTTTGTCCTCCCCCTGGAGTCTGCAGTTTAAAAAAAGTAATAATAAAAATCAAACGTTAAAAATAATCCCAGGCATGTACGGGCATTACGAGGGGTACCACTAGTACTTGGTTACGAGGTGTGCTCCGAGCCAGCCACCTGGATCAGGCCCAGTGGGCTGCGGAGCTGTAGCACCGGCGCCTGGCTCATGGCCACAGGCAGGGAGGAGATATGCACTACGTTTCCCAAGCCAGGGCTGTGCAGGAGCAGACCCGCAGGTGCGAAAGGCATTTTCCAGCACAAAGAAGCGGGGGTGAGGGCTGGGGGGAGCCACCTAGAGAAGGGGAACACCCTCCACCACCTTCAGGAGGCCACAGAGGGGATGCTTTCCGAGACTTAGCTCTGGAGTCAAGCACCTAATATATATCCACGCCTTCTTCCAGGTGTCTAAACCCCTACAGATTTTCCTCTTAAAGATGGAAAACCAATACAGTGTTAACATTTGCAAAAAACCCACAAATGTTAGTTTCATCATTATGATTTTGAGTTCTCCTGTAAATGAGGTTAACCACACTTGAGTTAGAGGACTACATCATTCACTGCTTAAAAATCTAGTGCAAATATTCATCTGGCCATAGACTAGAGAAAAATCCCTTTGTTTTTAACACCTGAAGACATTAACTGCATAGATTTGAAATTCTCATACTGCATTCTTAAATGTAAAGACTGGAAAAGTATGCCATTACAAAGACCTAGATGGGAATCTAACTTGGTCCTTTAAAGCAGACAGAGACAATTTTTACTCTTAAACTTAATTCAGTATTTGGCTTTAGTCTGTCGGGATTATAAGAACTATGCAAATAAACAGCCAAAATTCAGTTGTGGCTGAATAGCTAAGTTATGGCTGTTAGTGCCTAATATGTTACTGTTCTTCATGCTGCAGACAAGACTTTGGAATCAGTAATTATTTCAACAAAGAGCTTTCAATGTTAGTGCTAAAAACCTGCATTTCTTCATTTCATCTAAAACCCCTGCAAAAGGTTTATTTAAAACATGTTTGCCTAAAGGACCTACCAGACAGTAACAGACGTGAGTAGATTTGTTCTGCTGGAGTTATAACATGTTAAAAAAAAAAAGAAAAAAAAAATCTGGCAGTCCTTAAACTATAAAAATCCTGCAATTACAACCACTGCTGTGCATGATCACCATACTGGAGCCAGACACTTTCACTCATAGCTCAAGCTCACATCCATCTGGAGTCTATCAAGGCAACCGTGAGCGTAACAACTTACACTAAGTTTCAAACTATTTTTTTGGTGTTTGTTTTTTAACGCTAAAGACACCCTCAGATTTTCCACATAGCGCCTACTTTAAAAAATACATACATACAAAATCCTCATTCCTGGTTTACTTAGAGCAGGTTGTCAAACACAAGTTGCAAAATACCCAAAGCAAACCAACAACAAACTCCCCCCCCCCCAGACAATACTGGGGGTAGGTGCCTGTTTCACACAACTGTGTATACATGCTTGTCCACCAATTGGTGGATAAAATATGAATTATGAATATTTTAAACATTATTTCAGTGCTACTGGCATGAGAAACTTCACCTTGCAAGTTACATTTTAAGTTAAATCAGAGTGGTTGAAAGTGAACGAAGAGTTAAAATATTTGTCTAATATTCTAAGTGAAGCTTAAGCCTATAGAAGTTTCAGAAACTTATCAGCACTGGATCTGAGGCATTTTTTAAATATAAAAATCTACCATCCCTGTCGCAGAGCTACAAGTACATTTCAGTCCAATGCATTTCTCAACGTATGTTAGAACAAGTATGAAGAAAAGGTTTGAAAACGAATCAGTATTTTTCCTTCACAGAAATGGAACTGACAATAGTAAAACACTAAGATTATTACTATGCATTTTCCATTCCTGAACTTTCCTTGTCTGTTAAAACCACATTACAAGTGGGGAGAAAATCTCCTCTGTGATTACTTTTGCTACTAGAATTTCAAAAGCCATGAAAGGTATAAGAGTGAATGCACTCAAAAACTTCAGAAACCAGGTTTATATTAAGAAATTCATTATAACAATAGAGAGTATATATACCTGTTCTTCACCTCAGATTTCTAATAAAAGTGATTGAGCATTTAAGTAGAATTGCCTCCATGCACGCCCCCAAGCATGCCATAGTTTTTGAAGCCCTTCAAGAACCCGTTTTATGAAACTGTCTTCTATATTCCATTACCTTTGTATGACCATCTTTCATAACTCACAATTCTCTCCGCTAGAAAGCTCAAACGTAACTCTGAACATCAACGCCTGCGTGATAAAAAATTGAAAGGCAGGCCTAATGCATAAAGGGAGAGGGCGAGTGTTTCTTCACACATTTTATAAATATAACTTTTAGACTCTAACTTAATTTACAACACTTAGTCACAATTATCATCTTCTTCCTTAGAGAACTCAGAAACCTGAGCCCCAAGTCAAATTTTAAAATGCAAATCCAGCAACAGCTTCTTAATCAGTCCCACTGGGGCCTATAGAGCTGCTAATTCAGCAGAAATCAGGAGAGCTGAAAAACAAAAAGCCAGGCTGTAGCTGTTTTAAGACACTGATCCAAAGTGACTCATAAATCAGCTTGCTATGTTCAAGTTTTAGTCTGGAAAATATTGAAAAACAGCTGTGAAAACCATACAGCCCTTTTCTCTGGCAATTCTGGTAGAGAAGTAGAGGATTTATAAAATGTAAATACTAAAGATGTAATACAAACACAAGTGAAAACCATCTTTCCGACTTTCCCTCCTGCCTCACCGACAGTTTTAACATTCCTCAGTGAACCTGGCGAGGGGTAGGGCAGTGCCACCGGGAGCTTGCACACACGGAGGACACTGGCCAAGGCTCAACGCTCTTCCTCCCTCCCTCCCTCCTGCCGCCTCCAGCTCTGCTACACCAGCTCTAACAAAGCCACGTTCTTGCAATCTCGGGAACACACATCCTGGAATTAAATCCAAATCTAACTTCAAAACTATGTGTACATAAAACCATTACAAATGTCTATCAGTTCTCAGCGGCCTGTTATCTTCCATGAAGGCAGCATCACAGAAGATGGTATTTTGGGCTAAAATCACAGTAAAGCTGGCAGCTATACCCTACTTACACCCCATTTCGTGAAGCCAATTCCACACAAAGCAGCGGCCTCACACTAGCTACCAGAAAGAAGGGGACGCAACTCAGCATTCAGGCTCATTTTCCTACTTCTCTCCTTGTCCGCTCTGAGGTCACGCAGCCTTCCTATGTTAGACACTCTCATTTTATTTCACCGGGGGATCCTAACACAAAAAGAACGAAAGAGTCAAACAGCGCTTCAGAAAGCCAACTTCATCTGACCCACTCTCCATCTGGGCGAGTAGACAGACGGGCAGAGGAAGGTATAAAGCCTAGCGCAGGCCTAGGCATTCTCAGGCACAAGAGCTTTCCCTCTCCTGCTTGGGAGATCTCGCATGCATATGTGAAGAACATGCTGTAATAGTTGTTGTTTTCCAAAGAGGATTGGAAAGCCTGCAATTAAACTACTAGCCTTTGGCTATACCTGCTACGGACTTCCATGGAAAACACAGTAAACACACACCAATAAAATTCATAAACATCTGTAAATGCACAGTTTGTTGCAACAATAATCCAGGCTATTCAAACCTTTTTTTGCCTATGTAAAACTGAAAGGCATTATAATCTTAAACATTGCGCAATCCCAGCTCCAAGTACTGGAGTAGCTGGAGGTAAGAGACAACAGCCACACAATCTTCCTTGCTCTCTTATTAAGAAGAGGGGGAGGAAGAAAGAGCAGGGTACTTCTAAGGCATTTGACACAAACAAAAGAAATATTTACACAAAAGCGGCCAGACCACATGGTTTGGTGACACCTACAAAGATGTACTCCTGTGAGTTTAAGAGCGAGTGACACAGCTGTCCAATGAGTAATCACAGCAGGGTTTCTTACAACAGACCAAAGCTTATTTATACAAGTGGAACTTATTTTCTCACACTTTTAAAGGAATGTGAACTTACATAAGGACAATTTACTCTACCAAGGGAATTCTAATTAGAAAAACCTCCCTTGTGCTAACAAAAAAAGCCCTGCAATGTGTTTTATTGTCTCTCAGTAACCTAAGTGGAAAAGACAAATTTGGATAACTGCTAATGCAAAATGCTTTTTAAAGCAACTCTAAAAATGAAAGTTCTGTGATTTTTTTCCCCTTGTTTTTTTTTTGTTTAGCATGTTGTCACACCTGAATTTTAACTTAACAGTGCTAAAGTAAGCTAAGCTAAGAAACTAAGCCATGAAGCTTAGCTTAGTATCAAAAAAGCCTTAGGTTTTGTCAGAAAACTTATGCCAGCGTGCTGAAATAGTTCAAAAGAACAGGAGGGATGAAATTTAATAGGAAGCAAAACCAGTTGTTGAATGTAAAGCAGATCCGGCATTTGATTTGTACGCTTCAATCACATAAGCCAAAAAAAAAAAAAAAAAAAAAAAGTTTCTTTCCCCTCACACTTTCCTATACCACTCCTGGAAATATTCATCTCCCAGAGCCATTCCTATGCTCAGTTCCATATGGTGTCAATACAGCCATCCACATTTCATGAGTAAAGCAGCATGACCTCCAGACGAGGCAATTGAACAGAATTAGCCACAACTAATTGAAAGTCTTCCTGTTTACTTTAAAGTCCTTATCTCAATCTGCTTTGGAAATGTAATAGAAAATTAATACGACTAATACAGAAGATCTCTGAGTGACAAGTGATTAAAACCAAATGTGAAAAGTCCCTCAGCTATTTTCAGGCTTTTAGAAAGCTCCCATAATTTACGTTTTGTCCATAAAAGTTTGTCGCTGAAAGTAAATTTTCTGCGGACGGCGTTTCCGTACGCCTCACCGCAGAGCGGTGCATCCGTGCCACCGGACCGAACGGGGCAAGCTCCAGCGCGAATAAAATCACCAAACCCCAAAACACGGGGGAACGAAGGTGAAAAACTGCACAAACAAAACCGAGACCAGCCTTCCCCAGACGCGAGTCAGTATTAACTGGACGATTATTGCACGTTTTCCAAGAAAAGCCACCAGAACTTTTTCCTCCCCCTCCCGAAGCACCGCGCAGCGCTCCCGGGCCCGATCGCAGCGCGGCCGCCGCCGCCTCCCGGGGCCGCAGCCCGCCCGGGGGACGCTGTCCCGCCGCCCCCGCTGACAGCCCGGCCGCCGGCCCCGCACCTCCCGCTTCCCGGTCGCCGCGAAACCCGCCCGCGGACGGGACCCCGGCCCCCGGGGGCAGAAGATGGCGGACGGGCGCGGCGCGGCCCGGCGCCCCCAGCCCCCCGCGGTGCCCGCCGCCCCGGTACTCACAGCTGCACCGCCCCCCGCGGCAGCCGCTCGGGCAGCCGGCTCGGCTCCAGGCGGCTGCAGGCGACGAGGTGCCCGGCGCAGCGGCAGGGCGCGGGGCAGCGGGCGGCGGCGCGGCCCCCCAGCAGCGGCGGCGGCAGCAGCAGCAGCAGCAGCAGCAGGGCCAGGAGGGCGGCGGGCGCCGCGCGGGGCCGGCGGGGCATGGCGGGCTGGGAGCCGCTGCCCGCGCTCCCGTCGCTGGCGCTCCCTCACTGACAGAGCCGGGCACGCCGCGACCTCCCGCCTCTCAGCGCGGGTGGCGGCTCCCGCTCATGCCCCGGAGCCGCCGCCAAGGGGGGGAAGGCGGTGGGAGAGGGGCGGGGGGGGGGGGTGTAGAAAAAAAAAGCAAAGGGAGAAAGCGGGGGGCACACACACGCGCGGGGGGGCGCAGCGCCGCCCGCCGCCAGCCACTCCGCAAACTTTCCGCCGCCTCAGCCCGCCCCCGCCCGGCCGGGGGAGCCCCGCCGCGGCCCGCCCCGCCGCAGCCCCCTCCCCCTGCCATGTGACAGCCGCAACCCCCGCCCGCCGCGGCCCCGCGGGGCTGGGGGGCGCGGGGCGGCGGGACGGGGCGCGGGGGGGGGGCTGGCGTGGCGGCACACCGGCACCGCTGTCCGCCCCGGGGGGCGGCCGGCCGGCCTCGCAGCGCGGCGGGGCGCGCGTGGGCCCTTGCTGCCTTCCCCGGCCTCTGTGGGGGCGGGCGGGAGGGAGCGGGCAGCGGGCCCCGGGGGTCGGGCCCGGGGCGCGCTGAGCGTGGCCCACCGCGGGCGGGCCGAGGCGCGAAGGCGAGGGCGGCAGGCCCTGCCCCTGCGGGATTTCCCTTCGCCACCGGTTAGCGCGAGTCGGGGCAATCCAGAAGCTGCTCCAGAGGCCCCAACAGGTTCCCAGCCAAGCCTGGGGTCACTGGCATGTAAAAGGTGAGGTGAGGTTAACTCCTGCCTTCCGGGTCCTGCGCGGCTAGTCCAGACACCGTAATTAAGCCCATTATGTTCCCCACAGGATCCCAGCTCCAGAGGTTCAGGGAAGTGGGCAGGGCGTACAGATTCCACATCTCTGAGGTAATCTATGTAATTTAAGTAAATACCTATTGTTCAAGTTCCATATGTAAGCCTGGACCCCGCGATGGATTCAGTTACTGTAGGCTTCACACACCCCTACTCTGGCAGCAGCAGCAGACGTCAAACTGCTCGTAGATGCGGTGCCTTCTCTCCCACCTTCATATCTATACGTTTCACCTGAAGGGTTGTAGACCGCTTAGACGCTGGGGACCTGGAGCCTCAAAAGCCTGATAGCTCCGATATCAAGATTTCTAAGGCTGAGACTTTGACCCTGGTTTTATTGTTGCCGTGTGTATCTCAGGACGCACGTTAAATTAAAGAAACTACATTTTAAGTCAGGAATCATGAATTTGCAAGCCAAGCAGGCAAGTCCTGAGTAACTACAAAATTCACGTGACACTGTCAACACGACTGTTTCAGGCGCGTAGGGTGTGCAGAGCTGTGCGGTGTTTTGTCAGGTTGTGCTTCATTGCCCACTGGTGATCCGTGAGGAAATTACTGCCGGAAAACAAACAAACAAATACTGCAGGAACACGCATTTTTTCTACACGTAAAAGCAAGCAAGCAAACGAACGAAATACAGGATAAAAATGAATTAGTATATATTTACAAGTTACTCTTACTTATTTGTTGTGAATGAAAACTGTCTTGGCAGCATTGGTGTGTCATATTTGTTCACTTTCTTTGCAGCCTTCTTTCTTTCAAACACATTAGGTTGACATTAGATTAACAAAGCCTGTGAAACACTGAGCTGTTCTAAATATCCAGTATCCACTGCCAAATTCAGTTTTTCAAAACTATCCATTATTAGCCTGTACCTGTTCCCGCTGAGGTCAGTGGGAAAGCTTCCTTCTGTTTCGAAAGTGCCAGCATTTATTCTAGCTGTCCAGTTGTTTCACACTGTTGTACTAACATACAGAGGCACTTGAACGTGTTGCGTTCATATTTAGGCAAAATACGCTGTACTTGCTACTTTTGCAAAGTAATCAAAAATTCAAGAGGAAGACCTTCGTGTTTATGTTGCTCCACAGAATTACTGAGCACCTTACTAAAATTAAAATGGATTTAAAGTAACTAAGGCTACTACTACGGTTCCCAGCGTGTACAGCAAAGCGCCTCTTACTTGGGAAAAGTGAGCTTGTCTTATCTTGAGTGTTGGCAAGGGCAGTGATTCACTGGTAAGTGGCAACAGACTTATTAAGCTGTCAGTTTTAACATCCAAGGGAAAGAAAAATCAGAAACAAAGCATTTTGAACTTTTCTTATCATAGCAGTCAATAATATACATGGTGCATATGTGAACTACAGAACTAGAGAGAATCAGAAAAGAAAGCAGAAAAAAAAAAGATGAAAATGTTGAAAAGGGCAAGAACTTTTGGTTTTGTAATTTTGAAAACCACTCATGCAGTCATGGAATACTGTGCCCTTAGAAAAACCTAATGCATATTTAGTGCTAATATATGAAGCTGTTTTAAATTAAGCAAGGTAAATCAATTCAGAAAATTAATCCATTTGTCTTTGCAGCTTCTTTTCTCAGAATACTCAATAAAACATCTTAGAACTGATTATGTTATGAATTCTAAAATGCTTATGTGCTGTACTTCAGAGCCTGTGACAGAAAGTCTTTCTTCCCACGGGGCTATTTGCTCTCTTCAAGAACTCTCAGGGACCAATTCTGCACCTGATACGAATGCTGCAAGAGCTGGCAGCCCCGAGTCCCAGGGGTCTCTTCATCATTAGTTTTAGGCTGAGAGTGCACCATGACTGTACATAAGCAAATACGGATGTCTCCTTCACAGGTTTGGCTGGACTGTATCTGCCCTAAATAAGCTTATATCAAAATCGGGGGTCTCACATTCCTCTACCCTGTTATCTCCACATGTAGCAAGGGATTTCTGCTGACCCTTGTTTGGCATCAGCATTAGTGTAAATGCATATTCAACGGGATTAAGGGACTGATTTGACTGAAACCCCATCAAAAATAATAATATCCCCCTCTTCAGTTCTGAGCTGGAATAATTCCCTCCTCCGGTTTTCCATGTAGCTGCACAAGGAAGAGGTCTTATTCATGGTGGTTGTGCAAAGGCAGGCCCTTTCCATGGCAGCCTGAATATAGGTCAGCCTGAGGGGATGATGTTGAGGGGGGGAAGCGCAGCTGCAGAGAAAAGTTCTTGTAAAACTGGACCCTCAAGGTCTCTGTTTGGCTTATGAGATTAGTTTCCTCCACGAGACTACCGAGCATAGTAGTCTGGGTGAGCTGGGAGTGGAGGAAAGGAGGTTGCATAGTGAACTGTAGACCCTTCATTGGGATGTTATGGGTTGACTCTAATGGTGTATTTTTCACTCCCTGATTATTTTAAATCAGATAAACACGGGTTTATAGATTCAAGTCCAAACGTATGTTGTTTAAAATATGCATTCACTTCAGGCAAAAGACACACCCAGAAGCTAAGTATGATTTTTTTACATATTATTAACGCATTGAAATCAGGCACTGCTTTCAAGTAACCTACCTCCAGAAAAGGTCGACCTCAAATCAGGCTGGTTTTAGCAGATTACTAAAAGTAATTTACTTATTGCTAAATTAAGCAAAACCAAATTAAGATACTGTACATTTTTTGCTCTGAGTTAAATTTAGAACATATTTTATAACATTAATAACTTGTAACAGTTTGATTAATCTAAATTCAGTTTTTTAGTCAGTTTTCAAAGGAATCTCAAGCAACTACAAGAGACAATTGCATATAGTTCTATGTAGTTTTGTATAGTTAAATCTGCAGGATTTATGTCAGAAGGTCAAAAGGAGTGAAGAGGTACAGCTACTGAATGATTATGTCCGTTAAGGAGACCACCCTGGGAATTAAAAGTCTCCTCATGTACTCCTGGATCACCAGGTAATCCAAATCTGTGTCTAGTATTCGTTTCAGGTTTTCTACTTTTCATGGGTAAATAAAGTGATTTAGGTAGTGTTCAGCAGCAAAAAGCAGGAGCAAAGCAGAATGACATTGCTTATGCTCTGACACATCTCAGTTCTGATAGAGTGAGATAGAAATCAGTGGCCTATCTATCCACTTCCCTATCAGTAAACGGCCTTGTAGGAGTAGTGGCAGAATTAATGTCTTGTCTATTTATTCCTAAACCTTCCCAGTTCCATTTTATTTCTAGTCAAAGAAGATGTTCAGGACTATCTGGGAGAAGGAAATTAAGAGTTCATTCTCTCAAGATTATCACTCCCTATTTCAGG
This sequence comes from Morus bassanus, assembly GCA_031468815.1. Taxonomy (NCBI): domain Eukaryota; kingdom Metazoa; phylum Chordata; class Aves; order Suliformes; family Sulidae; genus Morus; species Morus bassanus. The sequence goes on along the minus strand of CM062571.1, from coordinate 49,615,874 downwards.
TTCCCCAATTTAAACCGTTAAAGAAAAAACCAAAACTTTTTCTAAAGCCACAGCTGGAGAGAGATGAACCAGTGAGACCCATCCTGCTTAAAAAACGAAAGTGGAGCAGGACGTGCTTTTTGTGGAGACTGCTTGCATACACAAAATAGCTTGCAATAGGCAATAGAAGGTTTTGCCTCAGGCACCCGTCTGGAAATTACTAGAGTCCCATGAAAGCTCCCTGTTGGATGCAGAAGACCCTTTTGACTTGTTTCCTTTGTGTGTGTAAACAAGAATCTCATCCAATATCATAGAATATTTTTCATGGAAGTTACTCTAAGTGCAAAACCCTCCTTTTCTTCTGCCCACTGGGTATAGCAACTGATACTACTTTTAGTTTATAATAGCACTAAGACTTCTTGACCATTTATTTCAGTTCCTGGGATTAACCATTGCAATTTCACTTGCATTTGAGGAAAACAATGAAATGCTCTTAAATAATTTCCTAGTAATTGTGAATCTCCTACTAGTGTGTCATAAGTCCATGGTGAATATCCCAAGGTACATACAGAAAATTATTTTAGGTAGTAATTATACTTGACTTTATGTGATCCAACACTGAAACCATGAAAACCAAATTATGCATAATTTGAATGCTCTGATTACAACCAGAAAAACCATATGAACTCTTTCTGAAAACTTTGCCTAGGGCGGAAAATGTTCAGCTTTTATACAATTCATCCAAACAGTGTTTGCCTCCATTACAAATAAACTTAAACATCCTAAGGCAATCCACATTAGTGACGATTGCTAATGTCTTCAAGTCATGTCCTGCATAGGGCTAAGTGGGAAGTTAAGTGCGTGATTGGAAGGACAATTAAACAATCAACATCTACAATGATGTAACTTCAAAGAGGAAAAAAGAAGAGTTAGTTTTATGTCATTAAGGAACACTTAAGTTAAAATGTTGTCAATTTGAATAAAAATAAGTAGATGTAATTTCAGGATGGTGCTACTGTAATAAAACACCTGCTAGGTCTGTTCTACTCGTTGTTTTAGTTTGTTGGGGTTTTTTAAATAATCTTTTAAAATAAGTAAACGTTTTGTGGTAAGAAAGATCAAGAAGTGGCCAAAAAGGGAATCTGAAAGAGATGCTCTGTCGAATCTAGTGGTGGCTCTCCCAGACAGTAACATCTCCAGCTCTTCCCTCCTCCCCTCCCTCGGCGTGGGGGGTTACTGCACCTGAAGCACGAACACATGTTCCCTTCTGCAAAGGGGGTGGAAATTTCTGCCAGAGGAGAGGCATAGGTGCTTGATGGCTGTATTTGCTTATATCATCACAGGCAGACTTGGTAAGGTTTTTTATGTGTTTTGTGCCCCCCACACCCGTGTTAAGTATTCACCACGGTTAAGTGTGTAACTGTCATTGAAGTCAACGGCTAAAAGAATCTCACAGTGAGAAATCAATGGGAGTTAGGGCCTAAATCTTTGAAGAATTTAGGTCTGATTATCTGTTCCATGGGGGAAACAAGCTGCAGCTGGGACTCATCTTGTGTAATTTTAGCAATTTGGAAGTTTGGTATCTATTCTAAAGCAGTTGTCTTGGCTTCTTCTGTAGTCAGTGGAGAAAGACACATCCAGAGAGTGATTACTACCTTTCTAAAATAAGCAATCAAGGCATTTGGAATGAATCAGCCTCTGGAGGTTTTTCTCCCTCTCCATTGACTAGAAAGAGCCTTATAACTAGTTTAGACTAGACCCGGGATTTTTAGATGATTCCCACTTTGTACCTTCAAACATACACATGAAATAGCTGAATAGATTAATATGTATACATATTTCTCAAACTTTTTTCTAATTATAGGTACCTTAAATGTTGTTTTAACAGTAATAAGCAAAATTTCTCACACATACGAATTCTAGTTTTTAATTTTATTGTACCCCTGTAATAGTTTGCTTTGTTGTCTACTGAAGTAACAAGCTGTATTAAGGATTTATTAACAGGTTAAATCTTATAAGATATAGTAAAACAAAGGGGAAGTGCTATTCTTAAGTGAAATATCATGTACAAATACAAAGTGAGGACCCTGTGGTAAAAGACCCAGTAGGTGCATCACAAGCTAAATAAATCTGCGTCAACAATGAAACATGAAAGAAGGCATTTTGGGGTATATCAGTTAGAGTTTCTTTTGTGAGAGAAAGAAATAATGTTCTCTTGAGGGCTGAGATGAAGTACTATATCCCATTTGGAGGTCAAATATAAAAGGAGAGGAGTGGAGAGGAATGGAGAGGAGAGGAGAGGGCTGCAGAAGGCTGGTAACAGGCTCGGGACACAGTTTATAGCTCTCACAAAATGAATACCCAGTGTTGCAGTGCAGCAAGCAGCACTTGAGATTTTGCACAAAGCTATCCCTCTGCCATCCTTGGGAAACCAGGGAGTCATAGCAGACTGTGTTGTCATCTGGACTTGCTCCCCGCTTTCTACTGTCTGCTGCCTGTTGCTTTCCCAATTATTACATAAAACAAAATAAGCAAGCACTCTCCTGGTAAGAAGTTGGCCAAACACAGATTGCACCACTTCCACAGCTGCTCGAGTGGTTACTTGCAATAGCCATTTTTGCCAATAAAGTCTGACTTTCTGAGCTGGAGCATCAAAGAGCAGGCTGGATCAGACAGCAGCAAACACAGCCTGCTGATCTGGATGGGCTGGCCGCCAGCTATAGCCCAGCGGGAGCTACAACAAACACCAGAACTGTACACCAGCTGGCCAGGTTGGTGAACAATGGTGTGCAACATGCTCTTTGTATTGATTTTGTTAATGTGGAATTGGGACAAACTGCAAGGGATACTGGTACAAATCCTGTTCACGTCTCTGACACTTTTTGGGAATCTTGCACAAGCAAAACTTTCTATGGCTCCTTACATCTCTCACATGCAGGCAACATGGTTTGGGATGCAGATGTCACCTTCCAAATAGCCCTGTTAGCTGCCAGCTAACGCTACGAGGCTGAGGTTTGTCCATTTCCTAATGGCCAAGGCACATCTGCTCTTGGCCCTCAGTGACTTTCTCAAGTGGGTTTTCTGCTAGGGTAAGCTAAGAGGACTCAGCACACATTTCCATGAATGTTGTGTGTTGTGAAGTTTTTCCTTTATTGTTTTTCCTCCCAGGTCTGCAGCTTAGTCATCTCTCAGTCACTGCTCCCTCCCGCAGGCCCCTCTACACTCTCCGATCTATCAAAGGAAATACTTAGCAGTGCAGTGAGTTGCACATGTTGAATCTTGAAATACTTTTCTCGTTGTGTGCTATCATCTCCAAACAAGAAACTTCTGGTTCAGGGACTCTCCTTGCATTTGTGTTCTCTATTGCTGTTGCAGCTTATAGAGAGGAAATGAATAGGATAAAATGGTGTGATGCTTTAGCATTGCTACAAGGCAAATATCTCAGTGTACAGTTCTCTTTGGAGTGTACTGACCTTAGCAGTAGAAGAAGCAACCTTCTAGAGAGACGCCAACAACAGTGTCAGCATCCTTCCACATCCTAGGTGGATAAGAAGACACAGTGCCACTATGTGGGTTATTAGGTGCCTTGGCCCACAGGTACAGTGTCAAAATCAAAACAGTACTACCAGATCCATGATCAGGCTGGGCGCAAGTCTGGCAGCGGTGATTAAGAAACCATGGCTTTCATTGAATTGCAGGCATTCGATAATTGAGTTATCCTTTGAGTAATTTATGATCAGAAGAGTTTCCATAAGGTTGGCTAAGCTACTTCTACAGTATGATTTTCCCAATTTTGTGAAAAGAAAAAGAAAAAGAAACAAACCCCAAAAAGCTAGAAACTAAAGTAAACAGGAAGAGGTTTGCTGATCATTTTAAACTTTGGGAAAATTACGTCTTATTTTAATCATAATGAAAAAAAAATCCACCACTAATACACCATGTTATCCACACTAATATATTTCATTCTGCTTTTTTGTTGGAAAAAGACTGCTAATGATAAACACAGAATTACTTTCCTAGAATTTTGATAAGATCATACACACACTCACCGAGTACCACATGTGAGTAATATTTCAGTTATCCCACTGATGTCACTACGATGGAATTAAAAGTGCTGAAATTTTCAGTGATGGATATTTCACCGCAGCTGTGAGCAATGTGTTCCTCGGAGACTGTAATTCTCCCAGGGCGATGTTAAACCCTTGGACTTGCGTCTTATTAGTAAAATAATACAATTTAAAAATAGTATCAAAAGAGATCTAGCCAAGAAACTTAGCTTTGTGTATATTTCAGTTCGTGTATAAATTAATCTCTTAGATTATAAATAGATGTGCTTTTTACACATATATATGGCTGTGTGTCATAAAAATAAACCATAAAGTATGTTAAAATAAAATCAACAAAAAAAGGCATTCAGAGTTAAAACTAAAACCATAATCTCTTACATGGCTTTTGAATGTATGTCATTGTCTGAAAAATATCAACAGTTAAATATGAAGTGGTAGGATTTTTTTTTATTTTTAAGTATAGCTGCCTGAGTTCTTTTGCATTTCAAGTCTCTTAAACTTACTCTAATGCTTTCCAAATACTTCATTCTCTAATTTATTTTCTTAAACGGATGTTTTTAAATTAAGTGTATATTTAATTATAAAATGTGTTAGAGCAGCTCACACAAATGAATAATTGTACCAAAGAAGCTACTACTGACTACTTTGCAAGTGCAAACAACCCTTTTGTTGTCATTATTTAGAGGCATACACTGATCTCCAGAGCTGTAATAGACTATTGTAAAAAGCCCTGATTCAGAGGAACACTGGAGCATGTATTTAAGAAGAAGGTTCGGACACAAAAGGGAAAGCCTGGTGGGGTGGATGGTGAGAACCCTTCCTGACCAGGACCCCTTCATGAACTGCAAGTGTTTGGTAACTCTAAGTAGCTCAAAGCTGTCTCTAGCACTACTCCTTCAGCAAATCAGATGTGCCTGAACAGCCTTTAGCCTGTAGCCTGAGTACCTTTCTATACCTGTGGACAACTTTTCAAGTGGGGAGGATGAGGGAGTGCAGTGAAAGCAGAGCATCCCTGTGAACAGTTCCTCATACCATTTTCTCAAGCAGCAGTGGCTTCAGATTTTCCCATCCAGCTCGCTGCCTGCTCAGACCTGCCCCTACCACCCTTTCAACGGTATGAGCACAGCTGCTTGTGGTGCCTTACAGGAAGCCAGATCATGATTTTTTTGTTGGAGTTATTTTTAACCTGGCTCTTTTAATTCATTTGGTTTGTCATTTGGCTCTGCAAATGATTCCAGGTGCCATGATATGGACCAGGGAACAAGTGGCAAGGCACTGGCTGCACCTTAAGCTGTTGTTACCAATAAAACAACATATAAAAAAAAAAAAAAATTGTGGCTTGAAGAATCTCATTTAATGTGGTGGTAAATCCAGGTTTTGGGCACTGAGTCTGAGATTAGAAACAGCACAGTCCCTTGAAATTACAAAACCTGACTCTGCCTCTTCAAACGAATTCAGGTTTTTTTCCATAGGTATCTTTGTCCTTGAAGCTGTGCTTGCTCAAATGTTGCCTCTCTCCACTGGTTTAACTTTATGCTGGATCAGATGTGATCTATCTGTAGCTCAAACAAAACTAGTATAAGATACTCAAGATAGCGTTAAACATCATACTGTCCAGTTTATCAGAATGTAATTGCATATTCACACCTGATCTGGCTCCACTTCCATTTACCCCAGTAATGCTCATGTCTGGTATTAATAATCATAGAACCTGCAGTACAAGAAAAACAAGCCCATTTTCATAAGCCTGACAGACATTCATATTGCCAGTAAAAAATGTATAGGGGCTCAAAAACTGAAAAATAGTTGGAAGCAAACCAGACAGCATGCATCAGTGCTTGTACCTAAGTTCTTCTTCCATTTCTAGTGCTGTAGAAGCTTGTCTAAAGCCACAAAGTTTGCATGTGTGCTACAGTTCTTCAATGAGCATTTTTTATCCTCTTTCTGAATTTGAATTATGTGCAGTTAATGCTCAGACCCCATTTTTTTATTGTACATGTAAATTCATATATACAGACACATATATATTTTATATGTACTTTAACTTTCTGCGCACATGATATTTAACTTCATGTTCTGCATGCATTTTTGTCAGGAGGAGTAGTGTAGGTTCGAAGCACAGCTACTGCAGCCTTCAGCTGAGACTATCTGTGGCAGCCTCAGGCTCAACAGGCAGGCTGGAAAACCTGCAAATCCTGCTGCACCCCGCAGGTGTCTGTGACTCGCAGTGCTGATAGAAACATCAGCTCTGCTGAAGCATTAGAAGTTCCCAAATAAGGAACCTTTGTTTCACTCTTTCAAACTCACCAAATCGTTATACAACTGCAATTTTGAGTCTCTGATGCTAAACTTGGAATATGTGTTATTGTCACGCATACAGTAAATAAGCATCAAGTAAGGGGGATAACTGGAGCTAATGGGAGATCTATTGCATGGCTGTAAATATGCTGGCATTTCTCCACATGAAAGAAAACGCTGGGCATTTCTCCCCAACAGAAAGATGCTGTTCTGTTGCATAGTTAGTAGTACAGTGCTAACTCAAAGTGTCTTAACAGTGACCTTAAACACAGTCCTACAGCTGCCATGGATTTGGTGAGTTATTCCAGCACTGTATTTGGTCCATTCTGGGAAATGAAGTAGAGCGCTCAGTACACTGCATCACAAAATCTGATTTATTTGGGGTTCTTTTGTTTTTTTGTTTTTTTGGGTTTTTTTTAAATTGATCTGTCACAGATCAGATTTTCAGCTGGAAACTTCAGGGAAGACCAACAAATGGTCTGGAGAGACACTGGAGAAAGATGTCCTGTAGGATGTCAAGGCTTGTATTCGTTGTTTTCGTTTGTGGTCTGAAACAATAGGCAAAAAGCCTTTTATGTATATTTATAATTGGTAAAGACTGTAAACACAACAGAGGACAGCAAATAATAAATGCAACCTGGAGATATTAGAAATAGAGACAAGAGATAATTTAGGCCTCTGTTCTCCAAACATTTACATGCATGCTTAATTTTAGGAGTGTGAGTGGTCTTTTAATTCCAGCAGACTACTCCCATACCTAAAGTCACACAAAAGCATGAGAGCGGTGGTTATGTTTTCTGAAGGAGATTAATCGTACCAAAGGTTAAATCAATATGTATAATGAATTGTACTCTGAAATTTAAATTGCAGTAAAGGAGAATACTTAGAAGGCAAGAAAATTAACACAAAAGTAGGTGTACAAGTGAAAGATCAGGGAAGTACGCTTCTGTGCTTACCACGCAGCACAGACTAAAGACTCAATCCCGTTTCACCCAACGGGACATTTGACATTTTCCTTTCATTAAATTCGTATAAAGACGTGGGTGTGACAAGCCACTTAAAAGTTAAGAAGCCTTTGCAAATAATTATGTTTATTTGTAAGGAAGAGGCAGAGTATTCCTACGTTACCTTGGATTATAATTATAAATGGGCGTTTAAAAAGGTATTTATCTGCTGTTTATTTGCTTTTTGAGGTTGCCTTCGACTGAGACATCACAAGAAGCTTTCAGGAGCCATTTCCAATGCATAGTCCTAATTAGAGCTCGAAAGAGCAGGCCTATTAGCACTTATTTTCACAAAGGGCAAGGCAATTTGAGATGCTGAACGCCCTCCGTAACTTGCCGTGTAGGGGCACGGTGGAGCCGGCGGGCTCACGAGGGTCCCAGCCCAAGTACAAGGCGGCTCTCACGACCCGCGGGGATGTCGTCGGGGACGACAGGCTCCCAGCGGCGACCTCATGGGAGCCCGTGGGATGTTCGTTGCCTGCTCCTGGGAGAATAAGAAAACCCCTAAACAAAGTGTTCAGCCAGGCAGTACAGGTGGGCAATAAACGTGTTACTTTTCCTTTATGAAAATAATTATTATAATTATATTTGCGCAACTACACGCACTTTAGGTATTAATCACTTCTGATTTTGCAAATACCATTATCATATACCAGCAAGTAAAGACATTCCCTTTACTTGGAAAGACTTACTCAAGGATTTAAAAGCTGATTAATCAGCATATTAAAGGACACTAATCCTTCTAGAATGTCCCTTGGTAATTACTTTTTCAGACCATCACTGGCAGCTTCAAGTCTGTTTATTACTCTGAGCTCGCCACACCAAAAAGCTTTTAGTATGGGGAAATGTTTGCACCTTTTCACGTCAGCTGAAAGAGGTAATAAAGATGTGTTTTAACTAACCAAATGAGACACCTGTTGTGAAGTCTCAAGATGTTTATTGCCTAAAAAAAAAAAAAAAAAAAAAAGTCTTTTAACACTTCTCTTTAGATGTTACTTCAATTTTAAACTAATTTCGGATAACTATAAAATATTGAAAGGAAATAGAATGAGGATGTTAGACCCAGAAAAAATTTTGAAATCAATGGGATGATTATCACTGTTAGGAATTTTAAAAATTGTAAACTTGTAAGAAACTTTTTTTCTCCTTAAGGAATAGACCAAAATGGAATAAAACCAAATGCGTTTATGTACTGAAGGGAGGCACGATAAAACCAACTGCACTTGAGGACTGCAAGGGCTTGACCCTGCTTAGGTTTAAAGGGAGCCTCAAGTAAGAGTTATTAAGGGAAAAGATTGTTCTTATGAAAAACAATCCTATCTCTGGTTGTGCTGGTGGGAAATTGCCAAGGAATGTATTAATCAAGTGTTTTCCTTTTCACCATTCTACCACTAAAAGGAGAGGACCTGTTTAGGGCAACAAGGTTTTGCATTTAAATAATGAGAAAAGAGCACACAGGCTTTTGGTAATAAAATCTATTATTAAAAAAACCCACCAACTCAAATGCAACAACAGGTACCAGTAAGGAACTTGTAGTGCTTCAGTTCAAGCTAGTTTATTTCTTTGTTTCATGATCAAATATCCCATTGATCTGACAGACGATGGTGCCTGGGAAACAAATAGAAAACAGATCATAAACCCCTGAGTCTGGAGGACGAATTGTGAATAGGCAGATGCCCATTTGCTTCACGCAGGTTTTGTGAGCGCTCAGACTTTTGAAAGGATGGAACTCATGGCAGAACTAAGGCCCATGTGCTTTAGAGCCAGTGATTTCATAGGAAACTTGTCAAAGCTAAACAAAATAGACGTATTTCCTCTATCAAACATATTTTAAGCATTCTTAATGAAATAAGCAAGAAAAGTAACTTCTTTTGCTGTTTCTGAGTTGACATTCAGTAACTGAAGTATTAGGACATATTTTTTTCAGACTAAACAAGACCCATTCCCCATTGCCTGCAGAATAAATGTGGTAATTTTCAAGCCAAGGCAAGTTAAAGGTATAAAACAGCTTAAAAAAGGGCTTCATAATGGACACAGGGTAGTCTATTGCCTCTCCAAAATAAACACATAGTAAAATAATAAGTAATAAATATGTAGTAATTACCTCATACCTATGTATAATAAATCAGGTATTTCAATGCAGTGACTGATGGCGCTGCCTGGGAATCACATAACCTGTGGAGGTGTAAATTCATTTCTGGAATAATTTTGTCAGATTTCAATAACAACAGAAGGTTGTGCTTTGTTTGTGTTTAGACGTAGGTAGGTATTTTGTGATTCTTTGATTCACAGGACTGGGGAAAGCTAGGGTCCCCTTTAGAGCCTTTTCTTCACTGTGCCCAGTGTAGTCCCTGCAGCATAGCCACACAAGCTGGCTGCCACATGCTAAGACCCCTGGCAGCTGTGGGTTGCAGCCAGGTGGAGGAGAAGTTATCTCTGCCTCAGGCTTTGAAGCAGGCATTAACTCTTCCTTGGATTTCCAAGTGGAAATATGTGGGGTCAGCAGGGGAAGTTCCTGTGGCTAGCAGATGGGCTTCCTCTCCTTCTGCTTTCCGTCTCTAAAACTTTGTGTTATCCAAAGGCAGGAGCTTCCACAGAGTGAAGAGACATAAGATCATGGAGAGACTATAGATATCTGTAGACAGATCCAATAGGTCTCAATTGTCTCCCTTACATAAGCAGAAAAGACTATCTTAGCCTCAGGCAAAATGGATGTTACAAGTTTATTAAAATTTTATGTACAGAAAAGTAAAATCTGTATTTGTAAAATAATTTTGAAAGGGAACTACTGATGTCCTCCTCCTCCCTCCCTCCCTTGCTCTCCCAAAAACCTAAAAAAAAAAAAAATATAAAGCACATACTTAAAAGTGATGTATAGAATGAAGTCACTCTCAGAAAAAAAAGCAAAGAGAGTTTATCTCTGCTTTAAGATAAGCAAGGACAGTGTTCGACATATATTTTCTAGATTATGAACCTGGTAATTTCAGTTTCCATACAGTCACATAAGAATGGCCTTGGCACAGAGTTCTAGTATATAAGTCAAAACTCAGGTTCCAACTCTGCCATTGACTTCAAATACACCTTTGAATAAGTGACTTAGGCCCACAGAAGCAGCCAGGTACCATAAATTAAAATGAAGTTCCTAATCCCAAGACTACTGTTACAAAAATCCTGCCTAGGTTTTGACTGCTGGAGTTCCCTGGTGCACACTGCATACTGCCTGGAGCAGCATGCTAAGAACAGTTACTTATTTTGCAAGCAGTTAATTCACCAAGCAAGGATTCAGAGATTCTTAAAGAATATAGTTACTTATAGACAAACATCTGCAGCCAACATTTGAAAAACTTTTGATGACTTTCTTAACCGTTTCCCTGTACCTGTCAGCACTCTCTTCATTGATTTCCTCATTCGTTTGCTGTAAATCTGCTTCAGTGTAATGTAAATCCTAATACATATAAATAATTTACTGTTTTAATATAGGATGCTCTCACACTATTTGTTTTCACTTCTGGATGAAGAGGGAAAAGTGTTAGCTGCCTCCAACGTGACCATCAGTACTGTCTGGAGAATTTCACAGACAGACCCAGAGAAAATCCTCTCTTAGCACTAACACGGAGTGTGAGGTCTGGGTAGGTGGTGTTTTCAAGATGCTGTTTTTGGAGAATGGACATCTTAATACCAATCCTTTTTCAGAGAAAATATAAACAGTCTGGATTGCGTGTTGTTTATGACTTATCCCCACTGAATTAGGACGAGCTCAGCATATACTTCTTGAACAGCTTTGCCTGAAGGGGATCTCTCTCCACAGCTTAAGAAGCAGCTAATGAACAGTTCCAGGCCCTATCCCTCCCTTTGAGTTGTACATAAAAGTTCCTTTAGTAACTATTGTGTGTTCTCTGTGAAAGCCTTTCTTGACTTGCTGGGGCCAGACATTAGCAGTATGCAGATGTTCTGGGAAGCCATGCTTTCCCTTCATGACATCATGGTTTTACTAGTCTTTTCTATGTGCTTGTTTGGGTTCTATTAATGTAGCCTCCAGCTTGCTCCTGATGTTTGCTATTATCTGATGTTGTTTCCAAGTTTTGCAGAAAAATCAGGAGCGTTGGGTGTCACTGATCATTGAGATTTCTGTTAAGTTCAGATCCTGGCCTTGGCCTGACTACATATGAGAAGACTGATCACTGATAACTCTTCATTGCTTGCCTTGCCTACTGCAGGACAATCTGCAGAACAATCTCCCATGTTCTCTGTTCCCGTGTAGCTCAGGCTTTTGCGTTTTTCCATTCCTTGAGGGCTGTACCCAGATCTGCTGACCTAAGTACATTGCCCTTGGATCTTTGGAACATTATGGTCCCCTATGATTTACTACTTTTTTTGTTCTGTCATTCATTCTTCTGCTAGAGTGTGAAACAAAAACATTGTTCTTTGATGCATCCTTTTCTGAGGTCCCTCTTTGTATGGTTGATAACTACTGTGATGCTCTAGGATGTCTTGCAACTCTGTCTTCATTTGCTTTCAAAGCACCTATTAGATGATAATTTGTGCTTAAGTTCCCAATTGACACTGACTGATTTGTGTTCTACCGCGGGGCATGGAGGCCTGTTGTCTCAACAAGTCGGGTTTGCTACACATCTTTCAAAGATCAAAAAGAGAGTCTCTGCCTGAATTTGTGTGTAAACTGAGAATTAGTGCACACAAGTAGAAATGATGATAGGGAAGTGCAAAGAAGCAATAAGAAACTCTTGGTCAGTGTGGTGTTAGCGGTCTCAACAAAATCAGAGCGACCAGTTGACAGGCTTTATAAGCATCACGGACATTTTTGCCTATGACCTTAGTTTTGCCCTCCATTCAGCCCACTTGCTAGAAAACAGAGTACTAATCTGTTGCTATCTTGTAATTTCTGTAACTTTTAATAATGAAAAGATCTATTACAGATCTCCTGTTTCTGTTGATTGCTGGACTATGAATATTTTTTCATAGATCTATGTATGCTACTGATTTAGCATTTCTGCTTGTGAAGTAGCTGCTCCCCCAGCTCATCTCAGACATATCTCTCTCTCCACATGTGATGAATGCATTTGTGTCAATTTCCAAATCCTCTGGAACTACTGCTTTATCCGTGCCTTTTTAAACAAAACTCCATCTTGTAGCTTTGTCTATAACGGGGACTAACTTCCTGAGGTGTTTGCTGCTTGAGACATGGCTAGCTCTGGAGTACAAACTTTTCTACTGTCTGCCATTCTCAACACTCACAAAAAAGAAACAAAGGTATTGCATTTTGCATATATTTTCCGTTCTATAGAGCTGGAAGAATACTTGTCTCCAGAAGGCATGCTTTGATGTGTATCTCTGTCATTAGTAATGCTGTTAGTGAGTTGTTCCTTATCCTTGCAGCATAACGCCAGTGTTTCAGTAACGTGAACTGTGCTCAGTCTTGCAGCATGCAGTGTTTTCTTTGTGATGGTTACTGGTGATGAGACCACGCATCCCACTAACTCATCTGTTTCCAGAGAGTATGGCCTCAGGTTTTCATGCGGTGCTAATGTTGCTCCCGGCAGTGCAGTTCTAGCTGTCCTGCAGGGGTTGTGTACCTCGGGACTAACACTCTGCTTATGTTCTGTTCTTGTGTTTCTGTCTGCTTTTGCACTGCATAATTAATTGCCTGAAGGATATATTGATTTCTCATAGGTAATTTCAGTATCTGAAAAGATACATCACCACAGTCTGTTTTCATTTTTTCTTCTGGGCACTGGACTCATGGCTTTCCATGTCTCACTGTCTGACTGGAATCTGAACATAATTTTCCCCCAGTTTGCTTTCAGCCTGATATTTCTACCTTAGCACCTGTGTAGGCATCTGCTGAAACTTGATGCCGTGCTCATGGGCTGCTTCTCCCAGATCTCTCTCCTCCAATAATGAGAATGTTCCCAGCTGCTGTCTCGATTCATGGGAGTCCCCTTGATGCCTGCTTCAGTTTACAGTGAACACCTTCCGGGGTTGGGATGATGCCCATTGGCATTCATACCAAGTGCTACCTGCCAAAAAGTGTGGGAAAGGTTGTCAGGCGGTGGGATGGCTCATCTGGCCTGACAAACAAGAGCCCATTCTTGATGAGAGCTGGTTGGGAATTTTCCAGTGAAAGTTGCTTTATTGGAAAATATAGAAACTGGTATGTATCAGCCAGGTGGCATGTCTGGTCAAAACCAAAGGCCAAGAGACCCACCATAGAATAGTCTGGACGTTAACACAGCAGTGTAGAAGAATATCATTCATATTCATGCTTTGCACAATTAGTTCTTTGCGCAACCCCGTGGATGTCTTAACCACAGGATCACCAAGTACTCAGTCACACCTCTCAGCCCCTCATGGTGCAGCTGCTCAAATTTGTATAAGCAGTTCAGGAATTAAATCCAGGGCTTTTATACAGTACTTACCTCTCGCAGCTACTGGCTGCTCTGCTGTCTTCTTTATGCTGTTTTGATCAAAAACTCCATGCTGAAAATCTCCCCTTTAAAAGCTTTTCATTAAAAATTCATTTTCTCTCTCAAGAAAGATCAGAAACTGTATGATATTTTCTGAAAAATCATATAAATATCTAAAGATCTAAAAATCCCAGATGAAATCTATCAGTGCCCTCATCATTGGATGCATTGCAGCTTTCTAAACTCTTAATACAGCATGAAGATATAATGGAGTTCTAGTTTTCATCGTTTTAGTACAGGTCATTTTTTCTCTGTCTTTGTTTTGCTTTCTACAATATGGAATTGTACCATCCTAGCCAAGACGTGTGCAGTCAGACTGACTCTGTCTTGTGTTCCTTTATCCTTGCTTCTTCACTAGGAATAACTTCAAACTGGAAATTGAGGAAGAAACATTTGCTCCTTGATTGAAACAATTTGTGTAATTTTCACAGACAGATCAAGAAATCATCTCATTCTATAACAGTAATATTGTTAATGTCATCACTTCCAAACTGATCCATAATACTTTATTCTTACATAAATGACATATTTATAAGATACTTTCTTTGTCATCTTCTAGCATACAAACTGCTACTGACAGAAGCTCAAGAAAACAAAACACAGTGAAACTTTAGAATCATGCAGTAAAATATTTTCTAATTCCAGAGGAAAGTGGCAGAAGTGCCTTCACTGTGGTATATGAAACTGTAACATACAGCAGCAATGATTCCATTTTCCATGCAGGATATGCTTCCAGGACTTTGCTCTCTCAAGGGGTAGCTGCAGTTCTCAGGTGGAACTGGCAATTTTAAATTTTTTTATATTTTTCTGGTTTTGTTGTTTCATTTAATGTAAAATGACTTATTCCAGAAAAGAAAATATTGTCTCTTTTTCTCTGTGGAAAACATAACACTTCACATTTTCTTTAAGTTTGGAAACACTGAGCTGTTATCTGAACTTGTTTAATAAATGGGAATTTCTGATACTGGCAGAGAATAACTCTGTGGAAATATCCTTCTCTCTGCAGTAATCTTTAAGGATTTAAATTGCCCAAGATACTCAATACTTTCAAAGTACCGTTAGCATTTTCACTTTTCAGATTTCTGTTTGTGCGACTTCAAGAAAATGAAGGAATGCCTTTTTCTGGTTTGCTCCTTTGCAGAATTTCAGTGCTTTTTTGCTTCAGCTCTGTTCTTTTAGCTCTGTTTGCCTGTGTAACTTAAAACCAAAATGGAAGTGAATCGTTTGAAAGAAAGATGTTTGCTTAACAGCTAGTGGCTCCAGCTAAAGAAATCTGCAGTGTCCCATTGCTCTCACACACTGGGTGAGGCAGCCCCGGTTTGACTGCAAAGCTTATAAAGCATCGGGTATTTCTTGCTTAAATTAGTTACTTTTTTGAGTCCTCTGCTGTGATTTTGGTAACGTTTTTGTTGCTTTAGCCTTCGTTTTTCTAAAGAAATGAAGTTTAGAGGATTGAGCAGTCCTGCATTTTTGTCTGTCAGATCATCCCCTATCATTTCTGAAGCTACTATCAGTTTTAACTGAGACAGAGGACCAGCAGTTTATAAGCCACTAAGTTTCCAGCAAATAGAAAAAGAGAGGGACCATTCTGAATGGAATGAGGAAATGGGTTGAAGGAGCAGTTTACTTTTAGTGATATGGGAGAACTCACATAGGGCAATGCTGTTAGACACTCTTAGACAGATAGCATCCTCATCTTCTAAGATGGAGAATGCGCCATTTGCCTTCCTCAGTTTACAATATGCTCATCATGTCAGACTCTCGCTACAGTCAATAGGGAAAAATAGGCACTCATGGAGCTAGACTCCACTGATTTTGTTGACTAGATCTCCACTAATCATAAGGAGTGCACTTTTGCCCCCACTTTCCCTGCATTAATTCACATTGCAGGTGTATTCCAGGAATGGGCTCAGGAGGCTCCAATTGTTTAATGGACATTGGGTCCACAGGACCAGACTAGAAGAAGTCCAAAATAAACCCCTCTGAAATACATACAGCACCAGCTTGCGTTTACTGGTCCACACTACTTGCTCATGTAATGTGAATGTATAAAATGTATTTTTCTTTAACAAATGATTGCAAAGGCATCCTTTTGTGCTCTCTTTGCAGCTAGATCATGTCAATTTATAAGCAATGTGTAACAGTGTTCTGCTGTGTTCATTCTACCTAGCATCAGGCAAAACAATTACAGTAAAACTCTCAGTATTGGAGTGTTTTCCCATTTTTCCTTGCTCTGCTGCAATTGTTAGAGCAAGAGAGGGTATGTTAAAGTTGTCCAATTAAAAACCACATTCTTGTGTCTAAATTAATTTAATGGTAACAAATTTGAGGTCAATTTATTATAACTCTTCTACTTTTGCTACTGTAACTGAGTAAAATCAAATTATTCTAATGTCAACAGTCTTTGGTTATGGTGTGGAGGAGACTTTTCCACCATAAAAAGTCTAAGATTTGTTATCTTCATTCAAAAAGAGACCTTGGGGGATTTTGCAGAGCTGATTTTTGACTGCTTAAAGTATCTAGCTTGGGTATGATTCAAAACTACAAACTGAAAGTAAAAGCCTAAATTTGTTACAGTTAATACAATATCTTGAAAGAGTTATTCAGATCACTTATATTAAACTCCATTCTCATACAGTGAACGTGTGATGGGGAAGGACTGTCTGGCTCATAGAGTCCATTCCCTTGCACACAGCTGAACATAGATTTATAGTCCCTAGTTCCCAAGTCCTCAAATAAATTTTCAGAGTGTTGAATGTTTAGGCCCTTGAGAAAATGGTTACCTGAACATTCTCTTCTTTCTATGAAAGAGATATGGATTAATATTCTCTCTTTATATATCCACAAGTCTTGTATGATCAAGGCATGGGTCACCAAAGCTTTTCTTGTTAGCTACCACCACTGGCAGCATGATGTCAGGGTATATCACACATAGCAGTGGCAGCCCTGCGTGCTGTACCTGCATGTATGCATGTATGTGTGGGTCATGGATCATGTCCATACTACAGCTTGATTTATTCTGTACAGTAGGAAACCCCCTACTTTCAGGTCCTCTGGTACAATTTATGACTCCACACATTTCAAAAGAGAAAAAGAGTTGCCACTGCAATTTAGAGCAAAATCTCATTCTTTGGCCTTGGAATAATAACTGAATGGGTTGTGTTTACAAACTGTTGTTTGGAAAAGTGTTGCATTAAAGATTAAGTTACACACAGTGTGAGTAATGTTCTGCATATACCAGATACCCCTGTGGACTATAAGGAAAACTAGTCAGCAATTCAAGCAACATGTTATTTTAACATAGAAGATCCACTGGTAGGAATGACAAAGAGGTAAAGAACTACCCAATTAATTTTTTTCATTATAGGCTTTTATGTTTCTGCTGATTAAAATGGGGAGGGTTAAATGACTGGCCTTGAAAAATAATTAGAACGTAGAATGAAAAAGAATTTAGGGAGAAAATGATGAAAAGAAATAGTTTCTATTATCTGTTCTGAAATCTTCATATATTTCTCTATTATTTTCTAGTTTTCATTACTACTTTTTTCCTGGAGTAAGTTCACTTGACTGTATGTATACTTCTGATGAGCTATATTGCTCTCATTGATACAACAAAAGGTCAGAAATATCAAAGACCAAATTAATTATTTAGACTGTTAGCTTCAGTTGCCTGGTCCATTTATGTGGCAGTCTCACCACAGGCACAAACAAACAAGCTCCTCTCTAGGTCAAAACATATGTTCAGTTAAGGTTGCATTTCAAAATAAATGATGTGTTAATCTTTTATAGCTTTTGATTTAATGTGGTTTTAGTCAGTTAATAGCTTCAATAGTAAAAAAGAGATAAATATACTTGGCAAAACTGGTTAACACGAAGCCATGAATACTTTTGGAAACTGGCTTTGGAAACATGGAGTACCTTGAAATTGTATTGCTCACATAATTTTCTCTGAACATGAAAGCTTAAAAATCCCCAAACATAGTAGTTCCTGCTGCCTGAATAAAATAGACTTAATCTTCATCTCTGAACATCCTCTGTTTGGTATAACCCTAAGAAAATGATCTGTGAAACTGTTCCTGTGTTCTCCATCTCAGGAGGTGGTACAGCTGTGATGAGGTAGAGTCAGCTCTGTCACTGAAACTAGTTCTGGATTCTCTGCATTGTGAACTGGAATAAAAGGCTTAAAACATCCAAAAAAGTGTAGAAAAGGTAAAATAAAGTAATTCTCCCCATATTCTGTATTGTCTTTCCACCTTAATTTCTAGTTTGTAATCTACCATATTTCTCCTGCTCTTGTCTCTCCTAAAATCCATCTCCCCCCTGTCAGCATGGCCCTATCTCCCTGCATGTCATTACCATGCTTCTTTACTTATTTTCTATCCAGAAAATAACATTGTGGTTAGCTTCTGAAGGGTAGAACCTTTTAAGACATCCTCTGTATGCGTTTTGGTCTGGGTGCTGCTTGTGGGCTCCCTTGCATTCTTTTTGGTTTCAGCTACTGCACTGTTTCAGAATATTGAAAGATAATGTCTGATTCCAGCCCTCTTCATTTGGGGAAAAATTTTGTGAAGTGGAGTTTCCTAGTTACTCCAGATCCAATGTCAGAGGAGCTATATCCAATGTATCCAATATATCCAATTTGCAGGCAGTTAATGGAACGCCAAGTGAGGGTAAAATGGGCTGGATTTTTCTTTTTGACTAGTGTGCACTGACATAGGAAAGATCGTTCACTTTATCAGATGGATTTTCACAACATTTAGCACTTAGCATTTCAATGTGTACAGAAGTACCTGGATTTTTAAAGATTTCCCACGTGCCAGAGGCCTTACTGACAATAATAAGAGCGGGTAGGCACTGACCTATCTTGATAACTTTTTCTTTTCCTTTCAGAGCCTTAAGATTTTGAAAATCTGAATTCAGATCTTCCAGTAAAGCATATTTGTCCATATGGCTACTGGCTTATATCCTTGTAAAATGGCAAAATTATTCTAAATATTGTTTGCAGTATTTTGAAGGGAAACGGAATGTGTAAAGCAACGTTTCAATGCTCAGTGTTTTCAATGTCTGGAATTATTTCCAGGACCAAAAAGGCTTACTTAGAGGTGCAACCCCAGGTTCATATCAGAGCCTAGACTCCACATCAAATATTCTGAGTACTTGGAGAATATTGAAAAGACTTTCTTGTTCTTTGTAGTAATATACATTTACATTTCTTTCCCATGCAATGCAACAATGATATTTTAAAGGAAGAACAACCAGAGATTCACTAATATTCAAAATTAACATGAAACATGAACTGGCAAAGTCTGTTAAACAGATGATAGAGCAACCATATATTTTACTTAAAATACTAGACTCCTGTGTTTAATTCATGGAAACATTAATTACAGTGCTAAACTTCTCCTGACAGGCAAAGTATAACAATTCTTCATATAATAAAACACACCTAATTTCATCTCAACCCCTTTTCTATAAACAAATGCATGAGTGTGTCTCCAGAAGTACACAGTCTCATCTACATGGAAACCTAAATATTTAAAATTAGAATCTCCATTGAGGGGGAGGGTTACTATGGAGGGACTTGATCTACAGCTGCTGTTTAATACCAGCCAACTTAAATCTTGTGCCAAAAATGTCTAGTGTTTGTTTTCTTTTGTGAAGAAGCAGATGATTGTCCAGATGATATCCAGATGATTAAAAGGAAGCTGAATCTGTATCCTATCAAAGCCCCTCTGAAGCTTATCCATAATTTCTCCTTTCTCCCACTATATATGCTTCTTTCATGTGCAAAAGTTACAAAAGTTTCAGACAAACCAGAGACTATTCATTAAACAAAAAAGAATACAGTAGTGTACCAAATCTAAATCTCTATGGTGCATTCCTAGGTGATCACTAGCCAATGTAGTAAATCTCTTCCTTGCAATGACAGTTATCCTGTGTTCTGTCCTACTTCATAAATGACTTCAGAAACAGTGGCTGATATAAATATCTTTATGGTCTAGGCCAACATTTGTAATATTTTACCATTAACCAAATAATGGTGCATTTGTAGTAAATTTGTTTGCCAGAGAAATCTTTTTTATGAGGCCTGTTTTCAAAGACCAAAACCTTCAAATCTTGTTATGCCAAAGACATGAGATTTCTGCAGTTGAGAACAGATTTTTTAAAAATTGCTTTGAAGTTATTTTTAGGGACCACTACACTAATTTAGTACCTTAAATACTCCTTGCATACCTTCTGTGCAGAATAAGCACACGTCAGTTGTATTTTTATTCTATAAGTTTTAACAAATTCCACTTTAGAGTTCTATGTAACTTACAGGAGACACTAATTTGGTCCAAGTTTAGTCTCCTTCAGTCTAAATAACTACACTATGCTTCCTTTATTTAAATAGGCAATTTTAGAGCATGGTTCATCTCACCTTCTTTAGACTCCGTTAATTACATAGACAAGATTTCAAATTATTATAAAGGGAGCTTAAGCATATAGATGTCCCATAGACTCCTCAGTATAAGCAAATGATAGATTTTAATGCACACTGCATCCTGTCTTCCATTACCTGTCTTCACAGAAGGAATAAAAAAAAAATTCCTCACAAAATTTTTAGAGCATCTCTCACATGGGTAAAGGCTGAGAGAGCTGAGACTGTTCAGCCTGGAGAAGAGAAGGCTCGGGGCGGGTCTCATCAATATCTGAAGGAAGGCTACAAAGAAGAGGGAGCCAGGCTCTTTTCAGTGGTGACCAGTGACAGCACAAGAGGCAATTAGACACAGACTGGAAAACAGGAGGTTCCCTCTGAACATCAGGAAACATTTTTTTACTGTGAGAGTGACAGAGCACTGACAGAGGTTGCCCAGGGAGGTTGTGGAGTCTTCATCCTTGGAGACATGGTCCTGTGCAACTGGCTCTAGGTGGCCCTGCTTCAGCAGGAGGGTTGGACCAGGTGAGTTTCAGAGGTCCCTTCCAACCTCAACCATTCTGCAACACTACATCTGGATTCTGTTAATCATATTTAAATAAAGATGTTGCTAATTCCAGGCTGTTTAAATAATATGTAGGATTTTTGAGGGTGCAATTTTGCTTTAGAGAAAATCCTGTTATCCCTGAACTTATGCTCCTTCTGCTCCTCTTGCATAATCACTGGTGTTTTGGCTGATTTGAGTGAGTTGTTTGTCACTTAAATGAACTGGTTCAGCTTTCTGAGTCAGGATTATGTTAAACCTGTGGAAAAAAAAAATCATTTTCTTCTTGTTCAGCTTCTTGAACCGGCTCATGTTCATCACTTAAGTGTCAGTGGTGTAAGGGAATTCACAGCCAATGGCAGAAAGTGGTTCCTTTCCTTTTGCTATTGACTGCAATGTCAAGCTTCATCCTAAGAAAAGGAACAGCTTAAGGAGCAACTGTGTAATTTTTCTGTGCATCCAACTAGATTCTGTGTGATCAACAGTGCTGATGGCAGCATATGGATCTAGCAAATGGGTGTCAGCATTTTACTGTACCCACTGGTAAAAGACCATGAGGTACTTGTGATCAGTACTGTCTTGGCTTAATGTCTCAGTCCAGACCCATGTACTCCAAATCTCAGCTCAGGTTTGCTGGAATCTTCTTAGAAACCTCATTTGGGTAACTTCATTCATTACCTTCTCTGAAAATAATGTGTCTGGCTTTGCATGATCTCAGTGTGAAACCAAGTGAAACTCAATGGTTGTGATTTTGTTTTGCTTAGCACTCCTGGGTGCGTATGGGTCTGTAAGCAGGAGCTGGGGCTGGCAGCACAGGGAGCTGCACAGAGCAGAGCAAGACTGAACGGAACAAGCAAATGAACCAAATAGGCAGCTCCAGTCTTGCAAAGGGAAACTGCAACTTCACAGGCAATTTAGCTAGTACAATTTATTCTAATTTATTACAGTAAACTACATATTAGCAAACATTAGCAAATCAGGGGCAGATTTATGACAGGGAAGGCTACTGTGCTAATGAGTGGCCCCCTCATTAGCATTGCCTGGAGCAGCATATGCTCTCTCTCAGCCTTTCCTTCCCACCTTTTCCCATTACCGTCACAGCAGAAACAAGCCTTTCATATCCTCTAATCTGACTGGGAGGAACCTTCTTTGGAAGCTAAAGAAGGGAACTGGCAGGCAGCTTTTTATATGAAGTACAATGCCATTTTTTTTTTATTTGGGCATTTACTTGAAGAAGCACAGGAGTTACTGGGTACTGGGCACCTCAAAATTTGGGTCCCAGTTGTGGTTACTGTTTCAATGGATGTAGCTTTTCTGTGTTGCATTGCTGCTAACTGGCCATGACTACCAACTTTTCTACTGTTTTATTCCTCCGTATACAAAATAAGATTCCTAACACTTACCTATCACAGCAAAAATTTTTATTTTGTAAGATTTTTTCATTATTATGTATTTTTTTCATTAGTATGTATCAAGTATTTGCATTTTCAGCATTATTGTATCTGGCTTAAGGAGGGCGAAAGGGTCTGTGGATTTCACTGATTAATTATTCTAAAGCATTTGGGGTCTCGGACTGGCAGGTGCTGTCAAAGTGTAAAATATGATCAGCATACCTTTAAATCAATGAAAGACCCAGAGTATCACAATTCAGAGAGCAAACAAACCTAATTGTTTACTCTCCACTCTGCTGCAGCCTGTAAGTGCAGACTTAAAATTAATGTAGTATACTTTGGCCACCCAGCTGAAAACCACAAAAATCCATATAAAACACCTTCCAAATTCCTCAACCCCAGATTGTACTAGTTTAAGAAAACTCCTTCTATGATATCTTTTCTCCCTTTAAATGCTTGGTCTTTTATTAAGTACATAGCAATTTGAAAGGATTGGAGTGATTTTTCTTTCACAGATTCATAATCCAGCTGTTCATAAAACTGCTCCTAAATGTCTCTAATGGTAGGCTCTGCATTCCCCCCACCCTCTTCCCCGGAACAACTCTAAAGAAAACTTTCCATAATTTTCCAGTATCAGCAAACTGTCTAAAGACAACGCTGTGATTTTTTTGTAACCTGTGAGAACATGATTAAGTCCTGGTTTATAACGATCATTTAATTAATTGTTGGTCATTTTGTCAGGCAGTCTGGATTTCACTCTACAGACATGTGCAAGGTTCCTAATTTTTTTTTCTGTTCAAGACAATTTACATTTGCAATGTAACACTTCATTGAAGACAGGGAAAAGGAGAGCAATACAAACGCCCAGATTTTCCAAACTGCTCTGGCCACTTTGGATCACCCCATAAAACTTCCAGATCCCTCTTCCTTGGGGAAAGTGCAGGTGGTGGTGGGTTGCAGGCGTTGCTCTTGAGCTAAGCTTCCCCTGGCCACCAGCAGAGAGGGTGCAGAGGGGCAGGAGGAGGTGTTGCTGGGGCTGTGGGTGTCTGGCTGCTGCCTGCCTGCCGTTGCCCCGTGTGGGTCTTGGCAGCTGGTGAGAGACAGGCTGCTCAGAGCAGTGCTTGGGGAAAACAGCCAGGGCCTGCCAGAGTGGAGACCTTCAGTTTTCCTTGAACTACTCTGTAACATTTTCAGAGCTGAGGAATTTCTGAGAATAACAGAGAGAGAAGGGGGAAGAAAAGAAAAAAGGACTAGAAATGGAGTGAAACCCCTGAGCATCATTCACTCACTGGTGAAGGGGAGGAGGGAAGGGAAAACACAGGAATGCAAAGTTTTAAAAGGTTGATATTTTGAAATGTTCAATTTGGAAAACCTTGAATTATCTGAAAAATTGTTGATATTTGTTTGCAATTTTCTTGTTAAAATAATAACTGGATACTTAATTACTATTCCTTGTGTGCTCCACTGATCCTCTCAGGATGGATAAAGCTTTAGTGAGGGTAATTTTCTCCCCCCATACATAAATTAATATATTTTAAGACCAGAAGGGACTGTTCATCTAACCTCATGCATAACAAAGGCAACTGATTTGCTGTATATTAATTCCTGTTTCAAGTCAGATAGCTCTGATTCAACTGCAGCATACCACAGAGAAATCTTCCAACTTCAAACTGTTACCCCTTGTTTATATGTCAGTGAGCTCCATTATCCTTTTCGGTATCACCATCACTTTGGGAAGTCTAATCCACCAGGGACTCTGAGATCCAGTAGAAGTCCCCTCCTCTTGGTTCCCCTCCCCCAGTCCTGGGAGAATGGTCTTTAGTCTGTGATTAAGTAAATAACTTTACTTTTGATCATGACAAATGTCATATCATTACCTAAGCAACCAAAATAAAATTATGTCAGTAAACCAGCCATTGCATTTTTTTTTTCAACACTCCTCTCACATTTGTGCCAAAAGCAAGCTATGGTGATATCTGTTGGGTTTTTTTCTTTTCTCTCCTTTAATTCATTAATTAAAATGTAAATTAAAATTAGGGTCAAAGATTATCCCCGTGGGACTTTACTCAACAATTACCTTGTGGTTATAGTTGCATTTCAGGACTTGCTGGTTTCTAATTAATTTACTATGTGCCCTGTTGACTTTACAGCATTCTAGTTTATTGTTCATAATATTGTGTGGTGTCCTGCCAAAAGATACGTTTACATTGTTACCTTTATCAAATCCATAATTTCACTTGCTATTAAATAATTAATTGCCATTGCTGACAAAGTGCCTCTTGGCATTTTTTCTGCATAGAGGAGGAAAGCAGAGGTGACAGCCAGGAGCTGTGACAAGGGAGGAACCCAGGAAGGATACAAAGCAGAGGATCTGACTGAGGACAGTATGGGCAATGAAGGGCTTTAAAAGGAACGCTTTAAACAGGGGTCTAAGTTAACAGCCTGGCCCCCTGGGAAGCGCAAGAGTGTGGAGGCAGCAAACCCACCTGACAGACAGGGATGAACATCTGCAGACATTAGTATCTGTGAGTAATTCCTATGAATCAAAAAGATATGTCTCTGTGACTCCTCACTTTTCTCTCCTGTGTTCTGTCCAGCCTCCTCTAATGACTCTATAATAAATGAATTACAGCAGAACCATAAAGATTTCTTCAGTTTCATATTTCCTGTAAGTTATCACATCTACCATGGGATGGGATTATATAGTTGCTTATTTTCTACATGTACAGAATATTCAGGTCATGCACTCAATTTGTGCTCTTGGAACAGCAGATGTATCAGTTTCTCCAGTAATGCATTCCTCTTCCAGCCTAGAAAAACATAAGAAATCAAGAATGCCATTTATGTTGTATCACAATCAACACGCCCCGATTTCATGAATGTTTGATAATAGTCTCAGTAAGACAGCCTGCTGCTTTTTGGAAAATTACATTTTGCAAAATCCCTACTAACAGTAACTAAACAGTGATCATCCACACAAATACTTTTATTAAGTGGTAACTCTGGTATAAATCTTCTGTAGTTAACCACTAACCTCAAATGAATACAGCACATTGGAAAAAATCTAACTATTTTCTTTGAGTGGGTTACTTTTACTGGCTTCACTAATGCCCTTCAATATATATTCTCTGCTCGTTTTACCCACAAGCAACTTTTGGCGGATTTATTTTCTTCTGTGAATACAGGAGTGATCAGAAGCCGCTGCAGCAAGGCACTGAAGTTTGTCTCACTTTGATTTGCTTCGTCTAGAAGGGAACAGATCCAGTGGCATACCAGCCTAAGGCACTTTCCAAGTTGTGCACGTTAGAAACTACACCAGAGCACTGGAGTAATGCATTGGCTTCCCTAATCATAGGAAAGGTCCTAGGATGTGTTTGTGTAGAGAGAGAGGAGGAAGAAGATGAAGGAGACGAGATGCTATCCTACCACTGTGAGAAGCCTGCTGAGAAAATAAAGGAATTTTCTGAACAAATAGACTAAGACTCCAAAGCATTTACAACCCCCCCGCCCCCAGCTACACAGAATAAGGAAAACCACATTCATTCTACCAGTGCACAGTCAGTATTAAAAGGTTTATGACTATGTAAATGTGTTTATTTTTTTCACTCAATATATGCCTCTTTTTTAAGGGAGGAAGAGGGTATTGTTCTTCCAAGTTGGAATTAGTGAAATAGCATGTCTCTCCACACATATACACACATGTGAAAGACAAATCATGCAGGTATTTCACACGGTGCTCTCCAAGTGGTAACTCCTGGGGGCAAAGGCCTGAGCTCTTATTCTGAGAAGATCCTCAGAGTCAGCATGTGGTTGGTCCCATGCCAGACATGCTGTGTCAGGCAATCATGGCATCCACGCATGGCAAGACTGACTCTTTGGACCTTCTCTGCCTATAGGTAGCAGCTATGAGTGCGTGCACCAGATGTATATTAAGTGCAATCTCATTGAGTGCACATATCCATAAAGATGTCTCTGGCATCCCTAAGCTCCAGTAGGTTTTATAATTAATTTCTGTTTTCCTTACACTCTGTTGTATTTCCTTTCCATTCCCTTGCTGGGCAAATAAGATTTTGCTTTCATGATGACAGAGTCTCTGCTTTGCCAGGTGACCTAGCAGTACAAATAGGATACAGATTAGGTATGGGCAAATGATCACATCTATGCTGAACTACCCAGAGCATACAACAAACAAATCATGTTGACTTTCTCCTTCTATGCTGGCTTTCTGGCAGCTGCAGGTTCTGCAAGGTGCTACCCGATCTGGCACAAAGTTAGAGTGGGGTGACAGACAATACCTGATTCTGCATAAAGCCTGACAGCACGAAAAGAACCCTGGGATTTTTTTCTTAAAACAAATTTGCAGTGGATTGAGTTCGGGCTATATTAGAGGGTCTTTTTCATTCTGTGGCCAAGATATTTGTAGAACAAGGTACTAAAATCCCTAATCTGGATTTACTGTATCATCAAACAACAGCCTGAGTTTAATGGGAAGAAAGGTTGTTGAGACAATGTATTCCAAGTCAATAGTGCAAAGTCATTTGGAAAACATGATTCTCATATCAGTTTTTCTGTTGTGATTAGTGGCTCTAAAGAGTCAGCTGGAAAAGCAGAAGATTGATGGTTGTGGCTTCCTGATTCAAAAAGCAGCCTACTATTTATTCAGCATTATTTAAGGCTACCTGCTTTTAAAATATGTTGTTCACAAACAATGTCCAAGCATGACTTTATATCTACAAATCACTGAATCACTGTGGCACATCCTGCTTCCTTGAACTGGCCTCTGTGCTGGAAGACATAACGTCGAAAAAGGCACTGCCAGTTCATGTCATGTGGCTTTATCTTGTCCCTCCCTATCTCTCACAAAGTGAAATGTGGCAAACTTCATCATGTTAATTGCCATGAATTATATTCTTATCTCTGTCTTTGATTCTCTGAAATACCAGTGTTTCAAACACGGTGTTTGATATCCACTAGAAGAGGACAGAGCTCAGCTGAAGAAAGTAGGTAGTTATTTATAAATTAGGCACCACAGCACTTAACTGTTCTGAGTCCAAAGTTTAGAGTGAAATCCAAAAGTCTCAGTTAATTTCTTGTCCTTCCTGTACAGGCCTGGGGAAATAGATAGTTCACATGGAACCCCAAATCCTGTAGGCTGTACAGAGACCTGCTCAGGGTCATTAGAGAAGTCAGGTATATATATTAAGCTGACATACTCTGAGGTTCCCAATGCATGTCTGCCAAAAAGTGCTTCTGTCTATTTGAGATCTGCCGCTTGCTCCCTTTCCCCCTGCAGTGGAAAATTGAAACCATTCCCTTAAGGAATGGAGCACGGTTCACTCTTTTCTTCTGAAAGTTATTGACTGGACAAGGCCATTTTTACATAATAGCCTGGGGATTGTAGCGGTTGCAAAGGAAGGACTTAATTAATTTTGCTTCTCAGCCTGAAAGAATTACATGCATATCTGCCACCTCCCAGGGAAATGTAAGCCCCCCTAGCCACACACTGGCAGAGGATGATGAGGGGAGCGGCAAGAAGGCACACAAAGTGCTCACCGACCCTTCTGTTGGAGCTGGACCATGCAATTTCACAAGTCAGTGAGCCATGCAAACCTGACTTTAGAGTCCAGTGGTTAGTCACTCATATGGAAAAGAGGCATCCTGGGTTTTGACTCCTCTATTTTATACTAAATAACAAGATTTAGACTGTCTGTATGAGGATTTGTGCCTCCACTCCTGCCTCCCCACTTCCCAGCCACAGTCCTGGTGGCTGAGATGTCAGTGCCAGCACCAATGCTGCAGCTTCATTTCCACTGCAGGTATGTGCTTGTTGCATGGAGTCCTGTATCCAAGCAGGAACCATGACTCTGCAGCTAAACTTATGCTCCCCTGGACCTTCAAGGACCCTCAAAGATACCCAGCCACAAAACAGTTTCATCTAGAGTAGCATAGTCCTACTTTCCCCCTGTCCTGTGATCAAGGATGCTAGTCTTATGAATGTCCCCCCTCAAGTACATTAGTCACCTGCCTTCTCTAGAGGATGCTGCTGCAGCAGGTTCTGGGATCCAGAGCTTTGGATTTACACACCCTGTTCTTCCCTGATATTTCTTTAGGTGCATAAGTTCTTTATGTGCTTGGATCCAGGTCTGAAAAACACTCTATGTGAAATGCAGTGGTAATAATGAGGATGTCCTTATTTATATTAAATATAAAATATAAATATAAAAACAGGTAAGAAGACTTCATCTAATTTTTTGCCATTTACATAGCATAGAAGGTGCCTGTGACACAGTAAAAAAACCCAAGATTATGCAGCTCCCTGTCTGAGGAGATATCTAAAGTGGTCAAATGTAATACAAACCTTACATTAGTGGGAGGAGATGGCTGCAGTCAGACATGATAGGCAAAACAAAAGAAATGGGATTCTGATGACATTGGTGTTTTAGGATTAATTGAACCTTTGGCATTTTGAAAGCATCCTACCTATGTTTCAAGCCTGTGGCCTCTACTGAATTCAGGAATTATTTTTTTAGAAACTTTAGAAATATGGCTGTAATGGTCCCAGTTGTTCTGTGTCACTTTAATTGATCAAAGTTTTACTTTAGCATAATTATGTCTCAGAAGCATGGCTGGTTTGCCTGTGTGTAATTCCTGCCAGCAGTTCCTCTATTCTCATCTCACTTTTGCCATTAACTTAGGTTGTGGGCCTGAGTTCGTCATGTAAGTTTAATTGCTGATCTCACTAGAATTGGAGCTCTGCCATGGAATTCAATGGAGATAATTTAGGCCTTTAGCCATTTCATCTCCTTTCTTCCATATTACCAAGACCCAACGAAAAGTGATTGTGCCTGATGCTAAAACAGTGGTCAGGGCAGAACTGGTATTATGCAGCTGTATCTTGAAATGTGTAGGTGTTTTATATTAAACTGTCACTGCCTAGTGAACAAAAGCAGTGCTGAAAGTGGGGGCTAGTTGCCCAGCCCTGCCCCTCCAAACTGAGAGTGTGGACACATGGGCTGCAGCAGGGATACCTCCTATCTACTCTTCTTCTAGGCCTGGCACTTCTGCCTGCCCAGTGGCTTAACTTTCCCAGGGGATGGGTTCTTCTCCAGGTTATTCTGTTGCTTGGTACCTAGCCAGTGGTGTGCTGGAGATGCATGTTTACACCCTTGGGCTAAATTAATAACTAAATTTTAGTTCTTGCACTTCCTGGGTGAATATTCTAGCAACTAAACAATTATGCACCCAGTGCTACCATAGCATCAGATGTGGTTAGTTGTAGTCCTGGCCACAATTAACATTTCAGTCTTCTCCAGGGACTTTTAACTGAGTTCAAGTACCAATCCAACAAACCCATTTAATGAGAGGTGTAGGAAGGAGATAAGAATCCATTTTTGCACTTCTCTATATGTGGGAGACTAAAGGTAAATACCTAAGTAGTTTTCAAGCTAAGAAGGGAGGCACCTAATGAATTTATGTAGCTATAAATGAGACAGTCTTAGAAAGTAGGACAGACTGTATTTCTCTCTAAGACTGTGGCAAAGTTTGGGCACCCATTCCACATTTTAGACAGAACTTGTTCAGACTGGATCTGACTAAGAGAATCAGTGGAAAAATTAGCTATTATATTTTTTTCCCCAAGATTTACAAATGTATGTTACCTGTAATAATATAATCTCTTATAATATTGTTCTTTCTTCATATTTCTGCTATGGTTTAGGTCTTCATGCATGTATGGGTTTAGTCCACTGTCTGCATCACTTGCTTCCTCACCAAAGAGCAGATACTAGTGGGTAGTGAGGCAGGAGCTCTCATTCAATTCTCCTCAGCCTTTAAGTGTTCTACACTATCTATATTAAATAGTAATAACTTGTGTCAGATGGGAGGCCTTGGAAACCCAGAAACTTCAAAAACAATTATAATGAGATGTCTTAGATGCTAGAACAACAGCAAATGCTAAAAAAAAAAAAGAAAAAAAAGAGTTATCTTTCCAATGCTGTGCTATGTATTATACACCCAGTTCACTGGAGAGAGAGATTAATGCAAATTCCCCAGACAGGTAAACAAGTCTGGGAAAGCACCACCCTCTGGGAAAGTTGCCATAGTTCACAAAGCCAGATAAACACAGACTTTTTTTAAAGAGACAGGCTGGAGACAGGACCCCAGCCTGGAGAGGAATGGAGAAGACAGGCAAAGAGACAGACTAGAACAGTTTCATGAGTCTGTGTTTATAGCTACTGGCACACCTAACAGTAAGCTCAAGATGTGTGGACTGTTGACTGTCTTATAGCTTGTTTTCTCTGTGTCTCTTTGTCCTAAAATAAGAGATACTCTCCAGCATGAAAGCTGCATGGTGGCCAGTCCACTATGTCAAGGTCCCTGGCAGACAACAAGAGTAATTCTGCTGAACTTGGTCAGACCTACTAGATTATAAATAAAAAGAGCTGCAAGAGTTTAGAGTGAGAACCTGGTTTGAACAGAAACAGACATTTTAACATGCAGCAGAGAATAAGAAGTCTGGAGAAGACTGCCAGGAACCACAATTTAACCAGCTGCAGTAAGAACTGCTAGAAGCTGTTGATCAGCCCCCTAATACAAGTCCACTCCTTCTCTGTTTGCCCTTCTGCAATTCATATAGCTTTTGGATATCTGCTAGCTTATATGATACATAGTATTCACAGTCTGGCCCGTCTGCAGGAATAATACTTGAAAAATCCTAATCTGATTCCCCATTACTTTTGCCAAATGAGAATTATTGTCTTAGGTGAGCATTCCTCAGCATCTTCTAAATAACCATGCCTTTGTATAATATGTATGATTGAGTACTTTGTAAATAGCTTTATGTTTAATAAGATTCTACAAAGAAGGACTTTTGATGAATTAGGTGTCTTTCTGGGGTAATCAGGTATTTTCCTGTCTAGTTTAGAATGCATTTTGTTCCTTACAGTGCATTCAGTTGAAGCACTGGTATCTCTATAAAGAGATATTGTGAGGTTATAAGGTAGTGGCTACATTCACTATACAGTAATAGCAGCTCCGATCCAATTCACATGGCCTTTACAGTTTTGCATAGAATAATTCTCTCTCTTACGTGAAGGACCTAGGTAAAGTCTATTGAATCTAAACCCACTGATCAGTATAGTATACTGTTACTAAATCTTCTGCACCATAAGAATATAAATGAAGTCACAGGGACTATTATTTTCAGCCAATCATCGTTTTTTTAATGGGACATAGATGACTTTGCAAGATAACAAATCTTTTCAAAAATCCTTACACAGTTTCTTCTGTGAACTCAAAGGATCAGCTCCTTCAACACCATCCCTGAAGTCCTTACAGCAATATCTTGGTGAACAGATATTAACTACCCTTACTGATTTCAGCTGATTCAAATGTTGCTGTGTGCAGTGCTTTACTAGTTGGGGCATGAGATTCCAGGGTTCACGAGGAAGTCTTGTAGTGGTGGTGGGCTCATGGGGTGCTAGGAAAAGTCGAGCCCACAATGGGCACTCAGTCGTAGGGCTTGGATACAAGGCTGGGTTGAGGTTTCTCTCCACGGCTGTCAGTGTGAAAGGTGTTAGCCTGCTCCAGAAAGTAAGCAGTTGTCACTCAAATGATAGGAAAGGGGGTTTCATTTTGTGTGATTTTTCTTTGCTATTAAGTCTTGGTTAGGTAGAAAGTAGAAGTGAGGTTATTTAGTATAATCTCTTCAAGTCTGATTGTTCTAACAGAAAGCTAACATTGAAATACTGTAGCCTCCTTGCCTATCCAGACTTCATGAGAATGAATCCGTATGGGGTGGCCTCTTTACAAATCTGATAAGTCTAGTGGTATGACTGAAGCAATAATTCTAGTAAACCACCAAGCTTAATGTTACTCCTTGGTTAATAAGAGCAGTGTACAAAATGTGCTCAGCAGAGTAATCAGCACAGTAACCAGTGGCAAGGCTCCCAGATAAGAAAAAGAGCTATGCTAATTTTTTGTGGGAAAACATCGTACCATTGGAAGCACACTGTAGTTCTGCCCACACCTTAGTAATAAGAAAGCAGTGTAGTAAAATGTTATGATAATAGTTGCTCAGAACTAGTAGTGAAATATAAGCACCTGCATATTCCAGTTCCCTGTCTTTAAATCAAAAAGTCCTTCCCTTCCTAATGAGTTAACAATGTTTGACCTCACAGCAGTCAATGAAAATTTTGTCACTGACTTGTAAAGGGTCCCAAGAAGAGCCTTCTTAGGCATGTCAGTCCTTTCAGCAGTACCATCTGGCTCCTCCAGCCCGAAAAACCTGAAGAACATCAAAAGATTCTGAGAATAATGTTTAAAAGGTTTAAAAGACCTTATTACAGCTAGTATTTCCTATAGCTCAGTTTGTCTTTTCTTCTTACACTGTTATCAAAGACCACCCATATTTTACCATCCAATTCACAGGTCAGTCTCTTGTAAGACAATTTCAGCATTTGTATGCAATTAAAAGTGATTCCCACCTTCCCTTTTGTGTGAAATATAGCTAAAATTTTCATTATTGTTGCCTGCAAAGAGTTATATGATTCTTCACATCTTCAAAACATTCAGTATTATTTAAAGCATTGTGGACATATGTGTGATAGAAAAACTAAAGGGAGAATTATGTTATCTGCATTGGAATAACTAGAAGTATTCCAGCTGTCTTCAGTGGAAAGAAATTTATCTGAATGTGGCCTGGATTAGAAGTTCAAGAAAAAATGTTCAAATTTGAGGCATTTCTTGTGATTTCAATGTTTGGTTTTATTGTCAGGAGGAAATAATTTTTTATGGGATTCCCACAGAAGCTCAGAGATTTGTTGTGATACAAGTAAGGACATAATGTTAGAACAACCAGTAGTGGGTCAGAGTGAAGCACCTTGTCTCTCCCTGGGGAGAGCAGTGGATGCCTCGGGGAAAGGCATCATTCTGTGATACCTTCCCCACCTTTTCTTCCAGCCTTCTGCAGTCCATAGATTACCTGAACTACTGGTTGTATTTCTGTAATTTAAGGCCATGGATGATGAATTGTTTTCCTGCAACTTTTTGTATTGCTTTTTAACCATTCCAGATTTTGGCTTCTATACCATTATTCATAATGAATTCTATGACTTAATTAGTTACACACACTGAATGCACACCTCTTTCTTTTTGCTTCCAAACTAGTGTCTGATAACTTCATTTGTTGCCCCTTACTTTTGTCTATAAAATTCTAAATAATTGCATCCTGTTTATCTTCCGCCACTTACGATTATCGCCAGTGACTTCTAGCATAATCCTTTGAGTCTTCTCTCTTCCAAACGTACAATTTTTAGTCTACTTAACCTCTACTGATATGGAAGGAAATCTATACTTTTGATTATAATTGTTGGCTCTGTACCTGTTCTTATGCCACTGTATTCTTTTGACATGAATGTCATCAGAACAGCAAATGATCAAAATGATGACGTATCATAGATTCATAATAATGATTTAATTTTTGTTCTCTATTTTACGACTATATCTGTTCACCTTTGTAACTTATTCACTAACTCCAAGATCTTTTTCTATAGTAGTAATATTTAGCTTGAAGCCCACCGCTGTATAGATCTAGTTAGGACTGCTTTTGTTTATGATCCTGCATTTATAAGCATTACATTTCACCTGACAGTTCATTACCCAGCCAGTAAGTAACATGAATATTCTTTTTTAAAACCTTGAATTACCAGCAAATGCCATTGCCTTACAATCTTCTCCCTTTTTTAGATCATTCATTATTATATTGAACAACTCAAGACTTAGCACAGATCCCAGTGATCTCCTTTTCCTGTAATATCAGCTCATTATTTCTACTCTTTTTTTCTCTAGTTTGATCAGATCTGAAGTTCTGAGGGGATCTTCTATGCTACAATGCCAGCTTAGTGTCTTGGAGACAAATACTGTAAAATTGTTTGAAAATCTGCACTCACTACGTGACCTGGATTTCCCACATCTGTCTGCTCTTGAGCACCTTTCAAAATCTGTGGTGAATTTGTGAGGTATGACTTCCATGTGCAAAAGTAGTGTCTGCTCTTCCCTATTATAAAATATTTATCCCTTTTTGATGGATGATGGGATATTTTTATTACAAGCTTCTACCAGGTTTCTTAATATGAATGTAAGATTTCCTAGCCTACAGTTCCTTACATCCCTTTTCAAAGGTTTTTAAAAATCTTTTTCACATTGGTCACTTCTCATTACTGTTACTGAGACCATTTCAAATGTTAGCTCTTCCTATTTGATAAAAGGATACCAGATCCCTTTGCAAAAATATGGATGTGTCTTTAAGCGTGTTGTGTAATTCAAAACAGGACGCAGATTTCTAGACCTCCTCTGTGTAGTAAAGACATTCACAAAATTGTTCTTTATTTAGAACAGTTACCTTGTCCCACTGAACAGCCACTGAGCAGTTTTTCCTTCACGAATGAAACAACCAGGTATTAGTAATGCAGATAGACATTACGGTCATGTCCTTGCAATCTGTAGAGTAAGGCAAGCTGAGAACCCAGCTGAATCGATGACTTCACCTCTGTTTAGTTCAGTGGACAGAAACTAAGGACTTACTTAATTGTACTGGGAGTTGGATACCTGCATATTCACAGAATATGCTGAGAAGGATTGAAGTTTGCCAAAATAAATCTCCAGTCTTCAGCCAGGCAAGATTTTTATTCGCTGTGTTTATTGCCACTGATTACTGTTTCATCTCTGAGTAAGGCCTGAAGAGGTTTGGTTCGCTGATTCTCATGAAAAGCAAACTAATTTCAGGATCACAGTGTTAGGATTAGGATTTGTATTTATAGGACCGGAAGCCTTGGGCAACTCTGACCAAAATTCTATATATAACAGCTTGTTTTTTCTGTGGCTGTGTTTTTAAGTTTGGGAGTGTGACCCCTGCATTGTTTTGATTTTAGAAAGCACTAGCCCCAGTGGCGACTATAATCTTCTGCCTTATTAAAGTGTGTATGCTCCCATCGGCTTCTTAGGAAAATGTAACTGCATAAACAGATTTCTCTGGCCAAGACAACTCAGAAGGTCTACAGCATAGAGTGCTGCCATCAGGAAAACAGGGTTTGGAATGGAGAATGTTTTTGCTGGGCTGATGGAAACTTGGCACACTGCAAGATAACTTAAAGTTAATGAATGCTGGTGGAAAACAGGCCCCAAACTCCTGGCGGTAGAAAGTAAGCCAGGACTGGAGGTTTAGTAAACAAGCTACTCACACACAACCCCAGCTCCGAAGGGTGGGATTAGTGTTGATCACTGCAACTTCAAGTGCTGGCCATGAAGGGGAAAAGAACCAAGGCAGACAGGAGCTGTGCAGTCAGAGCTGTGCAGTCAGTGCTGCGGGATGGGTTGCACCAGTGAATTCTCCCAGATCTCTCCTTACCCCTGCCCTCCCCAAAACCACGCGCTAGAGGGTAGCTGTTGTACAACCACTGTCCTCTAAGGTGGTGAAACCATGCTTTAGGACAGAGGCTACTTTTTGGATTTTATCCTTGATACACAAAATAGATTCAGGTATCTGAGTGCCTTTCGAGTTTGCTAAGTCTAAAATACAGAGCCTCAAAGTGCCTACTCGGCTGTCACTTAACTCTGCAGAGGTTGATTATTATAAGTACTGAAGTTTCTATCACTTAAATTTCTTCCACGTCTAAGTGTTTGCAACTGTTCATGCCCCGGAGTTGCCAAAACATCATCACGTGAGCATCTTTAGCTTAGGTTTCAAACATATTTGAGGTATATAAATTAAACATGGTTCTGCGTGGCTGGCTGGCAGGGTGTAATCCAGTCAGCAGACTCAGATCAAATCCTAATTTCTGCTCTTCATTTAAAGTGAGACCAGACACTATAATATCCCTTTTACTTTTGTGGTTACAGCATTATCCTGCAGTTAATTTCCTTCTCTGCTTGAGTGCTTATCTCAGCAAGCGGACGATGAGGTGTTTGTTCTGACAGAGGGCTGTGTCAAACAGCTTCTGTCTGGAGGCATGTTTTGGGATAGTCAGTAGGAA
The DNA here is from genome assembly GCA_031468815.1 of Morus bassanus. Classification (NCBI taxonomy): domain Eukaryota; kingdom Metazoa; phylum Chordata; class Aves; order Suliformes; family Sulidae; genus Morus; species Morus bassanus. The sequence continues at coordinate 49,579,661 of CM062571.1, read as the reverse complement.
GAGACTCGTGTTTCAGTTAAACAGTGAGTATGCACTGGAAGGTGGAAAGGCTCTTGATCTTTCCCATCCTGGGTTAATATGCCAAGCTCTAGATTACAAGAGTTTCACTAGATGGTAGGGGTTTCTGTACCCTGTTTTAGATTTCATTGCAGAAGGAAGGACAAAGTATCCTGCTCTGAAGTGCTCAGTGATTTGAAAACTGGGCATCCAGAGCGTGTGGATGCAAGTTCTCCTGTGCAGAAAAAGTATTAAAACTCTTTCTCCCCATCCTGAGGTGGGGGCTTGTAATCATTACAAGAGGGATAATACCTTCCTCCTACTGTGTTTTGTGAGAAGGGGGTTGGTTTAGGGACCTGCAGTCAAGGACAGATTCTTTCTGCTGGGTCCAGGGGTGCCCGTTCTGGTTCAGAGCAGCTGCTCATCCCTACCCTTCTTCAGGCTGTTAACACATGCACACCCTAATTCGCTTTAGGCACAACAAAGGAGATCAGCTCAAACAGTGCAGATCGTTGGCATGAACCTGGCTGAATTTCCTTGGGGTGGGGTAGGGAGTTGCCCCACAGACTGAGTCAGTCACAGGTGGGCTGGGGCAGGAATATCCAGCTGGGGAAAAGAGAAAACATCTGCTCCTACCCTAACTTTAGGAGGGAGTTCAAAGCTAAAAATACCTCAGGCAGGAGAGTCCTCCTTTTATTCCACAACTCCATGCTGAAATCTCTGGCAAAATGGGTTTAAAAGCTCTGGATGCACCTAAATTCCTCTTTGGCACATTCCACTACTTCATCATGTCTTTCTCCAAGTAAACCCTGTTTCTTGCTCACTTGGAGTCCAGTTCTGGCCTCCTTGAAACTATTACCGAGATGCCCCTTAATGTGGCAGGAACAAGATTATGGAATGCAGGGACAAGCTTCCTCCATAAACCTCACCTCCTTTCCCTCATGTTCCTTCTTGGTTACTTTTTCTTGTCACCTCCCTTTTACCAGCTCTGGTCTTTGGCTGGTCCTGCACAGGGCCATTTTCTGCAGATTTAGGAGTTTCAACAAGTTCTGTCAGGGCCAGAGGAGCCTGGGAAAGGGACGACAAGAGGAAAGGGGAGGGGTTGTGATGTATCAGGACTACGGCAGCCAGCAGTTAGCCAGTTAAAGAACTGCAGCCCAGATCCATTGCCACAACTGCTTGTGTAATTGCTCCTTAACCCAGTTCAGTCAGACAGACATCAATTTCAACAGATTAAATGCCACATAAGTTGGATTGTTTTGACCAAACTGGATTAGAAATGAATTGCATTAACACTTTATCCTGGCGGATCTGAAGGGTGTAATGAAAAGAGGAGGTGGAGCTTGGGGTAGAATGAGCAATAGGTGCCTATAAATTATGATTAGGCTTAACTTTGACCAGAAGGGAAAGTGCAACGTCAGTTCTGTGTGCCAGCAAGGTTAATGCTGACATGAGACTGCATCTCACTAATATTAAGTAATTTCAGAAGAAGATATCATCTTGGAGTGAATTCTAAGGGTGTATTTTTGGGTTTGTAAGCTCCAGATTACAGATCTCTTGATAAAAACTTTTGGCATGTTTAGTAGGGGTCACCTGATATATATTTATTTTGTAGAGATAAAGCAGCTTTTCCAGATTCCTACTGTCATTTCAGCCTTCATATATTTTTCTCTCCTCTGTGCTAAGAAGGAAAGACATTACTAATATCAATTGTATAAAAGAGAGGAAGAGAGAAAAAAGAAAATTATTCACAAAAATTTATCTTAGGTGCCAACAATGGGAAAGTAGAATTGGAGTTTTCTATGTGGTCTGATGGAGTCAGAGGTTGTGATTTTCCCAGGTAGTAAATTAGCATCTGTATTGCTAGGACAAAGCTCCAGATTATCTCTGTTAAGAAGACAAAGGGAAAGGTAAATAGGAGCTTTAAATATGGGTATGCTTATTTCCTTCAGACTTGAGTCATCAAAAGAAAGTTAAATTTAATTTCATTTGGGAGGTTAGACCAATTACTGTGTGGCAGAAGAGAGAGATAACACATGCTTCAGACTTTGGTTTCATTTGACTGGAAAGTGACTATACAACCATGTGAACAGATTTATAGATCATTCAATATCTTTTGTATACTGAATAAGTGGAAGTTGGCAAAAAGGCAGCTTCCCTCTTAATATCAGCAGAAGAAGTAGAAATCTATTTATCGTATCAATGGAGCTAATTTCTTTAGATTTAAAGAAGACTGTATTACATGTCTGCCTCTGAAAACTTTCTGGTGAGGTACAGATGGCATTAATTCCCAAATTAAAGAAATAATCTTACTGGCAAAAACAGGGAATTTTCTTTAACTTTATCTTTTTTAAACATTAGTTGGACGAACTTCGTTTTAATCAGGGTTGAAGTCTTATAATAGTATCCTTCACATATATTGTAACTTAAAATACATATTCCCTATGAATATCACAGTGAGGTTTAAGTTAGGTTTCACCTTGCATCTGTGTAACACAAATAATTAAAATAGCTTGTTTTTTCCTCTATAACTTTATTGTTAATTCTCTGCTAAGGATAAAGCAGGCTATACATAATTTAACGTTGTCCTTTATTCTAATTATTTACAATATTATTTTTTGTAGAGGTAAATATGTATGCCAATAATCATCATCATCATATCATAAGCCTCTGACATACAATGATTGTTAATCTGCTGTATCTTTAGTTTGCCACAGTTCATTGGCACTATCATTGATATTGATGGCTTTATTTTTTCTAGACACTAAGTGAGCAATTAATCAAGAGCACAGCAAAGGCTGGAATTGAAAGATAAAACATCCAGGTCAGTAATTCACTGAGCATCTCACACCTGAAGATGTGCTGGCACCCAGAGAAGCCATGGGCTGATTTGATACCAGGATGTGCCAGGATGGTTAGCAGTGGGAGTGTCAGTGTGTACAAGGGTGCAGGTGCCTTGGAGTTCTTGATGTGAACCCACACACTCACACTATTATATATTTCAGTAAAAAAGGTCTGCTGGCAAAAGATCTGAGAAAAAAAAGAAAAAAAAAGACCTGTTAACGAATATCAAATGATTTCCAAATTCACTTTTATGTAATACATTTACAAACTTTTTAAACAAGCATGCCGAGACTGAGAAGTATTCAGCTGTCTAAAGATGCAGACAACAACCGAGAGAGACTTAGAGAACTAACTTGGGCCCAGACTTCCCATAGTATTTACATCAGATCATGGTCTTGAAATGTGATCATGCATTTTTTAAAAGTAGGAGCCTAACAAGATTGAGTGTGGTGTCCAAGCTCATGATACGGTCAATGGACAGTATTAGCAAGACCACAGAAATCTCTCTTTCCTCTGGCTATAAAATGCCCGTATATGCATTTTTAGTGTCCGCTTACTGGAGCAAACTGCTGGGAAAGGGTTTAGCATTGAAAATCCCATTATTTGTGCTCACCCCACACTTCTCAATTACTAAATCCATATGTAAGTTTACCTCTAAGTACAGTGCTGCTGATACTATAACTGAAAATTTTGGGACTAAAAGTGCTGCTCTTCCATTAAGAAAACCAAGAATGAGACTTCAGGAAGTCAGAGCTACTTCAAAGGCTCCGATGCACAAGAAAATAACCACACTTTGCCTTAATTAACATAACTGGCAATTAGATGAAACAATCCTGAAATGAGGGAATAATATTTTGTTGATGTTTGAGATAAGAGGATGAATACCTGGCATGGTATTTTGATTCTGATTATTAATAATCGTTATTGCTATTACACTGGACTAGCCAGTAGCCAGGTCACTTCACAGAAGCATGAAAATGGAACCCCTATGAGGAACTGATAGTCTAATTTCCAGACTATATTTTATGTATTTGCTGTTTTGTATCTTTAAACATGAAAAAACCCAGACCCTGGAGCTATTAGTTTTCCCCATTAGCAGCTAAGGTAAAAGTTGAACAGCTCAGTGAGAGGATTAGTGGAACTTACATTTGAGCTCACTTTATGTTTTTCCAGTTGTGTCCTTTATAGTCTTTGAGCATCTCCTATTATTGTGAAATCAGTTTTATTTCTTAAAAACATAAATGCAAACCACGAGGTAGGACAGGAAGAGGATATGTACTTTTCTAGCATTTTAACACAGTAACGATGCTTTCCTCAATGTAATTGCATGTCCAGTTTACTGCATGTCCTGAATTTTGAATGTGCTTGTACTTCTCTGCAGATCCTCTCTTTTAAAGAATGTAAGCAATGCTTCAGAGATGGATTTCATTCCTTTTCAGGTCAGGCCAACATAGCAGTAGCCAGGCCAGGGATCTTGAATTGCAAATATTCTCTAACCAAATTTTCCCCACTAGTAAGTTGTCACTTAGGAGTTTGGCTGCTTTTATTCTTTTTTCTCTCTCCAGAAGAAATTTGCCTCACTGAAAACATATACCTTCCCAGAGGGATATGTTCTACCCTTGGATGAATGTGTGCAACTGTCAGAAGAGATATTTTTTTTCTGCAAGAAACTTTGAATTTTGCATAATCATTTTAAAAAAAAGAAGAGTGTTTTGTTTTCTGTAGCATTATCAGGCCTATGACAAAAAAAACCCCAAACAAACAAAAAAAAAACCAAAACCCAAGAAACCCAATAACGATCCTGAAGAACTTTGTCTCGTTTGAATCTGAAAACATAACTCTCACTAGCTGTGTATATGACTTGAGACTCTTGAGCTTGGATCACTTGGGAAAAGGTGGGCCGTTCCACTTACTAACTGGATTGCTTTGAAAAAAAAACTGAATAAATATGTATGAGTTAAGGGGATAAAAAGATAAAAGAGAGTTTACTGTTCTAACTAATTTCATTCCAGATTTCAGATGGCTCATAAGGCCTGTATTATGTACTAAAGTAAATACAATGATGAAGCAGTATTTCAATAGTAGAATGTGACACCTTGTAGTCATGGGTATCACTTCTTTTTTTTTAGTTATGAATCTGTAACTCAACTGTTTGCTACTTTAATCTGTTGTTATTTTCTTTTTTTTTTTTTAACATCCATCCCGACTGCATGTGAAGTGCTAGTTTCCTTGCTGTAACCAGAATTTGTCTGACTTCATACATATGTTTTATTTCTTCTTTGCCTTCTCAGTGTAGTTATAATTAGGGAGCTGGTTGAAAAGCCTGCCCTTGCTTATAAAAGCCATGGGTTAAATTCCATTTTGGGAACTCTGGGCCAGCACACGGCAGAGACAACACTGG